>JAUMJL010000047.1:2865000-3465000 GCA_033558185.1 Dromococcyx pavoninus
GGCTCCGGCACCGGGACGGCGGAGGCTGCCCCCGCGGCGCGGAGGTAGCGCCTGGGTAGCAGCGGAGCCGCCGCCGGAGCCAGGGCGGGAGCGGGAGCTGCTGCGCGGGGGGAGGCAGCGCCCGGCGCGGCTGAACAATGCGCTCCGCGGCGAACTGGGACCGGGCGCCGCTGCCCCGCAGGAGCCCGCGGTGCTGCCTTCAGCTGAGTAACATCTGCCTCTACTTTTGTAGCGCGTTTAAATACTAAACAGAGGAGGAGAAGATGTATAAAGAAGTACTTAAAATAACTGCTTCTAATAGCCTTTAATACAGACATTTTGGGTAAGTAATTACAGCAAATTTCACATTTCACCTTCAACCCCCGAGGCTACACTATTTCTCCACCTCCTCTGAAATGAACTGAAAGCACTTATTCTTTCGCACTGCGATAGAGAACAGTTTAATATTCCGCGGGTTAGCTATTTTTCTTCACTTTCTATTAGAGAATTTACTCGTTAAATAGTGTGTTGATAGTATTTTTGCACTGCGAAAGAGAGGTCTAGAGAGCCCTCTCTTCAGGAGAAGGGGAAAAAAAAATCGATAGCCCTGAGTCGGAGCGCGGGTGGGGGGGGGGCGGGGGGTAGGGGGGGGGGCTGTGCCCAGGCAGATAGGAACACTTGCCTTATCACAGGAATGAACAAAGCACGGAAAGCCCACCATCACATGACATGAGCTATGTACAACTATGATTTAGGCAGTAACAACATTCAAAAAAAAAAAAGAAAAAAGAGGTTAAATTCTACTCGGCTTGTTGGGGTTTGTTGATGAGCTCCCTCTCTTTCGACAAAAAGATTTTCCAATCTACTTTTGCCATATTTTTATTTTTCCCAACTGCCCACAGTTTTACGGTGCTTTCACATTTCAAAGAAACCGTGAATAACGTATACAATGAGACAAACGACTTTATGTACTCCAAAGGAAATAAATTATAGTTTCCATTATCACATCAGTCAAATAACATTTTCACACAAATCTGTTTACATTCACCGGAACGATAACATAATATGCTCTTCAGCAATATGCCTTATCAACCTGCAAAGCAGTGTAATAACAATTAACATAACATTTAAAAGCCTACCCTCTCGTTTTACCCACAAAAGTTTGTTAAAAAAACTTGATATCGCTGACATTCAAAAATAATGTTATAAATATGCAAATTATTTTTTTTAAGTAAAATATTTGCATCTCCTTTCCTCCTCCAGGCTTTTGAACTTCTGAGGTCAACAAGGACAAACAATACCACTAGTGTCTCTTTGCAAAAAGCTGGGTTTGCTGTCTGCAAGCAATGGTATCATTTCCATAGCAACCCCCTAACTATTAATTTTCAATTAAAGCAGACACAAAGCGGACAGCCTGAGGCTGGCAGACAGTGTCAAGAGCCCATCTCTGTAGGCAACAGTTTCACACAGCTATCAAGCGATAGGTGCCTCTACCACAAAGCTGTATCAGAGGTACGTCAAGTTTGGCTGGTTAAAATGACATTAACCTTGAGTTCAGCCCTAAATATTTTATATCACACATTTACAAAGGCAACAAAATACAGACCAAAGCCTGAGTCAGAAATAAACTAACAAACAACAATTTCAAAGCCATATGCAGCACAGAGAGAAAGAGAAAAAAAAATTTTCACATAAGTGTATTACTGGGAGTACAGGCTTCTCAATAGGATACCCCTGCATCTGCCAAAAACCTTTTAATTCTTAGTGTTATCATCATCATCACCATCATCTTCCAAAACACACTCCACACACTTAAATAAAACAGTCAATACACCTACCCTATTATGCAGAGTATAATTAATTTAAGACATAAATTTCCCATAAATGTCACAACACTGGGTACTATTCTGTAATTAAAAAAATAACATATATTCAAGTATCAGGGAATGATGTAATTTCTCTCTCTCTTTCACTTGCCATCTTTTCACTAGAAATAAGTTTCCAATTCCAAACTTCCACTCGTTGTCACCAGCTTTCAGCCCATCTCCCCACTGACAACCTGGAGGTGCACTTGGCATGTTTTGCATTTACCGTTATCCCTGCTGCACTGAATTCTTTCCAGCCCAACAGCAAACTCAGAAGACATTTCTTGATCTCCTCTCCCAGGATCAAGGTTGTCATTAGATTTTTCTTTTTTTTTTTTTTTAATGTCCCTGTATCTTCTTCCCTCCTTAATTGGGGCAAGTGGGCCCCTGTATGCAAATACAGACCACTAGACCAGCCAGGTCCTGTGCAGTCACATAGGTAGCCTAGACCTCAGGCTGCTACTGCATGGGATTTTTCACTCCAGGGTGCAGAGAAAAACCCGCTGGCAGTGACAGGTATTATGTCACAGCCTGTTTTCTACCAAACAAAAGATGACAGGCAATGCAAACTGTTTTTCAGATGACAAGTTCCCATCAAATGCATTGCTCTAATTCTGCACCCTTCCTGCCCTTTTGCCTCCAGAAACAATTATGCAAAAGAACATATAACAGGTCAGGATCCCCCCCCCAAACTCAATATGATCACAGTTGTAATCCTCCGGACAACTGTCAGCTCTTGCAACAGTTGGATGCTATCTCTAGTACTACACAATCTATAAGCAAGCCTTGCACTGATAAGCCAAAGAACTGATTCAATATCAGTCCCGAGCACTATAAGGAACTAAGAGGAAGAAATGTGAACAGTACATGTTGGCGTTAAGGAATACAAATTCTAAGATGCACAGACAATATTTAGGGAATCCCTGTATTGATTTAAATACCAGTAACTAGAAATTATAGGCTTAACCCTGCAAAACCCTTACAAGTGTGAGAGGACAGACAGACTACTTGAATAAGTATGGACTGGAAGGGGACACAATCATGGATTTACAAAATAATTACTGGGTTTAAATTGTATGTGCATTAGATTATTTATGTGATCACAGAATACACACTACCATATTTAGTCCTAAAATAATCCAAAGTAAAATTTTGTCACTTACTAGTATACAATGCTACTCCCTACATTTACAGTATATTAGCATTAAATAGTTAAAGTGTCAGAATTGTACTGTTTCTATTCAAACTGTATTCGAATAATGAGAACATAAAAAGGATAACAAAATCAAAAAAGATGTAATGAACAACTTTAAAGCAGGCCCTCCAAATTTCTAGTCTTTAAAGCTTAGCTTGCTTAACAAGCTTCCCCCCCAACTTACTCAATTAACAGCAATTAACATTGGTAGCAATTATACACATGCAGAGTGAAGAGGAAGAATTGACTGTTCAGCCTCTCTAAGCCACATATCCATTTTTGCAGTTTTTCAACAACAATGTCTATTGTTTGCCATGTGTAGACATGAAGTGAATAACACACAAACCCTTGGATGTGTGTTGTAGGTGCGTCTTCACTTTCCAAGGGTGTATTAGCAGCTGGTAGTGAAGTCACTGAAGAAAACCAAGCTCACTCTGTACTGCAGATGGGTTTACCACTGCTTCCCTTCAACCAGGGCAGTCTAGAAGCACACATGAGAAAGTGTATGGTGACTCTGGGACCTACATCTACGGTAACTGTGAAGACATCATGAAGAAGTGAACCCTAACCAACAGCACTGGGGAGGCCTGACACGTACACACTGCTTAGGGCTGGGACCCTCTCAAGGGGTGAACCACCACCTTCACAATTTATACAGCTCAGCCTGCAACTTCTTTGCACCCTAGGTGACCACAAGATACAAAGTACAATCATTATTTTTCATTCATTTTCCAGTTTGAAGTGTCCTAAATGCTGAGAGGACTGGGCCACAGATCAGCAGTGTGGGGTCTTATGACATGATGACAATGTTGTGAGTTGTGTGTCCATCAGTATGGAAAAGGGACACGTAAGGGCAAGTAAGGGCAGAGGACTTGTCTTGAAGGATTGCCCTGGGTAAAGGGAGTCAGTCTGGCTGGAGTGGATCCAAGGGTGAACAATCCTGTCTGCTGTCATGCTCTGCTTCCTGTGGGGAAAAAGCTTCAGGAGAAAGCCTGGTTGGGAACTGACACAAATACAGTGATGGAGGCCCCAGCAAGGAACAGAGAATAAGGCAGGCAGCTATGCGGGTCACACGTGAAGTTCACGCAGAAGGATTTTACTCAAAACATCCTTTGCTTGATGAATGACTAAAAATAAGTCTGTGGTTTCCGGTGATGATTATGGTTGGTTTTGCTCAAAATCCAAAGTCCTTAATTGCTAACACTATGTCAACACTTACCTCTTTTTCTCCCTTAGAAGGTAAACAAACTATGTTACAAACATCTTTGGGGAAAAATCTGACAACTTACTAGGAGTTTAGTATTTATTCTAGATCAATTTATTATTATCTACAAGAAAATTGAGCCAGTAAGAATGGTTAACTGCTTGACCATTCTGTAATTAACTGCTGTGGCTACAAACCTATCTACCCATGTGAATCCAAGATAGATGTTTTGTTGCAAACAGTTGCCATCACACTACAACAAACAGGTATTCGGGAACCAGCTGTTTAATAACTGTTTTTACTTACAGCATATGATGAAGGATACTAGATGAAAAACAGTGAAGTGGACAAATACATTCCTTGAACCCTCTGTTTTCAATAAACTATAAATATGTTCTGAATCCAGGTGTTCATGAAACCATGAGAGTTTTTGGCAATAAACCAGACTAGAACAGGTTGGAGGGAGGGAAGCGTCTACATCTCTGCTTTAGATTCCTCTCCAAGACTAGAGATCAGGATGTGTTTACCAGGAGGCAGCTATGACAAATGTATATCTAGAGATACAACAAAGAAGAAAACTGAGTCTCAGTTTGCTATTTAAAACCCACCGATTGGTTAACTGGTTGTTCTTGTTCATAACCATTTTCCACCAATATTTAATTGATTAAAAAAGTGTTAGTATGCCAACACCTTTCCTCCAAGTAGAAAACTTTAAATAAGCACCTGAGATTTTCAAGATACATTCCAGCAAATTAAAGACAACATGAACAGTACTTGAGAAAAAAAGCCGATCAAAAGATACCATGCACATTTTAGTGCATGGCAGCCAGATATTCCATACCACCAAGAACTGAAGACAGAATGCAAAAATCCTTTGTTATATACGCAAGATATGAAAGTGGCTGGAATGACTGGTGAAACCCTTTCCCTGAAAACACAGTTTAGTTTTTCAGTATGAACTAATACACCATCGGTCTCATTGATACTGGCAATCTTTACAATTTCACCAGGAAGACCAAAAAATTAACCTCTTTTGCCTCTATCAGACTTTTGCAATTAGTGACCAGCTAACCAACACCAGTCTTTATTTCAGGCTGTTTTGAGCACATGCCAGAGCCCACTGCCAACAGGCACAAGAGGCAGTCACAGAGGAAACCAATTTTCACTGCAAAAACCCCAATGGTATCACTTAAACCACTCCTCCATCCTTAATTATTAATGGACTCTCAAAATAGAACCAATTCATAGATATTTCTTGCCTTCACAGCAGCCAAGTTTGGCAGGTTCCAAGACTCTGGCTACAAACACACTATCTCTTGCAAAGCCAAAATGTCTGACAGGATAGAAAACAACATAGTTCTTTATCATTCTTAGCTACAAGAAAAAGGATGGGAAGTTCATTTCGCTTCACAGCTCTGAGGCAGGGGCCTTCTGCAACTGGACCCCCCCCTGCAGCACAGAGACACGGTCTTGGAAAATCCCAGCTCTTGTGCGCACCTGCCAAGGGACGATTAAGAGGCACAGTGCTGTCCTTGTTAACATCACCATCACTTTAAGTTATCTCTGTTTCCTAGATGTGCATATTTTTTTCTTTTTGTTTCTACTCTTTTCAAGCAGTAGATTGCAATGCTACTGGTTCCTTCCAGTGGCATTTACATACCTACCTCCTCTCATGACATTTATGATTAAACGTATCACAGTCTGCAAAGAAAATCAACTCTTTTTTTGAAGCTCTCACTCAACCAGAAATTTTGAGACCAGCTTCCACCCAAAATAAGGTGTTCTCTGTCCTTCCCTGATGAAGGGCTGCAACAGCCTCCTCAACTCATCTATTCCTGGCCTCATTTATTTCAACTCCACGTTGTTGTTCTGAGCTTCACTCATGGAGTTTGATTTGGTCTTTCTGCACTATTTTGGCTCTGTGCTCACACAGTAGTGACCTACTAAAGCTATTTTCCATCCAGAATGTGGGCTGAGAAGGAAGGCTTGGAGGTGTGGACATTACAGCTCTAGAAATTTCAAACAGTGCCACCTACCAAGCCTCAGAAATCCTCACTTTTCCTAGTGATTTTGCACAGGCTTTTACTCTGACACAGATGTCTGAAATAGCCAGGTTCCACACAAACAAATGTTGAAGAATAAATTTCTAATATATTTAAATAACAAGTTACTCCACTGTCTGCAGAAAAATAGTGCTATTTCACCGAGACCCACATAAACAAGGGTTTGAGCTCCCTCTACAGGCCCTGTATCTGTAATTAAGTAAAAAATGCTTTTCCCACGGCCCCGCAGTCATAAACAAATAATGATGATATGCAGAAACAAAAATGTTTTGACAGGATTTGGCATGAGAGTAGTCAAAATTATCATTGATGTTTTTTCTTTAAATGAGACATTTGGGGCAAATTCTGGCCTAGTGTAAACAGGTGTGCTCCACCGCAACGAAAGGAGCGCCAGACACTTCGCTTTGAAATGAGTTTAGCTAATTTTGTGTTAGTTGGATGGCAACTTAAATAAATAAAGATAACTAACCACAAGAGCTAGTACCTGAAGAAAGCATTAGGATAAAAGTGCCATCAAAGCACAATAGCAGGGAGAGGTATGTAAAAGGTTAACTTTTAACTTTAACTAGTAAAACACATTATGCTACTGCACCAGGCTTACATTGGTGTAGTGGCACAGAGTACCTGGAGTGTTCGAAGTATTAAACTCACAAACAGAGTATCATCAGATCTGCACACTCAGGAGCTAAATCAGCTCTAAATTTCAATGGAACCACTATCTAATGGGATTGCATACAGGATTAGGCCAGAAATGTGGATTTCTTTGACGTTTCAAGTCCAGTCATTAAAAACAAACTTCCTTTTTCAGGTTAACAGCACTTTTTTTTTTCCTTTACATGTTCCGGGAAAAATCAGGATTTAGAGACCACATACAGTTTTGGAAAATGCTATTCAGATTGTTACACAGTGATAAGGATATAAAAGAGTGAAAAGATAGTTCATAAACAAAGCTACATAATAATGTTAAATCTAAACAGATAACTGTGTTTAGTAGTTCTCCTCCAATCCAGTCTTTCACTGTATTTCAGCCCCAGTCTGTTCTGGCTGGGAGTGCAGGTGTGAAGGCCACAAGAACAGACTGTAACAATGCAGCAAAAAACGTCTTCAGTAGCCACAGACATCAGAAGTACCAAACATACAAAAATATTAGAAAACACAGTACTATCTGAAGATTTCCTTCTCAGCAAATGAGAAAAAAAAAAGATTGTGACTAGATAAAACTCAGCTATTTCTTGTAGGAGACACTGTGGAATAGCCATGTGTTTCTCATTAATCATTTCTAATTGACATTCAGACAAAATTTTCCTTGATTTCAACTGTTTACATATCATATTATTCTCTTTTCCTATTCTTATATATTTGAAGTCTATGCATGATAACATTTTTAGATAATTACACTATTTTTGTACTGCAGCCTCTTAGAAGTAAGACTGTATCACACTGTGGAGAGATCTGTCATGTCTGGTATGCAGAAGAGCACTCTCACTCTGGGGCCAGAAACAGTATCATGCATTCACTACAGCAGCTCTGCTCTGCTCATCAGCATCTTGGATCCTTTTTCTCCGACACATCTTTCTTTCTACTTGTTGACATGAGCTATATGAAACCCAACTGGCAGCAAGATACAAGTGATACTTCCCAAGGATCAGTTCTAGGACCAATACTGTTAAAATCTTCATTAACAGAATGGAATGCAAAGTCCATGGATGTTCCCAAATTGAGGTGTGTGGAGGGGGTGTGGAATCACTACTGGGCTGCTACTCTGAGGGAGCTCAACAGGCCAAAGAAGTGAGCTAATAAAGAACCTCAGACAGAACCTCAAAAGCAAGGGCCAAGTACTGCAACTGGGGAGTAAGAATCCCTTACTAGAGGTGAGCAGTCAATAGGTTACAAAGCATCTTTTCAGAATAATGTCTGAGGAGTCCTGAAGGAAGCTGAACAATGTGTCTCCATGTACTCTTGCAGCTCAGAAAGCCAGCTGTATATTGTATTATCAAAAGTGCAGGCATCTGGTCAAGGAAATGGTTTATTCTCTGTTTGGCATTTGTGGCACTGTACCTGGACTACTGTGCTATAGGCTTCCATAGAAGACACCAACATACTACAGCGAGTCGAGCATAAGACCATCAAAATGCTAAGGGAGCCAGGATATGATGTATCAGGAGAGTTTCAGGGAATTGGGTTTGTTCAGTCTTCAGAAGAGAAGGCTATGGAAGGATCCCTTTACTGTCTTCTCAACGGTAAGTTGTGAAAGCTGCACAGTGACACGACAAAAGGCAATGGACACACATTGCAACACAAGCATTTCTGACTGGTGACAGGAAAAAATCATTCACAGTGACGTGTTCTAACACTGTAACAGGTCCCCACCCTAAAGAGATTCAAAATCAACTAGAAATGATCCTGAGCATCCTGATCTAAATCCTGATCTCTGAGTGGGGCATGGGGTCCCATCACCTCCAGAGGGCCCTTTCTACCTAATTCCACCAGAAGCCCATGATTAGCTAATGGATATCCTTGAGTACCATAGACACCACCTGAGCCATCTCTGGCTGTTGCATGCAATGGGCAGAGGATGTACGGCAGCATTTGCAGAAGTTCCCTGTGCATGCACAGAGCAGCTCTCACACTTACTCAGCGAGCACAGCAGCTCTGCCACACCAGGGACACAGCGGGTTTCCTGCACATGCTCAGGGCACTGCTTCAGCAAGTCATGTCCCATTTATCAGCCAAGACAAACCCTGTGCAGTAGTGCTATACTAAACTGCATTGGTTGGTTCTGTGCCTGCATGGGGCTGCAACAGGACATGCAGATCAAATAATTCACAGCTAATTTAGGTAACTTTGCATTCTTACTCTGCATCTGTCACAATGCATTGGAGCCTCTGTTCCAAATACAGTTTTTAAAAAGTCTATCTCATCTAAAAATCTAATACTCAAACTATGTATACATGTTAAGTTCTTGAATCATCACCAACAAAATAAAAAATCTCTTTTTCTCACCGAAACTCTTCATGTTTGTTTTGGTTAACCAAGACTCAGAGTTTTACCTGCAGTAAATCACAGTTACAAAGCATATAGTTTTACATATACTTACAAATTCATGAACCATTAGCTACCGACCTGGTGATCTGATACCCTGCCTATAATAGCACCCACATTTTGTAAAGCATTTTTCATCAGCAAGTCAGTATCATTATCCCCATTTTTTAACAGATGAAAAAACTGAGGCATAGAATAAGGAACTGATTGGATCAAGGTCATGTAGCAAGCCAGCAGCGGAGACAGGAATAAAAACAAGGTGGCCTAAGACCTAGTGCAATGTGCCTCACTGTCATTGCCTCACCCCAATGTCTCTTTTGTCTGGGTTCCTGCATTTCAATTTACCCTCTCTTGAGGCAAACTTTGAGGCAAAAATATTCTAATTTTCTGGTTGTGTGACTGTTTCCTCTGTTGTGGTCTTCGTGGGTACTCAGATACCTTTCTAGATGGTTAAAATGTAAAATAAAAGATACGGCAAATGAGATTATATACACACTTTCTAAGACTAATTTAATGGTGACAGAATCTTCATTTCCTCATCCCTGTACTGATAGTTATCGTGTGCTGAAAGCTTTTCTTACTCTTCTAGTGCTGTTAGTGTTGAAAACTCTTAACCAATCAGTAGCTTCTCTGGACTTCCCTAACATGCTGTTTAGTAGTACTCTGGATAATTAATTACATAAGAGCAAAGATACCAAAAGGATCTGGAACTCATCAGTTGGTATCTTACCATATTTATATTTCCAGTCCTCCTAATCAGCTTTAGATTCTAATTTATTTTGGGCTTAGTCTTCACAAAATACTTTGCCACATGTTTTAACAAAATGGCTGTTTTAATTTTTTTTCTCATTTTGCTCTGTAGTTCTATCAGGAAAATAATTATGTTTATTTGACAGAAGAGATGACAAATTTTTCAAACATTGAAGCTTGTCAGAACCCAGAGTGTCTCACTTGGAGGTCTAAAGGCATGACTACACTCCACAGTTAAATATAACACAAACCATCAGCATTCAAGCTAGCTGCAGAATGGAGTTCAGAAACTCAGCAGGGCTTTTCAGCATTAATACCAAAATGAGCGTCTCTGCATGGACATACAGCTGTGCTATGCAGAAGTACTTGCGTGGATCAGTACTAGATCAGGTAGAATGAGTATGTACTACATCACTTTCCATTGTACAACACAAACACATTGAAAGCATCTTTGAAAGACAGTCTCAGTTCCCACAGACAAGTTGCAAACCAGCAATTAAATGCCTGAAATACCAGGTGGCACTGAGGTCTCTAAGTCTGAGAAAGTAATCCAAAGCGTTGCCTCCCTGGATGAAAAGATGTCACTTAAGTGCTAGAAGTTCTGCTACTGTGTATGCTGAGAGGCACCACTGTGATAGCCCCACGCGCTGGAGGCAGTTAGTGATTCACAAATTTGCACACAGGACTCTTCAGAGCTGCAAAGCTAGCAGGGATTATGCCTAGCAGCCAAGAACAGCGCATTGAGCATGAAGCACAGCAGCATGGGTACTCTTCATCAAACTGCAGCAAGAAGAGGAGTGAAAAGTGGTGAAAAAGCTGCCAGCCCTACAATAAATGCTGTGTGGTCCTGCAAAAGGCCAGGTTTGATAGGGTAAATAAAAGTGTTACTGAATTTCTAAGTAACTACACAGCTTCTTGCAGCACTCGCCTGTTACCGTCTGATCCAGCAAGGTATTCAAAGCATGTTCACAACTAAAACTTCCCAAGTATTCCTCTCAGCTTTACTATGAATAGTCAGACCTCTAAAGTCTCTCACAATGCTGAACTGAAGACATTTGACACACGTCCTTATGCGTAACTGATACATCAAACACTGCCTACTTAAAACTTCAATATACAGGTGTAAACATTGCAGTGATTTTTCACTTTCTCATTAATTCCTAAAGAAAAGACATATTGCACATTAAAGACTAAAACGGAATTATTTTGAAATTCTTCAAACATTTTGCTATACTAAGAAGTTATTGCTTTGCACTGGGATGAAACCAAGTTTGATTAAGTCATTTTGGTTTTTTTTTAAATAGAAAAGAGATTGTAAAAAACATCTTACCTATCCCACCATACTATTTAAGAGTTTTCACTACCAACACATCCCAGCTGCCTCAACGATCCTAATCATGAAAATTACTCATTGAAACCGGAACATCTTTGGGAGAGATTAGAAAAGATGCACTGCATGGTTCTCAACACCTCAGATGTCTCACCAGTGGTATATCCACACCAGATCCCTGGCAAGATGGAAGAGGAACACCGAACACAATTTCAAGGATACAGCTCATTGTTATCTCTTACCAAGTGATAAACACAATGCCAAATCTGGGTCAAAACAATAAATGGAATACGGAAGATGAGGGGCACACGGAAAAAACAAACAAACAGAAACATAAACAGTATAAACTCAAACTTTCTGAGAGGAGACGGAGGCCAAAAAGAATATAACTGAATTGTGGTATGTGATGGGAAAAGCCACAGCTGAACATGGAGCAATAACTGGAGAAAGGCAGGAAAAAACAGAAGCCAAAATGAATTCTTTCCTTGGTAACAACTGCAGCTCCACTCAGTCAAAATATGAATGAGTCTAAAAATGAGAAAGAAAAAGGAAGAAAATTAAATTTTAAGGAAGATGTCTAGATTTTGTCTTGCAGGGAGTAAAGACTGCTCAGTACAAGAGGTAGTGTGTACCTAAATTTTGTTCTTTACAGATCAAGCCTTTTCCAAGTACTCCAATTTATCACAGGAACTGGGACGATAAAACCAGATATGTAGGCATAACTATTCTACCTATATATGCCCTCCTCCAAGTAACAAGGGAAGACACCTGACAGATATTTTATAAGAAAATGGCATTATTTTGACAACAGGAATTCTTTCTTTTTAAGTTTGATTAAATGTAATAACAGCTGAAAGCCCAGGCTGATGTCCCTCATCTCAATGCTAATACCTTATTTCTCAACTCCTTTAAGGCTAGCAAGGATCCATTCATAATCCCAAAGTCACCATTTGCTGCCACTTCCAGGGACTTGGCAGCTTGATCTATACTGGTAAATCAAGTACTGCCCAGAAATACTCTTGAGCACTAGAATATGATCACCTACTTACATTTAAAATTGTTAAAATTGCTCTTGAAATGCTTTTCATTCATGCCTGCTAGTAATCTCCTAGACAATTTGCACACAACAGTTCAGAAGGGAGAACATTTCAGGAACCAGGAACCATTCCAAATAAGCAGCTGGATCTTGCCACAAATTGCTTGGGAAGTTCAGGGAATTTACACCACAGACATCAGCTGTTCTGTGCAGTGGGTCTCAAAGCATGGGGATGATCCTTATTTAGCTGTCTAGACACAGCCTAAAAATCCAGTTTCAGTGATACCTCAATGAAATCAAGGCTCGTCCTAGGGATGTTTTTATTGCTTCACTCAAAAAGAAAAAAAATCACTAGAAACACATAGTTGCCAGCAAAATAATCCTTGGGTTCTAAACCACCCTGGAGATCTCCACGTCCTCAAAGGGGTGCTCTTCAGTATCTTTTTTTTTTTCTGCAAATGATTTTCCATTAATACAAGTCATTCCTTTCTGATAATATAGTACAAACCATTTTTCTCAAGCGTGATCTGTCTTGACCATCACACGATTCTTCAGTGTAGCTGCTTGATCAGTTACCCTTCTATGGTTACAGAATTTCAGATGGGTGATCGTGGGCTTAGCCTTGCATTGGAAGGCTTCACCCTCACAAAACCCCAGCCAATTAAATATACAACTGAAAGCGATAACCATTTAAGAAAATAGCACTGAGTTGAGGACAAAGAATTTAAAAAGCAGTTTGGGGCTCTCTCTCCTTCATTTCTGATTTTGGGTATCTCAATTTCTTCTATAAAAAGAGCAAGTAGAAACTCTTTCTTGAACCTCCCTGAATGCAGTATATGCTGAGAAGTTTTAAAGTTTTTTGAGTCAAACTCACTTTCCCTCAATACTCATGATGGAAAACAAATGAGACTGACAGCATCTTGGACCTTCCGCTTTGGGTTTTAAAGCATGAGGGAAGAAAATATCCCTCTGTGAGCTAAGCATACATTCGAATGGATTTTTCATCTACTTTTAACAGTAATTTATCTAATTGCTCTGCATTATGCTACAGCACATCATGTTAAACTGCATTTTTACATGGCTGCATTACCGTTTCAGACATTTTATTACATAATCTATGAAGATATTTTACTTGCTGTATTCATCCTGCAACAACAATGCAAAAATGGCTACAACAATGCAAATGCAGTTTTCATATCATGCCTGCTTAGGATACAGGGATAATAATGTTATACAGTACTTATTAATGCTTTCTCAGTCAATATGTGATGATGTACTGAATTCTTTGTGTCATGGGTCTCAATTGCTTAGATTTGGCAGTCAGATGAAATTATAAGAAATAAAATACAGGCTAATCAAACATAAATGTGATCCTAAATTTTTATTGACTGCATTTATCTAATGTTACCCTTTAGGGCTGGAATCTCACTAAGAGGAGAAAGGGAGAAGTGGCTGAAGAGTGAAGAAGACGTCAATTCTGCCCTCAGTGAAAGTCAAAATTTTGGGGAGGGAGTGCTCTTTAAAGCTCATTTTCTTTGCATTGAGTGACCTCATTTTTCAAAGACGTTGCTTCTGGGTGATAACTTAGATATTTACATGTAAAAGTGTATTCGAGATATGATATCTAATCATGGAATACAGCGATATCTTTGTTAGTCAGGTAAGACACGGACAAAGCATGTGCAAGTGAACCAGTACTAAACATGGCATAATACTGTAGTGAAAAAAACATCTTTTGAAAAAATGCCTCCTAACTGTAGCTAATATTTTATCAAGCATCCCATTCTAAAAATTATGCATTCAAATTTCACTGGTTATTATAAACTCACAAAATAGCTATGTTTCTGTGGCACTCTAAAAGGTCGTGAATCACTATAAGTTGTACACATCTTTGATTTACACATTTTAAATAAACTATTAACTAGAAATAATGAAACAGTTTCTTTTAAAAGGAGAAGGGGAAGATTTCCTGAAACTAGTCCTTTTTAACCTATTATCTCAACAGATGCCTCAAGTGGAAGTCTGGCAGAAGATACCAGAATTAGTTCCTTGTTGTAGCATCTCTTCCTTTTTCTCGAAGATAATCAAGGACAAGGTGGTACGAGATAATTAGCTACAAGTATCATTAGCTCCCTGAATCATCTCCACGACTGATACTGAGCTCCTGCAGGCAGCCCTGGCTTACAGTCTGTGGCTCCCGGGGAAGATATTTCAACACAAGAAAGAGGCCCTACATCGAGGGAAGAAGGAGCTATGCATATGAATGACTACATCTTGTCTGCCTGTTATGAGAACCCCTCAGTATTTGCAGCCTCACTGCTGGGGTAAAGCAGATTACCATAGGGATACCAGACTGCTTCTTTGACCTCTGTCTTTTGCTTTTAGGAGTGTCTTCAAATAGGACCAATGTCTGAAAAAGCTTCCATTTATTAACTCTAGGACAACTGTGTATTTTTAAGAATAAATAGGTGGGGAGCTCCTTACATCAATGCAAGTAAATAATTGCCCTGAATCTGTAATGAATAACATTTGTAGACAAAGTGCTGTATTGCAGATGGAAGATCGGAGCTTTGCCCACCAGGCTTATACCCCAGTTTTAAGTGTCCTGTTGATCTCAATCCCTGTTTTGAAACTGCATACCTAGAGGCAAGCTCATAATTCCCTTAGATATCTCAACGAAAGATTCTAATTCTCACAGGGGTGAAATAGTTCCTTACGCCTGAAAATAACACATAAATTTCACATGAATTTCAGAGCTTAACTTCAGACAACGGAGTTTAAAATTTTAATCTTAGTAATCTGCTCTCTCAGTTTCTTCATCTTTAAAAGTAAAACTGCTGAGTTTTTTATAAAGTGAATTTTTTCCTTGGATAAGAAGTTCCGCCTCAGCAATGTATTCTTATATCCTACTATTAAAATGCTTGTCATTTTTGCATTTTACAAGCAAAGGTTTTACAAATAACATGAAATAAGACTGGGATTTTATGTCAATAAAAACAATTTTATATCTAATATAGACAATTTCACTACAAAAATTTCAGAATGAATACAATTATGTTAGAAAGAAAGTTTTACAAATATATATGAAAAATAATTACAAATTTTATATTTCACATGTTTAGTTTCCATGCCAGTGACACAGTTAAGAATGTGTTATTAATCCTGATGCAAAACCATGAATCTTGTCAATCCTGACCAGGGTGTAAAAAACAAGAGAATATGTTGTTACAGTGAAGGATACGGCAAACACACAATTTCACTACACTGACTTTAATGCTTTCTACATCTTACCAGTAGGCAGCACTGTTACATCTTTTTAGATGTTAGCAATGTTAATGACATACAGTGCCATCTGCAACTTTCTACATAATATCTGACCTTTACTTCCATTCAACCCTCATTATTTTTTCTTCACGCAGTGTTTCTATCTCCCAGATTTTATTTCATAAAAGAAAATAAGAAAATCAAAATGCTGGAATATTTTTTACTACATCAAAAATGGGAAATGGATATTGGAATGGTATATTGGATTGCATTAATCAATTACCATAACTGTCACTATTTAAAACACGGCGATATCTATGTCAAATGATGAATTACTTTAGGCAAATATCTCAGTAATGGAAATGATTCATTTCGATATTGATTAAATCATTTAGAGCTTTAACATCTTAAAAGAAAAAAACTGATAGAATAAACAATGGTCTTGGTCCAGGAACTTCTTGTTCAAATGAAGAGCATGTGAGCCTTCAGTTATAAGAGTCCTATCTTAAATCGGATTGTTCTTCTCAAGAAGGACCTAAACTGTAAAAAGCAGAAAAAAATAGTGCTATAAACTGAATAATCTGGTCTTATTACTATTTTTAAAATCACCAATCTTAAATATAGAAACATGGTCAATGCACTCATAACTGATAATTTTCAGTTTTCCATTCCACAGAGTTTGTATCATCAACTAATTGGACCTTGATCTTACATTTGCTAAAAATTAAAATTCCACATTGAGTTCAATAGGATTTTTGCAAGTACAAGAAAGAAAGAATTTTGTGCTGAATATACGTGTACCCAGCTGCAAAGGTTACTAGCAGGGGTTAATAAGTGTATTTGCAAAGCACAGATAATGAATACTCATGTTAGAATATTTATATATTTTATATATTTTTATATGTGTAGAGACATACACGTGTACACACAGGCACAGACACGTATTTATATGAGTAAAAGTTCAAAAATAAACAGTATGCTTTTAGTACATTAGTAAACAAGATATACTAGCTTGAACATCTTAGCAGTGCCAAAGATTTTTTTTTCCACTTTCTGTCCTACTTTCACGCCAAAATTATAATTTCATATTTCATAAAAAGGCACTAAAATGTAAAATGGGCCAACATCAAAATATAACAAGGAAGCAAAGATAAATTAGAGGAATTCTTTGGTTCTTTCACTAACTAATCAGAGATATACAGAAAAGGACCTTTTAAGTTTAATGATACCTGCTCATTAAATGATGCTAAACACTAAAATACCACGAACAGCAGGGAATTTCAGTTTACATTAGAGAAAAAAATAAAAGGGTAAAAATGACTGAAGTTGGTCAGTTCAAGCTGATAGGGCACTTCAAATGAATAACAGAAGAATAAAAGAGACACTCTAGGTTAAATTAGGTTCTCCTATGCCTTTTCTTGAAAGTGCTTAACTTCACAAATTTTATTTGAATTAACTAACCTGCCAAAATCAAAGACTTGAATAGGGGTAAAGTTAAACAAGCAACTATACTTCACAGTAAGTTTACCCATTAAACAGCAGATAAAACCTCTGCATAAGAAAAGATAGGGAAACAGTTTCAGAACGTGCATTTTTTCTTCTCTAGTCAGGGAAAATGTCATCCCTTTCATACTCTTGAAGTAAAGCTGTACTTCAGAATAAAATTATTCAGATAGGGAATTTAATTCTTCTAATAATTTGTTTGTAAGAATCCTGTTTTTCTAAGTTCAGCACAGTTTTCTTTCTCTCCATGTGAAATACAGAATACTTGAGTATTACCATTTTACTGTGGCATTAAAGATATTAAACAACTAATTATACTGTATTACCTTACTAATAACTTTTGTGAATACACTGTAAAGTATTTAAAGAAAAAAAGCCATTTCAAGAAATCATCAAGGCTGAAGGAAAATAAAAAGGTGGTAAATAAGAAGATGGCTTCCGAAATCTTTCTCAAAATACACGCTATACCCACTTTATTAAGCTGGCAAACTTCTCCTAACAGAGATGTTTAAACTGCAAAAACATCAGTCCTGAAAGTGTTTCCATGAAGGTTGTACAACCTGCTTGAGAGACTCTGCTATAAGATCAAGCTGCTCACTGAGCAGTATTTAGGTTTAAATTTTTATTACATACAGTACTTCTAGATTTAGGTAGCTATTTTTTGCTAGAATTGTAGCAGTTTGGGAGGTGGATACAAGCCAGAGAAAGAGGAGAAAGGAGCAAAGATATACTTGTGGGTAGCAAGCAACTCTGCCTATCTGGGAGTGTCTGTGTTCCTTAACACCCCTCCCAGAAACCCCCCACCTTCACAGGGTAAAGCTCAGCTTGAGGATGCAACACTGGACTGGGACACAAGAGTCATGATTTTGGTCACTGCCAGTAAAATACTTTTGGATATGATTTACAAAGATGAGAATCAGTCGTGGCTGCCAAGCACGTCTCCAACCCAGCCCATTCATCTCACAGATGTAAATACCAACCCATGAGACATGGGTAACATTTCTCTATCTCACTTAGAGACTGCGAGATTATTTTCATGGCTTTGAAACACTCCTTATACCATAAGCATGACAGAAATGAAAACAAATACAATCCCAAAGATAAGAGGTGCAGAGACACTGGTTTTCTTTGGTCACTGACTGACTGATAGCCAACTTCTAGAGGATGGCTCCATGCCTCCATCTAGATAACTGCCATCACTTTTAAACTTTATTCTGCAAAACAAAGTTGTATCAAATTACCATTACATAAAGGTGCTGAATGATGGGTGTTGTGTCAGCCTTAGAAAAAATACTAAATTGCTTTAATATGCCACACCTATAACTGGCAAGATGCAGGAGAGCATTGCCCATCTGGATGCAATCTTAACTGAAAAACGTGCAGTAGCAGCTGTAGAATAAGAAATTTCTATATATGGTGATAGATAGACCAAAACATATGAGGAATATCTCTGCTCTGGAAAAGTTGTCATAAAAAGGCAAATTAAGGATGAGGGTGAGATAAAGTGTATCAATAAGATGATGACTATTATGATATAGGATATGTTTTATTCCCCACTTTAACTGTTATTTCTCTTTTATCTTTAAGAAAATGAATAGTTCACTTCCTGTGACAAAAGCCAGGGAAATCTCTTGTCACTTGCAACCCATCTTACAGTATCGATCAAGGCACAATCTATCTCATGTGTATGCTCAGAAGTACACAAAGGCTCTCCTGCAGTTCACTGCGAACAGCTAAGCTTACGGTAGCATAAAGGACAGTGAGCTACGTCTCTCCATGCCTTAGCAATACATTCCAAGCTAACAAGGACATGATAGCTCAGATATGACTTTTTTGTTCACACCTGCACTGGGTTAACTCAGGTGAATACACCCAAGCATGTTCCATTTGTGTGAAACTCAGCAGTGAAGAATTTCCTTAGAGGGATTTCTCCTGGTCAGAATACCATTAGCATGCATCAGAAAGTGTTGGTTGCCCTCTTTAACTATCTTCTAAGTCCATTCCAGGTAACGCTGAAGAATATTTCATGCTGAAGCCCTAAGCAGAGCATGAAAAAGATGAACTAGCACTATCCATCAGTCTCATTAAAGTGAAAGCAGTATACCATTTCAGAGATCTAGATTATGAGTGTGGGATTTTTCATTCAGTGAGAGGAGAGGAACTGATTTAATCTTTTTGTGGTCACCAACATCACGAAGAAAACAATTTTTTAATTAAGAAATATAAAAATACAGGAAACACTGGAAATGAGCCGCTAGAAAAAGTTGCCCTTGCTTGTTAGGAAAACTAGCAAAAGTATTAGTTAAGATTGGTTAGGCATCATGGAGAAAGACATCTGTAAAAGAGCACTGACAACTATGAATTACAGTATCAGATACACTGAGTTAACAGCCTATTCATTCTACTAGTAAATATGGATTATTCTCATTAGTATTTTTACTACAAGTGGCTGAAAGCATCAACTGTGAGGCCCCACTGATACAGGCACTCTATGAACCACAGCAAGAGACACCATCACCAAAGAACATATAGTCTGATCAAAGACACCTTGCAGAATAACTTAAAGGAATTTTATCCTTTCTCTAACTTGTACATTTTATTTTAATTATTTTTGCAGCATCTTACAACAAATATTGTCTTATATATTATTCCTAACTAATTCTTATCTATTGTTAAATCATTTCAAGTCAAGCCATTGCTTTTCACTAGCAAAAATTGTCTCTAGCATAAAAGCAGAGCTGGAAAATGTGGGGTTGTTCAGTTAAAAAAAAATTAAAAAGGTACCCCTTGTGTTTACTTTACAAATGCATGATCCATCGAGCCTACCTCATCTCCTGTTTTTCCCAGAGAGAGAACATAAACTTGTGCCCTGAATGCCACCTGCCTCCCTGATTGCTTCTCCCTGTGACCGTTTTGAGAACATTTCTGTGTGTTTCCCACAGAGTGGAACAGAAATGCACAGGGCAAACACTGCTTGACCACTTGAGGACTGGAGAGAAAGAATAAATACACCTTGAAGGAAGAAGTCCCAGTACACCTGGAATTGATTCATGGAAGTTAAGGCTGGCTAAGTCTGATGTATGTAGTCTAAAGGAATGTTACTCTTCAAAAAATCCCCTATGTGCTTGGTTTATAGTTATTGTTAGAACACTGATACTTGCCACTGCATTACATTCCACAAACACACAAACAATATTTTAATTAGAACCTGTTATTTTAATTAGACCATATAGCTGAATATTGTGCAACATTCAAGCTCCAACTGATGTTTTTAATTAAAATGTAGAAGTAGGAAAATTTTTACCAGACCACTGATCCAGTTCATGCTTCTCAAAAGCCAATATGCTCTTTCAAAAAATAACATATCAAATATTGCACCAATTACTTTACTTGGTAAAAAAACTGAGAACTGCTTTGGTGGTGCAAGAATAAATTCCATGAAATCCAGGGGCATTACCTGCCACCCTGGTATATAATTTGCAAAACCACTTTGCCCACCTGACTAGCCAAGAACAACCAATTATTTTAACCAAGTCATGACAGCAAAGGCTTTCCTTTAGAAGCCACCAAATTGACACATATCTAAAGTAGATACGCTGACGTCTGAGCAGTCTACAGAAAATAAAAATACACTCAAATATACACAAATGAGAAATTCTATCTCAGATTAGTCTTGCATCTTTCTATCATTTTGCATCATTACCTCTGTTTTTCCTTCTATATATACAAGTTTTGTTTATACTTATCTGATTGCTTGTTGATCCTACAATTTGTTTTTTTTTCTCTTATACTGCCTGCATTCCCTTTAATTCATTCTCCTTTTTCTGATTTTCTCACTCTGCTTTTCCCTTACTGTCCTGTTTTATCCCATTACTACTCCATTCTGAAAAAAAAATCCTGACTTAATAATGAATATACTAGTAAGTGACTCCTATTTTGTGTTTCCACTTTCACTTCTAGCTCTGTTTTCTTTCTTCTCTTACCTCCTTTGTTCTTCCCATCTGAGTCATTTATCCTATAATTTCTATTACTTTCAGTCCCTTCTGGCCTTAAAATCTGTACATGTTTATTGAAAACATTACTTCTTGGGTTATTTGAAGACCTAACACAGAGTTGCCCTAACTGATAAGCCTGTATCTAGAATCTTATCATGTATCTCAGAGAAGTTAATATGAATGGCATTTAGTCCATCTTGAAGAACATTGTGGTGTTCACATGATTAGAACAAACATATACTCTTTTTTGACCAAATTAGCACCCATTATATTGGTAAAAACTCTCTTTGCTAATACAGGTTGAAGGACAGTGTTTTATTATTTTGAAATTATTTTTATGATTCCGATATTAACTTTTTACTGATATTAACCTTTTATAAATTAACCTAGTATCTGTATTAGTGGCTACAGTTTTTAGATAAGTCCCCAGAATATATTAATTTGATAGGGAAATTATTGACTGAACTATCCATGACTATGTGAACTGGAATTCAATTTTTTAGGAGGAGTCTACCCAAATATACTAAATAACATCAAAACTGCTACAGATTGTGGAGAAATCCCTTCTATAGCATTATAAATTATAAAATTATTTACGCTTGAAAGCAAACACAGTGTGCCAGGTGCTTTCCAAACAGAGAAGTGATGCAGCTAGCATGTAATTCCAGCCAAATGAAGTCGCGTTTCTTGATTTGCAAACTGTGAAAAGGGAGATGGGCCTTTTTGGAAATGACATTAACAAAATGAGAAACCACCCTTCCAGAACAATGTATTGCTATCATAAACCCCAAATTATTCTTGCTCAATTCTAACAGACTAAAGTAAAGCATTATCTTAAAACAGATTGGCCAATATGGTGGGTATGTTAAGAATATGAGGAGTTATACTCAAGATTCTTCTCCCTCTCCCTACCATTATTTATTTGGCTCCTGCACAGATTCTGAAATAATTCAAATCACTTACAAGCTACGTTTTTTGTAATAGACAGAGGCGAATGAAATCTTACAAAATCAAAAAGGAGTAGGAAACAACTCTTTGTACTACTGTATATGGCAATAGATTGAAGCTGGCCATTGAGATTAAGAATGCACATGATCACCTCGATTCTTTCAGATGAAAGAGAAAGGTCAGAAACTTATCTAGGAAAAAAGTCTAGATGAGGTGATACAGAGGCTTCCTTTATGCTGCTTTTAAAGAACTTTATCAGAAAATGGTATCTGACCCTACCAAAGGTAAGCAAAGTCCAGGGATTGTCTTTAAAAGTTGCTATTTCTCAACAGCTACCTAAAAATTCAATTTGAGGTCACTTTCCATTACAACTACAAGAATAAAAGACAGAGAATTCTTCATTTCTTCACTTTACCACAATAAAATTTGATATCCGAGTTGCATCCTTCTAATCTATTTTGCATAGATAAACATTAGACTTGCATCATGGACAAACATCCTTAACATGTTTTAACTGTTTTGCAGTAACTTAGATTTGAGATACTCTCATATACCAGGGGAAAATATTCTATATTACTTGGACTTCATCTTTTCAGAGAGAAGTACAAAGGCAAGATTTAGCTTCACACAAAATTATTTACTTTCAGGTCCTCACATGTTTATTCGGTTTCTAATAATCTATTACAATCAAGAAAAATCTGTACTTTCTTCTACAGTCTGGACAATCAATGGAGCCTAGAGAGAAACGAAACTGCGTATGCACAAGGGCTCTTAGTTAGTTGCCTAAATGTAAGCATCCATTGTGATTCTAGACGTTATAGGGCATCATGTCCAATTTTTAGATGCCAAATCAGGAGGAGAGAGGTCTCCCATTGGTCCTGTGTTACACCTGCTAACCCTCTGTGGACATATCAGATATCTGGAGACTTCTCTATTGACACTAAAAATGTTGGTTTAGGCAAATAAATCCACTCCAGACCACTTCTTCAGGGCAAGCAAAAATCACCCTCCAGACTCAGCTGACTGTGTTGATTTCAGTGGGAGCTCCATTCACTACAAATTGAAACTCTACTACCCATTGCAAGTGCAGACACCAATGACTTAGCAGGTATAATATATTCAGGTGCCTCAGTCTGACAGCTGAACTTTATTCAAGATGTCTTCAGTTTGTCAGCTGGACAGCCTGGCAAAAAATAACTAAAACTTGTATGCATCAAATGTAGAAAGAAAATGGTCCGTATACGTCTGACTGGGCCACAAATAAGTTACAGCTGCTCAAATTAAGTAAGAAAAGTGCCATCTCTTTCGGATTTATTTTACCAAAAATTAGTGTAATTTTAACAAAATTAATATAATTAGATTTCAAGAATTTACTATCCAGCTCAGTTACACCTAAGATGAATTTTTTCTCGTGTGGAAGTTTTTCGTTTCTCCTATTTAAATATGCATTCCTGTTTTTCTGATATAAACATACAGTTTAAGAAAACAAAAGTTAGATTTGAATGCCATTTTATTACACAAGTTTTGTAAGAGCAGATCTGCCCGATCATATTTTGCCAGTCAGTCAAACATCAATAACTTCCAGGCCATTTCTTTGAAATGTGACAGAACTTCAACTACATGAAATTGCTCCAGGTTTCATGAAAAAGGAAGACAAAAGTGTGATTAATATACCCACCAAAATAAAGGCTGTGCCACACAGGCATCAGAGATTTCGCGTGAATTATATTGCTGGCATACATGTTGTATTTAGAAATAAGACTGGTTTCTGTACCATAGAACAGCAAAATTTGTATGACGATATTAAAATCCAGCTGCCAAAATTAGAAAGCTAAGCGGATACTAAAAGCTTATAAACAGGAGATTTTAATTTTCTGTCTGCTTGAAAACCTTACAAAGAATTTCTGAAATGCAACCAACAATGAATTTGAGTTTCATCTTGGAAGCTTTACCGAAAAGTGGCAAAGACTGAAGACAATCAGCTCTTCGGTACTGTTACATCTATTGAACAACATCATTACACACTGGCAGAACCCAGCTGCATAGATTTTTCTAGGTAACAAGGATCTTCTTCCACACCCAGGGAGGTGATTGTGCCCCTGTACTCGGCACTGGTGAGGCCACACCTCAAGTACTGTGTTCAGTTTTGGGCCCCTCACTACAAGAAGGACATTGAGGTGTTGGAGCGTGTCCAGAGAAGGGTAACGAGGCTGGTGAAGGGGCTGGAGAACAAGTCCTATGAGGAACAGCTGAGGGAACTGGGGTTGTTTAGCTTAGAGAAGAGAAGGCTGAGGGGAGACCTCATCACTGTCTACGGCTGCCTGAAAGGAGGCTATGGGAGAGCGAGTGTTGATCCGTTCTCACAAGAGACAGGTGACAGGACAAGACAAAATGGCCATAAGTTGCACCAGGGGAGGTTCAGACTGGATATTAGGAATATTTTCTTTCCCAAAAGGGTGGTGAGGCACTGGAACAACTGCCCAGGGAGATGGTTGAGTCACCATCCCTGGAGGTGTTTAAAAGACGGATAGATGAGTTTTTGAAGGACATGGTTTAGCAGAGGATGGGTACAGTTAGACTTGATGATCTCCAAGGTCTTTTCCAACTGGAAGATTCTATGATTCTAAGATTTTTTCCTAAAGCTTAAGTATTGTGGGTAATAACAGGAAAAACATAATGGCAATACGAATATACAATACAACACAGTGCGGGTAAGTATAAGGGCTTCAAAGAATACCAAGCTCCAGCATAAATATTATACATTTATATGCAACTAAATATTACACAAATGTTTGTTAAATAATCGCACCAGACTCTGACGCTTCACCATAACTCAACGTGCCAAAAGGATATTTGATGCTACAGTATTCTAATTCTAGGAGAAGCAATGGCTGGATAATGATTTCCTAATTCTGTAGGAGAAAGATCTTAGAATGCTTTACCTCATGAAGCATTAACAGTCAATTCCATCTGCTTGCTCTGCTAGGTGGACTGAGACAACTACAAAGATTACCTAGAATACATTAGGATCAAAGGCTGGCTCTCCGAGATATTTGTGTCCAGTAATCATCAACATGAAGAGCAACACCAGCTGTTGCCAGCTCAAAAAACAATATCCATGATTATCATTGAGGAGGTCAAGTGTCCAATGTCTGTGATTATTGAAGGCAACACTAGAAAGGTAACAGGACTCAACAGTAGACAGAAGACTACTACTAATCATTTATATTATTTCTCATGGTTACAATTCCTTAGAGCTATGAAGGCTACTGGATGATAAACTTTTTGACCCCCCTTATCAGAGCTTAGATCAATAAATAAGTGTTTTTCTTTGCTACTACAAGCAGTGTTTGGTAACTGCAAGGGGCTCAGCAGTATTAACGCTGGATTGCAAAAAAGACAAAGATCTCTCTCTGCTCAAGTTATAAAATAACATCTTTCACATAGGAAAACCTATCTTCCATGACTCTAGAGTATCAATAAGGACTATACTAAACAACGGAAATAAGCAGGAAAGCTTATTTAGCCAGATCAGGATTTATATCACAAAACAGAGGAGGGGAGGAGAAATGCTACACCACCACTGGCACAGAGCTGCTGTTAGAACAACAATTACTTGTGCTGGGGTTTGATTCCTTGGAACAAATATTGATGGGATTCATGGGAAGGACCTTAAGAGCTGGTGAATCTTGGCCAATGCAATGAAAAAGTAAAGAGAGGACATTGGTCGCTCGTCTGTGAACTTTAGGATGAACTTTAGGAAAAGGGAAACAGAAAAGACAACAGCATATTTGAGAGAGCAGTGCAAGAGACTCCAAAAGAAGTGTGGGCACAGAGGAAACATATACTGGGGAATATTATTTAGTCTCCCAATATAGTAACACTGCAGAATGCAGCAGACCGTAAAAATCCTCCTTCTATAACTCCAGTAACAGTTGTTTTCCACAACACTCACATCCTCAGGGTTCCTTACATACATTCACATCTGTCAGTATGAACTTCTCCACTCAGCACTCCTGAGCTTGTTCTGCCATAGGATCTAAGTCTGTACATCAGTGCGAAATTAAAAAGTACATGAACCACTTTCACATCTACCATGGAGTGACTACTACCAACTCCTAATAATATCAATGTGAAGGAAAACATTTATACACTACACCTTATATACTGATGACTATACATTCATATTCATCATTAGACTCTGGCCTCACATGAGATTTCCTAATCAGCAATGTGGGTTTTTTTTCTTTCCTCTCTAGATAATAATCTAGAAAATCTTTTCATTACTTCACAACTTTGTGAGGGTCTTTATTTACATAGATACTCTGCAAAGAAAGCATTCACCTTTTCAGATATTTTTTATAATTATAAAGTTTCAAAAAGATAGCGTCACTAAATCCACTGTCATTTTTCAGAACTCTGGAAGGTGGATATGCCATGTACACTCTTTTTTTTTCCTGCCAAAGCAGCTGGTAAAATTCTTCATAACCCAGTGAAGCAGAGGGTAAATTGGGAATACCAGACATGACAGGAATAGCCCTAACTCCATTCATGTCAACACTGTTCACAGGGACAGAAGCTTTTTTTTCCAGTCATAAAAAATAAGGCTAGTGCATATCTGGAGGACAAATAAAGCCTCCAGGAAAAAGGTGCTGCTCCACAACATAGAGAAGTCATTTCCCTTATTCACAGAAGATTAGCACAAAATAAAATTAAAAGTACTACCTTTTGTAATTGCATTGAATCCAAAGAGTCAATGTTAAGGATTTCAGTAAAAGTACCCACAATTACCTTGTAAGCTATACAGATATTTCAAAATACTTAGAGATTACTCATCTCATAAAATTCAAAAGAAGCTAGAAGCCCAAGGTGGTGATCAAACTGATTTTACAATTTATTTTGTTCTTTTTCTTAGCAGTGATGCTAAAAATCTTGGATTAAAATGTATGATTTAGGATCTCAGGAGAATGAAGTCAACAGGACAGAATCATGGAAAAAAATGGGTAAAAGGCAATGTTGTTGGTCAGTGCTACAGGGCTCTGCGGTTTCAAAGAAATCTCGTGTCTGCAAGGGGGACTTTGAGAATGATATTGGGGAATAAGGAGGAAGTGGAGAAGAAATATGAGCCGGCAGAAAGGGGCAAATAATTAACATCTCTTTCATATGACTGCACTCACCAACAAAGGCCATGTAACCTTTACGCCCAGAGATATCTTTGCAGCAATTAAAATTTGTTCCCTATCATTTTGGAGGATGTTTCCAGAATTTGAACTATGCTTACAATGTCTAGAATAACCCCTCACTTATCCATGTCTAGAGTAACTGGGTGAATCTAAAACTGGTTACCTTCATTGAAAGAAATAGTCCACCCTGTCACAATATGAAGAAGTCTTGGAAACACTCTTCTTCTTCCCTCTTATAGTAAAATATGCCTCTGTAGCTCTACATAGCAGCTACACTGGCTGGAACACAAAAAAATCTAGAATATAAAAGGCCTCTTCCAAACATTTATTGCAGTTAACATGGCTGTTCAGGTGAGCTTGAGCATGCTGTTCTCCTCAGACAGTGAAAAATGTTGATACCTTGGATAACCAGTGCACAATGGGAATTCCAGTGTATGAAATCGTCCTAAATGGAGAATACAGTGAGTACTATCAAACTGCACGTTATCACTCAAACAGACATGAACTCAGTCACAGGAATTGAAAATGGTAGAGAGAGCACATGCCAAGAAGTTACTGCATGTATGATGAATGGGGTGTGACAAAAGCAGTGAAAACAAGAACGGAGCAGTTCCACTAATAATACTGGTGTGTTAGTCTATAGTATGAAAACTATAGAAGTGTAAATGACTCCTATATAAAATTCTGTAACTTCTACAGTAAATTAAAGGAAATTAATTAAATTATAAATTGTGCTTGTGTGTCCATGTCTTATTCTGAAGAAGAAAAAAGAAAAATCCAAACATTAAAAAAATCCCAAAGCCTTTTCAATATAAACAAAGTTCTTAACATTCATCAACGACTGGAAACCTAAAGAGATGTTTAAGTTAATACTGCATATGATATTCATAGAACCACTACATACAGGATTTTATCTTTCCTGAGTAGCTGAATGATGCTACAAGTCACCCACCTAGTGCAGCGACTAAAGATCTCCTTAGAATACAAAAAGGCAGGACATGGAACACTTCGGGTTTTATTGGTGCTCATCACATATTAGAATAAAAACTTCAAAACATCTGGTATTATAGAGCAGAAATGAATCAAAGGAAGAGAAAGGCTGAAAACTAGTACTGTAAAACCCATATATTGATTCCAGCTTAAATAAAAGAAAACGAAACCAAGTAAAACACAAGTGAAGGAAAGGACAGTCTTGAGAGGCTGCAAGGTATTTTTAGAAACACGCTGAGAGTTAACAATATTTTTACTCATGCAATAGCATCTAGGCTATTCTGCTTTGGAAAGTCCTAATGCAAGAGACACAGGGGATAGCTTGAAGGTAGGTAGTCTGACCCAACACTGAGCACTGTGACTGATGAGCCTGTTAAGAAACCGACATTCAAAGGACAGCCCAAAATTTCTTCTGTGCAGGCCAGGGTGAACCCTTCAGGCTTTATTTATCTCCTCTATCCCAAATAAAATTTGATACTACACCTGTGAAACAGGACACATTTAAAAAAGTAAGGTGGGTAATCTGATTAGCTAATTAACCAAGTTCTTATATACAACCCATAGGGAGCATCTCAAATGCATAGGACATTTTTTGTTATTAAAAAGAAATAGGACAAGGAAGATTTATCATTAAAATATATTTCACTAATTATACCACCTGGAGTTCCTTTTTCAAAACAAACTTTTAATGAGAAAATGTGGGTTTATAGAAAATGTTTGGTATAAAAGTTTGATTGTTTATTAAAAGCAGATTCATAGAATGATTTGGGTTGAAAAGGACCTTAAAGATCATCCAGTTCCAGCCCCCTCCCATGGGCAGGGAAACCTTTCACTTGACCAGTTTACTCAGTGCCCTATCCAACCTGGCCTTGAACACCTCCAGGGATGGGGCATCCACAAATTCTCTGGGTAACCTGTGCCAGTGACTCACCACCCTCATTGTGAAGAATTTCTTCCTAATACCTAATTTAAATGTCCCCTCTCTCAGTTTAAAGCCATTACCCCTTGCCCTATCACTACACGCCCTTGTAAAAAGCCCCTCTCCATCTTTCTTGTAGGCCACCTTTAAGTACTGGAAGGCTGCTAAAAGGTCTCCCCAGAGTATTCTCTTCTGCAGGCTGAACATCCCCAGCTCTCTCAGCCTGTCTTCATAGGAGAAGTGCTCCAGCCCTCTGGTCATCATTGTGGCCCTCCTCAGGACTCACTCCAACAACTCCATATCCTGGGGGCCCCTAGAGCTGGAAGCAGTACTCCAGGTGGGGTCTTATGAGAGCCGAGTGGAGAGGGACAATCGTCTCCCTTGACTCGCTGTTCAAACTTCTTTTGATGCAGCCCAGGACACTGTTGGCATTCTGGGCTGCAAGCACACATTGCCAGCTCATGTTGAGCTTCTCACCCACCAGCACCCCCCAAGTCCTTCTCTTCAGGGCTGCTCTCAATCCATTCTCCGCTCCGCCTGTATTTGTCCTTGAGATTGCTCCAACCCAGGAGCAGGGCCTTGTTGAACCTTATGAGGTTCACACGGGTCCACTTCTCAAGCCTGTCATGGTCCATCTGGATGCCATCCATTCTCTCCAGTGTGTTGACCACACTACACAGCCTGATGTCATTCGCAAACCTGCTGAGGGTGCACTCATTGCCACTGTTCATGTTGCCGTGGAATGTGGGAAGTTCCTTGCCTGCTAAGGAGATAGCTGTACTGTTTCAGAGGGCGTACTTTATTTAAATGGCTCAGGAAGTCTTCAGAAAGTAGTGGCACTTATTTTTGTATCCTCTGCATGAACAGGAGGGGCATGATAAAGTTAAGAGAAAGTTATGGACAGGCAAGGGAAAGCTGTATGATTTTCTCTATGTGGTATCAAAGGGATAAAATTCTCTTTCACATATTGCCTAACTTAGTCCTCGTACAAGAGAAGAACCACAAGGTCCCATCTCTGGGGCACGAAAAAGGAAGCGAACAGCAATTCCTCCAAAACCGGCAATGATCAAGGAAAGAACAATGACCTGCATTTATTGCTGGGTAGTGCTCCCAGTTGAGTTAATAAAGTTGTGGCCTAATTAAACTGAGCACTTCACATCTTGTTTTTCTTCTTGCGTGGCCGGGACAATTAAGCATCCTTTGATGTAGAGTGCTCTGAGGAAATCTCCCAATTACTTTATGAACAATTTTTGTCATAAAGCCTGAGAGAATTTATTGAAACCACCTACAGTGGAATGAGGCCAGGACCAATCAACGCTGGATGACCAGACTTAGGGCTAAGGATTTTAAACTAGAGGCCACTAAGACCACAAGCAACACATCATACAGAGAAACTTAAGCTCTAGGAAGCGGTAGCTGGGTACAGTAAGCTGTGGAAATCAGTTTCACTGCTTGAAGAGAAAGTGTTGACAGTTGCTTATTTCCTGTGTACTAGATCTTGTATTTTACTCTGACTGTATTCCAACTGAAACCTAAATTAATAGTACAAGTGCTACACTTAATTGAGTTGAAAAAGGTCTTGTTACTTTTTACCAAAAATAAGCAAAGATATTACTAATTCCATGTGCTAGTAATTTAAAACATTAGTTTATGAACCAAAAGTCAGTGTTACAGACATAGGATAATAAGGACTAGATTACCTGCACCTTCAAATCTACTGTTATCATCATCAACCATGCTGTATATTTTCCTCTATAAATTGATCTATTTCCACTTAAAAGTAGCCAGGTTAACTAATATACCTGAAAAAACTAAAAATCATCTTAGAAAGGAACACGTGTATATATTCCAAGTACCGATATTAAAATCTTAAAAACTGTATATTTCTTATTTTAAAAATCATAACCCTATTTCATTAATCGGTAACATGCAATTTATCTGAGTGTACTGTAAATACAACTTTTTTAAAATAGTAATTATCAGATGGCAGTAATAGGGAAATAATTATTAAAAAAATTAAAAGGAACCAATTTCTGTGCCTGGCAGTTTTCAGAAAAGTATCACTCTCATGTTGTGCTGACATTTAAAATGTTAGGTCCAAACTATTGTCTCCATTTAGAGTACATTTCTGGAGACAAAAAAAACTCCCAAACCTAAAGAGAATAATTATGCAAATGGAACATCTAAAACATGCATTTTTCTAGCAGAAGAAAACCATTTATCTGTTATTACTTATTTTGTGTATGGGGAAAAACTTGTTTTGTGAAATCTTTTTTGATGTCTGGATAACTCTGGCACTGAGTCTTTATGATTAAAACGTGAATTCAGTTTTAAATATAGTGCTATTATTTACTTAACTAATAAGAACTGGACTGAAAATAAATAAATAATAAAAATCCAGCATAAAAATCCCAATAAGGCAATTCATCACTAGGACAAATTAGCTTTAAAATGCATCAAAGGCAAGTAAAAAAAAAAGAGTCTATTATTTTTGTCTTACAGTATAATAATGAGTCTTGACCAGGAAAAAAGATACAGTAACTTAGTAACATTAAGATCTACCCAATGGAAAACACCACTAGTGCTGCTGAAATATTTTAAGACATATATTCCGTTCAACTCCCCAAACAAATAGCAGACCAAACTTCAAATGCATTGCAAGACTATTAGGTAATCTTTTTCTTTGTTTAGATTCAGTAGGGTTCAGTGACAAACATTCATCTTCTCTTTCGTTCTAGAAAAGTTCCTGTTCTTTTGCTTCATTAGGAATTGCTTTAATTTTAGTAGCAACTCACAATTTACTTCACCATTGATTAGCCTCACACCATAACCTTCAAACAAAATGCAAAAGTGATCATTTAAGTACTTTAAAATTATGAATTATTTGTTCGATGTTTGGATCACACACTGGAAGGAGCAGTTACATCTGTAGGTAGGCTAATAGAATCAGACACAAAGCTTCTGAAATAAACCAATACCAGCTGCTCCCATGCCTCATTACTCGGCAGTAGCTGCTAGCCTGAAATATTGTACAGTGCAGAATCACTGGCTTTCAAAAGGCAGGCAGACTTTTGAGAAAATGTAGCAGTACAAAACAGACATTTCCCTCAGACAGAAAAAAAAGTCCTAAACTTTAAGGGTATGTGTTCAACTATTTTCCATTCTAAGGCACACATATTTTCCACCACCGTGGATTTTACTTATTTTAACAGGTGAAAGCAATTAGATTTTAAAATTATTACATTGTCAGTGTTCTGACTTCTGAAAGAATAATCTAAAAATTCTAGAACTAATGAAATAACTTTTCGATTAGTAATGCATACTTTGTGCTTAGAGAAGATACTGAAAAAGGAATGACAGTACCATAATCAGGGTCCAATCATTTAGCTCACTAAGAAAGGATCTATTAATTGGGAAGAAAATATACAGTGCAGTCAAAAATGCTATGCAAAGTACCATTTTGTACAGCTATACAAACGCTCTACCAAAAAAAAAAACACCCACACCCCAAACTTCTAAAAGTAATCAGTTTTCAAAATTCTTATTAAACTTGTTGGGCTTGCTCTACTCTGCAAAAATTTGATTGCAACAGCTAAAACTCCCAGTAAAAGGTAGTATAAAAAGCCCTCATAATCTCAAATAGTCATTAAGAAAGCCTAAAGAGCTTCACCTTCTTGGAACACAGAAGTAATTTTAATGTAAAAGTTCACACAATTAAAATTATAGGTTTAATTTTTCAACAAGCCCTAAAGAATTCAGTATTCCATGGCTCTCAGAACATACAGGGTTAGTTTTAAACGTTTATATAATACAATTGGTATTAGAATTAAAAACTTGAGTATATTTGAAAGAACATTTATATTCTAAAAGGAATCAATTGTATCCTTCTAAATTCACCTACTCTATAGATAAAATTTCAATATACACGAATTAATTAAGCAGAAAAAATACAGTAGACCTCTTTATTTAAAAAATATTCAACACAAGTGTTCAGCAGGTACTCCGGAGTATCATTGAGAGGCAGCATGTCACAATATCATTTTTAATTTCAAAATAGTAAAATAATGAAAAGCAAGTTCTGTGATGCTATATGTTTCAGGGCAGCATTGTCTTTTTGTATCAATCATTAAGTATTTTTTCCTAATAGTTCTCATCTCTGAAACTGTCCTCTGCATAATAAATAAATTTAACTCACGATTTTCAGAATAATAAGTGCCTACTGAATATTATTTGGCATACTCTCAAGTGAAAAATGATGGAAGCGGTATATGAAATCTGAAATATAAGCAGTCACTAGAAGCAAGCATCTTAGGTATGGCAATTCATCAGATAAACTGATGCACACATTTAGAGATTTTCTTGATTTTTTAAAAATTTTTTATAGGGTCAGCATCGTATCTTAAAAGACTATTCCATCAATATTTGAACTGCTTTAATTTAAAAACTCCCTAACAAATAAAACACAAAATTCCAAGCTGAAAAATACTGAATATTTCATTTAAAATATAACAGTGAGCTACTCTGAAGAAATAACATTTTTTTCAGTTAAATCAGACCTCTCTTCCTTCTTTATTTGTCAGATTTCAAATAAATTGTACTCAGTATCCTGGATTACCTTTGGAAAATAAAAAAGTAGCTATGAAAATTACTTCCAAATAACAGAAGAAAAAAGCCTCTCAGGCTAAAGAGTTGAGCCACTGTCAGTTCTACGATAACGGAGAAGACAGTGCAAACTTGGAACGTAGGTGATTTTCTTACTGCTGGACACTCACCTTAAGAAGAAACCAGGCATAATTTGCTCCACCTCTAGCAGAATTTAGGTCTAATGCAGCTAACGAGTCTGGCATAAAACAGTTCAAAATTCAATACCTACAGTGATATCCCTACACTAATGATGCATCCATGTTGAAGGCCATGAATTCCTTACAGAGTGAAAATGACAAGATGAAAGAGTGTCATTTTTTTGTCATGACTGTGTCATGGCACTTAAAAAATAGCTGAACGTATTACTATTAATACGTTCCCAAACAAGAAAGCTTACTAGGAAAACCTGAGTTATGGTCAGCAGAAGGCTGGTTAAATCATGGCTTTTCCTGCCATTGCTTCACTTAAACTCAGGAAGTTCAGTCCTTCCCATAATTCTAGGGAAATACCCATAATATTTGATCTGTAAGCATGAAACAAAGGTCCACTGGTAATGCTACTAAGCGTGCAGTCTGTGCTACATGCCAGCCAGATCATTTTCATGCAAGTTACCAGCAAAGCAAGGCATATGAGTAAGAGGAAAAACAGAAGTCAATAAAAAGCAATAACCATTAGGGCTTAACAAAATAACAATAAATTCATAAAATATAATTGGAAAAGAATATGCATTTAGCAAATCTCAATTTGGGAAAAAAAGAGGACATTTTATTAAAATCCAGAGAGATCATTTATACCCCAAAAGTATTAAAGCCATTGAAGGGCAATTAAAGCAAAAGGAATTCACAGAAACGTTAACATGGATTTTTAAAAAATCTTGGACTACTCTACAAGATCAAGAGAATCGCAAAAACTTAATGTGGTGCTCGTGTTTATGAAGATCAAACCTGAGAAACTACAGGCAAGTTGACATCAAGCCACTATAAATTCTGGAAAGGTTGAACAGTAAATAATTAAGAAATGTTAGCATAATTCATTCACTTCTAAGTCTTGTCAACTAAACTCGATACCATTTTTTATGCTGTAACAAGTTTGGCTAATAACATTAACTTGTATTGTCATAGTACACTTAGATTGCTATAAGATTTAATCTTGCATGACATTTTCAAGCACCATACAAAATCAATACTCTACATTACATGGATTAAAACTGTTTAAATACACAGATCTTGAAAACTGTAAGTGGAAAATTGTCAGACAATGTAGGTTCTTTGAAGAATTTCTATTGCCCCAAATTTATTACTTCCATTGTAAATCAGAGATTATTTTTTTTTCAGATGACCTCAGCCTTGATACAATAAGAAATATCAATCAAACAGATGGGCCCATCTTCCTCAATGTAACTCATCTGACCGTCATATGGCTAAACTGTACCTCTCAAACAGAGATATTAAAACTATAATCCAGTTCATTTATGTAACAAAGGAATAAAAGATAATTTGCTTACCAACCTTAAGTATCTATAAGGCAAGAGGTGTCTAAGAACAGACAGCTATTTAACTTGGCAGAAAAAAAAAGCATTTTGGAATCCAATTGTAGAAAGCTATTGCTTGGCTGTGTTCATGTAAAAGTCACGGTTCTTTATTTCTAAATAATGACAATAAATAATCCCTTAGCACCAACTGTTGACAGACATGGTAGATTATTTACCTTCCCAAATCTTTACAAAAAGCTTTAGTATCTTTCTAAAAGAGATGTCACATTTCAAGTGGAAGTTACAGTCTCAAGGAATACACAGAATCTTTCAGGAGGTTCTGAAACCCACTCTATACTATGAGCCCAAGTACGTTAGTAGGATTAGATCACCAGTCTACCCACACAGCAGCCTGTGAAAGGCCAGAGAGGAAAGTAAAATTTGGCCTTGACAGTCATATGTCAGAAATCGTCGAGGACAGGAAGAAGTTAGTAATTTAAATAAAAGTAATAGTTTATAGCTACTTAATAACCAACTCCATCTTCTGGTTTCCTCCACAAGAGGTAGTGATGAGAGTGAATCTACAACTGTAAAGTTCAACAGTAGTCAAATTTAGATCATACTACTAGTTTCTTCTGCAGGTTTTTTTACTTCAGCAAAGCAGTTTAGAGCAGCAGCCATAAGAGGATTGGACTGCCCCATAATAATAAATATACAGCCCAGCTGTGCCTCAAGGACACTGGCTGGCTGGTTGCATTACTGAGGGTCAGAAAGGCAACAGAGGTCATGAAGGATTTTTACACACATACTCCTTACTGCAACTTCAGAAGCAATCATATTTTACAAAGATCGTGTTTTATGAAGATGGAAAGGAAAACTTTGATTAGTTTTGATAAGTTTGAAGGAGAGAGGGAGAAATGGTAAGAGAACCTAAGGAAATAAAACACAGGACTGAGTCTCTCATTTCAGCAATGGAAGAATTTAATCTCTGATACCAAAATATGCTAAAGATTTATATGCATATGAATTGACAGACAGATCTATCTGAGAACACAAAAGGAAAACTGCACGTTATTCATCTGCTCAATATTCTAATAGATACAGCATATAGAAAGTGGTAGCTTTTTTTTGTAGTTAACCATGTTTAACTGTGAGCAGAACTAGCAAAACTCAAGTTCCTTCAAGAAGTATTGAATCTTCCTCATGCAAGATATATTGCTTCTCCTCCCTTTTCATTGCAATTACTTTAAGTTCCTCTTCCCTAATTCCTTCTCGTTTCCTATCCTGTCTATTCCTTTTTAATAAGAGAATTCTCCCAGCTCTCTTCTACCTCAAATAACTTTCAGTTTGCCAAAAATTTGCATGTGCTTTGATGACTTCCACACAGACATGCTGATTTGCTGCTAAAAGACCAGTAAATAATAGTTATTAGGCATAAACATACACACATGCACACATGCACACAATCTTGGTGTAGATGCTATTGAGTACTATTACACAAATTTGATGAAATTCGGCAACTCACTTTGCACTACCTGGAATCTCCTCAGAAATAACAACAAAAAACAGTCAATTATTGGATTTGTGGTAAATGCTGATTAGGATAGCCAGACTTTAAAATGAATACGCATAAACACATTCCTCACTCATATTCTCACTGACTAAGCCTTCCTTTCTCTTATCTGCCAAGAAAAACCTGTACTTCAAATTCCTTTTCAAAATCCTTTTCAAAATCCACTTCTTTAGGAAGCCTTTTCATCTTTTACTCATTTTACCTCATGTTTGTATTACACTGTACAAAATTACAGTGCTGCTTTTTCTTCTGCTGCTTTAAGTAAGGATTCAATAGAGAAGAACTCAAAAGCTGAAAGATATCTTATTCTGTCAGATCTGGGAAGAAAATCTTGTTGCAGGTACAGGACACAGGTTCTGGGTGCTTCCAGAGCATGAAGAAGTGTTTCGCTGTTGACTGATGAGGAGGTCATAAGCCAAGGTATAACCACCTAAAGTAGTGAGTGAAAGCTTGTACCAACAATTCTTTTGTTGTTGGGTTGGGGAGATGGGTGCATGTTCAGAGCACAAAGTTCTGTTGAGGGGCAGAAAGTCTAAAAACATGCATTTGTGTTACTGGGGGAAGCATGGTGGTGAATCTTGGAGCTTGCAAATAGACTTCTACAAGACTTGTACTTATCTGTAAGATAAATAGCAACAAGTATATGTGTAGGTCCTGACTCATTTGTACTTTTTTGACTCCAGCTTCACCCCTTCCGCTAGTTGTCTCTTGGAACTTCTACAGTGTATTTGAGAACTTTTACTATGTATCTTTTAATTCAACTGTGTATATAATATGTATACTAATGTACTGGTATTATAAGCCTAAAATCTTTCCAGGATATCCAGAAATAAATCATCATGCCAAATGGCAATCCTGTTTGCCTTACTGTGGATAGACATATATTGATAGAACTATGTAAGGAAATTTGCTAAACCCTTGCACTTTTACAGATTAATATCTGTGACTTTAAAAATTGTTACACTTATTTGAAGAGAAGTTGAATAATGCCAAATTACCATATAAAATTGGAATCTGCAATAAGTTTAGAATATATTTTAAATGCTCGTGAACTTTACCTTTTTTCACTGAAAAGTGTAGATTCCTCACTTACTATATTATACTCAGTGTGAGAACCCCATACACAAATTCCATACAAGAACAGATAATTCCCCACAGATCTCTAGAGTTTTTCAAATCTCTTTTCATTAGCAAAAAGGTTTTAAGTAAGAAGTGTGACAGGTTTACAGAAAGTATTCAGAACTGAAAAACTAGAGCTCTGAAAAGGGAAATACATGTTTATTTATAACCACCACTATTTGTACATTTATCTTGCTAATACGAATAAAATCCACTGTGATTAACAATCTAACAATCACAACAAGAATAATGTATTTTACTAAACTAAAATTTAAAATTTAAATAATAGGTATTTAAAATATTTAAAATTTCTTTGGAATGAAAATAGCCTATTTTTAACTATGGACTCACTATATGACATTTTCCTATGTTCAACAAAAGCAGTGTTAACTGTGATGTTCTAAAGAAAAAATAATCAAACTAGCAATCCATTGAAAATCACCAAATACAAAATTAGAACCGGATTTCATAGGAAGTGCTAATCAGGTTTTCAAACCAGGAAACTTTCAGGAAGGGCAAAATACTTGGCCCATTTAATTTCAGTTCAGTTCAGCTCCTTACTAATTTGGTTGGTTCATATGAACAGTTAAATGAAAAAGCTGAGAATGGTGAGACTGGAGAAGCTGTACTTTTTTACCCCAAATATCAAAAGAAATACATCAGGATCAGTTTAGACTCATCCGTTATTCTAAACAACTAACAATATATGATCCTGTTTACTAAATACCAGTTTCACAAGCAAAAATTTTCTGTGACAGATTTGTCATAGATTTTTTTTACATATCTAATAAAGGAGTTCGTAATGAGGAGTTCATAATTTACTTTCTGTGCATTTCTAATCCTTTTCCAATTTTCTCTGGAATGAAGTGATACAAAATAAATACAAAATGCTTTATTTTTAAGAATTTAATATTAAAAATGTATACCTGAGATTCAAAATAAACCAATGACTTATAAGAACCATAATAAAGGCTGATTAAAAAAAGCAGCAGCATGTTTAAGAAAATTACTGAAGAAGAAATACAAAAAAATCAAACTGGTTCACCATTTATCAAAAAAAGCATTTTTATTTTCTTTTAATAAAAATATGACATTTTAAAATACACTGAGGTAGTGCCATTTTAAAGCAGTGAAACAGAATTCCAATTTACTAACATCTCAGTAAAAATCCAGCTTTATACACAAAGATAACTAAATTGGAGGTTTACCATTCCATTAAGGAGAAGGTCACCTTTGTGATCAGTTTGTCACTGATCCCCTATCTGCCACACATGTCCTACCAAAAGTTGTGTCATATTATAATGGTTAAACTGAAAATGTCACTAAGTTCAAGTCTTTCTGAAACTGGAAGAAAAAGCGGTTAAAACTCAGGCACAAAGTTGAGTGTTACCTTAAGCCGGCTATGAGCAATAACTTCAAGAACATTTTTCTTTAATTTTAAAATAAAAAAGAATGACTTGTATTTTAGTCTGTCTTTGTTACTTTACTGGTTGCTCTCAAACAATGTCTTCCATCACCCTATGCTCCCAAGATCCTATTTATTCCGGCATAATCACAACACACATATTCTCCCACTCTCCTTGGGACCCCAGAATCCCAACATCTCTATTTGGTATTTACTACTGACATATTTTGATTTGGACAATACTGTTATGGATTTTCTCTGATTAAGTTCCCTAGTTATTCTTGTATCATTATATAAATTATTAACTAGGAACACCACAGTGTTAAGCTAACAGAATTCCTAATCAACCATCTCAAAAATATACTGTCACTCACTCTAAGCATGATATTATTAGAAATCAGGTACCATCAGAGATTTCATTCCTAAGTTGGAAGACTGAATTTGGCTTAGAATTTACGTCGTGTAGATTATACATTTTATGGACTCATAGTTGGACTTACAGTATTTGGCAATAAGACTCCTACTGTACAGGTTGTTAAGTAAAAATTTCCCATGAATGGGGAGGGTGAACAGGGATTGTACTTTATTCTGTTCTTCAGTCAGGCTGAAACTGCCAGTCACTACAAAATTATCCCTTTGAGAAGAGACAAAATTTGTTAAAAACTTAAAAAAAATTCTTTAACTATAGAATATAAACAACATTCAGAGGTTTGGGGTATGTAACTTGGCGCTGCTAAAGATCAACATACACTTTGAAAACCAAACCTATTCTCAATGTAATCCATTGAAAAGGATTTTCACATTTAATGGTAATTTCAATTTCTGTTTAAAAAAGAAAGTAGCAATGTAGAATTTCTTGCCAGTCTACCTGAAAGCAAAACATTAATTGCAGAGCTGTAATTTTTGTAGTTTCTAGCTCGTTCTAAACAGCAGATATTCATAAAGGCTTGCATTTATTTTTAATTCACACACTGGAATTAAAAAGTAATATTTGCTCTTCTTTTGTAAATAACTTGTAAAAACATCTGAGAGGAAAATTATAAAAGAATAAGTAACACATTTTCAAATTAAAACCACTCATTTAAAGTTCTAAACACGCTGTAAGCATCTGCTGGAAACATCAATTCCAAAGTCCAGAAGAAATGATCATTTTATGAGTAGAAGCATAAACTATGCAAACCTAAATACAGTCATCTTTTGAAATCACACGTGAGCTTTAATCAATATGTAATTTACAATTAAGCAATTATTTTCTGATTTACAGGCATTACAAGCATAACAAATACAATTAACCTAGTATTTCAGATATAAATTAGCTCAATTAATATACCCCACCTATATGCCACTATGAATCTATGCATATTTTTCAATTTTAATTTTTAATTAGATATGAAATACAGCTTTGACACACAAGTAAAGATCTCAAGCTAAAATATTTGAGCACTTACATTTTCATTTTAAAGCAATGAGTGTAATGTTTTGTGTACATAGACTATGCAACAAGTTGAAAAAATTTCTAAATCAAATAGGAATATACTAACAAAAGATGATCTATCTTCATAAAAATTACAAATTGGAAAGTGGTTAATATAAAAACCTCCTTAAAACAAAGTAATTCTGTTTTCTGTGCTTCAGGAAGTGAGAGTTACTATTCTAGACATAACACAGGCAGCCACGTCATAATCTACCTCAAAGAGCAAAAAGTGAATCTTTTACAATCTGACTCACCACCACCACCAAGTTTAGACATCTGTCTGAGATGATTCTTTCTTTGTAACTGTTTCTTTCTGTATACTATAATGAGTGTCTAGATGATGTTCTTGGATATATGTATCTACACTACAGACAACTGAAGTTAGGGAAGATGAATCCCATCTTAGGTTTCATAGAGCCAGATTCGGATACTTGTTTCTAAGAAATTGCCCCCTTCAACAATACCTTTGGATGATATTCAATTTACTCAGAATCTTACTCTTCACACTTCTTCTGTTATTCAATTAATGTTTATTAATGGATTCCTCTTCAATTTGTTTAACTGTCCTTTAGACAGTAAAGTTTAACAGGTACATAAATCAGTATTTTTCCTGTCTTTATCTGTCTAGAAGGAAGAAATACATCAAAATAGTTGTGTATGAACTTAGAAAAGCTCAAAAGCTAATTAATATCTCAAACAGGAAGAGACAGAAGGAGGTTTGCTATTCCACCATGCTATTTGGTAAAAAAAGATGTTAATTCCTAGACAGACAAAAGTCCATTAAAATTATCTGTGTATCTGAGTTAAGTCAGTTAATAATTCCTGTTCATCCCTAAATATGGGGTGTACCATTTATTTTATCTTTTTCAGGATTTTGAAAGAAAACAGTTCGGACATCTGAGGTTCAAGGAAAACATTTCTAATTAAATTCAAACTATTTATTCTAATTCTGTCAGGAAAATTATTTCAGTTCAACTGGAAATTTATAAAATTTTAGTTCATCCATGACTGCTAAAAATTTTGTGGGAAGTAGGCTCCAACTCCATTTAAGAAATAAAATTATATGTGTCTCCAAGCATCACTTTATAAAAATTTAGTTCACACAATACCAGATGAGTTGCATGAAATAACTATTTTTAAGTCTTTTATCTTAATTAAGAAAACTCCTCTGCATCACAGCTCCTAAAATAAAGTGGAAGATAGGTCAAAAAGAAGACACCCAGGAAGCATCCCAGCTCAGACTAAAGTAAATGCTCACAAACTCATCAGTTGTATTGCTGATCAGAGTGATACTTTCAAACAGCATTAAACAACCACCTTTACCAAAGGCATAAAGAAAATGGTATTTCATAGACTAAAAGAGAAGATCATGGCATAGATAAATAACTAGATAAAAGATGGAAAATAAAGTGTAAAGATAAGAAAAGTTAAGATGAGTAAAACAAAGTTCTATTAAGCTATTTATGATTTTAAGATAGGGTCTTGTGTCAGGTGATGCATTGAAGTAAAAAGCTATCCCAAACTTTACCTACATTATGACAGACATGGATGACCAATGACCACTCGAATCAGGTCTTGGTTTATAAATGAGAGTTGATCAAAACCAATATGTTACAACTGTGATCAAAAAAGCAAACCCATTATTATCAACTGTTAGAAAAGAGAACAAAAGAAGAAAACAGAAATTATAACAGAAATACACCGGCTACCACGCACCTGCCTCTGGTATCTGTGTGCAGGCCGTCTCTGCCTGAATTCAAAAAAAATCGTAAAGCTGGAAAATGTGTGCAGAAAGCTTAAGAGGTGTAATCAAATGCAACAGTTTTGACTAACTACTGCTTATTACACTGGGAAAGAAGTGATTGAGAGAACACATAAAAGTAAATAAAACTGTCACAAGGAAAAATGAGCAATGGGTAACTGTCTACTGTCTCTTTCCATATGAATATAAGATGATATCAGATGAAGCTGATATTGCATTCAAACACACCAAAGCACATGGTTCCTTACAAAGCATAGATTTAACCACGCAATTCCTTGATGCAAGATGCTGTGGGTGCTAGCAGTCACTTGAATTTAAAAATCATCACTTTAATTTGAAATAAAACATCTCCTCTGGCTCAGAGAGTCCTTGAGTTGTGAAAATATTCAACCAGTTTGACATGCTTATTTTCTCTTCCCCAGTGCACGCTGTCGGCCATTGCTGCTGACAGACCACAGGGAGCGATGGGCCTCTGCTTTCACCCTGGGCAACCACTCACTCCTACAGAGAAATGCACATACTGAAGTTGGTTTACTGGCATTCTGAAGTACTGGACTAATTCCACTTTATCACGGAGTGTTTGTGTGGTACTAAGTAAGTGCTAAACTTTTTCTTCCTCAGGCTGACATAAATTTATGCTTCCCTTTCTGAGGGGGCTAACCATCAGCCTGATGTGCTTGACGTGGCAGGGCGTCAATGAAAGTGGTGTTCTGGACAAAGTATTTATAACACTCAACAGATCACAAATTCCTTTGTGTCTTACTTTGTGATTCATAAAAAACAAATAATAGCAACTCATCCCTCAAATGACTGTGAAAATTATTCTGGAAATGTTTAGAAAACATTTACAAATTAGGGTGAACTACTGTAGAAAAGCTTGTCAGAACAGCTTGAATAATGTGCCACGAACAAGGGAGACACATATTTCTGATACTGAACTAAATGAAACTTTAACAAAGATCTTGAAAAATAGGATTACTTGCAATAAATATGTTATTTTGAAATAGAAGCTTCTGTTACCAAATGAACATACCAGAGGAAAGTCCCCACTTTGTGAAAAACAAGTCTCAAACAATCATTGAGATTTTGATAAATTATGTCCAGGTAGACAAAGAAACAAGAGAGGACCAATATGACCCATACTGCAGGTTCATCATCCACTTTATATATATATACGTTGGTAGATTTTGCTGTGGTCTGGTTTAATGTCTAGATGACACAACCCACTTGATGTGTGTGCTCTTGGAGAGCATCGTTCAATTTATTTTGACCTAAAGGTAGATAAACTACAAGTCGAGACATCTCTCCAATATAAACCCAAGCATAGTAGCAGGGATGACTGACAGATGTACATCAAAAGTGCACTCCTCATACAAACTAAAATTAAAACAATAATCACAAAATTATCTAAAATGACAATGAAGTAAATACTGTATATAAAAAAATTAAGAAGGAAGGCAATGATATTGGCAAGTTATTTTTATTTTGTTTTATTCTCCTAAGATGAAGTTGGGACGCATAATAAAAGTAAAGAGCATCTGATCACAGAACAAAAAACTTAACTGCATGGTGATGCTATATTAGTGACACATATGGGGAAAAGATTAGTGAATGCCTCATAAAAATTAGATTATCCAACATTAATGTGATGTTAATGTCATAAAATAAACTATTTGAGGGAAAGCGATGAATTCAACAAGTACATTTTTAGTCTGATTTGCACCTTTGAAATACTAACTGGAACTAAAGTGAACTTTATTTGGCTTTAATTTAGAAAAGCAGATAATAAAGTGCATTCAAATTGCTGGCATTTGATCATTCATCATTCAGAAAGAGACAATTCACCAATTCTGCATTATCAGCATTACCTACTCTACTTTATTGGAAATTTTATTTAGTTAATCTTAACATTGCAAACAAGGTTTCTAGCTCCCTTACTTTTACTTCGTATCAAAATGAGACATGTTAAAGGGTTTTTAATGAAAGAGTTACAAAATTAATTGCTATTGATTTTAAAAGAGGTCTATAAACTCCTAAAATTATGATGTTTATGCTTTTAAAAAATGGAAAAGGAATTCCTGCAATGAGATTTTTTCTAGTGTCCCAATTTTATTTGCATACTTATTATTTAGGATCTATAAAATAAGTGTAGTACATAAAACATTATTTTTTTTAAAAAAAAGGTGAACCCCCACTATTTCTATTCATAATTCAATTACTCTGCTTTTAATGAAAATGATGATATGGAAAACTTAAAAATTAATTACTTATATCAGTTCAATACTTCTGCATAAACTGTTTGCTGGGGGTATTATATCCCTTTTACAAAGCATTTATCTGAACTATTTAATTTTTCACATTACTCCTAAAGGCTAGACAAAATAAAAATTCTGTATTTTATCGATTCTCTTAGCACACAATAGATCAAAGTTTCACAATGTTTTTTGCCTCTGCAGAGATCCAACCTGTGGTAAAAATTACCTTGGAGTAGATATATAGATATAAGTAACTAACAGACTAGTCTCTAGCTGCAAAATATGCAGCACATCAGACCAGCATTTCATCCTGGTAAGAATAATTGGTCATTTTATGTGCCATTTATAATTACACTTTTATTACAAACACCTCGTTTTAGCCTTTTAAATCTCACAAACTTTGATGGCTTTGAGTCCTGATAATGAACTTCAATCTCCTAAGCTTCAATATGTGAACAGGATGAATAATTTCAATTTTATAACAACCATGCTGCTTCTTTGGGGGTTCAATAGCCCAGGCTCTCTCTCCCCTAAACTGACTCACCACTGACCAAATGGAGGAAACGTTCTCATTTAGAAGTGCAGATTCAGAGACATGAGACAAGCAGATTACCTCTAGATATCACCGCAGAAGAATTAAGAAGAGGAAAAATATCAGGCTTCAATGAACTCACTGGGAAGAGATTCCAATTATTTCAATAGCTTGACCATTTCACCTACTAATGTACGTAAACTGATCTTACTTTTAATAGCATAACTTTGGATATGATACTTAGGGCTTTCTTCGAAAACTCACAATGTTTTGTATTTTCCTTAAAGCTTCAACTTCTGGAATCCTGAAATTTTACAATAATTCCCCCTTTTTTCCAAATATAAATTTACAGAACTCATGCCTACAGTTTAAAAGTTTGAAAGACTAAAACTTGAAAGGTTCAGAGCCCAAAAATCAGATAAAAAGAGTAAGAGTATACATTTTTAAAGTTCTCCTAATACATAAAAGCCAAATATCAAAACTTGAGGTAACCGACTTGCAATTTCATGGTACTATTTAAATATCACCAAATTTTTAACTGACATGGAAAGCCCTAAAAGCTTTCCTTTCTGGTTTATGTTTTTCTCTGCTGGCAATAAGTATTGCTACAATACTCAAATACTCACTTTTACATCTGATCCTCGTTATGACCGGAATAATTTCTCAGTCATGGTTTTCATAATCACATTGAATAGCTGCTCCGTCGCTAACACTTAAGCAGTATTCAACAGTGTTTCAGAGAGACCTGTTGTTGAGGCTTATTGTCAACAAAAAGCACTTTCTCAGTGATGGCAGAACCTATAGAGCTAGAAGGATGAGTCACAGTGAACGAAGTGCGTGACCAATCTAACATTACTTTGAGATCATGCTTTAATCACAGAAAGGAATGACATTTTACAAAACTCTTCATCATTTGGACCTATCTCTTCAAACAAAATGCATATTAGGACTTGGTCATGTACTGGTTGTTTTCCTTTTTTGCTATTTGGAACTTTTCATTCAGTACCACATAGTTCAGGATATAAATTATGAAATTTACTATGTTCTTTGATTGAATGACCCATACAGCATAAGTTGGGGAGGGATGCATTTGTCATCAACAGGTCACAGTTTTTACTGTTTGCTTCTCTATTGCTTTCAGGGAACAGATTAAGATTCTTCTGAAAACTGCAGATACATTGTGAATAAAACCTTGCTGATGTGCTTATGAGCCAAGATTGGTGCTTTTTCATTAGAAACACTCAAAGACTTCTACCTTTTCCCCTTCTGAAATCTCAGGCAAACCTACTGAAGAAAACACACACACACACGCTCCTCAGATTAATATGAAACCGCTCACTACTTGGCTAACCTCTTCTGTAACGTGAAACAGTAACATAGAGACTACCAGCTGATCCATTCCTAACCATAATATTGGTATTTATTCTTGTACAGCTTTATGGAAAAGCAAAGGATTTATTTCCGCAACCCGTTTCACTGATGATAAACCTCACTGTATTAAAGAACACATAGAAAACTGATCATAGATTTTAAGACTGGTGAAAACCTTTCAGTTTCTTTTCATTACTTTTACTTGGTCATTTAAAAGAGCAACCTTAAACTATTTGCAACTGTGTCAACATTATTTCACAGATCCACAGACAGCTGCTTATACTTTGAATTTATAGAAGGAGGAAACCACAGGACAGTGACAACTAGCATGACTGTTCATGTTTTCACTTAGCAAATTCAAAACTACTTTAAAACCTCCCAAGTCATGACTGAAATATTTTTTGAAGTATTTTTAGCTTGCATTCTGGATAATCTGGTTCAGTGTCCACTCAAACTCTAAAGAACTGCTCTCTCTCTTTCTAGACGAGGAAAGGAGAGGAGGACTCTCAATACAGAAAGGTAAACATATTTAAGTAGCAACAACATTATCCTGATGAAGCAGTTACTAAGCCACCCCTTTCAGGAGCCCATTAAGCTTTAATCACCAAAACCACAAACTTATTTTACAATTTCTCCATTTGCCATCTTTCTTTTAAAATAATATTATGTGGCAAAACTTATTATATACACTCATCTTCTTTCAAAAAAATTGTAATGCTATAGAGTAATATTAACTCATCCATACTACAAAACATACATTTTTCGTCTTTATTTGAACCATGGCTAAAGCACTTAATTTTCTCTTTTTTCTTCCAAGTCTACAGTAGTTCCGTTTCCATATGCTGTAATACACAGATATAAGCCCAGTATAAGCAATTGAACTTTTCACACCCTCAAAAGCCACAAAATCAGATGGTCTGTGGTTTTTGCAGCTGGTGCACTGCACTCATATTGGGTAGTGTCATATGAAAAATATTTCACTCCCCAAGCCCTAAACAGAGTCACTCATTAATGAAATGCAGGCAGTACAATGAGATCATATAAGGTATAGATTTCAACAGCCATTCTAAAAAACAGTAAAGGAATACTGAACAAGAATACAAATCAAGTTCCTCTGCCAGAACAGGATTTTTTTTAAAAAGGAATGTCTTCTTAGATTTAACATTTGCTTTGAAAACAACTGCTAACCACTACCCAGAAAAACCTTTAATACAAGTGTTAGCAGACTAAACAATCACAATATGGCAGAGGAAAAACAGTAAATAACTTCAGACATAGTTACATTACAGGATGTCTCACCCCAATATGCCACTATCAAATCACAAAATGATTTACTTAATACCACATATGGAATCAGCTTTCTTAAAAAAATAAGCTGTCACCAGCAAAACTTTGTTTAAAAATAATTTCAGGACTGAGTTTTATCGAATTTCACTTTAGTTTGTTTTTATAGAAACCTTAAAAAAAAAAAAAGTAAGGCAATCTAGTTGCAAAAACATTGTATTAAGCCCACTTACACAAAAAATGTATTCTCAGGCAGAATTTTTAAACTCTGTTACTAGTAGTATTCATTAGAAGAAAGACCACAACTTTGCACTGTGTCATGACATTTTGTTTTAACAAAATGTATCAGAATATATTATTTCATTTCTATCTTTTCCCAATGATAACCACCTGTTTTCCTCAATCTTAAAGCTTTCTTTCACTAAGCAGCAGAAATAAACATGGGACAATATGGCCAATCTACTTTATGGACCTGATTCTCTTCTCAATGACTGTGATAACACTCTGTGGAGTTTAGTGCCCTGAATATGATAGCTGTAATTGAGCTAAATATCAGGCTTCGTACAACTACTTTATAAATCTAAAGCCTGTAGCAGATTTGTTTTATCTAAGGAGAATATCTGAGGAGAAAGTACATGCAAGCAAAGAGCCAATCCTCAAAAGCCAATGAGGATATATCGTAAAAAAAGGGCCAACTATATTTGTATCACTATTACATATTTGTTTAACTTCTAAAATAACAGTAATCTGAAAATCTTATGCAATTGGGATAAGTCTTTCACAGAAAAAGAAATAAAATTGACAACCTCTCATTTAGTAATTGAATAGGCCAGGATACTTGAGAGTGGTTTTTTCTGCTGCTCCTCCTCACTCTTCTATGATTTTCTTCTACAATGTAGAAGAAACATTTTCATTGTAATGCTTTAGAGAAAAAAATGTGTCTTTTAAGCACAGGAAGTTATGATTATTCTCTCTTTGCAGTAATTAGTCTTGTAGTAATTTATATGCTTTTAATTGTCCAGTATCAGTCAGCATAGTGGAATTACTAAAGGCTGTATCTCTTAGCCAAACAAGCATACAGTACCTCATATAAATTCCTCTATTTATCCGCATCTGTTGTCCATAAAATGTTTATACGCCTCATTCCTGCCACCTGGCAATAAACTCTAGCTTACACTTGAAACACTACACGGAGCTGAAATAATCCATAGTACCACAGCCCAATATAGGGAATTAAATACGACCTAAGAATAGAGCTGCTTCTGTATTAATCCTGTATCAGTCCTGATGCAAAAGCCTACCAGGAGTCATAAATACCACATATATCATGAGAAAAAATTCTGCACATTTTCCAGTCATGTACTTTGCCACAAGTTTCCACAATTATGAACCATCTGTTCAAAAAAAAAAAACCACAACAAAACCAAACAACTACCCACCCAAAACACAACTACATTAAAGTGCAATAGAATCATAGAATATATCAGGTTCAAAAGGACCCATAAGGATCATCGAGTCCAACTCCTGAACTACTAATATAACTATTACTTAGTGGAGTACTAATATAACTATTAATTAGTAATTATTACTCATTAGTATTAATAGTTACAATAATAATAAACAGGAGCTGAACTTTACTGTGAACTTCAATTCAATAACAATATTAAGAGTGTATGTGAAGTTCTCCAATCCCTCTAACTGTAAGTAGCTCATAAGAAATTGTGTTGCACACTGCGATCACAAAACTCATATATAGTTTATTTTTAAAGTTGCGTAGTAACTATTACAAGTTTTTTCAAACCTTCAATAACAGGTCTTCTCAAATCAAATTCTTCTACAATTAATTTAGATCTAGAAAAATCATTCCTCTTCATTCAGAAAATTATATGAAGTAAACTCAGAAACAATTTTCTCTAAATATAGACTGTCTTCATTTTCTGAATAACGTATCAGTACAGTATCACGCTGCTTATGGCAATAAAAACTCATCACTATGCGTTCAAACAAAATATTCAAGCATATAATCTACAGCCATCTTTTACTTACACCTGGTTTTAAGCACAGTATACCGCTTGACTTCAGTGAAAAATACTTTCTGCGAGTTAGATTGCAGAGCACCACTCCAGGACTTCAAAGCAAAAATGATACAAAATTAACATCAAAAATATGTTATGGATTAGAATGGATTAGAAACAGGCAAATCAGTAAGTCTCAGAATGTAATTGCAAACAGGGAGTTATATTATGGGTATTTGTAGAAAGATCTGCCACGATCAGTTACTGGTCCCGTACTGTTTCACACTTTATCAACAACCTTCAAGAAAATGCAAATTCATACTGATGACGTTTGCTGACAAGACAGCAAATGATAATAAGGAGAGCCAGCTACTAGAATAAAATGATCTGAATCTCTGAAAATGCCCTACTTAAAAGGAATACTTTTCCCATCACCACATATGTAAAGCTGTACTTCTAGGTACAAAGGAAAAGTCCATATTCAGAGGAAATACTATGTTACAAAAATTGCAGAGTTGGAGTTATGATGCATAGCTAAGCCCCATGGCCCACTGGTCAAACAGGCAATGACCCTGACAGCATAAAGAATGGGAAAAGGAAGGTAATGCTTTTGTAAATCCCAAGGTAACATAACCATTGCAGAACGCTGAGATCAATTCTAATGTTCACTGTAAACTGGGAAAGATTAAAAGGCAATACAAATAACATGAAAACATTTCTTATATATTGAACTCCAGGAGGATTCCTCTATTCAGGTTCCCAAAAGGAAGGTTGAAAGCATGTCATAAACAAAGTTCTTCACCACTTGAAGATGCAATGATTGCAGTTTGAACGTGGAGACACAGACAAGAAAAAACCCTCCCTTTTTTAGCACTGTAATTAATTACAAAATGCCTATGGATAGAGCAGCATTTTAAAACTTCAGTTATCACCTTAATTTCCAGTGGACAAGCTTAACTGATGTGCCAGCCAGATGAAGAAAACCTGTAACCAATGGCTTTAGTAGGAATAAAATAACTGCCTTTCCATACAAAACATGATTGCCTATTACACTTCCTGCAATCCCATTACAAAAGCAGCTCCAGGGTACAGTGACCATTATCTTTTAAGACAAAGATGCAGTTATTTTATGGGGGCTATGAGAATCCATGATGACCCAGGTACTGTTCATATCGATGTTAAACCATTGTAGATATCTGGTCACAAGGAATTCAATATCAGATTAGACAATACAGTTACTGACTGAATAGTACTCTTTTGTTTCATAAAACACAAGAGGAGGCGCAGTCTGTAACATTACCCACTAAAAGTATCATATTTATATTGCGAAAGAATGCAATTTGAAAATTTAAGCATACATAATAAAAGAAGAAGTAGGCATAGTAAAACTTTGTAGCACTGACCTCCTCTGAGTAAGGAAATAGAATGATTTAAAAATTAAAATGAGTGCCTACTGAAGATCAGAAGACCTAATAGGAAAACTAAAAATCTTCCAAAAATATTAGTACTTCATTGAAACTAAAAGCACCGTATTCACAGTATACCTTCATTTACCCCAGTATCTGCTGGGTTACAAAATTAAACCTCACCACAAAATGTCCTGGCTTGTGCCGAACACAAGCTTGTATTCCAACAGTGAAAAATCACAGAGAACCTTTCATATGCTCTCTCTCATAAACAAAAGCAGAATGTTAAAGGCACGATTAAATTTAAAACAATATATAAAAATGAACTATATGATAAAGAATAAATTTATGATTATGCAAAAAAGTCCTAATGTACTGAAATATTAATTTTGTAGGATCTTAAACCAGTGCAAAATTTTATGCGTATCATGACACTCATGCTGATCAGAATATGACTGGATATAAACAAATACAGTAATGAGACATGATAAAAAGCAGAGGATGGAAAAGAAGTTCACTGATGTATCACAACATCCAGTTAGTAGCAGTCTTATCTGAGATCCTTAATGATCTGGAGATGAATGTGAATACCAGCACCAAAATCAGCAGTTCCTAATAAATTGGAAAATGAGGAAAACTGCCAATGTAAACACAGAAAATATTGTTTTAAAGAAAGACCTTAAGGAAGATTAAAAACATCCATTCAGCAGCCCAACAAAAACTTTTCCAACTAGAAGAAAAATTATGAAAATCTCATATTCAATGGGATTTAATAACCCCTGTAATTATATTCTAATATCCTGAAGTGTGATCCTGGACAGCAAATTGGATATGAAAAGAAATGAAATATTACAACACAGCAGAGAACAGAATCACAACAAAGAAACACAAAACCACATAGAATTACCATTATCTGGAAAAGGAGGTCTCCTGTATCTTTGTACATATTTAGTAAGACAATGCTTATGCTTAGCTGAAGTCTTGGTGTACTGTAAAGTTCCAGGGCAGCTGGAGTCTCAAAGGACTCTACATCTTCTTAAAGGAAGGGGGAATCTCCTTGATTTTCCACTACGTAGCAAAGGAGAACTTGTGCTAGACAAAATGACTACTTGGATTCCTATCCCACTGAGAACCAGGCCAAACAAACAGTAGACCAATGAGCAGAAGAAAGATACAGCAAAAAAGAGGACAGTAAACGATTGGGCTAACAGACATAACCATATATCCAGTTAGGGAATATATAAGCTTTGGATCTGACAAGAAATGTTCAATGTAAAATAAACTAGAGAGAAGTAGTTGTCCTGAACAGCAATGAATGAATACTCCAACTGTTTCTAATAACCAGTTATCACATCTACTTAAAGCCTTTGTTTAACAACAACCATACAAGATGCACTGATCTAACTGCACCTTTCTTGCACAGAACAGAATCATGCATAAACCTTGCAAGCACATGGAAAAACAAACAAACAAACTAAACAGGTCAATGAGATAATTTCTTTTTTTCCAAACTTTCCACTAGCTCTGCATATAACACTTCACATATAAAACCATGGCTACTGAGGGGACCTTCTTTTGACTTGTTCTCAACTGCAGTATCAGAATTCAGTTCCATACAGCATGTGAACTTGTGAAAATCTAACCTAAAATATAAAGTGGATGGTTCAAAACTCTGTTCCTATAGGGACAGGGTCCCTGATTGGTTTCCTCCTCTAAGCTGCAGTGTGCTCTCATGCCTTTTGCAACACTCACAAACTCAATCTGTTCCATTTTCCTTCAAGCCATCTCTAGGTGGCAGCAGCAGCTGAGGCTCCTAGTATCAAGCCAATTTGCAGTGAGGCTAGAGTGATTAACACAAATGTATGTTTAGTTATAAAAACGAGAATTCTCTTCTCACCCGGCTTTCACAAAAAAATGGTTCTTCTTTAATTACTGTATTTAAAGATTATTACAGATGTCAAATTGTGGTCCAGTTACTAAACGCTTGATCCAATGAAAATGTTGCTGAACTAAAATAAAATTTTAATAAACTAATTGTTTTTCAACCAGATTAAATCCTTTCACAAGCACAGATCACAGGATCGAATCATAGAATAATTTTAAGTTGAAAAAGTCTTTTAAGATCATGAAGCGTTACCATAAACTTAACACTGCCAAGTCCGCCACTAAACCATGTCCCTAAGTGCCATCTGAAGACATCTCTTAAAATACTTCCACAGATGGCGACTCAACCGTTTCCCTGGGCAGCCTGGTCCAATACTTCACAACCCTTTTGGTAATTTTTCCTAATACCCAGTCTCAACCTTACATGGCGCAACTTGAGGCCATTTCTTCTTGTCCTATCACTTGTTACTTGAAAACATAAAAAACAAACACCCCAACACACATTGTAAAGCTGAGCAAACAAATTAACATGGCAAAAATGCCTGAAAGCCAGACTGCTTCCATAGTTTCAAAGAGGAAACGAGGATCTACGATCCTCATTTCACTGACAGGAGATCATATTAAATCACAAATGTAGACAAAAATAATTCCTAGAAGTAAGAGTCACCTTAGTTAAAATAACTCAGCATGACAAGAACTGGACTAAGTAAATACCACAATATTTGTAGCTTCCCCAGGTGCTTCTGCTTCCAGCCCACCACAGAGAGAGTGTTCCTGAGCTGCAAGGAACAGGGCAGCTGGAGAGGTGGCACTGGGTGAGCAGGGGCTCTTGTAGGATGAAGCAAAGGAAGAAAAATCAGAGCAATCCAGTCTCCAGGTCTCCCTTTCTCTCAAGTCTGAATTAAAGAGGAGAGATCCTTTAGAAGACCTATAGTAAGGGGAAAAAAAAAAAAACAAACCACACATAGGGAACCCAGCCATGGGCTAGGTGGTTAGAAGAATTTGTAGAAGCAGCAGCAGCTGCAAAATCAGCTCCTTGAGAGAAATTTCAGTAGGCTTTACAAGATCAACTCTATTTTGGCTGGACATTTGGTCCAGCTTTCTTTTATATCCCTCACAATTTCTTCTCACAAAACTTAAGCTTGTACCTCTTATTTTCCTCTCCCTGGCCCTCCCTTAACTTTCAGCAAACAAAGCAAAACAGAAAAAAACCTCTGAAAACATGGAGCTAACATAATGAAAATCATAAGACACATTCACATAACAAAATAGGTGGTACTCTCCCATGACCTTTCCTTGATCATCGCATTTCATATATACTCATTTTTTTTCTAGGATTTCTTCTGAAAGAAGGAATGCAAGGTAACTAGTTGTTTTCAAGTAGAAATCCAGACATAATTAAAAGGACAACTGCTTTTCTGGGCCTGCTCCAAGTCAACAGCACAGAGCTGAACTATGTCATCCTCGGTGACCTAAACCTGGAGCCTGAAGCATCTTTCTGCAAGAATCCCACATGCAAGACAACGGCCACATCGTTTCAGACACTGAGAAACAACAATTTCCCCCAAAACAACAAACTCTGTCTTGGGCCAAAGTGGCAGCATACCTGATTCAAAAGCTCAATATCGTAGTACAATTGTCCATTACCATTTAACCCTGGCCCAGTGTCAGCTAGCACTGCCCCAAGCAATGCTTGGCCACAGGCTGAGTCTGCACAAAAGCAGGGACTGCACTCAATACACTGTGGTGGAGGCCTCCCTGTTTGGGCAGCTGGGATGGGTAGCAAAGGGAAAGATCTGTAGAGAAAAGGGCAGAAGACACTGTGCGACTTTCCTTTGGGAGTGGAGAACAGGCCTGGTGCAAAGACACCCAGGCCATATGCTCCACACGGGGGACACGGTGTCAGGCTGCTCAACCACAGGCTTGCTGTTTTCAAAATCGGCATTCATTACTCCACATAACCTGGCTGGGCCCAAAGATTGCTCACAGGGATTGGCCTTTAGCACTTTAAATACAGCCCCATCATTCTCCATCTGCCTATATGTACTCCCTTCTCTTTCTTCCTTCACATCCTATGTAACTCATGGCAGGGGCTCTCTAATACTTTCTGATTTTATGCACTAACATTACCACAATAAATGTGAGCTGATATTCACAATGTTCTGGAGGACTACTTATGAGAAGTACACTTCACTATTTTGTTAATAAATTTGGATTTGTGACTGTAACCGTGAAACACCGGCAGCAGAATGGAAAGTCTACCCATGTTTGGAAGTTGTGTTTACAAAACAACAAAAGCATGTTTACACATTTATGCTTAACACTCTAGTACTCCTCCCATATACATCATACAGAAAGTGCAAGGATTTGGGCTTTTTACAAGAAATGCAAGAAGTCTGATAAGAAAGATTTTGCATCCTAAACTCAGTGGCTTCACATAGGCAGGCTTCCCGCTGTTAACACCCATCATATGGAACAGCAGTAACAGCCAGCAATCCGACCTGTCCTTCACGGAAGGCATACTCTTGGCTTCTTATCCCACAAATGACACTTTGAATAGGCAAATATCCCTTTGTCCCACAGTGACTCCTGTTTGTTGGTATAGCAAAAAGTGTATCTGTGTGCTACTGCCTGAGAAAATAAACTAGTCTGCAAATTTAAACTCCAAAGTCTTCATCACAGTGATCAGGACAGACTTATTTCAAAACAAAGTACAAAAATACAATAACATAAACTGTAGGCATAGCATTTTTGGAGGAATTTGTTTCATTCACAAACTGGAAGATACGGTCCCAACTGAAAATGATGAGCTATTAGGCATCCAACCTAAATACTCTCCATTAAATTGCCACATAGAACTTGTACCCAAACTAGGGAATTCTGCTGCTTTTATTAACAATAGATATTAAAGGACTTGAGCTGAAAACTGTGCAAAATTCATAATAACTAATGTGAACTGTGGCAGAACAATCACACCATACTGCCTCTAGGAAATAAGTAGAAACAAACTATGGAAGCAGATTAGGGAAAATGGTTGCAATCACTGACAGTACATGTTTAAAAGATAAAAGGATCATTTTGCCCCACTTTTCAGCCCTAATACTTAAACTATGGCAAAAGAAGAAAATAAAATACCAAGAAAAAATCTTGAGTGTGTAAAAGAACAGCAATCTTATTAATAATGCCTATAAAAGCAAGAATAAAATCAAATACATTTCATTTTCAGAGATTTAATGATCTGCCAAATAGTGACAAGGAAAAAAAAACATTGAAATGCCCCTAATTTACCCAGGGAGATCTTTTTCTGTACAGTTACAGAACCATCAAAACAATTAGATTACTGAAGATCTCTTAACAACCTGGGTTTACGAAGACTTGTTAAATAGATTTGGTTTAAAGTCACAGCCAAACGTGACAGGTTTAGAAAGGCTCAGTGCATATCCGAGAAGTGACGCATTTCTCCAAACTGTTTCATGTGCGTTAAGTATCTCATAGCTTAAGGAACTGTAGCTATCCTATAGCAAAGGAGGAAATCTCTTCAAGAATTAATTGTTTGGTTTTTCACTTGTTTCTTCCCAAAGCCGAAAAACACTCACATAAAAGACTTCACATTTTTCACTTCTTTTCTTCTTCATGATGTCAAAAAGGCCAGGAAGAAATATCCCCATATTTCTTTCCCCAAAACACATGGAACAGAGGCAGAAGTTACCTGGTTTCTTAGTTTAGACTCAGGAAGATAATCACACCTCTTCATGTATTTTTTTTTTCCTAAAAGAACTGGAGGTCAAATACACAGGAATAGGAACTTTCCAGTTGGAGGAATGAAAACACTGTGGAGTTTTCTTATAAAACCTGACTTTGTTTTCCAAAGGAAAGTAAGCTAAATCAAGTTAGGGTAATTCCAATTTTAGCATATACTCTCTTAGTCTCTCTTCTGTAACTTTCGGCATTTCCCTGGCACATAGGACACCATCATATACTCATCTTCCAATCCAATCTTCTAGAAAAAAATGAAAAATTCTCCCAAAATAAAAGAAGAAAAATAGCAAGGGAAAAATGATAAGAACTGAATTGCGAAAGGATCAGGAACATCAAATGTAAGACAATGATAAGCTTTCATTAACTATTTATATCAGGGCATTAGCCTTTAATAGTACAAGTCTGCACACAAGTCTTACTTTCAGAAACTGCAGTGTAATAAATTATAAAGAATAAAAGTAACAGTTTTAAGAAACTCAGTTAAGAAAAAAAAAGTCATATGGTGAGAGACAACTGTCTCAGAACAATGCATTCGAACAGCTATGTTGAAAACAATCGATCAGTGGAAAATACCCACAGATCAGTCGCCAGCCAGGTGTATCTAGCAGTTCCTAGAACAGCCTCTGAATGGGAGGCAAAAAGGATTTCCCTTTCTTGCTCCTTGTATAATTCCAATACACCACCTATATCTATCAGACATCAGTTCACTTAGATCACATCTATGTCTGTTCAAAACAACAGCTGGAATAATGGTCCATGGGCTTTTCTGCAGGTCAGTTATCACCAGGGTACAACAGCAGAAGAAGTGGGAATCTGAAGACTGGCCTGGTGTATTTATTTCATGCCATTTGCCAACTGATATGCGAAGCATAGCAGTACTTGATTTTAAAGCATTCACTGTTTCAAATCAATGCAGAAATATTCTATACCTGTGCAATAACCCCGACATCTGTTTTAAAAGTACACAGTCTATGTGAAAAAATTCAACTGAATACATTATCACTTACTATGTTATTACTTTAAAGTTACTAAAGAGCATTATCTCATTTATAATTATTGTGGGTTCATGTTACAGGAATTATTGTTATGATCGTTTTACTGTTAAACTTTATTTTTCTTGTCCAGAAATAAGTTGAAAGTAGAAAGAGTGTGAATCATAGGGATCAAAGGCTATCCATCAGTGTGTCACACACCATGTGGCACTGTGTTTTGCTAAGTCAAAGTCATGCTCCAAGTTTCAAAACTTCAAACAACTGAAATACCACAACATTCATAAAACAGAACCGAGCTACTGGGAGTACGAAAAAAAATACAAAAAAGGTAACAGACCTCAACAGCAGATAGTAAAATTAACATTTCAACAGCTCTTGCCTTTCATCTCAGTCTCCATAGTACATTTTTTCTGGAAAAAGCTACGATTTAGGTTTAGAAAGATGCAGAATTACATAAAACATCTGGAATATGGGACAAGGAATATTGGCTTATTATCCCTGGTGGACCCTCCCTATGAAAAATTTAATAGGTCTGTTTTTGGTAGTTTTAATCTCCAGAGCACCCCAAGCTATGTTATGGAAACATCATCTTGGTAATTTATATTAGAAAGAACACCTGGTGATGAAAGCAAATATACCCTCTTTAAAATTGTGAGTGATTTTTCTTTAATCCTCAAACTTTTCATCTTCTTAAATATATAATTTTTAACAGCTTGACTAAAAATTAGGTTTTGTATCTTTGAGACTGATCACATTGTAACCATTGTGAACTTACACTATTTTATTAGAGAGCTACATTTCTTCATTCTTGTCTTCAGAGAACCAAGTCATTTTGTCTTTACTTTGACATTGGCCTTTTACAGATTACAGAGGAAGCTCTGATGAATCCTATATGAATATCACAAAATCACTTTAAATGTTGTCCATTTATTACTGCACAGCTTCAAACATTAAGGGGAAAATGAACTGCTAAATAGATTTCTACTATTCCTACTCCTATCTCTAATTCTAAAGGTAGTTAGCTATAAATAGTAATAAATACGTAAATTTTGTCACAATTTCCTCTAGTACCAATTTCAGCATACAGCATACATAAATTATATAAATTCTGGTCTGTAATTGCTTTCTTGGTATCTATTATGTTTAGTATACAGTTTCAAAATAACTAATAAAAATCTATAAATGAAAGCCAAGAAATTATTTTCCATTAAAATCATTTACTGGATTCCTCTGAATATAAATACAATTAAAATGCTATATAACTGAAAGGAATTCAGCATACTCCTTTCTGTTGTCACACTGACTATACAGTTTATTAAAAGCCCCTAGATTTTTAACTATTGCTAATTTACTATTTTATTGATAAATGGAAAATTAATGAAAGAATATATCAAGTACCAGTTAGTCTATAAAACAAGTAACTAATAAAAATGTATTCTATACTTTCCAGCTACAATTAGGTTTCTATTTATCAAATTTCCAAAGAAACAACACATGTACAAATTAATGTTTTTATCATTTAACATGCCTCACTTAAAATATATCCTAATACGCATTTTGTATTTTCTAACAAAAAAATCCAATAATATTATAATCTGTAGCCTATAAAGATTTTTCAGAAACATTTTTTTATTAATTTGACATTGATACGCCTCCATTTCTAATATCCCAACCCTGCAACATTTTAAATGCAATTAAAAGTGGTTATGAAAGAGTGTGGACTTCCTTGTGAAGTAGGAAATCACTCTTGTGATTAACATGCAAACGAGCTCATGCTGGCAGAATAGATTGGGGTTTTAAAACCCCAATTACTTTTGTATGATTATCTATTTACCCGTACACAGACTATTTTCATTTTTCATCTAATACAAAGTCATCCTGCTTACATTTTTAGCACAGCAATTAATATTTACAATAATTATGATATCAAGCACCATTGAGAGTACACCAAGTGATCATTTACCATGTTTTAATATATATGTTATTAAAATAACAACCATGGTAATATATTGCAGAGGATGTAGATATATTATTGGCCTTTATACACAATCCAGCCTCATGCAACATTCTATTGCTTTTAAATTTAGTTAAGGAGCACAAGATTTTTAGTATCTGAATAAGTCAACTGCTGTTCGTTCAGATTACAGATGACAAAACTTTCAAGTCTGTAACTGCTTTGTATAAAGTGTAAGGTTTGTTTAAACTTTCACAGTAAAAATAACAATAAAATTACTTCCTCCCATTTTACTTTCCTTTTTTCTTTTTTTCATAATAACAGACAATTCTTAACTTTCACTAACACACTTTGATTCATACCTGCTACAGAGTGCACATATACACATTTTTTTCCAGACTTCTAAAGAAAATTATAATGCATTAATGACAGGAACTGTGGTAATGGAAAAAGGTCACCCTCTTTTGAACACCTTCTGTTTTAAACCATTATATATAAAGACATTTGAGAAAGCAAAGAATTAAAAGACAGCCTTTGTGCAACCCATTACTGAAATATTATAGAATAATCTATATCAAATGTAGTGGAATAGCAGATTCTTTTGGATCTAAATTTACTGCAGCCATAGAAATGCTTTTACGCTTATTATGTATCTGCATGTTGATTCAATTATTAAAAGAACACCTGACAGAAGATTTACTTAATTGAATTAATTAAACTGGATGAATAATCACAGAATTACTATTGTATGAAATTTGTCCTGAAAAGTAACACTGGCGTTTTGAAATTGCAAGTGATTTCAATGGTGAAATATACTGAGCAAAGAAGTCTTCACTTACTGTATTCTGAAATTCTTCACCTCACACATGAACAAATGGGACATACAAATGAACAGACAGCTGTGAGTAATGAATGCTTTTTCTTATACAATGTAATTTATTACATAAGCCCAGCTATGTCACTAGATCTTTTAAAAACTTTGCAAAACCATTTGCAATAACAGTAGTAATTTTTACCTCTTATTCTAAAATAATACAATAGAGTGGGCTACGAGATACTAAGAGAGAGACAGTGTAACACTGAACACTTATGTAAAACAGTGCTTCCAACCACACTATCCGGAAAAGATTTACGTCCAATTGAATTTATGAAAATATTGTTTACTGACAAAAGCAAGCAAATTAAAGATGTTAAACTACTTTTAAAACATTTTAATAGATCAGTACAGTGAGCTTCTATCATTGATTTTAGCAACAGAAGCAATTTTCTGTAGTGATTAAATGTTATGACATACTGTATATAATATATTCCTTTCGAGGTATTTCAAAACCATTTGCTGTTATCATTTAAAACGAATCTACTGATGAAGTTCAGTAGAATTCATTATTCTCTCTTTTATTTAGTTACAATTGATAATTCCCTACATAGAATTGAAGTTTTACAAGACATTATTTTTTAACATGCATGTTCTGTTGCCCCTGTTTTCATACCAAAAAAGACACAGAAGGGTCTGACACCGTCAGAAGAGAAGTTTATACTGGCAGAGGACAATCCTGGAGTGCAAGCACCCAATCTGGCATATATCCAAGCCCCAGCCACTACCTCTCTGTCACCAGTTGGTATTTTTCTTACTTCTTCTTGCAGGGTTCTTGTTTTATTTTGTTTTGTTTCTGCAATGATCCCATAATAGCAAAATGTATAAAACAGTCTAACTATTATATGAGAAAATAGTGGGACTGGATATTTACCTTACTCTAAAATAAAATGCAGCATGGTAGAATCACACCCATGACCTTTTTTTTCTTTCCTTTTTAAATCAGTAATGTGTTTTCTCTTGCTAAAAATGAATATTGATGATTCTACAATTAGAAAATACTAATTTAGAGGTGATTATTAATTTATATTACTGAAGAGAACATGAACATTTACAGGTATTCCGTCAGAATATCTAAAAAAGAAATTATACAACATCTAACATCTTTATACTATAAATCACTGCATTTCTTTTTTTACATTCATATTTTCTTTCATATTCCTACTTGAATATAATTCATTTTACAAATACGTCTGATCCTGCCTCTGACCTTACTACACTTTAAGCTCTTTTCTGCTCATGGAAAGCTAATTTGCATTTTTTAAAAATGTGTCTGTATTAATGATCTAATTTACCACAAAAAGGCTTTATATTAAATACAAAAAGGACAGCCATTAGCTTTCTTTCCACAATAAAATCAAAACAAAAAATAAAACATCTCATTTACACAACAATTAACAGGTTTCTTTCCTAACACAATGCTAAATGAATCTGTATAGTTCAGCATTCATAAACATTATATATTGTGCAGAATTCTTGCTCTACAATCAAAATAAGGAATATTATAAATATGCAAAGTTTTACAAAACACTTTTCTGAGAAATCTATACATCCTTTTTAATACCTATATTAATAACTACAGTGGTTAGATTTTTCTTTTACATAAATTATACAAAGTACATTGGCATTACATACCATTTTAATACCAGTTTATTATAGCTTTATTTCATATTATTGGAGGTGGAAATGGAAACAGTGCCATCATGTGATACTTTTCAGGCTACTTCACTTATTTCCAAGGAGTTAGTCTGTCGCTGCTATACAAATAAGGGTTCCTAGAAAATCACGCTATGGCAATATAATTTATTATATGCCATGTTGTAACTAGACAATTTTAGGTCTTTTTATGCATCAAATAATGAAAACACCTTCTAAATCTGCAACGGTAAACAAGCATATGATCCGTACAAATGTTACTTAGCCCCTTTTATTAAGAGTTCACAATAACCCAACACAGTCTTGTGAAATTCCTTTCAGTTTACAGTCAAGACATTAATCCGAACAGCTTCATTTTTACAAAACAGCATAGAAGTTAAATTCACTGGTTTTAATTAGTACTGGGCAAGGTACTCGGAAAGAAAAAAATGATACATGAAATTGTCACAGGCGTACAATATCAAAGCCAAATCCAACTCATATTTTATTTACTATATAAGATATTTTTAATGAAATCAGACACATGGTCATTTTTTTCTTTTGTATTCATTTCATACTGGAATAAAGGCATTTCTGTCCCCAGTGGTAACAATAAACTAGAAAATTCAGACTTGATGCTAAGGACACATATTTCCAATTATCCCTTCCCTTTTCCAGAGATCAAGACAACCATTTGACAACTTCTTGGAATCTAGAAAAGCAAGTATTCTATTAAATCTGAAATCCCACTTTAGTCCACAACTCACAGCTGCCAAATCTCAAACTACTTTACAGTAGTGGGTTTTTTAAATACACGTCTTCATTCAAAATTAAACCCTTACAATGAATTCATTGATGCATGGGTGAAAAAAACCCAGGAATTTTAAAAGTGAACACAAATGCTAAATATTGCTTATCGAGTTTCAGAATTTATAGAACATGAACAATAACTGAATTCTCCAAGATTTAAAAATCCTCACAAAATTTAACTGCCTACTGTTCCACAGGAAAACTTTTATTATTATGTGCCTATTTGTAAGCATATGGGCACATACAGCCACTTAAAAGTGTTTAGATTTCTTTATGCAGGACTCAAAAATTCATGCTATATGCATGCAAGCCACATATGAGTTATGCTCAAGTGTCTTTTGAACCTGAAACAAAGGGGATTTTATAAAATTCAGTATATATCATACAGCCAGAACTCCACTTACGGGTCAGCATCACAGCTGGTAAATGTATCTGCATTTGCTGAAAGTAACAGAACAAAGTCTCTACCCTTGAGAACCTTCAGAGAGCAGGATTCAAGCCCAGAAATATTAAATATAAGAAAACTACTGCAGTAAGAAAAGAACACAGAAAAATTATGTGATGCTCTTATTTAAATTTAATGTGTACTACTTACACATAACATCTTATAAATTGCTCAAACTAAAGCAAATTGCATTTATGAGTTTGGAAGGCAGGCAAATTGCATGCTGCATAAATACTCATTTGTACATTTAGTACAGGGAAGATTTTTATGTTTGCAACTTTGCAAGTTTTTTAGGAGCAGACTAAAAAGAAAAAGCAAGAGAGCTATTATATTTATTTTCCAAATGCTTGATGTTTTTGTACCCATCCCGGCTCCCCACCAGACACTTCTACCTTGACAAACTGGTTAAAAAATTAATTTGTCTAGATATTCACCAGCAGAAGCTACACGTGGAACTCTATGGTAAAGACAATCTGTAGCAAGTTATTTAATACCTAATAGAGGGCTTTTTAAAGGTTTTTGTTGTTGTTGTTCTTGTTGGTAATTATCATCCTTGAGAGTGATAAATATTTCTCTTTTTCTATGATTAGGGTTTAGAATTGGTCCCTTTTTAAGCACGGAACAATTCAGTTAACAATTTCCTGTCACCATGAGACACATAGAACTCATGCTGACCCTATATAGTTTTATTATGTTGATTATGAACTAGATGATGAGCATTAACAACATGCCATTGCAAAATACTTTCCAGATACTCACAAAGCTACCCAGAAACAAAATTACGAATGAAATAAAATCATAACACTAATTCCATTAAGCACTAAGCAAAGGTCACCACAACCTGGTGGGGCACTTGCTGCTTTATCTGCCAAGACATTTAAAAAGCCTTCCCAGTTATCCCTTCAGCAGCTAGCAGAAAGGAACCTGGATGTTCTTTGTGTTCCATCATCACCTGTGGTGCCCAAAACAGATGCTCACTTAAGACTAAGATAAACTACACTGTAGATTAATGCTTTGAACATAAGTGGAGGAGGGTGTTCTATGTTTGCAGAAGGTTTCTAGAATTTTGACCAAGGGAGAGGTTGCATTACCCACTGGGTTAAATGACAAAATTACATTTCTTATCTGTATTCTTATTTCTCTGTCTTAGAAATCCAGTGCTATAGATAGAAGTCAAAACAGCAGAACGAACACCAAATATATGATGGAGAAGCCCTAATATTTCACATTCCTAATTCAGAAGATATAAAAATAGAGACAGTATTGCTAACTGTAATGAAAGAACGCAAACATTTGTATATATCAACCTACAAAAAGCCATAAGGCATCTCATTTCACCAAAAAATTAATATCTTCTCAGAATATTCTGACACGGAGGAAGGTGGAGGAAAACTCCAAGTTAAACTGAACTTATACTGGCTATATTAGGTAACATCTATTTTTTTCCTCATCCATCTGTAATTAGATAATATTTCTAATGATAAGGGTTTCAGTTTTGTAATATAAGGAGACCAAAACACAGGGTACTTTATTTCAAAATTGTAAAAAAGATAAAAATTTGTTTGGGTTTTTTTTTTTTAATGTTGAGGCCTTTAGATAAATGTATTGGTGGGGAGTCAGATGGCAGACTTTTAGGTGGCTAACCCAGAAGGCTAATATTTACCTAATTATGTAGCACCCACCTATTTGAATAAATCACAAAATCTGAAAGCAGGCTCGTAAATTACTGAATTAATTGCCCCAACAGAGAATCACTGGACCCAGCTGGATCAAGATTAATTGGGGCTAAACATACATTCCCTATATTTTTGAAAAATTTAGAAAGCACAGTTTTGACCAGGTTCTGGGCATACAGTTACGTGGTTTCCTTAATTTTAGAAGAGACTGAAAACAGGAAGAAGACTTCCCGGTACTTATCAGGGCACGCTTGAACAACAAACAACTTTAGCTAGTGTGTAAAGTTTTCTCAAATTGAAATATTGTTATTCATGTTAACTTCCCAACCCAAACAAAATGTCAGATGAAATCAGTTATACTGTCAGAAAAGAAAAATAAGCCATAGGTGGTGGTTTAAAAACAGTTTCACTGATAGCTGCAGCACCATATTCTATCACCCCAGAGCCACAGGTTGCCTTATAAAGAGAGTTACATTGTAAGGCAATAATGGCTGCCATCATTCACTGACATGGTTAGAAACCAGTTTACTCAGCACTTGTCACTCAAGTTAAATGGAAGGAACAGCTAAATGTTCTTTTGTGTAAGGACAGCTGAAATAAGGCCCTGAGTGGGAGCAGCATGCATATGCCCATGCAGATCTCTAGTCATGGGTTACAAAGCAATGTATAGCGGGAAGTATGAGACAACGGAATGTTTCACTTAACAATGAAGCTCGAAACCATGCAAACTATCAGTCTTCATTAAACAATCTTTTATAGGGAAGTTTTGGGGAGGAAAACAAATGCTACTGTGGTGAAGATTCTACTGAGGTCAAAGAATACCCAAATGCATTCTTATTAAGTAGAAAATTGCATAAAATGTTACTCAAAAAATACCAAACAAGTGCCATTATCAGACTCAGCGTAACTGAGAATATTTTTGTATTTCATAAGAATATTCACAATCAAAAGGCAGAGATGGTCAACATACGGCTAATATGACTGGACATATTTTTCTGAGGACATATTTTATCTGAGGACTGACAGACAAAAGGAAAATCCCTAGAGGATGAACTCCTGCAAGCTTTAAGACAGCTTTAGTATAGAGTTTGATGTGTGCAAAAGACACAGGAGGTCAAGTAATCCCCTTATGGTTAGAGAATATATAGTAAAAATTCTATTTGCTTGTAAAGTCTCTTTATTTCACTGGTCTTTCAGTTAAAGTATTATGATTAAGTGACACATGGCCTTTAGTAGGACACACTGTTTTCTGGAATGGTAACCACTACTGGAAACCTGCTAGGAGAAGAAAGACTGAAATAAACCAAAAAGATCTGACACAAAAATTAAAAACAAAAAAAAAAAGGCTTAATCCCTAAGTCACTCATTTTGGGGTGAAACATTCCTACTACTCTTACCTTAAGGCTTTTTTTCCCACTGAACTTATCTATGTTCTGGAAAACCTGCCTCTCTGTTGAATGGATACCTACTGCCAACCTTTTTTCTATTAGGACTCCTTTTTTACAGGAAGGGGGAAAACACTTTCTTTTTCAATTCCTTCATGCTATCTGCAGAGTTTTTGAAGGGTTTCTAATAATAATTCATCGGAAAGAATACACAATACTATGCTCTATGTCTAAAGAAGCCTCTGATGCTGGTCCTCATACCTAGGCACTCATTGCCACCTGAGGAAAGACTCCCAGGAAATTAATACAATTCTGAGAAGCCACAAGAAGCTCAAGATAAGTTTAAGTTGCCTTCTGTTGTCATTTCTTTAAAGTAGGAAAGCCATAACAAATGCAGTTTCTCCGAAAAGAAACCAAGTGTTTTCAGGAACAACACAAACACAATATCAAGTAGCTTCTTGATACTATTTTCAACTTCATTTAACAGAAACAAACCAAGCTGTCGAACATGGAAGTTCTGAAAGACAAATGAAATAGTACCACTTCAGGCTGTGAATATACAAGTAGAGTCACATTTTAAGACAGAAAAAGCAGCACTGGCTTGAGGTCACACAGGTGACGTTTTTCACTGTGAATCAATTTCCAGCCTTAAGAAGAACATACTTGGATTTTGGCTGTTTGTAGTATTTAAAATAGAATTCCTGAACATTTGTGCTTACAGATCACATTGCACTTCACAGCTGTTGTGTTTTACCCCAGCAGAGGGTGCATTTAAGCAAGTGGAAAAAAAGCAATTTTCTTTTACACATAGTTTAAAGTGCTTAGGGGTCTTCCTCAATGAAATGTAACACATACAGGTACTACATTTAAAATACATTAAATACTTCAAATCGAATCATTATTAAATCTATCTGCAATGTTTGTCTCTTTTTTGAACAGCAACATAATGTTGCGACTAGTTGGGTGGAACAGTGAAATCAGAGGAACAGATCTAAATTTCACAAGACTGAAAAATACGAGCTCAGTAATACTGTGTAATGGATAAATCTGTGTAATATGATGACTTAAAAAAAGAAATTTTGGTTTAATCTTCTACATTAAAAGAATACTGAGATTGCAAAAGCATTTAAGAAACAGAACATGCCTGAAGTAAAGCTGTTCATATGCCATTATTTCAGCTTCCTCTGCATGACCTTTCATCTACTCTTTGTTACTATGATGTGTCACGTTACTTGTTTCCCCAGGATCTACATTTCACCACTGCACTGGACAGACTAAGTTTTGAAGATCAGCTGGGTTTTTAAATACTTCTGTCTAGTATTAATTACTGAAGAGACTGCTGTCTCTGTCCTGCACTCTTTTTTTTGCTGGGAGGGATGTGGTGAAGCGATTCACACCCCTAGTAAAGCAGAACACCATTCCAAGGATGATGGATTTCTACCACAAATAATTTTTCATCGAGCTCCATAAAATTAAAAAATATTAACAATTTTCAATTCAATAAAAATGCTTCTCTTTCTAGATTGTCATACACATCTACCATTATGGTAGATAGATGAAAATAAATGCTAAGCTTCCTCAAAGTCCATGCATATTCTCTGTTGCATGTATGTTCTCCCATGAAGTCGCATAAAGTAGCCTACTTTCACAAAAATTTCACTTCTTGGCCAATATAACCCAAAATTCAGGAGAGTCCACAATTATGTTCTCTAGTAATTTTTTCTCTTACATGAAAAAATGATTTAATGATTTAATATCAGAGTAAAAAAGGCAGCAGTCATTTTTCGTAAAGTACAAACTACACAAACTAAACTGTATTGAAAGGAGTCTGCATTCCTACCAAAAATACAGATGATTAAACCTGTGAAGCAATTTTCAAATAAACTCTTAAATAACATGACTAGTACTTCTACACTCCTAACTGCAACTGGACATGGAAAGAATAAACAAATAAATTATTAGGAGTGGAAGCAAAATAACAATAAAAGCAGATTGTTCTTTAAGCAAAGGAACTAACGAACAATAGCATGGATGTATTTCACACTGCAGCCTTTCTCCTCAGCAGATGCACTGTTTTGCACGTTTCTGTTATATATGCCATCTGTTTTCACGGATATTAGTATCTTTGAGGCCTCTACTGCTCCATCAAATTTGTTTGAAATTAGCCAACAGGTTCAAGAATTATTGTGGGTGACAGGCAGATAGATAGATATTATGATTGTATCAACTTACAAAACTTTTGTTTCCTTACAACAGTACGATTAAAATAACAAATCTAGGCTACAGCAGGGCCCTTTCTGCAGGGAAGGCCAAGGCATAAGAACACAGGATTTCAGTGTTCATGTCTAGCAATAAGAATTCTCAAGCTGATGAACTGTCATAACACAACAAAAGAAGGAGAGGGAGCAGATAGAAATATGCCCAGTACTGCGTTAAGTACTAAAAATAATACTAAACAATTACAGTATTTTAAATAGCACGCTTAAAGGAAAAGGAAATGACATCTTTTAATACATCATAATTACCTGTGTTAGCAACTTTTGGTTAATTCTGGAAGAAAATCTCAAACAGGTCTTAACATAAAAAAAAGCTTGCTTTTTTATTTCAAACTATAGCCTGGTATTGGTTCAGCAGCTGAATACAACAGACCAAATTAATTTAACTGCAATACTTCAAATGGGGCTTTACCAAGGATTAACATACCACAGTGCTGCCAGTTGTTATAAGCATGTGGTCATCAGCTCAGGTGCGGTAACTCCCCTTTTAGTAATTCAGTCATGCTTTGAATACTCTAGTGTACCTATGTCACCTTTTTTTTATTCGTTAGAAGAAAAGCTGTTCACAAAAAAATGGCGTGGTTTTGTTACAGGACAAATAATACAATACAATCTCTTCATTTCATTTCAGTCACTGTTGTGTTTAGCAAGAAATTAACATTAGGTCACAAAAAATAGCAAATATAGCATTAGAGCCAAAAGTGTGCTAAGCATCAGGTTTACAAGGGAGACCAGTACTCATTCATTCATTCATGCATTCACTCAATCGTATTCCGCCTACAGACAGACCCATGACATAATATAGTGCATCCAACACATTCACATGCACAGAGGACTTTCTCCCCTTGAATCAGTAAGTCTCATAAAAAAGTAGCAGAAGCTACACCTACATTCAAAGAAGGCTGCTGAGGAACTCATTTGCATTGGACTGAAGTTATATATAAGCTAGACAATAATGAGTTAATGAATGAGTTTCTCAGAATATAAAGTTACAGATATAGGGTTTTTTTTTTCAATCTTCAATGGCATCACAAAGGAGATGTTCAGTGTGTTCAGTTCTGGGCCACTCACTTCAAGAGGGACATTGTTGTGCTGGAACATGTCCAGAGAAGGGCAATAACACTGGTGAGGGGGCTGGAGAACAAGCGTTATGACAGACAGTTGAGGGAACTGGAGTTGTTTAGCCTGGAGAAAAGAAGGCTGAGGGGAGACCTCATGACTGCCTATAACTACCTGGAAGGAGGCTGTAGGGAGGTGAGTATTGGTCTCTTCACCCAAGTGACAGGTGATAGGATGAAAGGTAGTGGACACAAGTTGCACCAGGGGAGGTTCAGACTAGACATCAGGAAAAATTTCTTCACTGAAAGGGTGGTCAGGCATTGGAACAGGCTGCCCACGGAGGTGGCTGAGTCACCATCCCCGCAGGTGTTTAAAAGATGGGTAGATCATAGAACCATAGACTGATCTGGTTGGAAAAGAACTCTGAGATCATTGAGTCCAACCACACCTGTCCCCTTACTAAACCATGTCCCTAAAAACTCATCTACCCATCCTTTAAATACCTCCAGGGATGGTGACTCTACCACCTCCCCAGACAGCTGTTCCAATGCCTGACTCTTTCAGTGAAGAATTTTTTTCTGATGTCTAATCTGAACCTCCCTTGGCACAATTTGCGGCTGTTTCCTCTCATCCTATCACCTGTCACTTGCGAGAAGAGACCAGCACTCACCTGGCCACAACCTCCTTTCAGGTCACTGTAGACAGTAATGAGGTCTCCCCTTAACCTCTTCTTCTCCAAGCTAAACAACCCCAGTTCCCTCAGCTGCTCCTCGTAGGACTTGTTCTCCAGCCCCTTCACCAGCCTCATTGCCCTTCTCTGGACACGCTCCAACACCTCAATGTCCTTCTTGTAGTGAGGGGCCCAGAACTGGACACAGTACTCGAGGTGTGGCCTCACCAGTGCCGAGTACAGGGGCACAATCACCTCCCTGGTCCTGCTGACCACGCTGTTTCTGATACAGGCCAAGATGCCTTTGGCCTTCTTAGTCACCTGGGCACACTGCTGGGTCATGTTCAGCCGGCTGTCAACCAACACCCCAGGTCCTTCTCTGATAGGCAGCTCAGGGATGAGGTACTCAGGGATATGGTTTAAGTAGTGAACAGGTAAAGTTGGATTTGATGATCTCAAAAGTCTTTTCCATCCAAAGGATTCTACAATTCTATGACGTACAGCTTTGCCAGTTTAAGTTTAAAGCAACTGAACACAAACCATGATTTACACTTAACTAATAAGAATGGTTTCACATCCAAAATACTGTAATAGAACTATATTTTATAAAAGCCACAGCATCACTGTAAAAGCTAGAAAATAACACAAGAAATGGCAAAACCATGAATTAAATTTCACAGTTGCTACACATGTTCAAGAAAGTAACCACTGTTTTCACAAAAGATTTTTCAACTGGAATTCATCAAAAAAAACAGGGAGGTAGAAGGAATAAAAGCAAAGGAAATCTTTAGCATTCAATTTAAATAGTTTAATAGTCAAGATATTTTTTAAAAATAGAATCTTAGTTATGGATAAAAATTTGGAATAAGACCATACTTATTAAACAGTCCACTTAAAATAACAATATTGCAATTCACTGAAAAATCAGTTGTTAAATAGAAACTGTAAAATTTCATTAAACGTATACTAATACTAGCTAGCACTGTAACATCACCCAAACCTATGCATGCATTTCAGGTATCACAATATGACAACACTGCAAAAGGGAAACGCTTCCTTGTCTTTTTCCTGTACCATCCTGAGGACTTAAAATGGAGGGTTTCAAAGACAAAATCAAAATAAAATAACAGGAAGAAAAAAGGAAGTTGCTGAAGCAGAAACGTAGAGATAAATATGAAACATCTGCCTGATGCAAATATGAATTCAAGACAAGGGTACGGGTGTTCATAAAAACCCAAATAAATGCTGGATTATGGAACTAGATTTCCACTTGGATGTCTTAGTGATCATACAAAGTAGCAAAGCTTTGCTTTCATGCTTTATGACCTTCTAATAAGCTTCTCAATGGTATTACAGCCCACTAATTTATAGTTGCCTTGGTTTTGTTCTAACTATATTATATTAATATAGATGTTAGTGATATGACTAATATGTAATAAAACCACAGAAGAATATTAATCCTTTGTGAAATCACTGCATACTGCTCTAGAACTCTTACACTTTAATTACTATATATTTTCATATCTATAAAGCTGTAACATCTTTACACAACTTGCTTTCCTCGCCAGAGCTGACTTTGTTCCAACAGGGAATCATCTTAAAAAAACAAAGTGAAAAGGAATGAAGGTAGCTGAACCATCAGCATTGCTAACAACGTCACAGGACACAGAGCCTAGCATAGGTTTTACTCACAGTCTTCACAAAACTTTACAAGATGGCTTCCTGATTTAATTCACAAATGTCAGAAGACAGGTATTATACACTTGTTCACCACAGCTCTTCCAGCCTTATGCCTTTTGTCCTTCCACTCTGACACCATTAGCAAGTTCCATCCTGACTTTTTTGGATTCTGACCCTCTCATGTACTATGTCTCTGTCCTGATTCCCCTGTCCATTTTTTCTATTAGAGGGCTAACAGTTGACATCCTCTCTCTGCTATGCACTTGTATCATTCTTTTTATATGTACTTCAGAATTATTAATTTCCATGTACATTTTCCTCTCATTGCTATTTTATCCCCACTTCTTTGCATTCAGAACCAACAGAAAGATCAAGACAATTAGAAGAGCACATGTGAAGAGTCAATATGGCTGCTTAGCATCATAAAATAATTTTTTAAACTTTTAATTATCAACAGTTATGACTTAACCCAATTATTACCACTGGAATCATCTTTCCGTATGTTAACAGCTTCCTACACAGTCCCAAAGCTTCAGTCCATTTTCCTTACAACACTATTTTCCCTACTTCTTAATCAAAACCAACATTATATCATCACAATATAGACTACTCGATCTGTCCTGGAAAAGCTGTCATAAATCTGGCTGATAACAGTAGAAAAAATAGTGAGAAATTTGGATAGCAATAAAATGTAACCATTTGCAAATCAATTTAACAATACGAAATTCAGTTAAAATATGCCAAACAGTCAGCTAGCTGTGTCTATTCTGCATAAACTTATGCTGCACTTCTATTGCAGCAGAAAGCGAGATACAAGAGAGATCTCCTCAAAGCAGCATGATAGATCCTAGACAGAAAGAGACGTACATTTAGCTCGAGCTAGTTTATCTTTTTCCCTAAAAGACCTAGACCAAGGTTTGGGTATACTGCAGCCACTGTTGTGACTACATTTTCCATGTGCTTACTGGAGCTAGCCTGAAACCAGCCAGCCCAAGGGCTATGCCACGTAGCCACAGCTCTGATGAACTCAGCACAGACAGCAAAACCTGCCTGGGGACTGGAATAAACATGCAGTTTCTTAATTGTCTCTGTACCTCCAGTCCCACAAACATAGACATACTCTGCAGGAATCCCAGATCTCTATAAAGCGGGGAGTGATTGGTGTTCTATGACAACCTTGAATGCCCTTGGAATACACCCAATATTGACTGTTAAGCACAGAGTCAAAAGAAAAGCAGGAAACAACTTTGCCTTTATAGTGAAATTAGCTAATTTAAGGATGAACAGAGAAACCAGACACTAAAGTAACTGCATCATATACTAAAATCCAATAAAAAGGTAATACTTTTGGAAAAGCATTTTCAGTATTCGGCATTATTATTTTAGTTATTTTATATATAAATATTCACACACACAACTCTTCTTAAAAAAGATATTTCATTTACAAGAAGGTGTCTCCAAGATCTGACTATTTACAGTATCTTCTCCATTTTAAGTGTTTCCAATTAATAATTATTGACATTTGAGGACGGAAATACTTCCTCCAGGACAGAAAATTGAATTTTTTAACACCAAATGGTTCCAACAGACTGTCACAAATAACTCTTACCTGAGAGGGACACTGTAACTCATAATGGCATTTTAATAAATCAGGCTCTAAACACTAATTACAAACACTAAGTACTACATTTTAAAAGAAAAATATTCTTCAGCACCACCACACCCTGCAGTTTCAAAGTGATGAAATGGGATCTGAGAACTGGTCCATAGCCCCAGGTTGGAAACCTCAGAAGATTAGTGTATCAAATTCAAATAACTGGAAATTCTAGATGGCAATTCTTGTTTAAATGGATCAGAAAATCTGTAATCTCAGTATTTCCATACCTTTCCCACAAACTACAGGTTTTTTTAATTGCCAGAATTTTTCTGCTTTCTTTGTTTGAAAAATGTTGGGGGGGAGAAGGAAGAGAAAACCAACAAAAAAAGAAAAATGTTATCTTGCAGATTTTAATCTAATTATTCAACGAACAAGAAAATATAATTTCACAAATTACTTTATTAAACCTCTGTTTCCCAATAGATGGGTTCCACACCCAGAAATGAAAATCCAAAATCGGCAGCCATGACAAGAAGGTTTTCATAATACGACAATCCCTCCGGCTTCCTCATCTACCCATAGTTGGATAAGCAGCGTAATAATGAAAGCTGTTGATATTTAAGGGGTTTCTGTACACAAAAAAATAGTTCAAAGCTGACTCACAGCACCACAGTCCCTTTTTACGGGTTAAGAGAGACAGTATACCAGTACCTCTAGAGGCTGTCGCTGATAATACAAGAGAAAGAACATTTTTCTCTTAGAAATGCTCCTGAGCTATTCAGGTGATCACGATAAATATAAAAGGAGATAACAAACTAGGTCTCCAATAATACCTCTGGCTTGAAATGAATGAAGGATGGCAACTTTCAGAGGCAAAATCAGGATACAACTTTAGGACATACAGGTATATCAAATTGTAACTTAATCCAGTTACACAGACACTCATAAAACACAGTAATGTGCATTTCAGCACACTCACTGTCACAGGTGCATTTATAGAGCCCTGGTAAGGATTTTGGTATTGCTTCTACACACTTAGTGCTTTCCAAAATTGTAAGAGCAAAGCTACCTCTCTAGTAGGTGTACACATACTATGACCGTCCTCCCAAGCGCAAAGCAATTCAGCACAAATGATATTGCACAGGCTACACGGTCACATTTCCACGATCATCATGTCCAGAGCAGGGCTCTGGTTTTTGTGTGTTTTACTTGGGTTTTTAGGGTTTTTTTTTGTGACAGTTGTTTTTTCTTTGTTGGCTTGGTTTTGGAAAAGAGGAATATTTGCAGAATCTACCTAAAATCTTACTTATAATTTAGTTGCATCACACTAGTAGTTACAAGGCATTGCACTTCCAGGTAATTTAAGACATTCCATAGCTTTTTAATAAAAATACTCTTTGAAGTTTAACAGATGATTAAAAATAAATTAATTTTCTTATAAATGCTTTCTTATAAATGTAGTAATTTCCTTTTGGATACCAGCACACAAATATTCGCAGGAAAAGGAGTGAAGACTCAAAATCAACAACTTACCCATACCTGTACAACATGTGTACTTAATACAACAGTTTCCAGCTATGACAAAGAAAAAATAACAGGGAAAATCACAGATCTATAGCTATGGAATTTCGAAAAGCAGTTTTTAACCAAAGAGCAAAATAAAGGATGAACAAGCTATTCAATCTGGATGCAATTTAGAGAAGACCAATGGTTCCAGAGTCTGTTACTCTTTCTTGCACAAAAGCAAAAACTGAGCAGACTTAATTGTCAAGTTTACTTACTGTGCAAGCTTCATCTACAGCTCTGATTCCGGCACATATTATCTACAGCTGTCAATGAACACAAATCAGTGTTTTGAAGGGGGAATAATCAATACTTCTTACTTCATGAGTTTTGAAAGCGTATAACTACCCTTTCTGTAAAAAACACTGGCTCTGTTATCTCCCTTTTTATGGGATTTTTTATGTTTCTGGATACAAAATATAATGATTTTATTATATCTGTCCTCAGCTTTATTTCTGAAGGAACTTGTTGAAGAATTTTTAGTCTCTCAAGATTCTTTTGTCCTTGAAATGTGAAGGAATGGGGTTCTAAATGTTTTTTATTCAGGAACCTTTATTGTCCTTGACTCCAATTATGCAAATCACTCCATTACCTGGTGCTTCAAACAGCTACAATCAATGTGTAATACTTCACATTAATGATGATGATACCACAATTTTTCTTGATAAATACATGTAGTATCCTTAACTCTGTTTCTTAGCTCTGAATGGCATCATACAGAACAAGCTTGCAACCATATTTGGAAAAGTTTTCTGGACATTACATCCTCAAAAAACCCCGAATATTACAAATCAAACCATTCCTGCCACTAGGAAAAGTCCAAGAGACCTTCTGAGTTCCAGTATCTAGAAGAGGAAAAGGATGGACCCAGATCCTAAGTGTCCCTGCCTTTTGCTCCTGCCTTTGCTCTCTCATCCCTGAGGGATATCAAGACAAAGACAGTGGTGCTTTAGGAACCATGTAAGCTTCTGTGTTTCACTGCAGAATATCTTCAGCAGTACTGTCTAAAAAGAAAGAGCTCACTACCACTACTCATACCCAAACAATCTCTTCAGAAATGTACTCTAAAAACATGTTATTTGTGACTGCTGTCAAGGTTTCTTGAATACAGTAGAACGGAACGGAACGGAACAGAACGGAACAGAACGGAACAGAACAGAACAGAACAGAACAGAACAGAACAGAACAGAACAGAACAGAACAGAACAGAACAGAACAGCTCAGTTGGAAGAGACCTACAATAATAATCTAGTCCAACTCGCTAAGCAATTCAGGACTGACCAAGTAAAAGTACGTTATTAAGGGCATTGTCCAAATGCTTCTAATCACTGACAGTCTTGGGGCACTGAAAACATCTTTGGAAAGCCTGTTGCAGTGTTTGACCACCGCCTTGGTAAAGAAATGCTTCCAAACATCCAGTCTAAACTTCCTCTGGTGTAGTTTTTAACCATTCCCACATGCCCTATCGCTCGATAGCTGGGACAATGGCACCTCCCTCTCCTTTCCCCTCCTCAGGAAGTTGTAGAGCGCAATGTCAGCCCTCAGCCTCCTTTTCTCCAAACCAGAAAAGCCATTCCTCAGCCCTTTCATCAGCTTTGCTGCTCTCCTCTGGATGCATTCAAGGACTTTCACATCCTCCTTAAATTACAGAGCCCAGAAGACAGTATTCAAGAGCACTGCTGTACTTCGTCACTGATAAGTCCTTTACCCTGATACCTACACCATCTACCAAATGATGACAAAGATGATGCTAAAATTAATTAGTTCTATTATTTTTCATCCAAAATGGACTTCACACTTCAAACATTTATTACATTAAGATATTTACTGCTAAGCAGTAAATGAATAGACAAAGAAATGTAAATGCCAACAAATAAATTCCAGTATAACTTCTAAGAATGTCTTGGAAGAGATGAATATTGATCTACAGTCCTAAATGATGCTAAGCATATATCGCAATTCATCTGAAGCTCTATTCACAGTCTTAAAATTAAACGTGCATATCTCTAGGTTGATTCTTGATGGCTCAAACTTTGCCAAGTGGAGCCAAATATGAATGTGTCATCAAAACGATGCTTCTACAGAACACCAACATTAACTATTCTAATCATGCTTAAGTGTTCCCATTGACAAAAAGGTCTTTGGATATTCAACTTCAGCAGAAAAACCTGCATGTTCCCTGCATTTCTTTTAAAATTCCAGCCCCTTGCTGAGAAGGTCTGAATAAGCAGTATTTGCATCATTAGCAGAGGGGAAACTACTAAATTAGTATTTTTCTTGCTAAAAACTCAAGGAAGTCGTAAAGCAAGAGAGGCAGCAGGGGTCTTTTACAAAATAAGTAAAAAGAAGAATGTTGTATATTTCCCAGCTAACTTAATTATTAATGAAATTGGTATTATTAGATTTGCTAATTCAGTGAAAAATGCTGTGAGTACAAAGAAAGGAATGAAATCTCAGAAACACCTCCTGTACTTCACACAACTTCATCTGACCTTGAACAATGCTAGTGCAAAGAGCCCAGACAAATTAGATTTTACATTTACAAGAATTCCACACAGTGAACATCTGAGAGTGTGAAAGCCTCCTGACAATTTTCCAGGTTGTTCTCAAAAACAAGTAAGAACTTCCTTGCTAAAACATCAATCAGCTCCCAATGGGAGTTACCTTAGGTAGGCCTGAGGAATAAGAAGCTTCAGAATTACGGCCTTTCCATCACAGTACAGCAGCTCAAGCAAAAGGACAAGAGCAAGGGATTAAGGAAGCTTAGATATTGTTCACAATTCAAATTAATCTTTGAGTATATGATGGGTTATAAGTGACAGCTGAATAAGGAAGTAGAATTTTCAAGTAAATGTTGCTTCAGTCCCACAGCCAGGAGGATTTGCTTAGCTGAACTACAGTTTCCTTGGTGCCTGACAAGGACCAACAACAAGGTGTAAAGCTAAAAAGCTTAGCCTCATTAATACAAGAGTTAAAAGAAGAAACACATTTTTATTTTCTTACTTTTTAAGCTGAAAGCTGGTAAGTCAAGAGAGCAAATCAAGTATCTAAAACTTACAGAAAAAAATAGCATCAAATGTGCCTGAACTCACCTAGAAGTCTCTTTCAGTCATTCGAAAAACCTTCCCATCAAGAGTAAGAGATCAGACAGGTGTTTTCAAATCACTGGTATTATATGATGGCTCATCTATACTGAAGAAGAGTGATACAATAAACTCAGAAAAGTCTAAGTAAGCATTTAATATCCTATATGTACTTATCCTTTAAGCGATTAGTTTTTTAAAAAATCATACAGATTTTTTTCATATAAACATCGGTATTAAATCAGCCAGTTGGGGACAAGCTTTCTCTTTTTCTCTCAAAGTGTGCATAAATATCCTTGACCTGAATGAAGAAAAAACACTCAAATAAAATCAACTAATAAAATCAGTTAAAACTAACCATACCTATTTTGAAATGCAGAAAACCTAAATGTGAATAGTGTCAGCAATCATGCGCAATATATTTAGACAGCCTTTTGTCATACTACACTTGTTGTGCTGTGTCAAAGCAAAAAATCTGTTAAGTATAATTATTTTACTAGATTTGAATGAAGCTGTTCAGGACAGCTTTAAAGCTACTTTATTACACAGAGTAAGATAGAAGCACTATTTTTTTTTCATTTTCAATAAAGAAATTTAAAATACTGTAGTAAATGCCTTTATGTTACGAGATTTTGTATTCCTGAGATGTAAATAAAACAATAACTTCGTAAAGCTCACAGAATAACTACATAAGCCATTTTACAAGGAGAATATACTTTTCCTTCTTTCTTATGAATGTATAAAGCTCTCCTTCAAGCTCTTACTAAATCTATTGATCTGTGAAACACAGTGCACTCCAGGGAGGCAATTCACTTGACGTTATATATCAAATGATGAGATGAATAATGATCATACCATTTGGTAATTAAACATCTTACAAACCTTTTAACTGACTGAACGTCAGAAAGGTCAAATAAGATCAAACCTATTTTTTTGTTGTTTTTAATTCTTCTCTTATATTAGCAATACAAAAGTAATTTAACATAACACTACATGGCAAAACCAAATAATTAAAACAATATACTTTTCAGTCCTATATTATTACACAATTTAGATGATACACAGAAAAATCATTCTTTCATCCTATAGTCCTATTATAATATTAATTGTTGAGCTTCCAGTGAAGTAACCACTCACCAGTGTAATGCAAATAACTAGCAAAGATAATAGCACATAGAGCAAATCTAAAATATAACAAAGTGCTAATCAATTAAAATAAATCTCCTTGCTACCTTCCTATAATGTTGTAGAAATCTGATCTTTTATTAAAGGATGATTACAGGCCATTTCAACAGTTTGAAGACACTGTTAGTGTTCATCACTTTGCGTCTTTATCAAAAACAGAGATTCAGTAAACTTTAAAAAAACATTTGATTGCACAAACGCACAATCACAATCTGAAATAACCAGCAACAGGTTATATGCATATTACAGTTCTTTCTTGCAGGAGAGCAAACTGGCCACTCTCAAAATCGATTTTTAGTCTACTGAAGCCAGTACCCCTGTGTTGCCCCAGGTGCTTCAGTACAGCTAGAGCTAACGCAGAAAAGAGAGGTTTCCAGGGCAGAAGCTGAAAGAAAGAGAAAGAATTTTTACAATTAAGTAATGCAGCAGATGAATTTGCCAGCCAAAGGACAGAATTTTTCTGAGGAAGTCCTGCATCCGTGCTGAGGACTCGCAGTTACTATGGGACTTGAAAGAGATATGGGAGATAGATACCTTCCTAATATCAACTGCCAGTTGCTCACAGTACTTTGTCTTTCTTTGTCTCGAGGCTGAGAATAGAGGTCAAGTTCACAAAATGAAAAAGAGGTAATTAAATCACATGCTCTATCTTCTGGGATCTTTTAAGTATTGGACAGGGTATTCAAATTCATAATGTAATAACTTCAAAACACTGTCCTATCAAATACATTCAATCAATCCAATATATAGCTTCTTCAGGCCTAATAAATCAAATAAATTTAAAATACCTTGAACTAAAAATATTTTTGAATTGTGAAATTAAAAGAATACAAACGATAAGATTGCAGCAACATTAATGTTTCCTCAGATCTCCATTTCTCATAGAATTGAAAAGTATAGCATTCAGCAAATCTTTGAGAGACAAAGAAAAAGCAAATACTCTTTTTTCTAAAAGTTGAACATGCAAAATCTTAGGGAAAAAAATGTTACTTTACCATAATTAACCATTATCTTCTATCATAAAAAGTAAATAACTGCAGGACGTCTGCAACAGAACAACTTCCCTTAGAAAAGCAAATACAGGTGCTCAGATCAAACTTACTTTAGGAGAGCATTAGGCATGTGATTTAAGCACTGACCTGTGAAAAGATGTTCTCTGGAGGCTCAAGGGCTTCAACATATGCTCACTCAGCAAGCAGCTGCAGCAGTTAAGGATGCTCCTGCCTTCTCCCTCTTACCCCTGCTGTGCGCTACCTTCCCAAAGCCAGAGCTGCCTGCTGCCACCCAAGGCCTGGCAAAAGATCCATAGGATCTCTCCTAAGTAACTTTCTGCAAAGCCAAGCAACATGGTTCAAACTGTTACAGATTTTGCACTGCATCAGCTCAGGATCCTTTGCACATTCCTTTCCACTTTCTTTTTTTGAAAGTGACAACTTGAAGAAGAGAAAGAAGGAAGAAAGTAAACACAAGTTCTGGTGTAGGGTCAATAACGAATTCCTGAGAGGGCAAAGATACCTAGAACTGCAGCACCTGTTCATTAAATAATTATGTGCTTTAGTTATTAAGAGGATTATTGATAATAATGAGTTTAATACTTCCACAGTGAAGGAGAAAGATTTACAAATGGGCATGCTTACTTTCCATATTCCTTGTAACACTACTGCTGCTCAAAAAGGTAATTGCAAAATGATACTGCTATGAGAAACCTTTAAATGTTTTTCCCTTCATCTCAGTAATTCAGTTCAACATATCAGCCTTTTTTTTGGTAAAGATAGAATAAACAATGCTATCCTTCATTTAGTCCACTTAATCGGTAGAGAAAAATGGGTCTGAGGCAACATTCAAGTTCTGAAGTTCTGACAGGATGAAGATGCAAAACTTACAAAATCTTGAACTTACTTTTTTAAATGAGTACTAATGATCAAATTTGAGAATAAGTGTACTAACCTAAAACTAAAGTAAAAGCCTTAGACTGGCTTGAATATAAATATTCTATGTGATACTAATTCTGTAAGAAGTGATAGCAAGAGAAAACTAAATTTGTATCATGTCATGAAAATATATGTTCCAGCTAACAGAAAACAAAGTAAAAACTAATGGCAAGTGGTCATGTAGAAAAGTTTCCATCTTGAAAGGAAGAAAGCCAAATATTCACAAACTTGTTTGTAGTATGCACTGTTTAGATAATAAATACTAGTGTCAAATTAATTGCCAAACATTTAAGACATAGGGTCACGTTTTTGTCATATCACACTATCTGCTCTAATTTGAAAACTTTAGTAGTTATTAAATAACTCCACCAAAATAACACAGAACGGCACTAAGCTGCAAATTCTGTTACAGAAGCACAGGAACATCTATCTATATTTTAATAATGAAAAACAAAATTTAATTGAGTTTCTTCTTCAAGTATAACAACACTGAACTAAAATTAAAGTCCATTTTGCATTAGTGTAGTTACCTATAAAACTACACTTTACTGTATTATAAGATTCTAGAACTAAATCTCTATTTTGTACATGTTAATGTACCAAGTCCTACACCTTACACCTCACAAGCCACTTATCTTGTTTAAACTATTGTAAGAAGTCGTAACTTTGCAGCCCAAGATTAAATTCCTGGTATTTTCTTTTGCAAAACCTTTACTGCATCTGTCATAATTTACTGAATCTTCATATAGGCATTTGGCTCTATACACATACGTTTTGATTAGGATCAGAACCACGATATGATCCAAAATACGACTTATTTTGTTTCTCTAGAAGCTCAAGATCAGGAAAAAACAGCAGAAATTCCTTCAGCAATTAAACTGGGAATATTTGAAATTTCTAAAAAAAACCTGGTGTGGTTGAGCATGGTTTCCCCTGTCAAATTAACACTAAAATCCCTTCTCCTGTAGGCTGTGGCTGACAACAATTACCACTAAATAGCTGTTTTACAAACTACATTAAAAATTCTAAGGCCTAGTTTCTAAGGGACAGTGATCTTTGCCCAGTTCCTAGATGACAGTGCCCACATAAAAAAAAAAAAAAATCATTACTTCTTTCTTTACTCTATCCCATAATGAATTTTCCAGAGGAGGTTAACTATCAAAGCAATCAAATAAATATCTATTCCATTCCAAGATCCCGTTATTTTCAGGAATTAGATCTGCTGTTATTTCTTACTTATGCAGCTACTTGTAGTGGATGGCTTGCTTTTTTGCCTACTTTTATTTTTTTTAAATAGGGATTTTAAATAGGCCGATCATCACATTCATAACAGACTGATTTCTGATTAAGGTTACTTAGAAAACATCTCCAAAATATCAATCATTTCTTTTACTACGCTAGTGGAAAACATGGGAAACAATAACATGAAAATTAGCCTTTCAGAGTTACTTCAGATATGAGACCATGCTGAAAAAAAACAGCATAAAATAGTTGTTCTGACAAATACAAGAAACCACGTTAGGTTTTGTTAGTTTTTATAGAAAACCAAAGTAAACTATTGTTGAGGTTTCTATTTCTCTTGATAACATTAAGTTTTATTCTGTCTAAATCAGTCCATGTTGGAGTGCTCATAGGTGCATTTTCATCCAAAAACTGTGGTAATGCTTAACGGATTTCCAATTTAACTAGAAAAACCTATGAGAGATAGAAAACACTTCACAAGACAGAAACGAGCAGGAATTTTTTGTCTTGAATCTCCTACCAGGGAGAGAAAAAAAAGGCAATGTATGTAATTAAAATCTAATTCAACTTGTGTTCTCTGTTGCCTCCTCAGCAAGGCAATACTTTCTAAGAACTTCATTTCAGAGCAAGCAGAAAAGGAAAATGAAAAGGTTAAAAGATATGTGGTGGAGTTGTGTGTTCCTCTAGTCTCTCCCACAGAAAAAGTAAGCTGTTGATGACCCTTTTAACCTGTTGCACGAACAGAAAGAGCTCCACAGAAGGCATGAAACTTCCTTCAGGAGGATGGGAAGCCCTATCTTGCTGGCATCAAAGTTATTGAATTTTACTTTTCAAGTGTTGAAATTTTAATTCTGGAACTGCTGTGAGAACATTAAGAGTTTGGCCAGACACACACAGTCATCAGCATGGAAACAACAGAAAAAAGACTTCTCCAGAGCCCAGCTGATGCCAGTGTTCTGCATCACAAATACAATTGAGTAATTTTCCCTCTTAAAAATGTGATCTAGATGGGAAAAACTGAAAATATCATTCACTATTCTTAGATTTATTTACAATCATACTTAAAATATGATTTTGACTGGCACCGACCCTGCCACTGCACATATAAGCACAACTAGATGTGTATCCTGGCTAACAGTTACTCTGGAAATGCATCCTTACTGTGTTTTTCCAGTCTGTCAACACATTCCTGCAAGTCACTTTCAAATAGCTCTTTCATAACTTATTCCAAATCCAATATTGATGAAATCTCCCAAGCATCCCATCATTAAGTACCAATGACACAATCTGTTATAATTCTTTTCTTAAATTTAAAAAGTAAAATATAACTAAATTCTAACACCAAAAAGAGCAAATTTCATTCAAGCATAAAGAAAAGAATAAAATTAATATATTTATTTACATGACTCTGTTTTCAAGGTGGAAAAGTGATGCTGCATCTGCAAACTTTTTCATATTATATTATATTATTTTCATATATTTCATTTTATATTTATTAACTCTTAAGTGAGTTTGTCATCATTTATCGTTCTAAACTAAAACACAGGTACCTTGCTATCTTGAAGAAGTGGTTCAACTAATAAGAAGGAATCCTCTAAAATGACTAAAAAGACTAACAATCGTTGTTATCCAGATAAAAGAATGAGGTGTATGTTATCTGCTAGATCTTAATTTATTTTTTATGTATTATCTTATTTTGAACAGTAACTTGGGCATAGTACACTACTCATCTATAGCAATTGTTTATAAAATAAAAGTTGTGACAATTATTTGGAGTTTGTTGACCATTGTTCTAAACAGTTTCTCATAATAGCTTTAGCAGTTCATATTTTTTATGTACTGTATCATACATATTTTTAGAAATGTTAGGGCTTATTTTAGCAACTTTACATGCAATATTCAAAATCATGTTGCTTAGTGTTTATTAAAAACCTATAATAGTAACAATCTATTTCACATTACTTCACAATTTATTTTCTCAAATATCAACTTACCCTCAGTTAATCTCAAAGATCTTGCAATGTGCTCTAGAAACATTACCACATGATTTTTTTAAATTAAATTTTAACAGACTGGTTATCCATCACCCATCTCTTAAAGCAATAAGAAAATAAAATCAGTATATCCATTGCTCTTAATTCTAAAAAAAAATCCCTCTACTTGGGAGAAATAACAATTTAAACAGCAATGGAAATTCCATTGGAAATGATGATAATATTTTCAACAATTATAGTTTTGGTAGAAGCCATTAATGGTTTAACATGAAGCCAGCAGACACCTTTTCCTGCTATATTGTGCATAAAAAGTATTCCCATCTGTTTCAATGCTTTGGCTTTTTCATGGGCTTAAACCTGTCAAATTATTCCATTTGATTTCAGAGAATTCTCATATGGCAATCTATTTTATTTACTTTATCTCCAATAAAATGGTTGAGTGAACATTAGCAACTATGAGACACAAGTTTCAATCAGTCCTCTGGCAAAGGCGTCAATCTACATTAGACCTACTGTGCTGTGAGCTGCAGCCAGAAAGCTGAAGTAAGACAAGGCAATAGTGAATGAGTGAGCAAGACCTAATAAAGCAGCAGTGAAGAGAGAAAATTTTCCCTAGACACTACCATACACTGCTTATATAATGTGTGTGCCTAGTTCAACACACCAGTAGCTCCTTAATAAAGCTGACAGCTAAAAAGGAGCTTCAGACTCCAACTTTATTTTACATGACATCTACAGTAATGGTCCTCTGTTCTCAAGCAGGTCACATTTAGAAACCTGTATTCAGTTCAGTTAAAAATTAAGAGTTCCCACCTCTCTCATTCATGTCACATAGAAAAAAGAACCGTAAAATTATTAAGATGCACACCATCTCTCTGCATTTCCTACAATTATTTGGAAAAACATCAGATATCAACTAGATTTTCCTTAAAAATTTCTATGCTAGAAACTATAAAACAATCAGTGTATTGGAGCAAGAACTCATTTGTGAAGACGGTATCATTAAGGACTAATTCCAAGAAACGTGGGACAACACTCCTAGATGCTGTGAAAATATCTCCCAAAGCACAAACTTTACAGTAAGTGATGCAAGTTCATATTTTATATGGGCTGTAAAAAGTAGAATATTCTAATAGTGCTTTTCCCAGCATATCAGACCGCTATGACTGTATTGAATGTTCAGCTGAATTGAAAAGTTTAAATCCATACTTTGTTACTTTGTACAATTGTAGCAAAAGTGTAGTACCTCATAGTTCCCAGGCCACAAATTCCTTTCTATCGAAGCAAACTATTTTTTGACAAAAGTTGCTTTCTGGTTCTTCCAAATCAGTAATTTACCACTATACACAATAACCCTGGAAAGATAATTCAAAATTCTACAATAAACAGCATCTCTGTTCTAATACAATTCCGTTAAAATGTAAAGTACTGTGTGTTTCAGACTCTTCCTGGTGAAAACGAGATTGAAGACAAAGCCCAACAACCCCCATCCAATTACTTCTTGGAAAGCAGATACTATCTTTCCCTTTCAGCATTATGCTGTGTATCCTCCTCCCCTTCACCTACAGCAGCAGTTCTGACCAGACATGTCAAGGGTTAGCCTTCTTTGTGGACAAAGTTAATGCCAACCCATTATCCAGCTGATACATCGAAAGTTCCACATGTCGGTCATCAATATGATCACCAGCAACGAGTCCTTAAATAACTCTCTCAAGAGTTCTAGTTCAGCTGCAAGATAACTATATAAGATGTACTTTTGTATTAAAGTAACAACATGTTTCTGTTTGGAAGATAAACATATATAGAGAGACATTATTTGGTGGGCGTACAAAATACATACATACACAATACAGGTATATAAGTTGTGCTGTTTGAAGACCTGTAGTACCAGGAAGAAACAGGAATGAGCACAATGTCTCTCCCTCCACAAACTGCCAATACAGGACAGAAGAGCTAAGTCAGTTTAACAATAATTAATACCACAACTACAATTCACTTCACTACCACAGAAAATATTCATATTTAGAAAACTTCCTTAGCTTTTTCATGAAGTCTAATTAACTCAGGAAATCCAGATGTAACTGCGCCACCATTACTCCCCAAAAGTGTCCGTTTAAGCCACCAGTCCTAAAATGGAACATTTTTTGTCTGCTTTCGCATTTTTATGATACAGATTTTTGTCTTGGTGTCAGTTTTTCCCACTAAAAAAACATAGTTTTCTAAAATTTACTTCTAAACAGTGAAGTGATTTATTGAAAGATTTTTTTCTCTCTGATAATTAAAAATGTACTCATGAATGCAATTTTATTTTTATGTATTTGTATCACTATTTTTATGACTGAATTCCAGGTTTCAATCAGTGCAAAGGCACTGTGTTCTACCTTAAAAACTATCAACTCTAAATGACATACTGAAGAACTAGCATTCAAAATTTACTACTATTTCCTCATGGACTACAAAACATTCCCTTTCTGCTTAAGAAATAGAGACTAGTGCTAAAAAGGCCAAAAAGTTTTTGGCTTTCTTTAGAGAAAGCATTTTTATAGATTGCATTTAACTTAAAGTTATGGAAAAAAATAATGGAGGAAACAGAATAACAGTTACTTTCCTCCATATGCCTTAAGTTCCAGACATACTGGAATTCAATAAAATGATACTGCCAAACTATTACAGATGCACAAGCCAGTATTACTGCATTTCTGACACTATTTGGTACAGAACATAGTAAATCTCCAGACAAAAATAGCCTTTAAAAAATAAAAATCTCGTTGGCTCACCAAATTTCAATTGTTACACAATTACTATATAGTTTCTATCAAAACAAACAGTTCTCCAAAATACTGACTATGAAGAAACTATCTATTATTACTACAGACAAGTTACATGATTCAGACATACGTGTATAAACATACAATAGAAATCCAGTCATATTTCCCTTACTGCACGGAAAACAAAGAATCTGATCTTTTTTACTGTTCTCTCCATTGGGTAATGTAAGAAAAAAACAATGTTTTGCAAATATCCTTATATTCCTAAATATTAATATACAGTCATGTATAAATTTATATGTGATGCCAGTAATGCCTCCAGTTTCCCTGTATACTGTTGCACATCCTTTGATTTGCAAAATCGCTAAAGATAATACTGTATCTTTTCTTCTTTTTATGGTTTCACCATATTCATAGTGTACCCTTCAGCCCAGTGCCTTAAGTCCTTGGAAAAAGGTGAAAGTAAATCAGAAGAAAGGAATTTTCCTTTGTTATTACCCAGTGGGTAAAGACACTCACAGTGAAACACATACCAGCACGGTCCTGTTTTGCACTGCTTTGAATTAGGTTAAAAAGGTCTGTGCTTCCTCCCAGAGGGTGAAACTTTAGAAAACTTGTTATAAACATAGTTTCAGCACTAATAAGTCTCACCATCATTAACTCCTCCTGAAACTACTTCTTTTTCCTGCCCTTCTGAGCCATCAGTTCATGAAGATGTATATATTGAGATAATGGAGCATAGAGGCATATTTGAATATTTCATAATATCTTAGAAGCTACTGCACGTGACATACAGGGAAACAATACATATTTACTTTGGAAACAGAGGCGTACATAGAAGCAACTGGGTATGGCTCCTATTATGGTGAGTTACTTTGTTGTACCCTGTTGAAATCTGCATCTATTAGGATTTACTATCAGGCATCAGTTGAATATATTTTGCAATTTATATACTAAAATCTTGCCTAAAATTCTGAATTTAAAAAAAGTCTCAAGAAATTTTCTACCCCTGTAGGACAAGCAAAATGTGAACAATTGCAACACTCAACATGGATTAGTTTTGCAACAGCAAGTATGAAAATCTGAAATAGATGGGAGCAGCTTGCTAAGCTCTCACTTTATACTAATTCCTTCAGAATGCCCTTTTCCAGACCTCTCTAAGATAAAACCGATATCCAGTTGTATGTGATGTACTCATGATAGCTGTGAAGGTCTGCAGTAAAGCAAGGTATTCAGCAGAAGCATGACAAGTCCCAGGGTTGTACCATAATGACCAACTGTGTTTCTTCACAGGCAGATTCAGACTGTTAACAATTAGAGCATTTTAAACTCCTGGTCCTTGATCTCATGGACTACTCCTGCTTACCAACAGAACAGAGATTCTGCATTCGGGAAACTAGGAATATCCAAACTCAGGGATTCATTACTATCTGATCCTTCAAAATTTTTAATTTATTACAAAAAATAGTTATAGAGTCTAAAAGAATATTCTAACCAAATTAGCTTAATTATTGTACTCCTAATGCAGCTACGTATTGAAACTCATGCAGTGAAACTTAACTCCAGGCTTTCAGAGACCTTGGTTGAAGTAACTGTGCCCATTTAGATTTGTGGCAAGTGCTGAAAAAGCGTATAAGGAAAGTCTACATGACAAATATTCACTGCTATCTACTCATAATACAAGCAGTCATACATATCTGTGAATCAGAGAAAGTCAAGAGCAACTACTTGAATGTGGACTGGTAAGCAAGAACAGCAATTCCAAAACAAAAGAAAATTGCAAAAAGTAATACTCAAAGATTTGTGATGCTTGACCTGCACTCACCTGCTTCTTCTAAGCCTCAAAAAGACCTTTTCACTTCAACCTTGAACTGGAGTGATGTCCAAAACCAATTCCAGTACCATCATCCTGACAAAACAAAGAGAAATGCTTACAGCTATTTAGACATCATTTAACAAAAATAAAATAGAATTTGGCTTTACCACACCTCTTGATTAGTTACAGATATGTATATGATGATTCATAAGTATTCTAAAAAAAAGGAGGGAGTTATAATCCTTAATTTTTCTGTTTTGACATAAACTTTTTATTGAAAGACTGAGCAAGTTGAGATTCTCTTAACAAGTAGTCAGCTTAAAGACTAAATTCCAAGTAATACAGTTGTTCATTAAATTTCTACCTTGAAGTAGAGGGACAGACAAGACACCACGCAAAGCCCAGTCTTATTTCTTTAATTCTATTTTTATTATTCAAGTACCTAAAGGTAAACAAGAGGGAGGCTTTCCTGAAGTAGTTTGTTCCAGACACAGAACTGTATACAGTATCACTACCAGTATATTTGCAGGGTCATCTAAGGGAAGGAACAGAAACTGGGAGATGCTATGACAATGAAATTTACATCTATATACATTTTAGGAAGGACAAAAGGAAAAGTAAAAAGAAGAAAACAGCTTTGAAGCTGAAACTTCAAGACTACATTGAAGGGAGAAGGCTGAACTAGGCAGAAAAAAATAAGGACCATGTAGGTTGATAGAAAGTATATTTAGTTTACATATATGTCTGAGCACATTTCTTTTTGCTGAAATCAACTGCCACAGATAATACCGCATCTATGCCAATATACTCACATATACTCCAAAACAGAGGGGCTGCATGCAAACTGTCGAATAAATGTCTGGGAATTTTCTGGAACAATATTAGATTGCACAGACCAAAACCGTGGCACAGACTTGGAAATATTTCCAATTTACTAACACAGACACAGCCTTAATGCCTGTAACTCTGCTACTTCTGAAGCCGATCCTGCTATCCTCTCAATGGTGCCTCTTGGCAATTCTCACTTGCTGACAAGGTCAGACAGAAGCAGACTGAAGATTAAAATGAATGTACGATTTTCTACAGAAAAGACTGCTTTCCTACAGTTTAAAAAAAAAATTCTGTGTTCCAACTGGCATTATTAATACACAGTTTGTTACAACATGTTTGGACATTTAAAGGAGCTGCAGTTCTAACTTCTTCCTTTGTTTGTAGAGTGTAACAAAACCTGCTGGGAAGGTCGAAGTTCCTAGAAAACTGAAAGCTACCTGGCAGCCTCTGTAGTAGAGCAAGTGAAGAAGGAAGAGCAAAGAATGACAGGCTGGAGGAATAAACACGACGTGAAACCCCTGCACAGCAGGACAGCACTGGGAAATGAGAAGGAAATCTTATGAGCTCTTAATACAAAGAGAAAAAAGAAGAAAATATTAAAACCAAGTAAAGAACCTAAGGCAAATATGAGGAGGTGAAGATGAGTGGCAATTCTTAGAAGTTGTTGCAAAGTAAAATGTGTGTCAATGAAACTTTGCTGGATGGTCGTGTGGTCACCCTGGATCCAGAATGGAAATGTCCAACCAACCAAAAGAGAAGCATTCACCTTGCTCTGCTATTTCCATTGAAAAGATTCTTGTGCAACTGAAGTCTAGGCAGATACAGTTTATGGTTATTTCTTCAATGATACATGTTGCTTGTTGACAGATATATAACATGTAAACCTCAAACACCAATATTATGCATTTCCCTTTTTTCCTATATTCTTCTATGCCAAAAAATATTAAAATAATCAGTTATCTTAGTTTAGATGATATTAAACATCACATTTCGCTTCAGCTCAGAAAGCAAGCCAAGATAGCTATGATATATGAAATCTTACATAAAAAAATTACCTATTTTGGTGAGATACAGCCTTTTTAGAAGAAATTTTTTACTATAACGTTTTATCATAATTATTCAAAATATGAAAGCAACCACGCTTTTTAGTCTTCATTATTACATTTTTATCTTTTGAATTATCTGGATTTCTAGAATTTTTCAGAAGTCAGTAAGGAATATTTAAAGTATGTAGGATTGCATGTAGTAGGTGCGACATGCATGTCACAGACAGGTCGCTGGTCCAACCTATTGACTTTCTTTTTCTGGTGCAAGTCTTCACCTTTAAAAACCTATCTTTTGACCTATTTCATTTATGCTACATTCCAATGTGGTTTACCTCATTGGTAATACTACTTTTATTATGAACACTGATTTGGTTTGGTTTTTGCATCCCAAAACCTGGACATGAATCATTCCAGTTACTCCAGTTTAACAACAACATTTCTAGCTTGGAGAAGAGGAGGCTGAGGGGAGACCTCATGGCTGTCTATGGCTGCCTGAAGGGGGCTGTGGCAGAGCGAGTGTTGATCTCTTCTCTCAAGTGACAGGTGACAGGACAATGGGAAATGGCCATAAGTTGCGCCAGAGGAGGTTCAGACTCGATATTAGGAAGAATTTCTTTACCAAAAGGGTGGTCAGGTACTGGAACAGCTGCCCAGGGAGGTGGTTGAGATTTAAGAATCCCTGGAGGTGCTTAAAAAAGGGGTAGATGAGTTTTTGAGGGACGTGGTTTAGCAGATGATGGGTTTGGTTGGACTCAATGATGTCAAAGGTCTTTTTCAACCGTAAGATTCTCTGATTCTCTACCCTACCTCCAACTGAGCCAGCACATTCCATCTCTTGGACCATAGCAGGCTGATCTTTTATGCCATTGTTCACCTATCCCATACTGACAATGCTTAAAGAGGTATTTTTTCTATTCTTCAATGTCTAACAATTACATCTGAACCTTAAAAGTTTACATTCAAATTCAAAGAACTTGCCAAAGAAAGCCTTAAAAGTATCCTTACAGATTTTTTTTTTAAATACAGAATACAGTTGCAGGGGATGAAAGTTCAAGTAATTCTGGCGGCCCAATGTAGTATTGTTTACTCAGGCAAGAACACGCTTATCATGTGATACAGCTGAATCGAAAGTCATCTGCATGCCACTCATCCCTGACTTCCCATTCATGTCCCTAAAATTTGAGTAAAACAAGCAAATATCAAAACAAGCAAAGAAACAAGCAAAAGCAAGCAAAAACTTTTGTACACTTAAACACTGCCCCTACGACAACATTGTGATTTAAGACCACATGCTCTTATTCGTTGTCCTGCCTTGTTGTAGTCCTCTGGTATTTTTTAATATGTAAATAACTTCATCAAAGTGCACTACAGCTTTTAAGCAGAAATTCTACTGTTGAACAGATAAACAGCCATACTGATGTGTCTCTACTTCACATAGAACTTACTTACTCACATTTTTTCTAGAATAAAAATGGGTCAAACTGCACATTACTGCTTTAAGTGGGTATTTGTATAAAATATTCCAATGAAGCACTACTCACTGAAGCATTCAGGAATATTTTAGAACACAGTTGAGGAACATCTATATAAGATATTTTTAGATACATTTGTTTTGACTCAGATTGATTGGTTCCACAAGAATTACTCGCTAAAGACTGAGTGTTATTTTAAAGGCACATATAACCACTGGGATCCATACCTTCCACCTTTCCATGTATAGCCCTCCCATGTAATTAAAAACAAAATAAGTCTTAATTCATAATAGGACTTCTGAGCAAGTCTTAAATTGCATTACGTCAATGGAACATCCCAAATTTTAGTTGAAAATGCATCATTTACACACAAGCTATAATGTATATGTTCTAAAAGTATGAACTAAAAATGTTTAAAGTTACTTGTCAAACTGTGTATTTTTAGTTATATTTAAACTACTCAGACTTTTATTTATACTAAAAAAATGCATTTTTAAAGAACAGTATGTAAATTACAGAACTGCAAATAGAAAAACAATACTCTTTCTCCTGAATCCAAGTATTCAGTTAGACAATTTCTGTGACAGAGTACTCAGAAGCTCATAACCAGATGAGCACTACTGAACGCCATTATAATTAACAAGAACATGCAAAATAAATTAGTAGTTATGTTTTATAATCATTCCAAAGTTAAATGAGCCTATGAATAGACCTTTATACCACTGTGATCTCATTAGCCAATTTTTACATGCCACTCTATGTTACTACTTAAGACAAAGGAAGGCTGGATTTAGTTGTGTTATCAGTGGGTCCAAACAGAAGTACTGTGGTGGTGGGAGAATCAATCACTTTTTTATAGCAGCACAGAGAAAACAGTGAACCCTTAAATGCTTCTTGAGCTGTCCACCTTCCCCAACTATACCTCTTCCAAAATTTTTAACAAATGTTATGTACTTATAAAATTTCATATAATATTTATACCACTAAAATTAATCTTGAATTTTCACAACATGGAATTTGCTAATTAATATATCTATACTCAATTAATCAAGACAACATGCAACTACGCTAAGAAACAGGGCAAAGAAAATTCACAGAAAAGGACTAAAAATTTAGTAATAAATGCCTTGGAAATTGCCCAGTAACAGAAAAAAAATGACACTAACTAAATATATCATCTACTTCCAATAGGTCTCATTCACTGTGTAACTGATATACAGGTTGCATGTAAATTCTCTTGGGAGGGAAGGGACTGGGGGCAGTGGGGGAGAGGTGTTCCATTTAGGTCTTACTTATCCTAAAGATTAATAGGACACTCATTACCTGTACTTATCAAGGCACACTGGAGAAAATGGAGACAGTACAATTAAAGGGGACGCCTGGGGCAAAGGAAAAATCACCCTTGCTCTTCCAAAACCTCCACAGCAGCGTTGTCTAAACAGTTGAGTATACAGACTAAACCACCCCTGAGGAAGGTCTAACTTCCTTGACTTGTCCTTACATGATAGATAACCCGTTGACACTAATCTTATAAGTATGCACAATACCAATATCATATTCACGGAGATTTCTGAACAATTTATCCAACGTGCACAGACGCCATGGCTTACATATCTTTAGGCATGTCTGTCTTTTTCTGAAAACATATAACTCATTGTATGACAGCCCAGAGTAGAACCCCTTTCCACTTGTTGAATTTTCTTAACATAGTAAACAGTAGCAGCCTAAAGTAATTGGGGGAGAAGAATATAAACAAAAATGAAAGCAGTTAACTGTTCCTAAATAGTTTGACCTACAATACCACAAATACTATGCCACTGCAATTTTGTAAATCATTTCCAGAATCACAATTTGTTTCTTCCACTTTCTCATGTGACATGATTAGGAGGGATTCAAGGAATACTATCATATAAAAATGTAGAAGTAACATTAAAAAGTATTATCTCATAAGAGCACCTATATGGTGATCACCCTGGGTTGTTTTACATATCTAGTTTGTTCTTGTTCAGGAGAATATGTACAGATTTATAAATCAGTAACGCACAAAGTCAAAGAGCACCTGACCCTTCTGCCATGATGCATTCACCATATCACAGACTGATTCGCTCACACTAGGAGGTTGTCTTATCCGAACTGTGTAAAGCAACACTAGAGTTAAGAGGGGAGGTCACTTAGGACCAAATGCATCTTCAAAACTTTCAATAAAGGTGATTCCTGGCTTCTCTAGGCAACCTCTTCTGCTGCATAATTGTCTTTTAATTGAAAATCTTGCCCTTATCTTGAATCGAAACTTTCACACATAGAAATTCCATGCATTCCAACTGCTCCTTCATGTAAAGGGCAACCTTCTCATCCCTTCTCTGCCTGACTCTTCTGTAGAGCTTGCATCCATCCATAACTGAACTCCCATCATTTAATTTGTTCTGCCACTTGGCAGTTTATTCCAATGATGACATGCTTCTGCATCTGCATGCAGAGCTCTAGCTCCTCTTGTTTCTTTTCCACCCGCAAGAACACTTGTGCCCTTACCACATCCTCGGTTCAGGCACCTCAAGGAGTGCTGACACTGCTTACGAGGTTCAATACTGATATAATCAGTATTGGTTCGCTACAAACAATTGTGACAAACTAAAGGTCTGTAAGACAACTGGATCCTCACAGAGGTCCCTACCCTAAAACCTCTGGCATGACTTCATTTATTGTGTCTTTTGCAAAAAAGAAGAGACTTCTATGTCCTTGATGGCATATTTCTTCTCACAGACCTTGCCCAGTTACTTGAGTAAGCAGTCTCTCTAGAAGACACTGCTTAGACTTCTCTGTCATTGCTCCTTGGTTTCCTATTCAGCTACATCAAACTTTAGAAAGAAAACTCTTACATACAGGCCAATCCTCCCTACAGACACAAATGCACAGTCAAGTCTTCAGCTATGCTATATTTTCACATGGACCACTTCAGGTTACTGGGCAAGCTCAAAGAGTCATAGGGGTTTTTTCACCAAAATTAGAGAATGACTGTTCTCTACTATCAGATCCATCTGGAAGTTAACAGTCCACTCATGTTAAACAAGCCAGAGACTCCCCTTTAGCAATGGGCAAGGAAGATGACACTGAGAAAGACAGAGAATATCAATAACCCATGTTCTGATCCAACCTTTGAAGACACCTAAGAAATAAAGCATTTCCATAACACTGAGATATGCCCCTGTAACTATTAGGGCAGTCAGATATTTCTGTCTGTCTTGTATGAGTACATGTCAGACCAGGGTATGACCCAAAGTAAACATCTAGCCACAGTCATTAAGGATTTCATCCTTAGGATGGAATCTATGTTCTTGAAGGGGCAACAAAAGCCTAAAAAAACCTTACCACTATTTCAAAGGTCACTGAATAAAAATGAGTAAGCTTGTCACAAGGAAGAAAAAAGGGGCAGCTACTGGTGGCATGGAGACTGATTAAAGACACCTTTTGCAAGCTCAGAAGAAATGAATACAATCTATCAAAAAAAGACTGAGAAAATACAGAAAAGGGAACTGTCATGAACAAACGTCATGAAGGAGATTATTAGAAAGAAAATTACCTCCTTCTAAAAGCTGCAAATTGTATCCAAGCGAGCAAAACAGAAAGGACTGTAATGTCTAGAAGGCTTAAATGTAAATACACAGAGAGGTGTCAGTGAGCTGCAGGGACGAGCAACTGCCTATGGGCTTGGGGCCAGGAGTGGTGGGAGCTCCCTGGCCACCCTCAGCCAGGGAGCATGGCAGGCTGGGGAGCAGCTGGGAGCAGCCCCAGCCCTCAGAACAGGCACCTCAGTGTGGACAGGCTGAGGCTGGAGGCCAAGATCAGGCCTAGTGAGGAGCTTCCTACACACAGGCACCTAGGAGCTTCTGCCCACCACTCGCAGAGAGTACATGCCACAAAAAAATTGTGTTTGCATCCACAATACAGGTGACCAAAGAATTACTAAGCCAGACATCTTCCTTAGGGAGGATCTGTCTTAAATGGAAGTGTCATTAGAGAAGATGAGAATAAAAAGACAAAGTAAGCTCTAACAGGTTTTTTCACTGGAGTGAAGCCCATCAACATTTCTAGAGGAAATTGAGTATGAAATAGTTGACCTTTTGAAGAGGACAAAAGACTGTTTCAAATTGTCTTAGTATCAAAGGAAGCTGGTAAATAGGAAATCAACCCAAACAAATCTAGAGAAAATACAGAAAACTACAAATCACTACACACAAAATTCACACTAGACAACTTGGTATAGACTACTGTGAAGAATATATGTATGTTAATGTATATGACATATTAGGAAGGAGTCAACATTCCAACATGAAAAGGAAAGCCATGCCTCCAATGATCACAGGTTTTTGGAATAGTGACTGTGAAAACGGAAAAAAAGAGATCCACTTGTAAGCCATGTATTTCCAAAAATTATTTTATAAGTTCTCTTACCCAATGTCACTAAAAGAAACTAAACTGCATGGCAGAAATAAAAGAAAAAAAAGGTACTTGCACTGATTAAAATAATTAAAAGAGAGGATAATAGGAATAAGACAAAATGACAGTTAGCAGTATTTCCCAGAAGGAAAAAAGTAATAGTGTACCAAAGCACCTACCTGTAAAAAGGTCAGTCCCATTCAGCACATTCAGAAATTACCTGGAAAAAAGAGGAACCATGATGTGACCACATTGTGTCTCATCACTAAACCAGAGGTCATACAGATTAGGGCAGATCTAAGAACAGCAGAACGAAAATATAATACTGAACATGAAGTGATAATCAGCAAGAAGTATTTCATGCAAATAAACGTACAATGATGTCTACAGAAAAGAAACAATGCTAACTATGCAATGATGGGCTTTGAACAACTTTAAAATGAGTGTTTACAACTATAAATTATGGTCATGTGAAAATCTTGGTTGAATTTCAATAGCAGTCAAATTGAACAGGAAGTGCTAAGAAAGGTGGGGAAGAGCATGAAACAAAAAGAGCACCATGCAACTGTATAAATTCAGTGGTAATCCAACAGTATCTAGAACCTAGTACATAGGGTCTCTTTCCCCCTTTCCTTCCCTAGCCAAAAATGTTTCTGTAGACCTGTAGAAGATGCAGAGAAAATCAGAACAGTACAGATTGATTCCACACAGGCAATAGCTATGTAGATTGTGATGCTACTGGCTGGAAAAGAGACTGAAAGAGACATGAAAAAAGTACAAAACATGGGAAGGGCATGGAGAAGGCGGACACTCCAGCATAAGAATTAACAAACCAAGTGACCAGACACATATTCAAAACAAATAAAAAAGAGTGATTTCTTACAAAACTTATAACTGAGCTACAGGACATCAGAGATGCTCAAGTCCATGGTGGATCTAGATTGGCTTGGACCTCAAAATCATCTGTGGGTTGCCCACCCATATGATAAAACATTTCCCGTATCACTGAAAAATTTTAAACCTAAGTAGAAATATGTGACTTCCAGGAGGTCAAAAGGTACTAATAACTACAAATGGTTATAGCGAGTTGGCAGGATGAGAAGAGGCATCAGTAGGGCTCCTTTTCAGGGACTTCCAGGTCCCTAAGCGTAGCTATGTCCAGTTCTCCAGAACCACGTTTCACTCAAGGTTCAGTCACATACACAGTGGCATCTGTTTCTCTCCTGTAGACTAGATGACTCAAAAAGCACAGGCACTGATGTCCTGTTTCTCGTCTGTAACTAATGAATGACACACTCACCAAAAAGGCCTTGCTGCTAGGAAGCAGCAGACCTAAATGGAGTGTCCCCTAAGTTCTGGACAGTGACTTCTGCATCACTGTGCTAGTGGAGAAAAGCCATATGCTGCTACTAAACACTGACTGCAGCCAAGGCAGCGGTACGGCTCGTTGCTGCTGGTGAGCAGAGACCTGTGGCTTACTAGAAATAGATACTGTGCCACTATCCTCTCTGAAAATGTCCCTGGATTCTGAGAAGAGAATCCAGGTCATCTCATCTGTCTTTTACTCATCTCCATTCACATTACTTTCGGCTGTAGTCATTTGATATCTTTATTTAGTTGCACTTGCATTTAATTATCAGTAGAAAAAAAAGAATGGAAATAGTAGACACTGATACCTATACAAAATGATCCCATGATAGGACAGAGTAATGATGGACACCTGATATTTTCTACTTTCTAAGATTTTATGCTCATACAACTTTTACGGAAGCATGATGAATACAGGATCTGAGTACTTTGAGCGGGAGGACAAAGAGTGTGACAGAATGCTTAGTACCAGTGTCTGGCTTGAGAAGAAGGGATAAGCTGTTAATAAACTTTATACAAGGCATTTCAAACATGAAACAGAATGAATCTTCATTTTCTTTCTCCACACGCACGCAAGAGTTCAAGCATACATAAAAGGGATTGTGCACAAGCTTTGTACACAGGCGTGCAAGTGAACTAAAAGCCACGTTTTCAAATCTCTAACCTGCAAAGGATCCGAGCTGTAATATAAAGACCTGGTTCCTTAATTATAAAGAAAGAATGCTGTTAACTGTTCTGCCTTTACAATAATTTTCTTGTGGATGTTTCATAAGTTGCCCTTTGTTTTCCTGAAAGATACATGTGGAGCCTACATGACACCAGAACACACATGTACTTCAAAGAAGTTGACTCACGTTTGTTATCAGGAATTCTCGTCAACAAACAGGATCTTCAGTTAAGAAAAAGGAACATTTCACAATTAAGATTTTATCCATCCTTCTATTCAAAACCAGCGTAAATGTTTATGATAAATGTTATTACAACTGAAATCACTAGTAGTAATAGCTAATTGCTACGGAGCAGGATAAAAACATCAGTAAAGACTTATGAGTATAAATCTATTCCTGCTGGTCTCCCATGTCACTCATTACCAAAATTAAGTATACAATAACGTGTAGATAATAACTTGATCTTTTACAAAGAAAAATTTGCATGAGTAATTAGTTTCTAAGTTGGACCTTAGGTAGAAAAAGTAATTACATGCTTTTAAAAATATTTTTTACTTGGCAGCTGTAAGTAGTTGTTCTGCAATACCCCAGTTGTGCTATAGATACACTTTTCTCAGATCCAGAATGACTTTCAGAACAAGAGTTTTAAATTGTATGACAAAATTTGACTTCTGCTTTCAAAAATACACTGCACGTAGGGTCTAAACTTGCCTGCAAGTTTGGGGAACTATCTCACATACCAGCAAAACTGCAGTACAACTCTTCACACTCAGTAGGTTACTGTATGTGATTCCACAGTAAAAAGAAAATACCTTCTACAACTATTTTAAATAACCTTTTGGAAAATACTGTCACATCAGCAAAATCTCTTACTGTAGTGATTTAAACTAATGGTAAAAGCCAAATAAAGAGTGATAAAATATTTGATTTTCATAAGAAAATGCATTTGTTCCTAAAGAAACAAGTATGCAGGAATGAGTTTAACCTATTTAATGGATTGAAAAACCTACCAATTTTCAAACAAATGAAAGGCAGAAGTTCATTTAGGCATTTCTACAAATCCTCATTTCTGCATCAACTTTCATAATAAATGAATAAAACAATTCCCATAGCAACCTCCTGCACTGTATGATGCATATGTTGCTCATGAAACACAAAACATCTTCTGTCTGAAACATACAAATCAAAACATAATGGGAATGTGGATAAGTTTTATATTTTAAAAGCAATAAATTTTCTTGGACAGACATTTTTCCATTTTTATGCTCATCTTGTGGCTTTCTTCAATCAATCAATCAATTTTACATGAATAAAATGGCCCTCATACAAACACCTCCAGACACTGTAAAAACTCAATATAAAATAAATATCGTAAAATATTAATAAGCTAAACTATGTATTTTTGCTTTCCAAAATATTAGCATCTATTTTCTTTTAAAGAGGGATGACTGAAATTCATACGGTAAGAGAATCCAGGCAGGTAAGAACTTTACTTCAAAAAGGTACAATATGATTACTTTTGCCAGTAACTTCATTTGCTTTGGCTGTTGCAAGGCCAACGAATTTTAATTTATGACAATTGACTGAATATGATCCTGTGGAAATTCCTGTCAGGGATATGAGTCTGATCCAATGCCTCAGAATAAAAATCTTTCCACTGACCCACTCGGACTCATTAAAAACTGTCAGGTAACATACACGCTCTGTTCCTGAACCGCTTTCATTTTTATATATAATAAGTTGTATAAATATCTAGTCTCTGACCCAGAAAAGTAACCACCCTTCCCTATAAAATCAGGAATACATTTAGATTACACAGAGAATTACTATGCAATACCTACACTTCAGCTTTTAGTTTCCAAATCTTACTGTGTGATGAACAAAGGCCACTCCTTGCAAGAAAGCAGTTCATTCTATCGAACCGGTATTTTAGCAATGAAAATTATATGCTTTAAGTATTTAGATTTTCAGTTTTTAGACCAAGAAAGGTTGGATGATCCTTGTGGCCCTTCCCACCTGGTGCTTTAAGACTCCATAAGGTACGCTGACTAAAGCAAGCAGAACCAAAAGCAGCTTTCTTGATTTAAGTCTTTGTTTCTTACTTCACCGAAAAATCTAGAAAAACATGCCAAGTTGTTCATGTTGGGTTCTTTTTTTTCCTTTCAGTCATGAATAGTAATGTCTGCCGCGACAGTGCTATAGATTATTTACTGTACTGGGTGTTTGTGGCGAGGTGCTGGCAGCGGGGGTTGCACGGTGGCCTCTGTTGAGGAGCAACCGGTGCTGCCTGGTGCTGGAAATAGCTGTTTCCAGCTGGCTCCAACCAATCCACTTCAGGATGGTGCCTCAGAGAAAAGAGACTTAGGGAAGGGGAAAACTGCCACACAGCCAGAGGGAGGGGAAAGAATTTGTGAGAAACAGCCCTGTGAGCACCAAGATAACTGAAGAAGGAGGTGAGATGGCATTTCGTGAAGACAGCGATGCTTTAAGTTTCTTTATTTCTCACTACCCTAATCTATTTGGCAATAAATTAATTTACCCCAAGTCAGGTCTTTTCTGCCTGTAACAGAAACTGGTAAGCTATCTCCCTGTCTTTACCTTAACCCATGAGATTCTTTTAATCCTATTTTCTCCCCGAGTCCTGTCGAGGAGGGGGAGCAAGCGAGCAGTTCACCAAAGGTAATGCATCACACTTACCTGCTTTCTTTACAGAAACATAATACTGGACATTTTCCATACATTCTTTGAAGAAAGTAATATATATCCTATCCTATCCTATTCTATCCTATCCTGTGCCAACTGGGGCACAGTGACCATGAAATAATACAGTTTTCAATATTCAGGGATGTAAGGAGGACCACCAATCAAACCTCTATGCTGGACTTCCGGAGGGCAGATTTTGACCTGTTCAGAAGACTGGTCCAGAACACACCCTGGGACACACTCCTCAAAAGCAGGGGCATACAAGAGGGATGGATGTGCATTAAGGAAAAAGTCTTGAGTGCACAGGAACAGGCTATACCAATTACCCAAAAGGCAAGCCGGCAGGGAAGACGACCACCTTGGTTGAATAGGGAGATACTGAAGGAAATCAGAGATAAAAAGAGAGCGTACCGACTGTGGAAGGCAGGGCTGACTACTCAGGAAGAGTACAGGACTATAGTTAGAATATGCAGAAGGAAAGTCAGAGAAACAAAAGCGCAATTTGAAATTAATTTGGCTACTTCTGTTAAGGATAACAAAAAGCGCTTCTATAAAAACATTACTAACAAAAGGAGGGGCAAGAAAAACCTCCATTCTTTGTTAGACTTGAGGGGGAACATAGTTACCAGGGATGAGGAGAAGGCTGAGGTATTCAACACCTACTTTGCCTCAGTTTTCACCAGTAGGAGAGGTGCCCCTCAGGATAACTTGCCTCCGGAACTCACAGATAGAGACAGGAAACCAAATGGCTCCCTTGTGTTCCAGGAGGAAATAGTCTATGAATTACTGAGCCACCTGGATCCACACAAATCAATGGGACTTGGTGGATTCCATTCTAGGGTGATGAGGGAGTTGGCAGAAGAGCTTGCCGAGCCACTCTCCATCATCTACCAACAGTCCTGGCTCTCTGGGGAGGTTGCAGATGATTGGAAGTTGGCAAATGTCACGCCAATCCACAAAAAGGGCTGCAAGGAGGACCCAGGCAACTATAGGCCTGTCAGCCTGACCTCAGTGCCTGGCAAGGTTGTGGAACAGATCATCCTGAGTGCAATTACACAGCACCTTAAGGATGGACATGGGACCCAGCCAGCACAGCTTTATGAAGGACAGGTCCTGTTTGACCAACCTGATTTCCTTTTATGATCAGGTAACCCGCCTGGTGGATGAAGGGAAGCCTGTGGATGTAGTCTATCTGGACTTGAGCAAAGCCTTTGACACTGTCTCCCATGGCATACTCCTGGATAAACTGGTAGCCCACGGCTTGGACAGGCGCACTCTCAGCTGGGTTAAGAACTGGCTGGATGGCCGGGCCCGGAGAGTGCTGGTGAACGGGGCTGCGTCCAGCTGGCAGACGGTCACCAGTGGTGTCCATCAGGGATCAGTGTTGGGTCCAGTTCTGTTTAACATCCTCATCGATGATTTAGATGAGGGAATTGAGTCAATCATAAGTAAATTTGTGGATAACACCAAGTTGGGAGGGAGTGTCAACCTGCCGGAAGGCAGGAGGGCTCTGCAGAGGGACCTTGATAGGCTGGAGAGATGGGCTGAGTCCAATGGGATGAAGTTCAATAAGGCCAAGTGCCGGGTCCTGCACTTTGGTCACAACAACCCCAGGCAGCGCTACAGGCTGGAGACAGAGTGGCTGGAGAGCAGACAGGTGGAAAGGGACCTGGGGGTACTGATTGACAGGAGGCTAAATGTGAGCCAGCAGTGTGCCCAGGTGGCCAAGAAGGCCAATGGCATCCTGGCCTGTATCAGGAATAGTGTGGCCAGCAGGATGAGGGAAGTGATCCTTCCCCTGTACTCGGCGTTGGTGAGGCCACACCTTGAGTATTGTGTTCAGTTCTGGGCCCCTTAGTTCAAGAAAGATATTGAGGTGCTGGAGAGGGTCCAGAGAAGAGCAACAAAACTGGTGAAGGGCCATGAGCACAAGTCCTATGAAGAGAGGCTGAGGGAGTTGGGGCTGTTTAGCCTGGAGAAGAGGAGGCTCAGGGGTGACCTCATCGCTCTCTACGACTATCTGAAAGGAGGTTGTAGACAGGTGGGGGTCGGACTCTTCTCCCAGGCAACCAGCAATAGAACAAGAGGGCACGAGCTTAGACTCTGCCAGGGAAGGTTTAGGCTGGATATCAGAGAAAAAGTTCTTCACAGAGCGAGTAATCAGGCATTGGAATGACCTGCCCAGAGAGGTGGTGGATTCACCATCCCTGGAGAGTTTTAAAATAAGACTGGATGTGGCACTTAGTGCCATGATCTAGTAATCATGTTAGTGTTGGATTAAGGGTTGGACTTGATGATCTTGGAGGTCTCTTCCAACCCAGATAAAATTCTATGATTCTATGATTCTATCCTATCCTATCCTGTAATGTAATGTAACGTAATGTAATATATAAAATTGTGAAACCATATTCCATATATGCTGAAGACTGGTAGCCCTAAAACTGTGAAATTAAGAATGCAGCAATTCAATGCAAAAGTCTCCTACTGCTAGGATCATATGATCCCCGATATAACATGCTTCAAATGTCTTTCCTACATCACTGCAAGGTGCATTACAGCATCTCAACTATACTAGCTCATTTAAAATAAGTAAGAAATGACAAAATCTAAGCTGTCATACTCATGGATTGTTTTTGTAACAAACACAAATACTGTTAAAACAGCTGAAACTTCTCTACAAGAAGGCTATGTTACACAAAAGTGATCTCAAGTCCATTGCACTAAACGGTTATTGATACATGCAGTAAACCTCCTCAGAAAATCAAGAAAACTCTTCTTGTTTCACAAGCAAATGTAACAAAAGAAATGGGAAATACCTCTGTTCAAACTGAGAGATGAAAACATGACAAACGGTAACAGAAGTCAAGTGTCAAAAGCAAAAGAGGACAACAAGAGCAAGCTGTGGAAGCCAGGGTATGTGCCTAGTGGAAGGGAAAAAGAAGGAAACCATGAGTAAAATACTGGCAGCCAAGTGCGTTACTGCTGGGTGCCCTGGGCTGTAGACTTTAACTGCTTTGGGATAGCTCTGGGTGCAGATGTGGCCCAGTAAGAACAAGGACAAACATGTAATTCCAGGAGCAAGTAAGCTGGTACTTAATGCACGCAGATGGTCTGTCAAATCACAGCAGATGCACTTCAGATGTCACTCAGCAGTAGCTTTTCCACCTGCCCTTATCTGGACTCTTGTGCAGTCATAACACACACAAAAAATGCAAGCAGCTGAAGAGTTAAGTAATGAAAGCAGGAGAAATGAAAAAAGAAAGACAGATGATAGAGAAGAAGAAATTAATGGGAATAAAGAAAGAATAATCAGTAAAAATGGTAAAACGCAGGTAAAGAAAAGCACCAAAATGCTGGTGCCAAAGGTATGGGTTATTGATGTCATGAAGCATTTATTTAAATATGATTCTGCTACCCGGAACTGTAATGCAAAAAGGACCCTTTTGAAAACTGCCTGCCAGCAGTCTCAGAAAAGCCTTGTTGCATCCTGCCTGTAGGAAATTTAACTGTCCTTGATTTAAAGCAATTGAAACTTCTCAATGAAATGCAAAAAATAAATTCAATTTCATGTGATGTTACCATTAAACACTATACTGTAAGAGGTGTTTTCTGAAATGTGACTAGATGGAAGAGATTTCCAGAGCAGCTCAGGACCGATGTAACTAGGCTACTTTCAATAGTGAAACTCCCACTGATTTCAGCAGAACAGATTTAAAGCCAGAACTGAGCACTTCTGAAATTCCTTTATTTGTGGACTCCACAACTGGGATTCACACAATGCTGTTACATCTATGATTCGACCTCCACAGCACACCTTTTGGTACATATAAGAAGAAATAAATATAAAACTGGGACCATTTCAGCTTCTCTAAGTCAGCATTCTCTAGACCCTACTGTTGGTAATAAAACTCTTTGCGTGAGAAAAGCAAACAAGATCTGGTCCTTGAGTCCATGATATTCAAAACACCCTGCAGGAGCCCTTCTAAAGACTCAAGACATCTATTAAAAACAAAAAGTAATTTATTATATTACAAAGAATAGAAAATATCCTTTCTCTTGGTAACTCTGCAAACATGGCAGGCTCACTCAGCCGCCCACAGCGTTCAAGGTCAGACCATTTGACCTCCCACTGTCACTTCTGGTACAGAAGCACTCACCAACTGCAGATGATGCAAAAACTTCAGAAGGCCAATACAAATAATGGGCCAGTTACCTACCAGTAACTCTAGTGTATTTCATATTTATTTAATTCTAAAATATGCTTCTATGCTTCTATGCACTTGTTTACGCATCCAAATTTTACAACCACCCCACACAAATCAGAAATGTTTGCATACAGGAATTTCTGAAATAAGCTGTGCTGTTAGATTGACTCAATATTTTTCCATTTCTGACTGTCAATAGAATTTGCAATTAGAAAAGCAATCAGATAACATGCTGACAAAAATCTGCAGCTGCCATTATGCCTTCCATGACAGATATATTTTTCTACGCACTTAAATATCCATCATCATCAGATGTATTATGGGACCATGTGTACTCTCTGAACAAAAGGCAATTGAGATATATGGAGACGATGTAACATGACAACTTACTGTATATTGGAAGAAATAATACAGTTGCTGTAACATAAAAAGAAGCAACTAATCTAGTATAATTAAAATTTCTGAAGTCATGTTTTCTGCCAGGGCGTTCTACAGTGTTTCAACAAGTGCCTTCTGGGCAGCACATAACTATAAATAGGAACTTGGGATGAGTCCTCAAAGAAATTGCTGCCTCCAGGACACACAGATGGGCTGGGGAGAGCAGGAGGAATCCACCTGTATCAGAGAGGGGAGGATGCATCTCCTGTCAATAACAGATGCCTCCAATCTTCACACAAAAAAAAAAGAGTTGTCATCATGACTACCAGTATGTGAGGACACCAACACACCAGCTGCAGGAAATAAGAGCTGATGGTAAGATCAAAATTCTAACAAAAGAAAAACTTTGCTTTTCTTTTTAAATATCTCTATAAACTTCAGTCACAGAAGAATGGAGCAAGGTCAACCAACCCTTTAAATAGAACATGATGAGCCAAATGGCTGCTGCCTCCAATCAGACACAGGTGACCTTACTTCACCTCAGGAATGAAGCACCTGACTGCAAGAAAAGGGTTTCCAGAAAGTTCATTCTCTGTAACACCAACAGCTTAAGCCATTTCACACAGGGTATTTGTTTTGTGGAGTCCCATAGCATTAACTATGTCATTACAGTGACTTTCCCCCACAGCAGACCGAAGAGCAGCAGAAAGAGATAAAGGATATGTGACAGATAAAAATGTGTGTAAGGAACAGAACATCTACTGTCATTCCAGGACTGGCAACATTAGACTATAAGCACCCCACTCAGCTCTGCCTAGTGCTGATTATCAGTAGAGCTGCTGGGTAGGAAGGCTTATAGCAAATTTCCCATTCCACCTATGGTACAAAAAAAGGGGTAAGACACGAACGTTGAACATAAACCTCTTCTAAGATACAAGATACAGTTGTTCTGCTATCTTGAGAAGTGAAAGGGTTGTGTGGAGAGCGATCACAAAAGCTTCCTTTTTCTGATTATGAAAACTATGTCCTTAAAAAGGCCATGCTGTCAGAGATAAGCACCAGAAGGCCGAGCGTAGATATAGTCTCTGGTTCTGACGCATTTGCAGCTCTACTATAGCTTGATTAACTCTTTCCATAAGGCAAAGATTTTGCTTTGCTTTGCCTCTTGCTAGAGAACAGTAGTGTGATATGCCTTATGATGCCCAGAGGTATGCACAAAAGTGATTCACAGATTCTTCACATTGCCTGATCTCCAAAAGAACAAATTTCTCATGCAGAATAAAGGCACTGAGCTTGGAGGTACTCCGAGTGGCTTTTCCAGCCTTTGAATGAGGTAAATCAAACTGCTAGGAATGGTAAGAGAAATATGAAAAGATCTCTGCTGCAGTTACCTTTTGGATGTTTTCACTGTACCTGAGAGGATAACCTTAGTAAGACATACTCGAAAAATTCAGACTTCCCATTTACAACCAAAGAAAGATTCACTTCTCCTATATGCTATACAAACAACAGAAATACAATTTCCCAGAAACAGAGGCTAGAGGAAACAAAACCAGAAGAAAGACAGAAGCACTGATTAAACATGATATCAGTAGGCAATTAGCATGTAGGCACATTATTATTTCTTAGTAACAGTTAATTTTCTTATATGTTTGCTTTAGTCTTGAAAGAAAAAAAATGTATGCATTTAATTGAAATGCTCAGTAGCTCTTTCAATACTCCTTTTACATAAATCAAATGCATTTTATATATATGGATATATTTGGCTTTTTCACTTTCAGATTTTTCTTGTTACTACTGTAACAGTAGTGACGGGAAAGCATTCATTACTTACGTTCACCTTCTGCCTCTTTCTTTAATAATCAGATTTCTAATAATTCTTCCCTATTCAAATACTATTACAATGTTTATATATATATTTTATAGAGATTTGTTATTGCTTCTTTTCATAATTGTTTTTAAAAGTATTTATATTTGAAAACAAGCAAAATAACACCTAAAGTCTGTAGAACAAATCAAGACTATTTCTGCTAAAATGACAACATTCAATAATTTTAAGAGATTTTCCCCTGCATTCTACAATTTGCTATAATTTTGAACATTAAGTTTTAAAACATTCCATTTATAGGACACTTTTACACTATACTGTCACAAAATTACAATCTAAGCTAACATGAGAATTGCTCACCAGCATAACCACAAACACAAGTCAGGAGTGACAAATTGCTGCGTTCACCCATGAACAAACAGTGTATACTACTACACTCACGAGGTTTTTTATGTTATTTTTAATTAAGATAAAACTGAATATATAGTTTATACCTAAATACATGACATACCATCAAGCTCTCCAGTTTTGCATATTTTCATGGTTGAAGAATAAACTCCAGAAAATATTAACCACCCACAGAGATCACCTTGACATGCTTTTGCTGCAGAAAATAGAACATTATACAAACTACTGAAGCCTGAAGCATACTCAAAACATCACATCCTATTTGTAAAATGCACAGAAAGAATAATGGGATCAGTAAGAACATTTAAAAAGTAACATGTTATAGTCTTTTTTAAGTCTAGAAAAAAAGAGATTTCTCAAAAAGCAGATATACTTATCTTTGCAACAAGCTCAGACTATGCTGAACATACCTACTGGATAAATTCTGCTCACTTTTATTCATATAATCTCAAGGACGTGAAAAGTAAAATTAAGCCATAACCACAAAAATATATATGCCTGATATGAATACCAGAGGACAATCTACTAGACAACAAATGCCCATACACAAAAGAATGGAAATCACATCAGAATTTTCCAAATCCATATTCGAAAGGAAGTTAGTATTCAACTTAACTGATTGAAGGACAATAACATTTGTAAAAGACTACTTAATCTAAAAATTACGGTATACTTCCAACTATGACTATTCTTGAACTTAGATAAACCAGTGTGAAGGTTCAGGATGTACTTCTCCACAGCTTCATGCAAATAAGTCTCATATATGAAGATCCTTCAGTTGTCACTACTTGTGCTTTGCTCCATATAGAGAAGGAAAAATATGCGTTATTAAAGAGTATTGAATGTTCTACAAAACCTATTTAATCTCTTAATTGCTTTGAGTTTTCATTAAATAGGACAACACAAACTCAGTAAAAGAACAACACAACAGAATAAGAAATTACATTGGTAAAAAACCTGCTACATATAACCATTTTTCTTTTAAAGGAAATATGATTTCACAAGAAGAAAAAAAATCTCTATTTGCCTAACATTAAATAAAATTGCAGCACACAAACATGGAAAAGACCCAATAATTCATGTAATGTATTCTCTGGCAATACAGCAGTCATTGTTTTATGCCATGGAAAGTAATGAGATACTCAAGAACTTGATGGTCTTCAGCAAATTTTCTTGGGACACTCCAAGAAGCCTATTAGATTAGACTAGCTAGAAATGCCAAAAGAGTTTCTGATATTCTAATCCTAATGCACTCTTTCTATAAAGGTAAAAAAAAAAAGAGAGGGATGGAAAGAGAGAAAGGGCAAGGAAAAAAGAGAGAAAGACGGGAAGGAAGGGAATGTGGGGGGTGGAAGAGGGAGAAACAAATATACTTCATCTATCTTAGCTCATTTAAATTTTTCTTATGTTTTAAGTCTCATACAGCCTCCAATAAGTACAGTGGTATGAAGACATTTCCTTCAGTCCACTACAGAAGAGGCTCATCATCTGGCAACAGAACTCTCTAAGGATCTGGCACTATTGAAAAGAGTATATTGGTTAGACACTTCCAAAACTTCTGTTTTCTCCCTTGTTTTTGTGTCTGAACAAACTGCTTTCAATTTTTTTAAATAATTTACATTTACATGGTTTGGAAAGAATTATAGTTTTCAAGTTACTACCATTAACACTGCCTCTGTATTTCCACATCACCTCTTTTGAAGCACCTACTGTTCTTCCTACATCTGGGAAGTAAGACAAAATCTTCAAAATCTGTAAGCAACTGGGGTGGAGGAAGGAGAAGACTTACATGAAAGGAGCTAAGGGCGTATTCAGGGAGAAGCCAGATGAACTTCTGGAGTTTACATGTTGTAAAGAAATTGGTAGATTTAAGAGGTGCTGTGCTAGAAAACCATTTTGTTTTCACTATATGTTCCATGCAACATTTGTTTAAGTAATTTGATGCATCATTAGTACAGGGATCAAAACTGAGGTTTTCCAAACCGCTAAAGCTTCAAGCAGGTGAACTATAATTACACTAGCTTTTAGGCTCCTTTTTTATTTTTTAATGTGATCTCCTTTATTCCTGGGACTATCACTCTGCACATGCTGTAAAAGTCAATAGAGCTCAAAAGTTTAATCTAGGACTGATGGGAACAGGCTGGGTACTCCAATCACATAGCTTGCCGGCATTTTTCCTTCCATTTTCTTCTGTTCCTTCTATACAGCAGCAAACTAAGTCATCATATTTCTTCCACTACACCCAAAAATACATTGTGCTCTCACTTTTGCAAGTGGTGTCGCTAGTGGAAGCCAGTAGCAATATAATAGAGTAAGGAGAGTGAAAAGAGTGGCAGCAATAAGACCAGAATACGTAGTCCTGTCATAAATACCTCTCATGAAGTAAAAAACACAGGAATGCCAAATGCCCCACAAACCTCTGTATCCATTTAGGTCAGTATACTGTGTTGCACATGGGTTACATGAACTAGAGTACCCACTGAGCTACGTAAAGGCCCACTTGAACAACTGTGGATACTGCAATATCTTTTCATACCCAAAGAATGCTAAAATTATGAGATCGATTTTAAATTATCAGAAAAATTGTCTCTCAGATGCATGGTATTTTCTAAACTTTGGCTGGATTTTTTTTCCCTTATTCCTTCCTTCCTTCTCTCATGAAATAAATCAACGCAGTGATTCTCAGGCTCCTTTCAAAAACTGAACTCAACATATTTCATAATTCCAGAGCATTTCACAATAATCAGATGATTTTTTTAGTGAGTAGTTTTGACTGTCATTTTCAGTGAAACCAAAAAACATCTTTCAGAATGACAAATGAAGCAAAATAATGTAAAAACTTAAGAAATCTCATAAACATGCTCTGTCAGTAATATCTACTACTGCTAGAGTTTACAGTGGGAGAAAAAGGAATCATTCAGAGCAAATCCTTATAAATTCCAATTACGCTTGTGGTTTTTGGAACATATCTCTTACATTTTGGCAAAGCCTCATTCACCATGTAGATTTCAAAAGTAATGAACTGAGCGAAACAGGTGTATGAACCGTTTCATGAAGTAAAATTCTACGAGCAATTAGCTGCTGAAGTGTCATCAGTCAGATACTAAGACCTCTTTCATGTGCATTGTCACTGCACTCTTAGCAAATCCTCAATGTAGTCATTAGGGAGGATGAAAATTGAGACTTATCTCAACAGAAGAGGCACACAAAGCATTTAGAAAAAGCTGCACACAAAACGTAGTGCAACATGAGTTCAATTATCTCCTCATGCCACAGTATGAGCATGCAGGATGTGAAAACTGAAGAGAAACAGTGCAAGTACTAAGATGCAGCCTGCACAATAGAGAGAGCAGTTAAGTAAAGGGCATAATAAATCACATCTGAGCACTGTAGTGAAGGAAAAAAAAACACAATAAGGTGTGAGAGCAAGGCACCTGAGGGCACCATGGCCTGGAAAGCAGTTGTGTTTGGAGGATTATGTCGAGCCTCAGACCAAGACCCTTTATAGGCACAAAATGGCAAAAAAACCCCGTTAGTTTTTACATCTTTTCTAGAAATCTGGTGCTCCCTTTATTTTATTTAACATTTAAGGAAAGACAGCTGAACTAAAGTTTTCCTTTTACCATAATTAAATAGCAACAGTACATGAATGCTAATGGTATGTATCAATATTTGAAAATATTGACAGCAATTCAAAAGTTTTGCAAATTGCACTGAATAGCAAGCGACCAGAATCACAGTCAGACAGCCACTCCCTAGCGCTATACAAATAATGGTAATTACATTAAATGTTCTTAAGTTCCATACTGTGAAACCAGTATGCAGCACTAGTAGGATAAGAGGCCTAAATTCATAGGACACTAGCGTTCATCATCAGATGGGGCATTAGACTTGGTGTCCCTTTACACACTTAGGAACATTAATTTGGGTGGAAAGAAGCAAGGCTAGACTGTAAACAAAACCTAGCAGAGATTGTTCAGACTCTCAGTACAGCCGGTCTTTTTTCAGTAACAATCAATCCTGCTGTTCAATACTGTCCCGATACGGCTCAGCAGAACATTTATGGATATGTGCAGCATCATTTTAGAACCAATAAAAAATTCAAACAGAAATTATAGATTCACACTTCTGAAATATTTATATTTAAATAGGACCTAGCATTTCATAAAAATACTGCAGTGAGGTCTTCATGTCCTGGGCAACGGAGGACAGAAATTTAGTTCTACACATCATTTTCTGTTGTTTTCCAAGTACAGCTAGGGAGAATTTCTTTAAATTTCCATGGAAAATTCCTGGTTCAGAAGTGTAAGTAGACAATATGAACACTTTATTGGCTGAGATCACAAAAATCCCAAGTGTTTGTTCTCAAGCAGTAATTCCAGCATAACTAAAATCATGTTGAAATCACAATATACAAAGTTGCTTTCCAGTTCCTTTCAAGATATTCAAAAAACAAAGTATATTCACAAATACCGATCAGTATGAACTACGATCATCAGTCCAGTTTAAAACAACATCTGACAGAAAGTTGCTCTAGTGGTTCTAGTAATCTTGTGTTGAATATTTGTCATCCTAATCTTAAGGCACCTGCAACATATCTAGGACCAGTTCAGACCGACAAGTCCCAAAATGCTATTAATCAAAAGAAGCCTCTCAATACTCAATGGAGGGAAAGAAAAAGGCATTTCTAAAGCATCACAAGAGATTTATCACAGAACCCTACAGTTGTCTAAAGCGCTTTCTGAAGGAGTCTCCCCAGGGACTATTAACAAACTTTATGAATACCAGCCTGTTAACATAGACACCTAGAATTAGGCTCCAAGAATATGCTATTTTCCTTGTAAATAGACACTTTGTAGTAGAACTATTGAAGTTTTGTTTTCTTTTAAAAAGTTGCAAAGGCAATAAAACTTCCTTCACATCTCTGTTAATATGAGACTTTTGATCGTTATGCTTCTGTCCTGTGGCAACTTTATTTAAAAAAAAAAAAACACAGAAAATGATCTTCACATAACAAGCAATGTGTTTACTCCTTCCAGCACAAAGAACCATCTGCTTATTATCTCTTGTAGTATGAGCCTTTGTTTTATTCTCTGCTAGGCCATAACAACGCAGTGTCAACAATGCTGCTGAGAGGTGTACCCAGAACAGCACATGATAATGGAGAATGAGCTTCCACTGGCAAAGATTATATCAATGCCACCTTCAGATGACTTTCAAACAACTGGTGATGGTGGGGCAAAAAGAAGTCTGAAAGATCAGAATCTACACCACTCCCATTTTCACACAGTTTACGCAATGCCTACAAATACCCTGCTTTCTAGTTTGATCACTCATTTTACCAGTCCTGCAATGAAACAATGTTGCATTGTTCAAGGATCTGCACTAGGGTATGTCCTTCCTGTCAAATACCTCCATAAAAGCAAAAATACAGGTCTTCCATGCACATCTGATAATTCAGCTACTTTAACAGATGTTCTGGTATTCAGCATTGAACCAGTGAATATATGTTTTGCATCTGTATTACAGACCTCACATCTGGTACATAAACAAGTGTGTTTGGGTAATCAGCAATGCTTCCATCAGCCTTGATTATAACAGTATCTGAATAAAATGCCTTCTGTAAAATTTTTGGTGGATTCACCTGCAACACAGCCCTACAAAATCATTTTAATTAATCAGGACTTGACGCACCATTAGATTCCAACCAAACACATTAAAAATGTAGATGTCAGTTTTTCTAATAATACCTGATAAAGAACACGAAATATTTACAGCTTCATACAGCTCTTCAAAAACATCTGCTTTCCTCATCACACCACTCACTTCCAATCACTCTGTCAGTGTAACTTCATCGTGGCACACTAGACTGACATATAGCTTTAAGATAGAACTGAAATGTCTTTGATAGTCTTCTAAGAGTATGGAGATTTTTTAAATCAGTTTTAAATAGAAAACATACAGGTGTGTGCAAGTATCTTAGATTCTTCTGGAATTTTGTTTAAATTCAGGCTACTTAATTTTAAAATATTATTATAAAGACAACATATATATCTACAAATAACTGGAGACAAGACATTATAATAACCTGTAAAAACTTCAATATGGAATTTAAAATATTTAAATATAGTTTTGAAGTTTTACAGAAACACAAGCCATTCAAAAAGGTAACACACAAAATATGTGGGGGAGGAAGAAGTCCTGCTACCAGCAGTGCTGCTACAAAACCGTCTCAGGACTAAAGGAACACAGGCTCTATGGCAAAATTTGGTATCAGTACTTTAAAAGACTTTGAAAACTGATCAAATGAGAGTTCTTTAGATAAATGGCAAAAAAATAGACTGCAGGAATTACAAAACAAATTAACAAAAAGGAGTTGAGTTTAATGAAGACAGAAAAACATGTGACTGAATACTGACTGATGGCATGGATCATTTGTCAACCAAATGACAATCAGTTTCTCTTCAAAGAGAATAAAGAAAGAGGTGAGGATGCAAAAGGCAGTATTAGTATGGCTTTCTGGGGAAAACAGAGCTAGAGAGAAAGACTAATGCCAAAAAAAAAAAAAACGCATTTTCAAGGGAATCAGTGTATGGAGAACAGACTAACAACCAAAAGCATTTAACAAAAAAAAATACAAATAAGGACTAAATGGCCATTTTTTACATTTTTTTCTAATAATTTTGTGATTTTTAAGTATTCTGCCCTATTACAAGGAAGTTATACTTTCAGAGTAGAAAAATGCAATAAAACAAATTGTGATAATTGCTCCCTAAGTATTAACATGATAGAGTTGCGGCTTTTACCACTTCCTCCTGCTCTCCATGCCATGCCTGTCCAGGAAACTGAAGACATCCCCACAGCTGGGTGAGACTTCAGTTAGGTAAAGCCCAGCTGGTCAAGGCTACAGACTTTAGTAACACAAACAAACATCCACAACCGAACCACTCACCAGCAAAACCTATGTGCAAAAAACCTTGATAAAAATGTCTAAATTATGGGCACGTAATCACAACTACTTATACTCTCACTCCAAAACACTGGTGCAATGTTTGATCTTAGTTGCTGTTCAGGCAAGACCGGTGGAAGAGCAAACTGAAGCTTTTCTATGCAGAAAAGTTACTCCCTAGCTGATGGTCTTTTTCAGGATTAAATCTTGCCTGCCTCTATAACACTTCCCATGTACCCACACTTTATAGCTAAGCCTCCATAAACCTTCCAGCCTGGAAAGTGCTATAGCATCTGCCCACATACTTAACCTTTCAGCTGGACCTATATGGCAGTTGGGACACTTACACTACACCTATCACTCCTTTTTGATCATACAGAAGTTAAATCTTCCTCTTTTTTCTTGGCTACCAGTAGCCAATTCACACAGTATCAAAGCTGGTAAGAATCCTAGATGAGTTATTTCATGACTCTTCCAGAGAATGACTTCCTGAAGACATCTTATTGTTCCTGGCAAGCACCTTAGTGTTCCACACTGAACTTGGCCCACATTTCATCCACCACTTCATATTGAGTCTCCACATTACTTATAACTGCATAATAAACGAAGCTGATCATAGCCTTTAAGACAATGTTTTTCTAGAAATATAGAAAAGAGTCTAGGAAGGAGAAAATATAACACTACAAAAAATCAGGGAAGAAATGAAGGGAAGAGCAACGGAACATAGGTACTCAAGGCAGGTGAGCTGTTCCCAGGTATTCCGGCTGGATAGCAACTTCAAGCAATATAGGTTTATAAGTGTTTATTAAAAAAAGAAAAGAAGAGAAAAACCTTCAGGAAAATAAATACAGTAGGGACTCTGAGTGAGGCAAATCAGAATGCTGCTTGGGGTCTTTTCTTCAAGTCCAAAGGGTCTTTTTTTATTTTCTATATGAAAAGCAGAAAAGAGAAGAAAGTGAAATAAATAAATAAAGCCTTCCAGTTTTAGGCACACACAGAGAGAAGTATTCGCACACACACATTCACTCTCTCATACACCCAGTTTCAGAAGGGACTGAACTTCAGTCTACAGTTATTAATCCTGCAGTCTTACAGTGAGTCTGTATCATAGCTATTTTACTTAGGTCCCCATGTGTTCTTCTTTGTTACGAGAACAGCTCAAAAGGTTTTCTCATTGTTGAGCATGCCTATAACAACATATTTTAAGACAAAATCTTCTGAATATGCCATTTGGTGTTTTAGAACATTCAATAAGTTTTGAGCAAGGATCTTAAAATTTCTCCCTTTACATAAACATACAAATCTTTTTTTACTATTTCATAGACCCTTTGCTGGATTTTTTATTTAATCAATATGTTTATTACAACAAATAATGACTGCAGACACATTTCATGTTTCTGGACAAGGTCAGCACAAGAGAGTACCAATTAACGACTGCAGGATCTTCTAGTGTGCAGGTAAAGATTAATATAGAAATAAAAATTCATCAAAAAGAATTCTCAAAAAAAGAATAACACAGACACAAGTGATATTTCACAAAATAAGACTGGGAATTTCTGGAAACAAAAAAAGCTTTTGAGATAAAACAAACACCTAGGACAATCTAAAAGATTACTGAGTGAAAGGTAATGAAATTTCATATACTTAAGTGTTTAAATCTTAAGTAGCTAAACAAAAGATCTTTCAAAAATATATATAACGGAGACCTGAGACATTCAGCTTCTTAAATTCCTAGAACAAAGATTCTTCAAAGTAAGTTTGTTCCCACTGAAGAATGTTGCAAAAGTGCGTAAGTACAGCCACCAAATGACTAAGGAAAAAAAAATGAAGAACTATTAGAAAAGAAATACAGGAGCTCCCAGTTGGTAGATTTTAAATTACATGGATGAAGAAGAATATTTATTGAGCTTCAAAATACATACTGCGTGCCACTGAAACAAAACGTGGATATAGTCAAAAGGGGTTTACTCCATAAAATGTACCAAATCTGTAATTTTTAAAGACAGCTCTTCATGTGAGGAAAACATTTTCCAGATACAGAGATTTAATAACCATTTTAACAAAATACTTTTAAATTATTATCAAAAAACAATAATACGTAATTATCACTTATTGCCTTGTCATAAAAATAACTGAGAACCAGATGGACCAACACATGATAGAATTCTCAACATTTAACCTCCAACCACAGTCAAATTTAGAATCAGCAAATTTCCAAAAGCTCCTCTTAGTTCACGAATATGTGATGACCTCCAAGAAATGAGCAAGTTGTGTTTCCATTTGCACCAGACAGATGGATGTCAGTAATAGGCAATATACTAGTTATACAGAAGTATCTTGGCCCTAAATGTATCCAGATGCATTTGTTTAGATTATGTCCTCACACACAAGACAATACTGAATAGGAAAACCAGCCTTATACAGGTCAATAACAGTCCCATGTGCTGCCCTACACTGGATTCAGGGATCCTGCCCAAGTCAGCACCGTGGTGCTTGGTTCTTCTATCCCTCTGCTTCCAGCTCTTTGTCCTTTCCTTACTTCAAACCCATGCCTGTATCACCTCCCTGGTTCCAGATGGCTCAAAGGGAAAGAGGTAAGGTCCCAACTCCCACCAAGCCCTGCAGGTGTCTCCTCCTCACAGAAAAGTGATCAGGCAGCATGGGGCAGCGATGAATTGCAAAGGTCGGAGAGGCCTCAGCGTGCAGCACAGCGTTGTGTGCTGAGAGGACTCAACAGTGAGAGAGAGACAGAGAGAGAAGAAGAGAACTCCTGTCTAGACAGATTCTGGTCCTCCAGTAAAATCAACACAGTTGGGGAGAAGTTTTAACAAAGAAGAAAGGGACCTTCACATCCAACCACAGTCCCAAAACTGTCACTCTTCCATATCGCAACGCCTGGTACTATAATGTCATAAAAAAATCTAGTTCCACTATCTATCAGTGCTGGATGCTTACAGAACAAAGAACCAATACAAACAGCACAATACAGTAACCCATCAACTGGAGACCTAATGAGAGCCAGATTAGATTCTCTCTTTTTGTGAAATGATGCTCTAGACAACATGTAGGAAACAGTGCCAACCATTATTGTAATAGGATGACAGGGAAGTTGAAGGGCAAGTTTTAGTCAGTTAAATATATTTGAAGAACAAGAACTGCCAATGACATACACTCAGTTGAACAAAACTCTACAAAGTTAAAAAAGCCATGCTTTGAAAACATCCAGAGTTACCCTGAGAAGGCAAAAGAACTATTTCAGTACTGCTATCGAAGCTTAAGGATAGGAAAGTGCAGCAAAGGTGGGTATAAGAATATGCAGACACACTGCTCTTGGATAGCATTAATCATTTTAAGGATAAAGAAATCTCTTGAAAAATACTCCTTTTCTGTCAGTGACGTCTCTGAGATGGTAAAACCAAATATGAAGTAACATCATAAAAATAAGATAATAATCTATACTCCTAGGAAGTTTCTCCCTTAAATGATATCTCTCAGTCTACCTGCTTATGGTTAATTGTTCGGTCTTTTTAACAAACAACTGACTGAAAAACTGTGAGTATTTGCAGGAAGCAGATGAAGTATATGCGTGCTCTATGTAAGAATACATACACGTTTGAAAAATACTATTAAAATAAGTGAAGTTGAGACAGTATTGGAAGCATATGACATCTGAAAATTCAGAAATGTAATACAATCTACAACTATTTCAGTGCTTCAGACACTCAGGACAGGATGCTGTACTTTTAAAAGCTTAATTAAACCTGTATTGTTTTTATTTTATTTTACTGATTTTGCAAATCTTTGTTTATTGCTGGAGAGAACACTGAATCCCACCCTCCTCCAGACTCACACGTCTTTGAATGTTACACCTCTGTAGTTTCACTCCAACTGTGCTAGAAATTATTTTCAGCTGGCCCAGAGGCATTGTCGAATGCTCTGTGCTGCCATGGGCAAGACCAATATTTGATAGCTAACTTAGGATTCCTGCTGCCTGAACTGGTAGAGAATAAGCATGTGGTAGTAGTGATGAGCTTATTCTCCCTAGGGTAGGGTGCCAGCTGCACTATAAAAGAGAGATAGTGTGGAATTAATAGTGGCCTCACAGACAGGCTGTATATTTTGCCTTTCAACAGAAAAAGGCATGCCTTAATGGACGCTAGAATGGAAGAATTAAGACTCAGAATACAGAAAAGGCAACTGCTACCTTGCAAACTGAATTTATTTCAGTTTTGTGTACTTCAGTCTCACTATTGCAGGATGTTTTTCAGATGCTTGAAAGGATAGATTGTGTCTAAATAAGCCTATAATCTAATGACAAACCACAACAGAACTGCCACAAAAAAGTAAAGAAGTCAAGAGAAGAAAATTCTGTGTATGAGAATATTTGATGGATGCATGCACGAAGTTGGTTTATGAGAAGGATGCATGAGCAGAATGCAGCAGAAGCTTTTTTGATGAGCTCATGAGGTACCCTCATGGGTATGAAGCTGTGGAAAACAAAATATAACTGCTGAGAGAAATTGTTCCCAAATATGTGGACAAGTCTGGAAGTACTGGCAAAGTAGAATGAACTTGATGACAGGGAAAAAAAGCCCACAAATGACAAAGTTCAAAGACAAAGTTACTAAGGTTTTGGACTAAACAAACAAACTGTCTCAAAGAAAATCAGTATAGCACTGATACTTCTTTTGGTTCCACTCACATTTTACACCCCCTCACAAGCTATTATCGGACTGCTTACCACAGTTGGAAAGTACCCATGTAAAGCTTAGCAAGTAGCTTACATTTGAGGCCTTGAGAAGAATATAAAACAGTAAAGGATATGAAAATGTAAGCAGACTAAAAGAAGCAATTCACTGACTACATTTTGTTTTAAGGGAGCCAACATCTCATTTGCAAACCAACAAGAAAAGAACAAATGAAACTGCAAAAGTTAGGACAGAGGCAAGAAAATCTGAATATAAAATCTAACAGCAGGCTCAAAGGCAAAAAAATGAATCAAACAATATTAAAGGAAAGAAGGTGCAAAAGCTGGTTCTGGTCAGGATGTGTGAAGCATGAGCAAACCCAAAGTAAAAAATAACTTGAGTCACTGAATCTGAGTGACAAGAAGGATAATGTTCTTGTCACTTGTGTTAGAAAAGGAGAGAAGTGGATAGAGTTCTGTCTTGAAACAATAATTAAAAGACATCACATTAAGAGATCCAGCCTGAGACACAGGATTAGATGGAAGGTGTGATAACATTGGCAGAAAAATAGATTCAAAAGTCATATGTATAGCTATAACAGTAACAAAGCAACACAAGTGGCTAACTCACCTGGAAACAGAGCACAAAATAAGATTAAAAAAAAACCAAACAAACCACCACCACCAAAACTACAAAAAACACATAAAAATAACCCCAGAAGTTCAAGGACACAGTCTTGGCAAATTCCTGGATCAAGTATGAAAGAGAGAACTCAGATACAACTGAAGAAGGCACTGACGAAATTATAGTTATGAAACAAACAGAGGATTATCTCAAAATGACCAGGGAAGTATTAAAATATAGTTAAATCACACAAAACTAGTAACATGACATGTCAGAGACAGAACTGCACAAAGAACTGAACACAAATAAAGTCAGTGAGACTACAAGCAATTTTACTACCACGTAGTAAACCGGCACATGCAAATGCAGATACAGAAACATCAGACATCATCGAAATACAACTCCACTGTACACATGAAGCTGAACCATAACCTTAACACTGCAACCTTAACACTGATTGTGGTAGTGATTCTCTTCTAGACTCAAATCCTGCACTTGTAACCTGTATCAGTAGATGAACTGTAACAATCAAAGATTATTTCCGCAACTTCAGTTTTTATTTTCTGTTTTATAATTAAATTTGCATAGAGTATAATCCTACATGTTGGAGTTCAGAGTTGTCCCACTTGCTATTCACCAGTATTGTTGACACCAGATTCAATGCCATAATGACAATACAGGTAAAATTGCTGGTGATGACCCCTTAAAACATGAGATTTTCCCAAAACTGCTTTCTTAGCTCATCTGCCTTCCAGACCAAGTCACAGGAAAAGATGGATCTTCTGCTACCCACAGAGTGGAGCTGGACTTATTGCTCAATGTTTAAGACTTTTCCAGACCAATTCAGAGAAATTAATCTCATGAATCAAGTCCTTGCACAGAGCAATTGATTCATCATATATTGAAATATGGAAATTACCCACCCAGTTATTATATTACCCTACATAGCACTTGGCTTATTTAAGTACTCAGTACCTAAGGATTCACAGTAGATTGTTCAGCAGTGTTACTTCTTTTTGTACCATTTTGTTACTTCTTATGGAGGAACTGGTCCATCACAAGGCTGTCAGTATTAAAAGGCTTAAGACATATGATGCACAGGACAGGCTGACCAGTGGACCTTATCTCAGGTGGGTAAGATCACTGGCTGAAAAGGATATTAAAGGCTTATGGTTACGAAGTGTGCAATACATCACTAGAGTACCAATTCCAATGTTTTACTATCTTCTCACTCCAAAGTACTCCTAATATCTAGCCTTAACTTATTTTGCTGCAACTCAAATTCATTATTTCTTGTTTTAGCCACCTGGAGTGAGGTGAAAAACCTTGCTGCAGCTTTCCAAAATATTTTAAGATTTATCTTGCCTTTCTTATTCCTCTCATCCTTAAGTTATCAAATCTTCTAAACTTACTATAACTGTCCATTGCTCTGCTATAGACTATTCAGTTTGTCCATACTTTTTCTTAAGTGCCCAGAACCGAACATACTAATCCACATGAAATTTGGACAGTGCTGAAAGAGTATCATAAATCTTCTATAGTATATCTCATTTTCATTAGTCAATGTTTGCACTCTTCACAATATCAAATCACTGTCCCATCTTTGGGTGGAATCACTTTCAACTCCTAAAATCTCCTACTAAGGAGCTCTTATCTAGATAATTATTCCCTGCTCTCTATTTTTTCAGTGGATTATTCTTGACTAAAGCCTGGCATTCTTTTGTTTCAGACTGTATTTCCAATTTCTATCATCATTCTGAGTTACACTGCTGTCCTCTATTGCTGTTGTCCCCCATCAAGCTTGCTATCATTTATGCATACACAGTTACATACACACACAGAGAAAAAATAAATAAGGGAGAAGCCAGGCTGACCTCCACTACCACTTGAATTCCTAAAAATAAATCCAAAACATTAGAAATACTTTTGCAGTTCCATAACCAATAGCAAGAAATAACCCTCCCAGACAATTATCAACGCACAGAAGTGGGTAAAGGAATTCACTCAAGAGGTTCTTACTATGTGCAAATACCTTCTCCAACTTCTCGTTATCTTTAGGCTGTGTCACTCATATCTTACTACAACAAAATTTAAGGAATAATCATACAGAAATCACAATCCTCTTTAAGTCTTTCTCTTGTAGCCATGCAACTGCAGAATGAAAAATCTGGGTAAAATGGTCGTACAAGGAAGAAGTAAGATAAAGGAGGTTTGTACCTACCCACTAACATTACTGGGTGCTGCACATCGTAGATGTGAGACTCAGGTAAATCTCTCATTAGCATTGTAACTTAATACCCTTTCAAACAACACTCAACTCACAGATTATCTGTGGAATTACTGTAAACCGTGTGAACATGTAGTGAGCCAGCTGAGCCAGAAGACGTAGTAGAAAAAGAAATCACTGAAGTTAATGCTCCAGTCCAACTGTGGGATCCCAAAGATGTCATGGAGGAGAAAATTAGCTTTAAAAGTCCACAGAATATGTTGCCTATTTGGAATGTAAATACTCGAAATTTATAATTTGCTACAAGCGTGAATAAGATGCTATTTACTTCTTCTGCCTGCCCTTAAAAACAGCTAATTAAAGATTTGCAGAGAAAACTTGCATAACTTAATTAATCTTCAATATTTTATGCTATATATGTAGAAGGTATAGGGGTTTATCATCTTTAAAAAATGCTATTTGGAAACGCAACTCTCCCATTTTTTCAAAGTATAAAGATAACCAAATGAAAATACCTCACAAGTTACACCACAGATGCTAAATTTGTGATCCACCTTCAGACTGCAGTGCACTTCCCAGTGACCCAGGTGAGATGACGAACATAGTGTCCACAGGCAATGGAAGTAATCTTTATTGTTGAAATGAACTTGGTCCTTGTAATAGTTCTTAAGAGTAAGGAAACTAGAAAACAAAATAATCCATTTCTTATCCACAGAGCAGGTGTAGCAGGGTTTAGGCAAAGAAGTACCCCTAAATACACTTCCAATTTATCTCATTTATGGCTGGCTAAGCCAGTTCTCACCTGCTAAAAGAGGTAACAACTGCATAAATTAATGATAGGTTACTTATATGGATATATTGATGAAATTGTACAAGTTTTACACATTCTGTTTTGAGTTGTTCTTGGAAACTGCAAAAGGGAAAAGTTGATGAACAAATAATTTCAAGCCAAGGTCTCAACAGAGGAAACCACTGGAATAGCCATAACTTGTCTTATGGATGGCCTCTCCATAGCTTTGAGGAAACCTAAACATGAAAAGCTTTCAAGAGGAGCTTTGAGATGTCAAGGACTGTGCTGTATACCATAGATTAAACTGCTCCTCATATTTTGTCTTAAATCAATATTCTAACAAACTGTCCACCCTCTCTTTCACTTGCAGTGTGTGGGGCCAGGACATCACATAAGGCAACACAGAACACGAGTCTGCCTCAGGGATTATCAAATTCTTGAAACTGTTGATCAAGTTCCCTCTCCAATTTGCTTTAAAAGCCTCTGGTTACAACAGAACTCAAACAATATTCTTCAACAAGGAATAAGAAGGTCAACTTAGGACCGTCTCCAGAAACTGACTTTATGTTTGCCTTTCAGTATTCTTCTTAATGACTTAAAGCCAGCACAACACTGCAGATGAAAAATAGGAGGGACAGACAAGTAAGACAGAGTGACAAAAACATATGTTGGTAAGACAGTCAGAAAGGGCAGCACTTCTACATGCTTGGCCAGAAGAACGATGTGAAGAGCAAACAAAGTATGAACTGTCTGTCCCTTAGAAACCCGACACTGGCATGAACAACTTTCAGTTGATCGTGCTGAGAAGTGAAATCAGACAGGAGTCACTGAGCCGATTACTAAGTAAACTGGATCTGTTCTAATAAAACTAATCTTTAGGGAGACAGAAGCTATTTATAGGTCAGATTTCTACAAATGAAGAATGTGCATGTGCTACAACAGGAGTGTGACAAAAAGAGAAGTTTACAGGTTATCAGTCCATTTACTTATGCAAGCAAGCAAGCAAATAAGGCAAAGTTGTGGTCAACAGACATAGCATAATTCTTACTTGAAATCAATCCTTCCACAGCAATCCTTCAGTTCTATCCTGTGAAACACACAACAGGATCAGGATATGTTTTTTTTCCGTAGCACTCCAGTATCAGATTGGATTCATAGTACACCTTAGGCAGCATGCTAATGTCCGCGTACATTTATACAGCTTATAAATGGCAAGTAGAAACAGTTGAAAAAGTGTTTTAGAAACATCTATGTGTCAAACTGTCTCTTCCTTAACAGAACTTCCACATTTCAGGAAAGGCGGGTAGATGCCCCAGAGACAAGGAGGACTTCCACAAGTAAGACTCATGTTTCATGGGGAAACATGAGCAAACCACAATATCTGCATTAAATGGTGTACAAGGACTATGGGCCACCTACTTGGATACAGCCCTTCTGCTGGCATTCCACAGAGAGTCAGGATGTAGGGACGTGCACACCAGCAGCCAGACACTGTAACTACTACAGGAAGAAAAAAAAGCCCATTGAAGTGGTGCCACTTCTGAAAGGAATTCAGAAGGCACCAACTGCAGCTTTTTGGATGTCAAAGTTTTTAACAAACAAACAGCTTGAACCCGAATATTGCTTCACTTGGCAAAATCACATTACAGACATCAAGAAACTGTCCTTTCATGTCAAAAACTTGACAATGTAGATGAGGTCTCAGTACAGGTTCCCGATCTCAATTTTCAGCTGACCAACTTATTATACTCCTCCTTCCCTTAAGAGCATAAAGGAAAGAATTGCCAAATTGAATGGTATAAAATCAGATTGAACTCAAGCACACAAACACCATATTTTACTCAGGGTTTTAAGAAACAGTGTATACCTGTGTGACTACAGCTGCTTTTCTTTCCAAGTTGGTATACAACTCTTTTTCATAAAACTCATCTGTCCCGGTGATATTGAGACATGGACACCATGGGCAGATATATCTGCAGTGCTCAGACCCCCACCACATCCTCTCCCAAATGCAGCCTCACAGGGGTCATGGAGATCACAGCCAGCATGGACAACCCCTTCCTCACTCTCCGGTGCCACAGACATGCCTGTGCAAGGGACTCAGCCCTGTCTAGTGCCATCCGAGGACACACTACACTACATCTCTTCCAGAAACAACCTTCTCCTTCTCCAGGAATGGATAAGACACTGTCCCTTGTTCATATAAATGAGTAACAGACCATCCACCACTGCTCATGGTCAATGAAAGACAGGATAAATCAGTCTTGAACAAAAAAATGTTTGTTGACAATGTACACACAAAGCATTCCTGTGAAAGGGTTATTCTTTCCTAGTTCTAAGTTGGAATGTGAAATACATCAGCAGGCAAGAAACTTAAATGGGCAAATAGAACTTATTCCATGTCCAATGCCACAAAAAATGCTCATCCAGTCTGTAAAACAATTTTATATTTTATATAAGCTCCTCATTTTTGAGAAGGCACTTCTGTGACCACAATGAATTATGAAAGCAGACTTTGGAAAATTTTCCTGGACTACAGCTCCAACCCAGTACACTCAGGAAGGAATATGTCAGGGTTTTTTTTCCCATTTTCATGCACGCATCCCTGTTTTACTTCTTTGCTTGAAGGCTGCAGTGATATAGCACTGGTTGGATATTATTCTCTGTCTGTCTTATTGGTATGTTCAGAGAAGCCACCAATCACAACTAAAATAATTTTCTCTTGGTTCTAACACATTTTTGTCATATTTACAGCATGCTGAAAGTATTAAAACCTGGAAGTTCTTCTAATCTGAGCAGTATCTGATGCAGACCGATGTATTTTATAAAGATCATTTTTGCTATAAATAGTGAGTGGGATGCTGGGTAACCCAAGCTCACCCTGGTATGCTGGAAAGAGAAAGATCTGTCAACTCACACCAGGAACTGAAATAAATGCAACTGTCTTCAATCCTCCTCCCCCTCTACAAAATTGCTCAGCCTTTCAATACTAACTTCAAGTAAGTTCACTTAGTTTCATATGACGCGCTTAAAATAAACTTTTCAAAAAGTGCTTGGGAAGGGCTATTTTTTCAATATTCAAGTTGCTGCATATGTGTAGCGGTAGCATCTATAGCTTCTAGAAAATGTGACAGGACTTTCATTAACATAACGATGTGATTGTTGCTCCTAAATTTTGATTAGATTTTAACTTTTCCAGTTTTAAAGACCGTTATTAAAATGTATTTATTCTTCAGTTACTTTTAATCATAATACTCCATTGAAGTTTGGGTCAAAATAAATAACCTGGCCCAAGGGCCCAATTTTCAGTGAGGTCCTATTTAAGAGTTTGCTGATAACCTCATGAAGAAATAATTAGAACATATAAAGTGACAAATTAAAGCCAATGCAATTAGCAATAACCCTCATGATTACTTAATATTGTCTAAGAGCTTTTGAAAAAGCAATGACAGGATTTTATGCTGTAAGATAAAATTCTATTCATGTGGAAAAGAGAATTACATATGTTTACCATATTAAACAAGGCAAGAAAAAATCAGATGGAGTAAAAGGATATGACTAAATTATCACTGGGGAGTACTACTGAAGTAAAATATCGACTCTGTCACTTGGTTCTGTCATGGTGGTCTGCAAGTTCTGAACTAATGCTGTCAATGCCCAGCCAAATCAGATCTCAATTTCCATCTTTAAAAGTAGAGTGTGATCATTTGAACCAACTTAGAGTAAAATATCTGATAAAAGAAACATATTTTAAAAACTGGTTCTCATGTAGAATTCTGAGGAGTCATCTTTTTTCTGCACAACAAAATTAAACTGCAAGGGACTCAAGAGTCTGGCCCTTGCCCCAAAAACAAGCATGTAACAAAATTCTCTGAATTTTTTTCTTCTCTCTCATGTAACAGCATTCTTGTTTCTTCACTGTTCTCAGAATCCCATACAGCACAGTCTGATAACAGTTCAGTGGTCCACAACTGCATACTACACACACACAAAATGTACACCTGCCTTTACATATATGAGAGATACATACATACCCGAATCACCAACAAATCTAAAATTTCTCAGTCATCCCTTGGTTTTCTTTCAAGTTAGAATAGTTTCAGAATGGGAAATTAAGCTGTCTACGAGTCAGTGCTACAGTGCTTGAAGGGAAAAAAAAGACTTGTACTTGAAATCTGTGAAAACACTTCCCATCAACCTTCAGGTCTGGAAATAAGAATAAACTCATTAAATTCAAATGTTCAACTGAGAAACAACTTACTTTGGAAAAAGAAATATCTGTTCGGCTGGTTAGAGATAGAAAATATTTTCTTTTCTGACCAAATAATCAGTAATAACAAATACACTTGAGTAAAGTAAGCATGTGAAAAAGAACAAACAGATTTGCAGTAGCAAACCAATTAACACTTTATGCAGTATCATTTACATGTGGATGTGAAACCAAGCACAAGCTCTATGCCTCTATGGAACACATATATCAGAGAGAACAAAAAAATCCCCAAAATCTAAGATTTTCCATCCTAAATGCCTGACATATTAGAAGTGCAAATTTATATAAAAGACCAACCTTCCTAAGTATTTTACAATGTCAAATGTAGTGTCCAGTTTCACATGTGAATTACAGGTTTTCTGGCATATTTTGACTCAGCAACCAGTGTACTTTGTACTCATAATGTAGATGATATTGAAAGACAGGACACAAGCAGGGACTTTTCCCAACACAAAGCAGAGCAGACTCCTTTACCTTTTGCGTAGCATAGATGTTCCTTCCATCCTTCCTGCTCCTCTCCCTCCATATCCAGCTCCAGAGCAGAAAACAAACATATCCTCCTCTCTCCATTTGCACGAAAAGGTCAGTGTTGCTTTATATGTGACAATTCAGTCCTAACTCTGATCTGCTATTGAAACCCATTCTCTTAATATCTAGGATAGGTTTTCTTCATGTGGGATAGGAATACTACAAAGGAAAACCACCTTCTGGAAAAAGCCAGCATTAAAATAGCAAATGCTGGTTGTTTTGATGGTTTTCTCTTTTGTGCCATGAAGTTTTTATGTGATTTGCTTCTGCTAACCAGACTAAGAACATAAACAAGCACTGCTGGCTATTGACTCTGTTGCACTGGTGGAAAACACTCCAAACAAATGAGGTACAGCCCAGAGCAGCACAGCACAGGGGAGATGGCTCATCTCTGCTCGCTGAAATGCCTGCTGCTGTTGAATGGCAAATTCTTCTCTCCTGCCTATACATCTTCTTTTTCAAGTGTCTGAATGTTGGCAATACAGAATGTCTCAATCTGCCAGTTAGCACATATCATCAGGCAGTACTGACTGCTTTTTTTTCATTTGCAATTGAAATTTTGCTCATAAAAAGCTTTCGCTTACAGCCACCATGATTGCTTTCTGTTTTCTTAAAAATATTAGCAAAAACAGGTTTAAAGCAAAACAAAAGCATACTTTGTTGCTTAGTAACCTGTTACAAGTTATTTTAGATTATTTGATCATTCTATAGAGAAAAAAATCTGGTTAACAAATCAGCAACAAACACTACATTCCTCTACACTAAGTAAAATAAATTTTCATTATTTTCCATTGAAGAAGCGGCAACAACTGCTGGTCTGCAACAGTATCTTTATAGATTCTGTGGTGTTCTCATGGAAAAATGATTGTAGAAGGCACAACCTGTACTGGAAAAGTATCCAAAAGTAGTCGAAGACTTTTGGCAACTTTCATGGGCAGACCTTCAGCATCTCTCTTTCCTTCTTCATTATTTCATCTAATGTTTTAAACTCAGCTAGGATGACAAATACCAGGCGTAGAAATACCTTCATTATCACCAGCCATCCTTGGATCACTGCTCCTGCTACTGGATTTGAGTCAGATGTTGTTGAGGCTGGATGAAAACCCTGTATCCAAGGACACAGGCACTACTATCACACGGACACTCTAAGCGGTTCTCTCCCATGCAGGCTGGAAGCAGAGCCCCATACTCACATGTCAATGTCCACAGACACTGCACCACACCAAACCAATAGCTCTGCTGGTTCAGCAGTACTTCAGAAATGTCAGCATCACTCTTCACTGTCAGATGAAGATACCTTGCACGTAGCTCAATATTTAGGGAAAATACATAGACACTGATGCCAATCCTAGCCCAGGACAGCTAAACATCCCATGGGCTTCTCAGCCGAGCTGTCAGTGCAAGAGTACTGAAAATTTAACATTTCCATAAAATGTTATGTTTTGACTGTTTTTTTATTCGAAACTCCCAATTTTATTTTATTAATACTGTCTTTTCTAACTGGAAATATTTTATTAAAGATAGAGAAAAACCCCACATGCACTTGCATCGAAGTTTGTGTGACAAAGATCTGGTTTCTTGTTCTGGGTGGCTTTTACAAGCTTCTGGTGAAATCCAAATTTCTTTTGCAACAATATTTAAATTCCCCCGACTGCCCAACTCCTCACGGATTTGGAAGATGTCTCGCCGAGTCCTGCTCTTGGATGTACAAATTTAGTACTCGAGGGAATATAGAGACAGGAGTTAAATGTTCTCTTTAGCAGCTTCTCCTGTTCAAGTCTTACGGCAACCCAAAAATTTTATTTAGGAACTTACATAATCCTGAGATTACCACCTCAATGTACTAATCTTATCTGCATAGAATATTGCAAAAATATCCTTAAACCGCAAAATAAAATATTCTGCAGTATTTAATTTTCCCAGATTCTCATAGTGTTTCTACATGCAAGCTTCATTCTCTAGTCACATTATAGGTAACTCAGAATAAACTAAAAATTAAGCATTCAACAAAGAGACACACACAAAAATTAGAATAAGTTGATATCAGACCTGGAGAAAACCATTACTAATTATATCAAATGAAAAGTCTCATTTTTTAAAATGCAAAATTCATTAAGTAACTACTTACTAACTACAGAGTAAATACCTTAATTACATATTTACTGGCTACTCTGAACTATGTCTACACTAGTCTTTTAAATTAATTTAAGTGAATTCCTTTAATCTTCTTTCTCCAAAGTTATCAATTAAAAAAAAAAGTCCATAAAAGACTACAAAGAGATCTGCTGTTTTCTAAATAATGCATTCAAAAAAAATTCAGATTCAAAGAAGAATTATAAAGCACAAGACAGAGCTTGTGGGGACTTCTACGCATGAAAGGCATCATTCAGGATGGAGAAAGAAAAAAACAAAACTAGCAGCACAGTACCGTGAAATACTGAAATAATTGCTTATGGTTTGAAACACAGGATATGGTATCAGGGGAAAAAGACTCAGGTAAAATGTTTCAATGCCCACTAAAAAGTAAATAGAGTTTTTCTTTTCAGTAAACAGAGAAACGTTTCATCTTTCCCTTGAACCTACCTGAATCATTTCTGTTTATTTGTTTCTAATTCCACTGGTAACATATCAATTTTTCCTTGTGTGATGGCATACTAAACAAAAACTTTAAAAAAAATTAAAAGGACAAAAAAAAGGAAAAAATCAATGAAAGAACACAATGTTAAGAACCAGTAATGTTTAAGAGAGAATCAAAGGAGAGGAGAGCAGCTAAAAAGACTGAAAAAAAGATAAAGGGCAAAGGATTTAAAAATTAAACAGAAGGAAAAAGATTAAAGAAAGAATGGCAAAAGGCAATGCAAACGGATTTAAGAAGCCAGTATAAAGAAAAGACATTCAGCTATGAGAAAGTAGTAGCAACTACCAGATGAAAAATATTTTAATATAGTAAATCAAAAAATTGAATGAAAAAGTTAGAAATTAATTAAAAATCCAAGTCAGAAAACTTTCTTTCCATGAAATACAGAAATAAGTACACAAGATCCAGTGAAATTGTGTTTCTATTATACACATTTTTCTATTTTAGTCATTTTAATGATATGAAAATGATACACAAAGCTTGGCAATGCCAATTATTTCCTGTGCAGCTATTTATATGCAGTATGTGGAAAGCTGAGAATATATTAAGTCCCTATCTAAAAAATCAAATCCCTTTACTTTTATTAATAATAGCATTAAAATTTACATATTTGTCAGCTATTTGATATAGGGTTTCAACTTCATTATAAAGATCATTGAGAGTTTCTAAAGGGTTAACAAAGCTTACAGCCGCTTATTTTAGAAGCACTGTATGGCAAGGAAAGACAAAATTACAGCAACCAACAGATCAACTGGACTTTGTAAACCTTATAATTAGTTTAATGCTAATGTTATCATCCTTTTAGAAACTTCTAATAAATGTGTTCTTCCCACAGTGGAAACAACTTTTGCCACAGCAAAGATAGACAGGATAGAGAAAAGTTGCAAGAAATGTAACTCAGAAGATAGGAAGCACAAAGATAGTTCTAGGATGGGGTTCTAGTTTGAACATTATACATCATATACATATTTTTATTATTATTTATATTCTATAACTCAGGGGATTTTTAGCTGTCCTTGTCAGTATTTACATACAGTATTGTACTTACACCAATTTTCTCTCCGAGTAACAAGTAACACACCAAAGTCCGAAAGTCTTGATAAATACATAGCCTGCACTTAAAGGTATTGATTTATTTCCATCTCCCTCTGGACCTTTTATGTTCCTGCAATATTTTTCTAGGATGAATTAAGCAGACTACATAGACTACTCAAACTGAAGGCATAACATCATTTTATTTAAGCATTCTAATGCTTGTGGGAATATTCCTCAGACCATTCACAATACCACTGTTAATTTTTCCTTTTTGGACTCAACATTACATATTGACAAAATATTTTATGTGAACAGAACAAAATAAGACCTATTTGTCATTGCTCAGTAGAAAAAATTTGACTATGTAACAAGAAGAAGTCTGAGTTCCCTCTCAGCATGCATCACCATTGTGCACCCACCCATTGTTCGCTGCCTACTGTGCTGGAAACTGATCATTAACACAGCTTTTTGTTTATGCATTCCATAGCACTCCGTAAACCAGGCAGGTAACGTAACATCTTCCCCTAATTTATAAAATTTCTTTTTCAAATCTGAAGGATGTAAGAACAATAAGTTGTCCTTGTTTTACTGAAATGTCATGTAGGCTGAAAGACTGGAGGAGTGCAGTAATCATTTACAGAAAACACTCCAGATTTCCTCAATCATGTTTTTTCAAGCTTTTTAATTTGGAAGAATTAACCACACTTTAAACAAATTTACTACTAAAACAAGGTCTGAATTTGTTTACGCCCTGCAGTAATTTCTGCTATTTTGCTCATTTCTATATCATATTACTTACTTATATACTTATTTTGAAGTTGCCTTGGTCAGTTTTGCTCACTGCTATGAAAATCAGGATGAGGAAACTAATCCACATTATCAATTAAAAAAAACAAAACAAAACACCACCAATCACAACAAATAATCTTCAAATTGCAAACTATACCCATCAACATCTGTACCACCAGAGATTCCTCTGAATGCTTTTTGTTCGAGAACTTACATCGCCATCTACCCTTCTCGTAGACAGAAGGCTTGCAAAGTAGGACATTCTAAACTGGTAACACAACTTTCCATTCGATCGATAACTTTTCCATAAACAGTAACTTTTTTAGCCTTGATAGAAGGAAGTCCTTTACAATGTGAGATTTAATTACCTGAATCCATCAGAAAAGAGAGATGTCCCACGCAGTGCAATCAGCGGTCCCGCATATAACGCTGCACACATACAGCTGAATACACAGTTACTCTGTGCTGCAATGTGCTAGGAGATTTTTTTGCAAGCCTAATGAACAAGTGTTTTCCTTTTCAGGTGACCCGGGAGAGTAACTGAACTATGGCACATAAAGGACCTCATCAGCTATACAGAAATTAATTCTTCATTCTTCACATGTTCCTTTACTTGGTCCCAAAAATAATACAAGGTCCAGGAAGATATGTGCTTACAGTAAAATAATATGTGATGTCTACCCCCGACAGGATTCTTCCTGAAGAAGTGACTCATTTTAAAATGAGTGTGACTTTATAGAATATACTTAGGGTGCATCGCCCTGGATCGGGGACCCAGCACTCAAGGTCAGTGCAAAAAGTAAAAAGACTTATAGGAACTAATTTCAGCATGATTTTGTCAACTAATACATCAAACAAACTAAATAAAGCATTGATACACGTACTAAAACATTAACTGGATTACACATACGAGGACTAAGCACACTTAAAACAAATACAGGCTTGGAAATAATTTTTCTTATACAGTTGACTAGGGTACTGGTATTAACACATATCTTATCAAATGTCTTTTCAACTATGGCTACTTATCATTTTGGGTTTAAATTTCTGAAGTTGTCTTAATGTATGTATTTTCTGCACATATGAACGCAAAATTATCTTTTACTAGAGCGCAAAATGTTGCAGTAACACAAATGCTACCAGACTGTGACTTTCAGGAAGTAACACGTGACAGAGAAGTTTGTTTCTCACTTTTTTTGAGTTCTTATAGTAACGAAGTACAATTTAAACAGACAAGCATTTACTGAAGGACATTACAGAAACCCATTAATTAAATGTCATGGAATGCACATCAAAGAGAGGTAAACCACACTAAAATGCTGGAAAAACTGCTCAAGAACAGTGTAAAATTTCACAAAACTGGACAAAATTTAGAGAAGGTACCTAAGATGAGAATGAATACAAACATGTGGTCCAGAGTCTTATTCTTAAAGCACCCTAACTGCAGCTGAGAGAAAGGAAAGTAGGAAAAGATCTGATAGCTCTGTAAGAAGAAAACCCAGAAAGCTTGTACCCTAAGTAATGACGAGTTCGGAGGTAAAGGAAAGAAGAGAAATGAGAGCAGCAGGTATAGCCCAGGACAGTTTCCGTGAATGCAGACTGTGCACGAAAAGGACTGGGGAAGAATGAGACATTGAGAGGATGTGAGAAAGTGGAAATACGAGATCAGAAAGCAAGCAAATATGCATAGAGAGACAGCTGCAGTGTTCAGAGGTACTGCACAAAATCTGTGTCAAGTGGCCACAGGACCATCTTCAGCAAGCCCAGGCAGCAATGGTTTTTTGTCACATTCCATATTTCTAAGATTTTCTGTACCTAAGATACTGAAAGGAAAACACTTTCTAAATGGAAAGCTTGCATCTTAAAGAAGCTAATGCAAATTGCCAGAAGTAAATTGGACAAATGAGAAACTCTGGTCAGGGAAAGAGAAAGTAGAGTTTCCACTTGGGCGCCAGATAAAAGTAGGAGAAGGTTGAAAGGGAACAGAACTTATAACAGTGTGTTTCTCAGATACAGCAAACAAGAAATAAGGAGGAAGTAAGAAGAAAAAGCAAGCAATGAGAAGGTGAAGAAAACAACATAGAAACGGCTGTGGAAAACAAAGTGCAGTGAAATGCAGAAATAATTTGAAGAGATGACAGAAATAACATGGATTATTATTATTATTTACCTATTTATTTGCCCCAGGGAAAAAGCAAAGCATTAGACAAGCTAGTAGAAACTAGTATTGCATAAGAAAAAGCAATTAGTGCTTGCACAAAAGCTCCCTTATTGTCCTACCTTCTTATCCCAAGTTCCAGTAATATTACATTACATGACCTCAAACAACCATACAAGGCAAAATCCTGCTCGTAACATTCACAGAAAGAAGCCCTACTCAGATGCTGGTTTCATGAAACATTCTACCCGAGCAAGAAGAATTTTCCTGTAGCAGAATTTGCCTATAGCAGCTACGCTTTCTTGCTTCAAAATGCACTTCGTTAAGGACTTCCGACTTGTCTCTTCCCAAAGGAAACTGATGAGTTTGAGAAGATGGAATACCAATAAACTCCTTTCTTTTGGAAATCTTTCCTATTTATTGGGTTTGATTACTTGATACCGAGAGACACTCATATGAGAATACTTTTGAAGAAGACAGCGCTAATTAAAACAGCTATATTACCAAAGACTAAGGTACAATGAAATCAAAATGTAATGAAATAAAAACCATTTCCCTATTTAGAGGTGACCAACTGCATCACTTCTCTTCTGTAAATACGACTACTTTTGACCGCTTACAGTACTTCTCATTTAGAAGAATGCTACAAAGTCATTCTTAGTCTAGTGATTTCAGCCCACTTCTTGATCTCATAAAATCAGGTATTTTTCCTTCTGCTGAGCTGAGGACAGAGTATTGGGATTTAAATAGTTATCTCCACGTGGTTAAAGTGCCCTACAGTCCTCTTAAGATCTCAGTTGGACAGAACCAGGACTTCCTCTCTGGGTAGTTGGTATTCTAGAAGTTGGGCGTTTCGTATCCAGCCACACTTCACGAGGCAGACGGAGGCTGCATCCCATAGTGTGTCAGTTCAAGTGTCTATCTCAAAATTGCAGTGGTCACCTCCACTTATGAATCCAACAATCTACAGGTTACAGTGATGTTAAGACCATAAAGACCTTTCTGCCTTTATGTTATTTCAACTTCATTGCAAGATTATTCTTCATTTTTTAAAGTGAGTAAGAGCTATGCTTGGTACTAAAACAAAACCACCTTTTTTGAGAAAGCACACACAATCTCCCATAATCCAACAAATTTTACTTTCATGTTGTAGGAAAGAATCAAAAGTTTTCAGCACTGTAATTTTACCCCAAACTTGCCTCACTGATTTTCAGTAAGACCTATTATTACATAAGAAAACATTAAATATTAATTATACTAAAATATAGCTATATCAACAACTGTAATACTCCCATCCAAAAAAAAAGGGACAGTACACATAGAAATGCTATGGTAAGTATTTTAATTTTATTCAATGATCTAATTTACAGTTACTTGACTGATTTATAGTCTCAACTATTTTTATTTCTTAATTCTGTTCTTTGTTTTCTATGTGTATTTTATATCCCTTCTTAATAACAGATGACATGAAACCATTCCAGCAAGTATTACCTATGATGGCTCTCATGACACAATACCATACAAGTGACAGCAGCAAATACAAAAGCTAAAGTGAGTATTTTAAGTTTTATTTAATCACTTAAAAACTAATGAAAGCGGCACTGATTAAGTGACCTTGAAGAGCCAGAAAGTTTCAGGTGAGGCACACTGGTGGGAGGGCACTAAGCCTGAGGAGGTCCACCTCATCACCACTCCCATCAGGCCATGGCACGACTTTAGCCCAAGACCCTGCACTTTGTAGGGAAAGAGGTGAGACAGATTTCAGCAATACAAACTAAGCAGCTAGTACAAAGGATGGGGAAAAAATATCTATGCTTCAGAGTGAGGACTCTTAGCTTCACATTTTTGTGTCTGTTCATGACTGAAAATGCTGGACTTTCGGAGCTGTGCAACAAGCCACAGACAGAACAAATAAAGTCAATCACCTTGCAATAAAAAAAAAATGTTATCTCCGACAAATACCATGGAATATTTCACCAAAAATCCTATTAGGGTACATAGCGTAAAAAAATTCACATCGCCTCTTGTTAGATAAGCATAAGCTTCAGATGGACACACAATGACAGACAACACATTCATGAAGAGTGATGGAGCTGTAAGTGTGATATAGGAGCTGGCAAGTTTTCCAGGCTTGGCACACCAGATGAGAGGGTTTACCTTTTTGACCGGGGCTCTCCCACAGTGAAGCAATACAGAGTATCTTGTACAATTTGGCTAATGCAATAATCTGTCAAATAACTAAAGGATCCCAACGTGTAAATGGATTTTCCTTTGCTGTTATCTACTTTCGCCATTCCTACGTGTTTAACAATGACATTCCTCATTTTTTGTTATAATTTCTACCTTATTAAGCATCAATAAGAAAGAACCAGAAGCAATGAAACTCGACACAAAATCATTTACTCACATTACAGCATACCGCATTTGTATATGGCTTATTTCCGAATAACTTTTCATAGAGGTGAAATTTGAAAAGAGAGAGCTGAGAGTATACAATCAAATAGTCTGGGCATTACTCTGATGCTTTTTTTTTCCTTGAAAATTCAAATGATCCCTGCAGGCAACCGACAACTGCTAGATCTGTGGAATGTGCTCTTTGAACTGTACAAAAGCCTTCAGCCTTTCGTGCATTGCTGCAAACAAAAACTGCCAAGTGTAATTATTTCTCAAATTTAATGTTATGGAAGTGTTGCATCATCTTTTTCACAGCTCTGAGAACAGCTGTAGAAAAATAAAATTTACGGGAGGATTCCCCCACAGAAGTTATACACTGCATTTATCACTTTTTATAAACAACTGACACAAATCAACACCAGTCAAGTCTCAAAGAGTGTCACTCTTTCTTTGGTGCTCTTACAATTATATTCCTATGGAAAGAATTAAAGGAGTAAGTGGAAGGAGTCTTCCCATGAACAGTTTTTCATCCTTTAGCCTTTTCAAAAGAAAAAAAACTCCACAACTTATATCAGAAGCACCAACAGTGCTGAGAGAACAACAGAAGCTTGAAAATTCATAGTTCACTTCCCACTTCTTTTCTTAACCTACACTATCTAGTGGTTCTACAAACATCCACACACTAAAAGGTAACTTGGTAGACACATTAGAAAATACAAACACAGCAGTCTAGATGATCTTGTATGCATCTGTAGTTCCAATGAGAGCTGCCTTGGTTTTGAACACAGATGTATTCAACTTGCTGAACTGAAAGCATTCAAACTTTACTCATTGAATACAGAGATATTCAGCAATACTTTTATTACTGACTTCAGCTACATCAGAGATTGTTAAGCTAAAGATGACACTGAGGTGGAATCAACTGCCCTTAAATAAAAGTTTCCACACCTGAAATAAATGTTACTCAATCACGAAGACGCCCAAACTCAAAACAGTCATTTTTATTTGGATTGTAGAAGCGCCTTGCTTTAGAGAGCAAGCTAGTTGGTTCCAGTGTAAACTTCATTACAATTCAGACATGAGGTGGAGCACAATCTACATGCCAACTAATTCCCACAGCAGACCTAAGCTCGTAGGATCCGTCGCCCACACCCACACGTTAAGTCAGCCACAATACCCTGTTTCAGAACAGAAGAAGGAGGAACCTGCAAGCAGCCCTATGCAGGGACACCAGCTCTGCATTCTGGACACTCCTGCTCAGCTTGAGCAGATTCAGTGATAGCCCATGAAAGCCTCTAAAGATTCGAGCCATGAAATAGTCCAGATGTATGTCCCCTCCAATTATAATCCTTAACTGATACCAAACAAATGTGAAACACTGCATGGGGAAAAAAAGAAAAAAAAAACCAACAAATTAAATATGGGATCCAGAAGGAGATCAAAGGAAAAGAGTCTGGCTCTTTAACTTGATCATGTGGAGAGGATAAAGGATACGCCTACAGTTCCTTCAGCTTTAGTAAGGGCCACGAATTGGGATAAAACTGTGTTCAGCACCTCCATTTGGTTGCTGCATCTATAGGGAATCCTCAGTCAGCAGAAGCAACTAAATTTTTGTCAAGTACATTAGGAGGATAAATGCTTGAATCGCCTTGCTTGTGCCACATGTCTACTTTAGCCACAGTTAAATTGCACAGGCAAAAAGACACTTCGAATCATGTCCTGTGGCACAATGAACAACCAGAATAAGGCAGAGCACCTCCAAGCAGCTAAGGGCCTATGAAAAGCAAAGGAAATTAAAGCCAGTGCCCAAAAGAGGTATTCTTACAAGACAGCTGTGGAACAAAGCCATTTAATTTATCCATTAAGAAAAAAAGTAAAAAGGATACACTGCAATGGCATTGAGGAAGATCAAATTCTGCTTTTCAAGTATACTTTGTGTCACTGCTCAAAGTGAAGCAGCACACAACATTGGGTTGTACTGCTACTTTGTCTTTTTAATAGCACCATATTGTCATATTTTAGGCAAATATCTGCATTCAGAATGACAAGAAGACTGTCATGCACACAAGCAAGATGCGATCAAGACACGGGTCACTGACAGGCAGCAGACCCCTCTCACGGAGCTCTGGCAGGTGACAGGACACATTCACTTGTCAGATGCAGCAAGATACAGCTCCTCAGCAGCAACCTGCAGCAGTGCCAGATGCACTGTGTCACATGCTATCACTGAAGTTCTACAGATGTTATAAAAGGGGTGCCCAACATTGTGACACTTCACTTTCACTTCAGAATCAGAAGAGACAAAGAGTACTGCTTCGCTACAGGCAATGCCCCACTGAACACCTTGTCATGCCCTGGATGTTATTCGCTTGTTGGTATCAAACATGGATGTGTCCACTATTTTAAAAATAGAATACATCTTTTTTTTTCAAGAAAAAAACAAAACAAACAACTGTCTTCATGGTTAGTGAAACTTGGTATCTTTTTCAAGCTTCAGTGTTAACAAGACTTATACAAACACAAAAGAGCAGACCACAGAACTGCCAGTGATGAACATAATGACAATAAGGAGGATGTGGTCTCCAAGTTCATGGTAAACCAAGCCAATGCAAGCAAAACTTGTAAATGGAGAAACTGCAATGAATTTTGAAATAAAGAGTGCAGCGGCACTGTTCCTCCTTGTTGAGCTTTTCAGCACGACAGCAAAAAACAAAATAGTAAGTATGTTCACGGGTTTCTAAAAGCATTCCACATAAAAAGCAACAAAACATAAAGCACACTCATAACATCATGAGTGAGAAGACCACACTCTGGGACACACAAGGGCTAGGTAGTTGCTGTCGCAAAATAGACACAGTTGTCCATTTTAAAAAGTTACAAAATAAGCTGTAAAACAGAAAAATCTGGCATCAAAGTAGATGCTTACAAACACCACAAAGTAAACAAAAGCATAATCTATTCTTTGATCAGTTTCTAACATCTGTAAAAAAGATAAAAATTTAAAAAATCATTAACTCACCTTTGATATTGTTAAGCTTTTCTCCAAGTCAATGAAGTGGCACATGTCAGTCTTGATACTCATTTACCAATATCTCCGACAAAGGTCAGGGTTTACAAAAGCAAAACCAGTAGAAAGGTTTGTTGCAAAAAAAACCAACTGAATAGGCGAGATGAATTTAACTGTTGTGAAGAAAAGCATTTTCCTAGTGATCTGTGTAAGAGCAGTGATGCATCATTTTCAAGATCTTAAACACATCATTGCTGAGGTCACTCTAGATATCCAGATGCCACTAAGGCAGAAAGTGTTAACACCTAAAAACACTTTCATATATTGTTTATGTGGGAAAGGTATGTGGAAAGCAAACATGGGATAAACTGTTTCTCATGAGGGTTTCTCAAACTTAGTAGAAATTATGCAATACTAGTCATTCCTCTCTTGACACAACAATTTCCAACCTGAGGATCCACGCAGAAGCATTATGTAATGCTGTCTGCCTTTTGCACTTCCTAAAACATGACTAACTAAAAAAAAATCTGACAAAAAAAAAATCTGCTCTTGGGCCAAACTTTAGCCTAAGGCACATTTCAAAGCCCAAATGTTAATCCCAGGGATGTGTGGGGGAGTAGGGTTTATGATAGTTTCTCAGAACATTTGTGCTGCAAGTGTTTGTAATCTCTTAACAAGAATATCTTCTTTCCTCAAATTCCAAGATTCCTGTAAGTAAATAAAAATCCCACAATGGGTAGCCCATAACTTTGGTACTTCACTGCGTAAAGGTTAGTGGACAGTATTGATTGAAGTGAGTTAACATTTCAATACTGTACAAGGCAATAACCAAGAAAGAAGTCCCAACTTTTACTATGAGCTATCATAAAGGACTAATGGTCTCTGCATTGCAGGTATCAAGTCTTGTAGCATTTTTCTGAATTTTTCATTATGAAGTCAACAAAACCCATTAGAAGCTGGCAAAATGAGCAACATGTCTCAGCCAGAGGGCAGCTAACTATAAAATCAAAGAATGAACTACCAAGACCAGCAGTTTCTGGAAGGAGCCCTCTACCTAGAACAAGAAAATGGAAACCACTCACAAATTTAGAAAACGCCTTTAGAAGCAGATCCCCCACAACAAACCATAGTTAGTTCAAAAGGAAATCTCCCCTCTACTGCTCAGTTTTTATCTTATCCTACAAGTCCCTTCCAGTCCAAGTGTATTTCTCTTCTGCAGGCTGTCAGGGTTGTCAAGAAGAGGGCCATGTGTTTTGCAGAAGAACAGCTGAAGATGAGAAGATTCATGAATTAATCAGAATTTAAGGTCAGAAAGGACCATTCGATCATCAAGTCTGACTTCCTATAATATCACAGAAGATAAAATTTCAGGCAGTTATAGAGGCCAAACACTTGTAGCTGATTAAAGAATAAATTCTCTTTTAGCTAGAACAATTGTTCCATGTCATGCTTTTTCTGTACTGGATTAAAAAGCTCTTTAGTGCACCAGATATTTTCTCTCTGTGAAGGTATCCTGTAATTAAGTCACTTCTCAAACATCTTTTTGATAAGGTAAACAGACTGATCTCCTTAAATATTTCACTGTGAGGCAATTTTCAAGCTCTTAAATCACTTTCATAATTGTTTCTGGCACCATCGCTAATTTTCCACCAGGTTGGGGTTTTTTTCAGATGTGGCCACAAGAACCATAAGCTGAAATTCAGTCTGTTTACCAATGCAGTACAAAAAGATAAATTCACATCTTTGCTGACTTTTGGCTGCCTGTACATCCAGCACACTTCTTTCTCTGCCGCACAGCACACTGTGTTTGCTCTCCTCAGAAAAAGAAAAGATCATATGAACAAGATTTTTTTTGTGGCCAAGCAGTGTACAAGCAAGTACAGCAGAGCTTGGCAGTGACAAGGAACCTTAACTATTCAGTCATCTTTTAGGAGAGGAGACAGCAGGACACTGGGTATCCAGAAATGTGTTGGCAAGCATTTTTCAGTACAGAAACTGAGGAAAACACACAAAGAAAAAAACCCTACATTTTAGATTTTACTTCAGCACTTGAGAGCTCAAAGGAAATGTGAAAATTTAGGGCAGCTTGGTTGAAAGCAACCGTAACATGACAGAATTCCCATTTCTAAGGAAGGGAGGAAGAAGGAAGAATGGAACAATAGAAGAATAAACTCAATGGAGATTACAGAAGAGGACTTGGATAAATTAATTGGTGGTCAAGATTCTGTGAAAGGTAACTCAAAGGGAAGAAGGAATAGTTCAAGAGAGCTGGTAGTAGCATAAAGGAATAACATTTAACACGTAAGAGCAAACTCAGTGTTGGAAAAGGCTATATCAAAAACTCAAGGACATGCAACTTTAGGAGAGTACAGATCCATGAACACAAGTATGCATGAGAAAAACATGACAATGCAGGGCAAAAGTCAGAAGGGAAAAACAAGACAGCAATATAGAACATACATAGAAACCTGAATTAGTAGCAGGAAAGCATTTTTTACATTCCTTAGCAGTAAAAAGAAAATTCAAGAAAAAGTTGGTAGGCTATTTGCAGAAGACACAAAGGCAAATATATTATGCTAAGTCTTCGACATAAAAGACAAGGGCAATTGATAGTTAAAACCGGTGACAAAAGGGATAAAAAACAAGGAAAACAGATGAAGAGACACTTCAACAACTTAGATTAGTTGAGCCTAACCAAACTTACACTTAGGATAGGTAAGAACATGTTGGTTTGTGATGTTGGCTTGTGACATGAAGCCAGCTGAAGAATGCCAAACTCCAATGTCTCCAATGCCTACCCGCACTGAAATTTTGCTACTCTGAATTTTATAGCTACTTAAAAACAAATTGGTGAAATTATAGGAGTTTAAAATTACCTTTACTTTTTATATTTTTAACTCAAATCAGTCCAGCGACTAAAATTTCTACCTTTGAACTCCACAAAAAGCTGCATTGACTCAACAGGTAGGACAATTAACAGCAGCACAAGGGACTGTAAGAGAATTAACTGAAATTCTCTCACAGCCATCAGTAATTTTTCAGAACTGTTAGAGAGCAGATGAAGTTCCAGAAAGATGAGAGGGTAGAAATCCAACGTCTGTCTTTAAAAATTGAAAAAAGACAAAGTAAGGAATGACAAACTTGTCCAATTAGTTTCAGTTCCTGGAATATTCTTGAGAAAAACAAAACCAACGAGACTTCTTTTTCTTTTTTTTTTAAAACAAGAAAATAAATACCTGCCAATGTAGTTTTGTCATGAGCAAAATCTGGCAAGTGAATTAAATCTCTCCTTTAATAGAAAAACAGTTTGTGAACAGGAAAGAAACAGTGGATGACATATAAAAAGAAGTGGATGACTCATAAAACAAAGCTAAAGAAACAAAAGACTAAATTAAAGTGTTTTAAGGCAAATAAAAAATGGGTTCAAAATCTTAATGTAGAGAACAGTAATAAAACAAGGGTATTATGAACAGAGCTCAACAGGGGTCCATCCTGGTCTGGTGTACTGGGTGTTTTCCTTCTTAACTTGGACATTGGAATGGTTATGCATACAGAAGCTATACTTTTAAAATTCTCAGATGAGGCTAAGCTTGAGAGAGAAGAAGACAGGAAAATATTTGGGCTCCTTCTTCTATGACGTTTACCAAAAGTAATAGGAAATTGCATTTAATTAAAGATATACACACACAAAAACATATTTCAATAATTTTGAAGACTTATTAGGAACCATAAGATAACCAGAAGCAGCTGAACTCAAGATCACACCAAATCCAGTTTAAAATACATAATCATTTGATTGTATGGTATCAACACAGAGCACTAACAGCTCAATCAGTGTACTGCACTCCACAGAATCATAGAATCATAGAATCATAGAATCATAGAATGGTTTGGGTTGGAAGAGACCTTAAAGATCATCCAGTTCCATCTCCCCTGCCACGGGCAGGGACATCTCCCACTAGACCAGGCTGCTCAAGGCTCCATCCAACCTGGCCATGAACACTTCCAGGGAGGGGGCATCCATAGCTTCCCTGGGCAACCTGTGCCAGTGCCCCAACACCTTCATTGTGAAGAATTTCTTCCTAATGTCTAATCTACATCTTCCCCCTTCCAGTTTAAAGTCATTCCCCCCCCTCGTCTTATCATTACTTGCCCTTGTAAAATGTCCCTCCCTGATTTTTCTGTAGCCCCTTCAGGTTCTGGAAGGCTGCCGTTAAGGTCTTCCCGGAGCCTTCTCTTTTCCAGACTGAACAACGCCAACTCTCTCAGCCTGTCCTCATAGCAGAGGTGCTCCAGCCCTGTGATCATCTTCATAGCCCTCCTCTGGAGTTGTTCCAACAGTTCTATACTATTCTTATGTTGGGGATTCCAAAACTGGACACAATACTCCTAGGTGGGGTCTCAGGAGAGTGGAGTACAGAGGGAGAATCACCTTCCTCAACCAAGCTGGCAATGCTTCTTTTGATGCAGCCCAGGACACAACTGGCCTTCTGGGTTGGAAGCGCACATTGCTGGCTCATGTCGAGCTCCTCACCAATCAGCACTCACTTAGACCTATGTTTTTAAGTACATCCCATTTTCTTCTTAATTTCCTTTCTCCACCAGATTTTTCTCAACTGTGCATTGTGCTAAATAACAGAGGGCCACAGATCTGTGTCTGTGGTAAGATACTCCGTTCTGACCACCCCACCCATTGAAAGCATTGCACTACCAACTATTGCTAATTCTTAGTCATAATTGATGGGACAGAGTGAGCCAAAACTACCACCAGCATTGGAATGCTAATGGTGTAACTGACATCATATTTCAGCTTCCTGGGATACTATCAGTGAACTTTCTGTAGGCACGTGGCTATCTGGAAGACACACTGTACACTGCCTGCCCAGTCATGAAGGCTTCAAGTTAACTTCATCCTTAGATCCTGTTTCTGTAGATGCCCCTCTTCTACCTAACCTGGCAAGATGATTTTTCTGTCTAGGCAGCACAATCACCAATCACATACCTCATGTTGCACAGACAGCATTTCAGCAAGGATGTCAGCATGAAAGAGCAGGGCCACTCCATTGACATTGTCCCTGCCAGAATGCAGTATCCCTACCATAGGACCATCCCAGATGTAATTTAACGTCTTTCCTATAGCACCACCAGACGCTGCCCAGATGGCTTTCAGCAGTGCTGCGCAAGAGCAGCCTGCAACAGCAGATACAGCTGCCACAATCGTGCTATATTAACCGAGCAACATCAATGCTGTATTAGAGGCCCATGAGAAAAATCTGAGTTTAGACTGATGGACTGCTGCCTATTTATTTGAAGCAACATAGAATATGTTGAATGAACAGTGGTCATTTGTTTTTTATGCACGGAGAAGTGTACGTGTTTGTTTAGTAAAATAACAAATAGAAAATATACTTTTTGGGAATTTGCCTATAATTCTGGAAGTATAAAAACTTCAGGAAAATATGTTATGTAAATACACTTTAATGGAGAATTTAGGCAAGGCATCTCAGAAGAATAAATACATAAATGTATTTATTTTTCAAAAGATAAGCTGCTGAGACCTAGGTATGTAATATTCATTATTCTTTTTTTTTTGAGGTAGAATACCAGCAAAACTACAAAATGAAACTAAACGCCCTCCTATTTTCTTGCACATTGAATTAAAGTTGTCTTAACCTTCTAAGACAAAATTGTTTCCATGCATTTCCATGATCCGACTCTAACCTGATCATCTATTTGATCTTTATAAGATCATACAGAACATGCAGAAGAAGAAAAGAACAATTTTCCAATGACTGTCAAGGTATTAAAAAAATACCACTTCTCTATTTCATATCTAGCTATTTCTTAGACACCCTCCATTGTTCTGTACATCTTTGGCGCATGTGTAGAGTGTAGACACCCTCCATTGTTCTGTCCATCTTTGGCGCATGTGTAGAGTGGTCAAGTTAATGCTGCTATTGAAACCTAGAATTTTGTATTTCTGAAATGAAGCCCAAATATTGCATCTATGCAGGGGTTTTTGCATTTAACTTCCTAGGTTCCTTTTTGGGGAAAAAAAAAGGAAAAAGTCCTTAAGGCAATATAAGCACTTAATCCAACTCAAATACTAAAGAGGACATAACCTTTTAAATCATCTTAAATATTTACGATGCCATAAGCTCTTAAACTTCCTGGAATACTTAGCCTTCCTTAAAACCTCACAGTACTCAAAGTCCCTAGAGCAACATAAGCACCTAAACTGCTTCAAATCCTTCCAAAGGACACAACCTTTAAACCAACATTCAGGGTCTAATTTTTAGAAATATTTTGTTTCTTCAGGCACAATTCTGCCTGGTTTTGTCCACAAATCAGGTAGCTATTGAAGTACTATTCATATGCTTCCCTTGACACAATACTTCCATTTGATGGAACACATGCACAGAAAAGACCTAGAGTCCCCTGTCACATTAGGAAAGTAAATGCAAGTAAGGGAAAGGATTCCCTTGGTGGTAAACTTCGCCCACATTCAGATTAACAGAAAGAGAAGTAACAGAAACACAAGATAGCTACTATAGCTTTCACAGTAGCTTGCTCATACCTTCAAGCAAATCCGATGATGAATTAAGCCAAGTTCATAATAATTCACCATTAACTTAGCACAGCAATCAAGAAATAACAAATTTGAAATCTGCAACAACAGCAGCGAATGTGATCTCTGGGTAGGAACCCAACAGTAAGTATGAAAAACAGAGCCAGGACACCTAAAAAGTGTTCTGTGAACATACAGAAGCACACATGACTACTCCTAGGACTTTAATTCTTCAGGGTGGTGTTGCCCCTCATTCATTCTCCTTAACTTAAGTTACTCTTCCTTCCTCCATGAGCATTTCAGACAAGTTTGGACTGAGCAGAAAAACCTTGCAGAGTAAAGCAATCTTACACACACACATTTGAGAAGCAGAAAAACGTCCTTCTCCTTTCAGAATTTCCTGGTTGAGGCTTCTATGTTCCACTATAAAGGATATCTCATTCTTGATACAAGAGTAAGTAAATGCAGCATTCAGTGAAACATTTGTGCCACAGATACAATTAAGAAAAAAATAAAATACTAGGGATTTTTTTCATTTTGAAATTCACATGACAAGTAGTAAATGGTAGGTGAGAGTCACGTTGCTCATTCTTAGGAAGCAAATAAAGGTACAGTTGTCCATCTTCAGAGGACATTTAAAAACTCATATTTGCCAGAATTTTGCATGACAAGCAAGGTCACTGAAATGATGCATCTGCAATATTTTAAAAATTATTTTTACATGATTCATAAGACAATGAGAGTGCTGTATCCATCAATTAATGAAACACTTGAAAAATACAGCTTAACATTAAAAAACTGACCATATGTTGATGTTTCAACTTGCTGAAAGTCTGAATGGTTGGGAGTGTTCCTACAGCAATCTAGCAATGGCTTAAGAGTTTAGAAGAGTCTGTGCTTATGGTGTGCGAAGCATTATAAGTTCATTTTATAAAGTTTTACATTTTCTTTGTACCCTCTGAACAATGAAATCAGTTAATGCTCATATATTTGATTATCTCACTCTATAGTGGCTGGTCTAATACCACTGAGAGTTAATGGGCATTTCATTACAAATGCCTTCCTGTTGTTCACCTAGCCTCAAACTGTTTTCCCTGAATACTTCCAACTCTTCTTTTTCTCCTTTTCCTTCATGTCTTTTATATATATTTACAAATTGCCTATTTCCTTATATCCCATGATACTCAGTTTCACCTATGAGCACAAAACAGGCAAAAAATTCTTAGCTATTTGAGTCAGCAAGATTATTTAAAAAATAATGCAAAAATGTGTTGAATTTTAAATTATTAAAGAATAAGGCCCAGTGGACACAAATGTTGACTTTTGAGTAATTCCTAAACATAGAACTTGAATTTTAACCTTTGGCACTTCAGAATTATCATCTTACAGTTTCACAGCATGCTACCGAAGTAACTCTGTACTGACTCAGTTTGAAGAGCACCGGAACAGTAAGTCATTAACTCTGTACCATACGTAGTGTCATGGAAACAAAATACTGGATGATGGGCCAAAAGCAAAGGCTTTGATAACCAAGAGCTCATAAATCATGGCTAAGTGTCCACGAAGAACTACAGATACCAGCATAGAGCGATCTCATTTACACACACTGACTGGGACAGTAAAACACTAGAAATGTGCGTAAGTTTAGAAACCTGGCCACAACAAAAGGAGACTCTAGAAAAGTAGACTAAATGTTTCATCTTAAAAGCAATGAGGAAAGCAGTACATACTACAACTGGTGCCCTGCTCAATGAATGCCTCACCAACAGTGCTGTTATCAGCAATACTCATTCCTATGTGCCATACTAAATTCAGAATAATATACATATAGGTGTGTGTGCGTGCACACACGTGTTAACATATATAAATACACACACTTCATAATTTATTACAATACAGAAGATAATAGTAGATTATTATGAAAAGATACTCAACTTTTGACTTTCAGTATTAGTTTACAATATTTTTTCCTCACTATTGATAAACAAGCAAAAACTTTGCTATTGCTTCATCTATCATATAACTATAGAAAAGGGAGTCGAAAGGACAGCCCTCTACAAGTCAACGAGTTCTCCTTTTAGAGATGCGAATAGAGAAAATGAGATAAAAAACTCAAAGAACCATCCTTTAAATGATAGTTTTAATGGAAACAGACCAGATAAAAACAACTCCTGCTTCAGTACAGTTTTAAACATACAAAATAAAAATAGCCCACTGGATATGTAAGTACACGTGAATATTTGAAAACATTTTAACTCCAGAAGAGACCTCTACAGTTAGAGACTCTAATCCACTATTTCAGCAAAAAGAGTAAATACAACATTACTCTTACCAGAAGTTTTTTTTAACGGACTTTTTTATGGCAAGAATCCCTGTGGTCTTATTTAACTAAGAAACATCCACATTAGGAAACAGCGGAGCCTGACAAGAATGGCGTTCTGCAGCAGAATAACTGGAGTCAAGCACCTCACACCCATGTGACATGCTTCAAGACACTTTATTTTATACTACTGCATACTTTTGGTCCATTTTCGGAGTACCTGCCCTTGTTTAGCTTCATCATCAGGAAGGTTAAAAGAAAAGTTAATTTATCCTGATATTTCTGAAGTGCAGTCCTGATTTGAACTAAAATACTAATAGAGATGCTACCAAAGCCTAATAATACTAAGATAATAACCATCTCCTGTTCCAGGTACAAGACTAGATTATTTTATTTTATACAGCAGCTTGTAAAAATTTCTTTTGCTGTGGCAGATTTATATCGTTTATCTCTTCAGACGACTGAGTATTTCCAGCCATATGCAGGGATTCTGCTTTATAAGCCAACTCATAGGTACAGGAGCAACACATTTGCAGACAATCAAGAGCTCTGGAATTTAGCCGCAGGCCTTCAAACCAAATTTCTCCAAAGACACAGGAGGTCTCAACTTACAAATACCCAAAGGCTTCTATTTCATCATGAATTTTAGAGGACTTCACAGTAACGTATGCATATTAGGGGATTAGGAATGATAAACTTCAACGTGCATGCAGTAAATTATTGCAAAATCAATTAAAATTCATCTAGAAAAATTTGATCAGAGTTACTGATTTTTGCAGTTGAAAAAAACAGAAGTACTAACACTTGGCTGGGGACTGGTCATGTGAGACTGCGGTTTCAGATAGTTCATCTGGAGTCTACCTCTGCGATGTTCAACATTTCCGTCAGAAACAAGAACTGAGAGATAATGACCTCTTGGAGGAAGGTTGATGACCTCGATTCTGCTCTCTATAACTGTTTCAGAAATCATTTATCATATCTTTCAAAAATACAGGTGTAGATGCACCTTGAGAGTCAAAATACTATTCAACTGCTCCACTGAAGAGCTCTTTCTCCCCTAAAAGACCTGATGACAGACCATTTTTTCCCCTGGGCAAAGAAACTGTTTCTTTCTCTGTCAGAGTAAAATTAGGGGAAGGAGGTGGAGAGAAAGGGGATCACATTTTAGTTTTATTCCACTGATGCTACTGCCTGTCACTAAAAGATGAAGGGCTGAAATCCCATCAGTCTGGATTTGCAGATCTGAGGATGAAGAATTAGTATTTTTCTGTTTTTGCAGAAAACTCCTTGATGTATGGCTCCATTATTGAATGTTAACAGCTGCACTTTAAATTACAAATGAGGTTCTATTAGCATAACCCGTAGTTAGTTTCTATTTAAAAATATGGTTTTAGCCAAAATTGCGTCAGCTGAGAACCTGCACATTTTCATTTGTTGCTACAGATAAGGGAAAAGAAATTTTATATTTCACTACTGTAAAATATGAGGTCAAGAGAAGCAAAACCATTAAAGAATACTTTTATGATACTATTGAGAACTCCTCCAACAAAACAGACAAGAGGTGAGTGAACACTCTTTAGCAATGCTATAGAAAAGAGGGCCTTAAATGGGCAGCAGCACTGATGGGCCAAAACCCAGTGTCTTTTACAGTCGTCTCTCTAAACCCCTTTTCTAAATAAGATAATTTAAAAAGCCCTAAATTGCATTGTGGAATAACTGTTTAATTAGCTTTGGTTTCCATCATGGATGTTTTCCCCAAAATACACAACACAACAGATGGTTTCTGCTTTTATACTTCGCAATAACAGTGTTGGTGCAACTACTGTCTTACCCTTGAAAAGCTGTTTGTCTTTAATATAGCTCATATGATGGTTTTAATACATATAAAGATGCTGATTTTCTGACATATGCATCTAGCAGCATATCAGAACTCAGGAAATTGCTACTCTAAATGGCCAGGTTCCAACTGCACTGTGTTCGGATCGTGCTATTTTCTGTAATGTTACACAGTGCTTCAAACTGCACAAGAGCAACTGACAACGGTATTCATTCCAGGCATCTGAAGTCAACTGTGTCCATGTGAAGCATTCAAAACCCATCATCATCATTGTAGAGTACAGTCAAGGACTGGGCACGATCCCTGCATGGCTCAGGAGATGCACATAACCCAATGGCAGAACCCAAAGAGACCCAGCAGCCTGAGCCAACCACCACTGCAATTTTGGATGTTGAGGCTGGGATGTTTACACTGGAGTTATTGTCTGCATATATCAAGTCAATCCATTTCTCCATGCCTTAACATATCTGTGTTGAAAATACTGATCATGATACATGTGACTGAATCTTCCTGAACTATCTCTGTGCTGCACACGCATGGTAACCAATACAGAAACTCCAGGAGTCACGTATTCGCTGTACTTTTTACACTATCGTACATGTTCTCTGCTACTGTGAGATACTTAACTAAATGTACCATATTTTAAATAACTGTAAGATGGAAACAAAATAAAAGAAACATCCCAGATACAAAAAGTAATATTCAAAACAAATTAAAAACTGAAATAAAAAATTGATACACCTCAATGAGGTTAATGAATGATCCGTAAGTGGAAGTACAGAAATATTGCTTACAAGAAGCAATCATGTGCATTTCTCCTACAACAGGATAAGTACAATACTGAGACCATCTTTGAAGCATGAGTATTCTACTGTTGTCCATAGTCGCATAACACTGATGTTAAAAACATAGCAAATAATGCCGGTAAGTCTAGCAGTCAAAGGTAATAATTCAAATACATGGTAATTAGCCACAAAAAGCCACACTAAATTTCCTTTGTTCGATGCCTATACCTTAACTAAAAATGTTTTACATTCCTTCTAATGCCTTTTAGAGCCATTCAACTATCCCACAGCATGAAAGCGCCCCCCACATATAGCCCTTACCCATGAAACCTGGAACTGAGGAAGGTGATATGTTATCATGCTACGTTAGGCAATGCAGTTGCTATTATTCAAATATAGACAGCAGTTTAAAATACTGAAGGAATCTACAATATTTCAATACAAATGGGGAATAGCATTTCATCACAATCTCTTTGAGTAGAACACACTACCGATATTACTTGATAGTAGAGCAATCTTTTTCAAAATGGTTAGTCACCTAATCACTCACTTTTAAAAATTAGCTAGAAGAGCATTTTCACCTATTATATTAGCACTAGATTTTTTCATTCAGTTTTTTATTGAAACAAAGTATTTAAAGCAACAATGCTGTGATTTCATTATACATCACTTTTAATATCTTACTAGCAAATAAAAACGTGAGTTAAAATGTGCATGCCAAAAAATGCATGTCAAAAAATAAAACAAAAAACTCAAGATCTATTGATATTTCATAGTTAATACTAAAATGGCATTTGAAGAGCATTTTTAATTGTTCCATATAATGTTTAGGCAATATGGAAAATGTCCTTTTAATAAACTCATATGTATCACCATAACTACACAGAAATAATTTGAAAAATAATTTTGTTTACTGATGTGAAGGCACAATGTTTCTGTCAATGTCAGCGGCAACATTCCTGCCTCTTAAATCTCACATTTATGTCACATGAGATGGAATTTCTCTGTCTTAACATTTAAGAGAAAAGTTAGATGTCTAAATTTGTCTGGTCACCTTAGGCTTCTTTTATTGCCAGTGACAAGAAATAGACCTCTCCAAAGGATGAATCATCTCATCTTAAGAAAGCTATAAAAAGAGGCTATGGGAATCCTCCCATGGAAGCCTCCATCTCTCTTCACTGACTAAAGAAGCCTATAGTGACCAGCTCAGATTTACAACACCTACATTTTTAGATGGCTAATGTCAGGGGAAATTAATCCCACTCTTGACATCCTTCTCAAAGAGTACATGGGAAAAGTAAGTGTAAGATGCAGAAAAACAGAATTCTTAACAAGCGTAAAAATCAAAATACACTGCCCCAGAAAAATTCAAAAAAACAAGACCCTTTTGTGAAAATAACAGGGGATCTGTACATTTGAAATGTCATACTGTGTTTGATCTCCAAGCCAGGACAGACTCAATCATTTCTAGGAGCTTAAGAATACACAGAGAATATTTTGAGACTATGCTGACAAAGTAATATGCCTCTTCTGATTATGAGTAAGCAGCAATTTTCAAAAGCTTATAATTCAGTGCAATAAGGATAGATGTTCAGAGGCATGGCAAAAGGCACATCTTAGAACCCATTAAGGCTTCACTCTCAAATTTCAAGGTCTTGCTCAAAAGCAATGCAAAGAATTCCTAGACTTTTTTTTTGGAACTTCTTTTTCCATTCTCAGCAGCGATACACTCATCCCATGCAAGCTTTTGCAAAGATATTCAGTGTACAGCAAAACTGTGGACAGAAAATGTCTGCCAAACTAATCAAAGCTGAAAATCAAGAAAATTGACATTTAAAGAGAGAGTTCCTTTCCCCAAGTATTTCTAAACACAAGGAAGCCCCTGAAGCACACATTCCTAAACGACAGAAAACCGTATTGTGAAGCATTTCTGTACACTTGCCCAGTTTTCCCATGTTTCCATCTACTTGGGCTATGTACTGTCCCCAAATGGCCATTTGCAAGTACCTGAAAAGAGAGCTTATAATGAAATCTAGTTAGACTGCTTTACAGGTCTCATTGACCTCTGATGAGACTTGAGGAAGACACCTATTTCTGCTGTGGATTTGTCCCTAGTTTTGTCAGTTTTTTTCAAACACAAAATTTGCCTTCCTTTCCATGGATCAAGTTAAAAAGATACTAATGTTAAACAACCAAAATCCACATCATGTGACTGTCCACATCATGTGAATTATGGTGCCAATTCATAGCTCAAAAATATTTTCACAGATTTCAATGTGATTTTTGAAGTTATATTCACAAGTCTTGAAATATAATTTAACACATTTTAAAAAGCTCACAACTTCTGCTGTCCCTCATCTTTAGCCAAAAGTTAAGTAAACGCTTAAACTGAATAATTAAATACATCAAAACAGGAAAAAAAATAAATATCACAAAATAAAATAGCAGAATCTTGTCTGATTTTGCTTACCTATAAGTATTCCCAGAACTGTAGAATACCTGAGGTTGAAAAAGACCTCAGGAGGCCGTGAAGTCTAAAGCTCTGCTCAAGCAGAGTAAGATGCTGCACACTGCTTGTCAGCATGTCCCATTGCATTTTCAGTATCTCCATGGATGGAGACTTAACAGCCTCTTTGGACAATCTGCTCCAGTGTTGGACTGTCTTCAAGGTAAGGAAGTTTTTTATATTATGTTTACATGAAATTTTCTGTATTCGATTTGTACCCATTGCCACTCATCCTGTCACTGGACGTCAATGAGAAAAGTATGGTTCTGCCTTCCTTACACCCTCTCATCAGGTATTTAATATGAGAATGAAATGTTATTCAGTATTTTAATGTTCGGGAGAGCCAAAGATCCTTTGCCTAAATTAGTCCAACTGCTAATCATGTAATACCACCCAACCCACACATCATGCCTGGTGCTATACAGAACCAGGCTAGCATTCTTAAGATTCAGAAATTATGTATGTATACATGAATTATACAGTATCATGCCTACATTACAGATTACTATAAACACTTGCTTACTTGCTAGCCATTTGTGACCATTACCTGATTCTGGAGAGCCAAATTTTAATTTACAAAGTATATAAAAGACCCTGCACTACCACAGTGTGAAATGCAAAACAAAGCAGTAGTTCCCCATTAGATAAAACGTAAGGGTTTCTCACTCTTACAAATGGCAGAGCACTAAAAACATCTACAAGATCTGAGACTATAGCTCATCAAGCAATTTGGGCTGCAGAAAATAGCACAGCTGCCAAAATAAGCTATCATGCATTCCCATGCACTTTTGGCTGCTAATTTCCCACTTCCATCACCCTCTGTAGCAGTCAGGGTCCTTGGACAGCCGTATGGGAGAGAGATGGGACAAACCCAGCTGAAAACAAAACCATATAAATAATCGGTTATATTCAGCCAGATCTATTCTCCAAATTCATGTACAGCAAGACATGCTGAGGGAGAACGACAACACGGGGAGGTGAAAAGAAGCTGGCAGTGCTTCTTCTGTAGACGTGCCACCTAGGCTACAACTAAGCCATCAACGGAGAGACACAAGCTACTCAAACAGTAACATTACTTTTAGGATGAGCTGGATCAGTCTGTGTAGATGACTGCCTCTCTCCTGAGGGTAAACAGAATCTAGGATGACTAACTGAGATTTAGCTGCTTAGTTTCTACGTATCTAAATTAACTCAGATCTAGATGAGTAGAAAATGGTAGAAAAATAGGTTTGTGACTCTCAGATTACTTCATTTCCATTAACAATTGCCACTGGAAAAAAAAAACATAGTCTAGCTTACCAACACACAAACATAGGATTAGTTTATATGTTCTGTATGTACCTTACATATTTCTTCCTAAACTGTATTTTACATGTACAAGCAACAGATTTCAGTGACGTGGTACTGTATTCCTCCCACAGAGCATATAAACCCACAGTAGAAACAGTCACAGCAGCAGTTTGATTATAAATCACCTACATTTCTTTGGAGTCACTCCGTCATCTTGCTGTCCTGTCAGAAGGGACAGTCTTTTTGCTTTAACTGGTCCTCCTTCCAGAAGTGTCTTTCACCTCTACCACAGGTACAGACAAAAGGTCCTTAACTTTCACTTGAAATTATCTAAGGGTAAGAAAGGAAAGGAACACAGTAAGTGCCAGCATCCATACTGTGTTTTATAGCAAGGTATTACAATCACCTTTTCAAAACATGCCTCAGGGCTATTCTTATACACATGCACTGCACGCTTTTGAAGAAATCCCACACATTTTACATATTTCTTTCTCTGCAAGAAACATGTAAGCTGGTCAGTACTTCTGAAGTAGTCACCTACTCGACTCCTGAGATTCAAAACAAGAAGATGATATTACTTTAAAAAGCATGTGTATCAACTAAAAGATAACTTCCTATTATTGACTATTTATTTTGCACAACTAAGAAATCTTGAATAGTTTTGGCAGGGTTCAATCAGGCAACCACAATTCGCCAAACACAGGTTCACTGGAAACTGTCTTGCCTACCCATTACTGATAAACATTCTAATCTGAGTCTTCAGTTTAACAAAACAGCTCTCTATTGCTCTATATCTTACTGCTCAGAAAGTGACACCTGGAGTTTATGATGGACAGCTCCATGAAAACTTTAAATTCACCACTCCTTCAGAGTCAAAACCATAAACTGAAAGCTAAAAATGATTGGGAAAGGAATAAAGAACAAAGCATAACACAACATTTGTCACTGTAATCCCCATCCTGAAAAGCATGCTCTGCTGCGGTGTCCAGCAGAGAATACAACAATAATAAAACTAATTAGCAAAGGTTCAGAGAAGAAAACGTGTATGACCAAAGGCTTAGAATGGTTTCTATTGAAGAACAATACAGTACACCACAACTATCCAGACCAGAAAAGAGACAATTTAAGGGAGAGAATGACAGAAGACTACAAAAGCCTGAAGAAGATGGAGATGTTGTACAGACCTCCCCTGTTCCCATTCCCTTGAACTCAGGAACTGCCTAGTAAAACTCAAGTTCACAAGAAGATGCAGGGGTTTCTTCTCCATAAAATTGGTAAAAGAACTGTGAACTTTGTTCCAAGGATGCTGTTGATGCAAGGACTTTTCATGACGGAGAGTGGAGGTACCCTTGGAAGAGACCCTTCACTGGAGACAGAGGAAGGCCTAGATGAACCATTGGTCTGAACCAGGATGACCAGTGCTATCCCCTTGTATATTCATTTACGCTAGTGAAAATTCACAGATTCTTGTATCCCTTTTACACTGATACACATACCATACAACAAACAGAATTGCTGCATTAGCTACAAAGAGTCCAGTCTTCCTTGCATTTGAAGCACAGGCTAGATCCTTTTGAACTGCAAAGTGAATTGCTATGGTTCTGTGTACTTTACTACATGCTTAATAAATTTGATTGCCTTTTTCAAAATAGCAACATCACAGAGGTGGAAAAAAAAATCAAATCAGGTAGCAAAGTCTTACTGTAAAGCAGCATCATCCTTCCTCTCCCCAGTCCACAGTCCCAAAGTAGCCAGGGCAGAGGGTTACAAGGCAAGGTTCTGCTTCTCAAGTCTTTTGCTGGTCTCATGTGTTTGAGTCTGTAACTTCATCCATGTGTTCACACTGAGTTCAACGCATATAAATGCAGGTCAACATCTCCATGTCCCAAGTTTTGTCTCAAAGCAAACCTTAAAAATCATATAGTCTGTATTCCAATATCTTCTCTTTTGCTTTAATCTCTAGGATACAGCAGTGTTTCTGATTTATTTTGGGTAAGTGCAGATCAATTAAAATTCCTTCAGGGAAGCCTTCTGAACTAGCAGAAAGTGAATAGCTGTCATCAGGAACAAACACTTTTTGCTGTCATGGGCTGGCATGTCACTTTTCAGCAAAAACTATGTTAATTAATTCTGTCCATACCTACGAGGTGTACCAAAGGAATAAAAGCAGTCCTTTCTGCTGTCTTTCCAGATACAGATCTTTGTGTCTGTGAACTGAGTATCCCTATATGGAGACTTATACGCATTGGCACATTATTCGAAGAAGCAGCCTGTACTAGCACAAAAAAACATAACAGGACAAAAATAACTTTGTTCAGACATCAGTATGCAACCAAAGTCCTTTTTGCAAAATGCATGAATTAATACCCTAACATTTCACCCCAAAATCAGAAAGTTTCCACTACACACAGTCCTATTTATTAACATTCTTTTAGACCCTACAGTGAGAAATCTGAATGACTAATACCTTTTTTTGGTCAGCTTGATATATCAGATCAAAGTATGCTTGCTGTTCTGTCCAGTCCCCCTCACTGCTTCTATGTTCTGCAGAAGAAGAGACTCCTACAATGTTTGCTGTTCTATTGGCTTCCGCAGCTTAAATGGCTACACTGAGGATGAAAGAAAATTGACTGTGCAGCATGCTAATGATCAAAGACCCACGTACTACTGGCCTATAGCAACAATTTAGGCCACCTCTTCCTTCTACCTCTTGTCCAGCTTCTCTGTTTAGAATGTAAAGTCTTAAGGGTAGGAATATAACCCACCCAGCTCAAAAGGAATCCAAGTTCTGTTTGATATCCTGCACATTACTGTGACACTAACTATAAATAAGAGCAGGTTGTACCAAAAAGGAACCAAACAACTTAGAATTAATACATGAGTAAAGACAAGTTACTCGCAACATTGCACAATTTAGAGAAGTGGACTCCAGGTATACTACAGCAGCTAAAATACCATTGCAGGATAAAACCTTTTAAAACAATTTCATAGTAGTAAAAACAATCCAGAATTATGGCCACTACTTCAACATTGAGAAAGAATGCCATTAGAACAGGTAATAGAAGACAGCTACCTACCGGTTGCCAAATAAAAGCCATGATTCTCACTCTTTCCATAGCTTCAAGTTAAAATTGAAAAGTTTACAAAATCTTCCCATGAATATGATTTTGGCTCTCTCATGCAAGTGCACATAAAGAGGAGAAAGTTGATGCACAATTACATCAGTTGCAAGCCCTGTGAATCAGCAGTAATCCAAAATGTGTAAAGTAAGAACATTTCCTTTTCAACCATGTATTATATGAACCCATCTGAAGGTTAAACTAGCATTAATGCCTTCTTTAAAAATTTATTCCAAACTTTCCGTAGTTTAGTTTTACCTCTGGTGGAAACCCACTTATAGAAAAGATGTATGAAGAAACTTTAACAAGAAGAATTTCTTAGCTTATGTTTTTGACTTCTGAAAGAGCACAGTGATACAAGTGATCTATAAAATTAAAGACATAAACATATTTTAGAGTACACATGTACTAATTTGGGGTATTAAAAGCCGTGCTTCTGTTCAAGTTCAAACCATTTCCGTAAGTTACCTAAGACACGAAGTAAAAGTTATACATAGTAACTGGATCTAACAGATCCCATTGTTATGGGACTCTGGGCAATTTTTGCAATTCATAATGCCATGGCTGCATTATAAAGCCACATGAAATAAACACTTTCCCTCATGATTGCCACATATTTTTAGAGTATGTTACAGAAAAACACATTTGAGAAGGAGTATTTAAAGATTATACAAGCAAGTTTCTCATATATCTTATTTACAAAAAAATCCAATGGCTTGGGTCCCTGACTAAATGTGCTATAAAATTCCATTTTTGTACATAAGCATCCTATTGTATTTCCTTTCAATACCTAGAGCCTATTGGGTGAACCTAAGTAAAAGTTCAGTGCAGGATTTGGCCCAAAGTCATGGCATATAAACAACCAAGGACTGGACTGGAGTTTTGGTTTAAGACTGAATAATATTTACCCTTGTATGCAAGTGCATAGTCAGCCTAATGTAGTACACTATTAGGTGTCTTTAGTACCATGTTAATCTAAAAGCCTTTACCCAGAAACCTTATCTCACAAAAACATAAACTCATAAAAACAATCGATGCTTTGCTAGTAAACACAGAAACCTCTGTTAAGAAAGATGTGTTAAAATACAGCATCAGAAGACACAAATATATCTGTGCAAAAGTCCCTTCCAGTTGATCTCTGGTATCATTGTCCTAATCTGGAAACAACATAATGAGTAAACAAGAGATCAGTCATGATGTGAATAATTAAAGAAGTAAAGGTGTTATACTGCAAACATCCCTAAATGTGCTTTTAAACTGAATGAAGCTGTTTAATTTGTCTGGAATTTAAGGAAGTTTATCATGTTATAACTGAATAATGAATACTTCAGAAAACATCACAGTTTGCACTACTTCCCTTCTCTTACATAATAAAAAGAGAAAAGCAGGACAAATTATCTCGAGTTCAAACAGTCTTTCTACTCCTAGAGCCCACGCATCAGTGCCATTACAATAACCATGAAACTTCTCTACACTTTGATATAAATATCCTGCAGGACGTGAAAACACCCAGTAAAATTTGCAACATTTTAAAATCAAGTCCTCTCATCAGTAGTGTACTGAACTTCTCAAATCTTCTGGATTTGTACCAAGTTAGAGAAATATTCCTAATCTCTCTTGCAAATTTATTCTATATTTATTTAAAATACATTGACCAGAAATGCAATCTTAAACTGAATTGTAAGAGGATGGACTGGCAAGAAAACAAAGAGTTGTGTCTAAATAATTCCTTCCATGACTAGCTTGCCTACCATCCCAAAATGAATGCTACATACAATATACCTGATAGAGGACACAGGCTAACTAGGTATATCAAGCAATCTGCCAACAAAAATACAGTGCTGAATTTGGGACAATCATACGAAATGTTGTTAAACCAACATCCAAACTTGGAGAGGTTAGAGAGCCACTGGTAAACTTCCACAGTACTTCTTGTTGCACATATGCCTAGGAATATTTCTCTCCAGAATTCCCAGAAAGGAATCCTCCTTTCTCTGATATTCCTTCCAGCTCTGTCTGGCCTTCTCTTTCCAGTGTTAGGCTGCTGTCCAACATAGGGATACACAGTGGGATCTGAAGAGGCCAAAGCTGAGCAGTTCGGTGTGATTCCAGATGAGCAGTATCACACACAATTCAGTGAGTGGGGACTCTGCAATCGACATGAGCACTGGTGTGATGATAGCAGAAATTCTCATTTCTAAGAGGTTTTGATCCCTATTACCTTAGAGAAGATCACTCATTAACACACAGTACTGTTATGGTGCTGTGGCACTCTCAGACTGGGAGGAGTGCAAAAGGTTTCTGTAGAGGGAAAAATGCGAGAAATTCCATAACATTTCACTGGGCACTTTTTTCTCCTCTCGTTCTCCTTCTCTGCTTTGTCTCCCACTCTCCCTTTTGCTGAAAACATTCTCCCCTCCCGCGGCCCTGTGAGGAACACATCACGTGCATGGAGCCAGAAGGGACAGAAGCAGAACAGGCGAACATTCAGTGACAGCCAGGATGCCTCCTTGTCACCTTAGGCAGTGCCAAGACATGAGAAGGGCTTAGACTGGATGGAATGAGGGTCAGCGACGCTGGAGCCAAAGGTACAAGGGCATGTGGTTTGAAAAACAGACTATGATTGATAAAACTCTGGAGCCTGTGGCAGGTCAGATAGTAGGCACATATGTTTATTTGAGGGGATGATTTAAATTGTTATACAAAAGAAGGAAAACCTAATCTAAAAATCCGAACATCACCATGCCTGATGGGACTTGCTCTTGTCCTCTTGGCTCCTGGGTGCTGTACGGAGGATGATATTCTCGGGAAATTTTCAAATCCAAAATTTCCTGGCAGACTGGGATGTAATTAAACGTTCAGATACACTGTGGAGTTTTCTAGGAGAGTCTGATTTATTTTATTATCATCATTATACTGGATGATATAGATTTATTTAATAAAGCAGCGCAAATCACCTTTTTGAACAATTGCTATTTGTATTGTCTACTTCATTTCAAACATGCTGAACATAGGGTGGTCTGTGATCTAGGGGGTAAAGGCAAGATTTCCAGAGAGGATGCAGTCACACAATGACTTAAGCCACTCTGAACTGAGGCTGAAGTAGCCCGAATGTCCCTCTTTTTCCTCTTCAGTTTCAGCTGCAGATTCCAACTTTGTCCCTGTGCTGACTTCGACATTTGTGCTATTGCACAGACTGGAAAGCTTATTATTTGAAAACAGTCCTGCAAAACAAGTGATCAACTTTTGACCAAAATGAGAACATCCCTTCCAGGGCGAGAGAAGTGTTGGGAGATGTGGCCTGAATAAAGGTGGGATCACACAGTCATGACATGGCTTGGCTTGCACTGCTGAGGAAGCTCACCCTTGCGCCTTGGGGGAGTAGACTGATGAACAATTCTTACAGTGGTAAGAGGCAGCTACAGCATCACCTCCTTCTTCCTAGCACTGGACATCGAGCTGTGCCACAGTAACTGTTTACAGAGCTACATGGTCAGTCGTTCTGGGAAATTAGTCTAGACTAAAAGTAATATGGCAAAATAAACCCGTTTTCAACCCTACAGAATCCACCTTGCAGACTTGTAAACTACTGTATGAGCATCTTCAGAGGTACAGCAATGAGAAGGAATGAAAAGAAGCTTAAGCCAGTATTATTACTAAAGAGGCATTTACCACCCCATGATCTGATCAGCTTGCAGACTCCAGCAGTCAAAAGCTATCAGATATCGCTGCAGCCTACCAAGTGCTGTCATCCCCAGCTGACTCCCCCTCAACTTCTCTCCAGCCTATGAAGACCCACTACAAAGAATTGCGAAGACCCACACTACAAATGAGATGGAATTGCAGTCCTCTGGGCACAGGTGTGGGTTCTACAACAAGGCCAGGCTTCAGAAGGGCAGAAAGGACCATAGCATCAAAATGCAGCAGCTGTTGGTTTTGATTTACATCTCTTAGAGAACTGGGCCCCATTATTAGAGTGGATGTACACCGGTCTGGCGCACTTTGCCATAGAATTATTATTTCAGTACATAGGTATGCACACACTTACAATTGACTCTCTGAATAGCCCATTCTCAGTATTTATATTACAAAGCAAAAACTAAGTCAAAGTAAAAGCCTGGGCTTGGGCCTTAAGGTTAAATAACTTTTTTAAAATTCCAAAAGGAGATCCTTAATTGTAATTTATCTCACTCTTCATTTTAATCATATTCGATTTGTACAATATATGTATCATATTTTCTCCAGATTACATGGCTGTACTTTAGCTAATACAAGTACATAACTTACATGTAAGTTGTCTACATCATTTAGAGCACACTTAAAAACAATCGTGGCCCATCATTCTACTAAACTATGGTCCCCCTTTTAATTGTCTTTTTTATAGACACAGAAGGGTAATCATTAAATGAAATCTTACTATGAGCCATCAGTCCAAGAAATTTTTTTATATTTAATAATTTTGGATTTGCTTATGTATTCATTTCCCCACAATAAAAAAATAATTAAGAAAAAAAACACTTCAAGAAAAAAAGGAGAAAGTACCTTATCTGCATTTCTCTTGCAATTCCGTTTGGACAAGAGCATTTCCTAAACATAGCCTATTCACTGCTGGATATGTAATTACCTTCAGTTCATAGTCTAGACATTAATGCTTCTGCAGTATTTAAGACTCCTTGTAACATGCTTGCTGCTTTAAGTAAGCAAGGCTAAATCTTGACCAGATAAATTAGCAAAGAATGCAATAAAAGCTGCAATAAAAGAACTTTATCCTCCAAACCTTCAAGTTGCTGCTAAATGAGATTTCTTTGAAATGCAGATCAGTTGAACTAGATTAGCGAATTTTAGCTCCTGTCAACATCATAACAAAATACAAATACAATTGTTCACTGGCCTTATCTCCATGCTTCCATCTGCTGCCTTGTTATTTACTTTCCTTGATTTACTATGCAGATCTAAATAAGACACATCAAGGAGGGCTTACAACACAATGGCTTCTTAAGCTTTACATCAAGGTATTTGAAACTGAAGCCCTGAAAGGGCTGCCATCAAAGACATATCTCTAATGAACTTCCATATCAGAGAAGGTTTGGTATTTAATACTGCTGTGAAAAGAAAAAGCTACAAATCAGAATGGCCTATGAAGGAAAATGTCTGCAAATCTTGATGAGATTAGCACCTACCAGAATTAATATCCCAATAAAAATGATATCTGGTTCCTTGAAGAGTTAAACTTCCAACCTTTGCAAAAATAATGCCTAGTATCAGAAAGCAAAAACTCAGCTCACAAGGTCGAAAGGTCAGGGCAGTATTGGTTTTCACCCACAAAATGTTCAAAAAGCATTTTTGCTGGTGACTTGATTAAGATACTGTTGACAAACTACCCCTAGAATGAAGTAATTAACACAGTCACCAGTGCTACTACAGCACTTTCTGCAATAGTGGAATTTTACAGTACCTTTAAAAAAATTAGCAACAACTTCATGGCAAAACAACATAATCTAAAATGACAGCATGCAACATTTGTTCATCAATTTTACTATTTCCCTTTCTCCCCCACAGCAATCTATGGCAGTGCAGGATAAAATCTTCTGTCAGTTTGCTTAAAAAAAAAATCCTTAAGTGCTATTTCTATTACATGGCACAGCCCTACTTGTAAAGTGCAATAAATGAAGAAGTTTCCTCCTCATGACTTAAATGCTCTACATATCTGACAGATTAAACAAATACAAACAGCTTAAAAGTTTCCACAACCCATGCATAACCTTGTGCAATAAACCGTCAGCTCTCGCAGTGTGCTGCTGTTTTTGCTAGGCACCAAAGTACATAAACAAATTATACTTTTCTTTCTTAAGAAAGCATTTCAATCATTTATGTTCTTCTATAGCAAGGGAAGATCCCACAAGCATGTTCCGTACCATTGATCAATCAGCTCCAAACCGAAGTAGACATGTTGTATGCTCCAGTGCCCGGAAATCATGCTGCAGGCTTACCAGATGATGAAAACGGAGGTATGCAGTGTAGGGGAGCCCCACATGGCTCCCGCTAGCTCCTGGGCATGTCAAACTTCACAAGTACCCTACAGTCAATGACAGCAAACACCTTCCCTTTTCTTCTCGCCTCCAAACATGTACTTGCCTTTCTACCCTATTTCCAAATTACAGGCAGTCTTCCAGAAACAAAGCCCCCAAATAGAAGCAGCATCCCAATGGCTACACTGCAGAAACCACAGTTGTCTTTAGGCTAGATTTCATTTCGTACGGGCTATGTTCCAGGCTTACTTACAGTCACGAGAGACCACTACCTTTCCTTGTTTAATGAAATGAAAAAACAACAGATTTGCATATGTAGAAGCAGGTGCTGTAACAGGTTTGACTACTCTTGACCTAAAGCATGTAAAAAAGATTTATCAGCAACAGCTGTCCCTAAGGTACTGAGGCTCTGACGGACAGTCAAAACTTCACCATCTGCACCGCCGTGTGTTAAAAATGACAATCTGAATTAAAAGCTGGTCAACAAATCTCATATAACTAATGCCTTCCATATCCCCATCCATATGTTGAATTCCCAAGATACACAACACTTGGATTATCTATTATAAATACTAGTCTTGGAATCTAAACAAAATAAGACAATCTAGGAAGATGTGAAAAGTAAGACTGTGGGAGCTGCTACTTATTCACAAAAAAAGTATTTAAATAATACTCTGAATGTACATAAGTTGGACATACTTCAACAATTTCACATCAAGATATAAACATCTATTCTTTTAAAATAGCATTATATCTTTTTTCAGAATTAAAAAATAGCTATAAATATTTACGTAGGCTAATTTGAGGATTTACAGTGCTGCAGCATTGTTTTAGCTTGTGGATTATTAACCAACACAATTTTTGCTCAGTTTAACTTTTCTGAGGCCTTTCTTGAATTCCTTGTGACTGACAGCAAGGAAGTGAGGTTTGCAGTTTATGATATGAAGAAAAATTGTGGTTTTTCCCCTGGACAAGAGGAAGGAACCTGAGACTCTGAACATGACCCCCTGGTGCACACAGTGACTTGTTCTGGAGCTATGCTAGCAGAAGGTAGCACCATATGCCCCGAGCCCCAACTTGGATGCTCTTTCTACAGTCTAATGTGCTTGTCAAAAAATGTTAAAATCACAGATTTACTTTCTCTGGGTATACTTCATTGTTGTACAAAGTAAAAAGAAAGGATAATACATTTTTTCATGTCTTATACGGACCAGCATCCAAAACGTACTTCCACCAGTTTAGAACGGGAGATCATTTTTTATCTTTGAACAGGTTCTGAGGTGTTTAAACACTACAGCAATCTTATGCTTGATATCAATCACAGCTATTATAACTCTCATTGATTACAAACTAATTACATTCTGAACTTTAGCATCAAAGTCTTGGAAAAAACAGCTCATTTACCTGACAATGAATGGGAATTACCATTCTTTGCTCCACTGAATTTCATTGGACTTTTTAAAATGGAAGGGAAAAACCTCCAAAACATCATAGATTTTATCACTGTAACCCACGCAGGATAATTACTAAAACAAGAAAAAGAAAATCACGGAGCACATACTGGAAGCAAATTTAAAATAACAGCAAATGTGCTTCACAACATTTCTAATAATAATTTTAGATCTGGCAGAACATGTAAATTCACTCACTTCATGTTTTGTTTTTTATGTTTTAGAAGAAAAGAGAAGCATTTTATTTGAAATATATATATATGCATGTATATATATGCAGACACCGCTGAAAGACAGGAGGTACTTCTTTTCTCAAATGAATAATGAAACTATCTTGCAGAATTTTGTGAGATTCAAGTGATCCTTCAAACAGTTACAATTCCATTCAAAAACAAAGCAGAGTTGAAGAAAAAGAAATACAATTTATTTACTCGCTAGGTTGTAACTGTCTGTTGAGAGCTACAGTGATCCTCTCAAGAGCATAAATATTTAGACAAATTTTAAAATGTGTATTATATACTTGACAGAACGTATTTACATGACAGCTCAGAGCTTAAACAATCTGATCAGAAATATTTCCCATATAAAACACAGTCAAGTTAAGAAAAAAAAAGGCAGCTGAGCCATGTAAACAGGTTTGAGATTAAAAACACAACCATTTAGAAACAGATTAGTCATTTAAGTGTTTGCGTCAAAATTGTGATAACCTTCATCCTGCTTCCCGATTCACAGGATTGTATGTATGAGTTTATGAAAATCGAAGACGAGCAGCATACGACATTAACACTGTTGTCTTCTTTCACTAAGCCATTTAATTGCCTGCTCGTTATCTGCTGCCCTCTGCTGTGGCAGGTGCCGCGTCCCAGGCCAGCAGGGCTGCCTCTGTCTGGCAGGGATGCCCATCCCACCCAGCCACCATGGGAAGGTCAGGGCCCAGGCTAGGAAACCACCCCTCTCCTGCCCCACAGAAAGCAGGAAGCCAGCTCCTCGCACAACACTGCCGAGGCGATGTCCAAGAGTGACAGAGATGGGGAAAAATTAGAAATTAGGTTTACATAGCCTGCTAGGACTTAAGGGTGAGGGTGGACCATCTCCCTGAAGTCCAGTATAGCTCTCCCCAACAGAGCCACTGGAGGAGCTGAGCGCTCATTTATCCCTCAGTGACCTACTGCTCTTTATCTTGGCAGTATTTAAACAAATTACATGTTTCGGGATCAGATATTGTGTCTCAGGGTCTGGCTTAAAAACCAGCAACAAGCGAATTCATCACAGCCCAATTTTAGAACATCACCATGACTGTAGGGGCAATCCTCCCTCCTTCAGGAAACTGTGAAGAGCAGGAGATTCCAGACCTCAATGTACCTGAAACAAACTGCAAAGGCATGGAGAAATGCCTGTACAGAAAAACATGATAAGCTCACAGGCATAAACTCCTACTGTATTCTGTGCTATTCAAAAGACAGAAGAGCTTTGGAAAGAAAACAGAGCTGGTTCAATGCAGTTATTGGATACTTCAAATGAATTGCTGTCACCAAGCAGCAACTTACAAAAAAAGGCGTGAAAGGTTTTTTAAGAATGCATGTATTGAAAAGCTACCATGTGAGCAACTTGAAGGAGCTTTTACATTCTTGCCAGGGAAACAGGTACCTTAGGGGAACTATTCAGATTAAAAGAAGATGCAAAAGCAAAGACAGAACAGATTAACAACGAGCAGACCCAGAGTCAAACATTGCATTGGAAATGGCAGGTCAAACAGATGAGGTTTGGACCATCACTATTATACAGTACTAAAATCACATTCACCCTACCTAACTTTAAACATCTAAACAGAATGTAATCGTTGCCTAGCACAGAGCTCCCTGCAGAGTCTGTGGCTCTCCTCTGTCTGGGAAGCCAGGAAGAGTGCTGTCCGGGTTAAGAAGCATCAGTGAAGTACCTGATGTTTCAATGGATGAACCTAGCCACTGTTAGGATGAAACACAAAAGGGAGGAGACTGCAAGAACAACACTTCGAAGAGGGAAGGAATGCTGGAAATTTTGCAAAATATAATGTAATCTGAGTTTGAAAAAAATTCAACTTTAATACAAAAAAACTTCAAGTCCAGACTGTAGGTCAAGTTTTACAATGGATACATCTACAGAGTTACACAGATTTTTATTTCTTGGACTGTTTAAATTCAGTGACTATTAATGTTAAATTCTGTGAGTGTTAAAGGTATTTGTTAAGTTAGTTATTTCATGTACAGAACAAAACATGTTTGGTTATATTTAGTTATAATTTTCAACATTCGAATAAATCAAAAGCTAGGAAATGGTGGTGAAAAAATGCTGAGGATCTTTGTTTTTAAAAACCCTAAAACAAAAAAATAAAATGCCAACACATATGGACACCGTGTATTTGTGGACTATAAAAAATATAATACCTGTCAAAGAAATGATTTCTTATTCCACTCTCCTTTCAAATTATAAAGCAATCATTTAGACAATATTGAAAACTTGCTTATTGTAAAAATACATGTGCCTCATAATGCACAAAGAATGATTTCCTCACACATACTTGTTTATTAATATATTAAGCAGCATACAGAGGTAATCTTTGTGCTTGCAGCACATAAAACCTTGATAATTAATATTTTATATTAAAATAAGGTGCCAAATAGTGAATTTTCAGATATTAATCTCCCTACTAAACCCTATCTCCTTGTTGTTTACATACAGCAATTCTCTTTCAAATTTTAAAAGTGCGAATCTTAAAAAACTGGAAAAATACAACTATAAAACATCCTTTGTTTCCAATTAGATTCCAAGGTTGCAAAATATTGTGTCTGTCCCAATTTTACAGAACTGCTTAAGGCATCTGCCAACCAAGTTTCAAGAGGATTAGCTGTAATGAAAATGCAACGTATGTAAATACAACCACATATTTAAATGTCAAATATTTCAAACACAATAGAAAAATTACAAATTCAAAGTTATCCTTCCAATATAATTCTATCAACTCCTTTCATTAAAGATAAAAACTTGGAAACAGCATTTTTATACTGTACAAACCAGACAATGTGGCGATACGTTAACTTAGCCTTCTTAATGCCTCTCATTATTGAACTGAATGGGATTTTTTTTATGAACACACAACATACTCTACTTTTAACACCAATTCCACATACTTCAGATTCATCTTGTAGATTCAGAAGAATCTTGTTCCTTGTGTTAAAGCTAGCAAAAATAAGGTAGAGTACTAACTTTAAAAACACCTATTCCTTTCTGCATTTTGAGTATCTTGTTTATTTGACATGATGTATATAATATTAGCACAGGAGAAAGAATTCAATTACAAAAGAAAATACAACCATGCAGCTAAAAGTACTCTGACTTCAGACACATTTTTCTCATCTCTGGATGTGGTACAACCTTGCTGTAAACTGTTAGGTTTCCACTACTTAGAGACAGACGGTTTCATACTGCTCAACAGAGATTACTGCTGTCTATCTAAATAGGGCTTACAGTGGCATCAGCATATTTTATTAACTCAGAACTATAAATCCTATTCTTATATGCTCTCAAAGACCAACACTCCTAGGGTCAGTTAAATTTACAACAGTGTGGCACCAAACAGGAAGAAGCTTCAAAGTGAGGATATGCTCCTTTCCGATATCCCCCTGGGAATTCTGGTATCTATTGCAAGTTTAAAAAGCAATACCCCATCCTTGGTATTACACAACAGTTTTCCAGGCAGATTTTTCAGCACACTGCAACATTACACAGTATCCCAATATACTTCATAGTGCCTCACAACACAGATTTTCTTTGTGTTTCAAGAGTTCTCCCTCCTTTGCATGACAAGCGTCGTATTTGCAGGTGAGTAATGTTAACATCTGCTCTTCTGTCACTGAGACAGTGAACACCTGTGAAGGAAAAATCTCCACATTTTTAAGCATTTAAGTAATATTCATTTGTATTTCACTGCATATCAGTACATGGAAGTACTGTCATTAGCACCAGCGAAGTTATTTTTGCATGTATTTCTCAGCTATCCTCCGAATTCACGGAGGTTATATTTGCAGAGTTATATTATAACCTGCATATATACTGTTAAGGACTGACAGCAAGATGAAAACAGAGATGACAAAGCCAAGGAAGTAACAGTCTAAAACAATACAGAAATTTTCAATTATATTCAAACTCTACAAACTAAAAGATCATTTTAAACAAATGATTCATGTCTACTTACACGTACCTTTATTCTACTCCTTCTGAATGCATGGACTAACCATCAAAAGTGACTCCCAAATAAAATTTTGACTTTACAGCAGCAATGATGCAGTTATCTAGATAAACACTGTTTTTTTCACCTAGATACACCAAACATAATTTAGCCCCAAGCAATCCTCAGAAATACAAATGATATTCTAGTGCCTCCTCAGGGGAAAAAACAGCCTTGTCATCTCTCTCTGCACCATTCAGTGACACTAAACTCTACAGGGCAGTCAAGTAGTTTCCACAATGGAAGAATAAGAGAAGCACTGTACAACACTGATGAATTTGGAAATATTAGAACAAAATATACACCGAAATTCATCAAGTGCTCTGTTTTTTACCCTGCCCTCACCCCCACACAAGGAACTGTCCTAAATCAAAAATGGACAACAAGAAGGTGGGTTTGCTCCCCTTGTCAAGACAAGTCCTGCATACTGTGGAGATACCCCTAGTCCTTTCTGAGAATGCATCACAAAAGTAGAATCAATCCACACACCAATATTATTTTAGTGATACTATTATGAAATATCTATAACTCACTCAATAAGTCAGCAGCTCTTTAAAGTTTCCTTCCTTATGCTAAAAACAGCCTTATTTAATAATAGAGGCTGTTATTAATGTTCAACAATTTGAGGATCTGATTTTAAAGTAATAAACCAATTTTAAACAAGATCTTCTCAAACTGCTGACCATTTACTATTTTATCATATTTTTATTGTAACACAGCACTATTCATTGGAACTTTACTCTCAAATAACAATTTAACATTCAATGCTATCACTGCTATGAAGAGAAAAATACTGAGCTTTGAAGCCATAGTCATATCAAAATTGTAGTCTTGTACACATTTCAGAATCTACTTGATTTGCTATTTTGCAACAAAAAAAAGTAAAGAGACTACAAACAGCAAAGAGTCAGAAGTAAACATTTTGATCAACCTAATTCTCTTTCAAAAATCAAAACTCCTGCTGTTCTTTAGAAAAATACCTTGACATTTAAAGACAAAATAAGTGCATGAGTGTGAGCTGTTTACATCAGATAGAAATAAATCCTTCCCAAATATACAAAGCATAAAGTTTTCTTCTCGTAGTTTATGAATAGTATTTAAGGAAATGCTTAAAACACTTAGCAAATCTTTTTAGAACTTAGTAACCTCATCAATGTAGCTGCTCAGACACCATGGTGATGTGCATCGTATATACACTTCTGAAAAAGAAGCATCAACTCAACACAAGGATGCGATTTTAGGGTATAGAGAAAGGATAGGGCGTAATTATACTGCATGTAACAAAGTAGGTGGTTCAGTATTATATGGTGTATCACCACAAAACAGAAGAAGTCCTGAGTCAGAAACACTGATGACTTACTATGATGTGCAAACCAGCAAAAATAGGGTTTGGAAGAAATTAATCATATGGCTGGCCCTCAGAAAAAAAACTACGCATGCTGAATAGTTTAAGCATGAAGACTTATAATACATATGAAATTCAGCTACACAAGTAAAATTTCACAGAAACTCTTTCTTCAAGATGCATTCCAGCTCACATCTACATGAACACCACACTTCTTTTGAGCAAGCCACAAGCTCTAATTTCTTATGTCTTGAAGTCAGTTATGAGTAGATTTTTCAATTCAGAGATTTTCCAGTTGAGTCAACCCCCTCCCTGCACACCATTTTACAAGAACACCGCCCTCAGAGATACAGTGACCACTCACAATGCAGGAGGACCGGGGGAAACCCCATCTCTTCAGAAACGGCAATAGCATATCATAAGAAGAGATCAGTTATCTGTGAAACTACAACTCCACTCCAAAACTGTCTCCAGCTCATTAATTACAATTAACCTATTTCTAGTTCATTCAGATGTTCCCTCTTCACTTTTTCAAGCACAGCTTTTTCCTTCCCAAGCCCTAGCTTAGACTTGCTTCTCCGCAAACGCTAGGTCTGCTGTCCTGTATATGTCAACACAGAATTGCCTATCCAGTAGCTCCAACACCTACTGAAATCCTGGCCAAACAAGCCCATATGCACTCTTTCTTCCACCCTCTTGATGGTCTCTACTTAAGACATAATGGCCCCTAGAAAGCTGGGCATCTTCACAGTATCCTCTAATTGAAATAGTTTAAGCTACCAAAAGCCTACATATAAAATATCCATAACTCACAACAATACTTAAGGGGCTCTGTGCAGAGCAGGGGACAATTTGAGGGCTATAGTCAAAATGCTACTTGATCTGTATCACAGTAAACTCTATCTAAATTTGTGTACCACTTCCTTCCAGTTTACACAATGGAGATAAGCACTGGGTTTGCAAGTTGTTTGTTTGGGGAGGAAATGGAGAACAATAAAAAGGAAAAAAAAAAGAGTCTTCTACTAAGCCATCCTGTGTCCCATTACAAAGACTGCTCTTGAATTTACCAGATTTACATAGCTGTATGTACTACATAACATATATACATATATGTTACATATATATATAACACACTGTATGTTCATACAGTTATATGCTTTAATGTTCACTTTCAGCCTGCGCTAAAACAAACTGGAAAAAAAGGGGAGGATAAATAAGACTACTTTGTCCCTTGGGCATGCAAAGGCTACTGCAAACCAAAACACCAGCTCAACATTGAGACCTCTTAAATCATTTTAACGAGTTTTTGGACGAAAGGTCTTCCTGAACATAAAAGTGCACAAACTTAAGCAGACAGACAGTATTTGGGCACACATTTGGTCCTGCTAATAAACTGCAAGCGAGAGTCCCAGGAAGACATTATCTAAAGGTAATCTTCTAAGCTGTAACGGTCAAACATCTTGGGTGATAACAGATGAGTAAAAAATTTTATGAAAGTAGTAGACAGGTTTCACTGGTGACGTTGACAGGTTTCCAGGCCACTACCAAGTTCCAAATTAACAATGACTAAGTATTTTGTCATGAACAACAACTTGAAAACCAGTTTTCAAGATTTCAAAGCTTGAAGCTGAGCTTTAGAAGGTTTTCGTAACACAGGACTTTTTAAACAGACTGCTCAACTTAAACATTGAATTTAACAACTCTCCTTTATGGAATTGCAGCTTTTGAGAATCATTTATTATTAAGCTAAAAGCATACGCTGCCAAGTGCAAGTCAAGATCCTGCAGTGGACACTAGATACTGTACATTGCCAAAGAACTTGCAAGAGGTTGCAGGTCCAGATCCAGACACACATTCAGCTGCTGATGCTTAAGTTTTCTGTTTGCAAACCTGACTGTTTACTCTGTCCCTTTTGGTTCTCACAGCAAAGCGCAGGTCAATGGTTTACCCACAGCACATATACATAACTCTTCCAGAGAAACATCCTGGAATGCGCTGCTCAGGGAGGTGGTGGAGTTGCCGACCCTGGAGGTGTTTAAGGGGAGATTGGATGAGGCACTGTGTGCCATGGTTTAGATGATGGTTGGTGTTAGTGTTGGGTTATAGGTTGGACTTGATGATCTCAGAGGTCCTTTCCAACCTTGTGATACTGTGATACTGTGATCTATGCTCCTGCCTTGACAGCTGAGTTAGTTCACTTCTGAAAACACCGTGATACCGGGAAGACGTGGATTCTCTGACATGCAAAATCTAGAAAAATCTAAGATACTGCTCTGGGCGCAGGTAAGTTTTTATGCAAATTTCAGCATTATAGCAAATTAAAACTTCAATGTAGTGACATTAGTGATTCATGTAAACTCCAGTGCCTCATATGATAACCCAAGATTAGGGAAATTCTGTCCAGGGGAGAGTCCAAGTTTCTTCTTTCATGTTACCACAATCTTGAACAATCTCTCCTATCACACAACAGTCTTACCCGTATGTAGTGGATTGACTTTTGGATTTTTCAGATCTTCCTAAAAAAAAAAAATAATGGCCTTTACAGGTCTTCCTTAACACCGGAGGTCAGGATCCACTGAAGTATTCCATATCTTCCTTTAACGTAACACAACATACAAATAAGGTGTAGATAGGAGAGTACGCTCTCTTCTTCTTCCAGCAAGCTGGAGAGCAGGAGCTCCGTTGCTGCTGGTCCTGTCTGGAGCTGAGGCCTGCAGTGGCTGCTGTTGTCTGCCCACGTGTGGGGGGAGAGTCCTGGGTCGGATTTAGCTGTTCTGCTTTCCTCAAGGGAAGTGGTGAGACTTCATTAGTTCTTTATTTTGTTAGTTACCTGGTCTTACAAGTGTGCATACCTGTTTGGTTTTAGTTCCTTTTTGTCCTTTTTCCTATTTTCCCTTTCCCTCTTCCCTTTCTTGGAAGTTTTGCATGATATCCTTGCTATATGTAGGTTTTTTTATTTAGAAAATGCAGAAATACATATATTTAGTGTGATTTCGGTTTTTCTATAGTTTTTTTTTCCTTTGAAAGGGGGGAAGTTTTGGGAGAGAGGCAGACTGAGCGGTTGGAGAGCTTGGGAAAGCTATCTCAAATCAGCTCAGCATCTACTCTTTTAAATCCTGGAACTGCAGTTAATACCTGCTAGACAGCTCCACAGCAGATCTTTGCACAAGAGCTCTGTGGGTGACTCCAGGTGCAACCCTATTGCAGCTGATGTTTTCCTCCCTCTTGAATGCAGTATTTCATGACCTTCTTCCTTTCCAACCTGCTCCCCTCCATGTTTACTGGACTGCTGGCAGTCCAGTTTCACAAGAGCAGGAGTCAGAAAACTGACACCACAAATACAACTACAAAAAAAAAGTTAGTACACTGAAATTACTTAGAAAAGACAATGAAACACTGAGGTTGATGCACAGAAATTAGACTACACTGAAATGAGACTGCATCACAGTTTATTGAGAAATTAAAATCAAATTATTTTTTTATGAGTAATCTCAATTTTTCCACTTTCTCTAACCCTCTGATTTCCCTTAAGTAATTTTTCATTCCATTATTTAAAATTCACAGAAGTATCTGTGAAATCCTCACTCTGATGATCTTTCCTATTTCTTTCCTAATTCCAGTCCTTCAAATGTCACCCCATGTTTCTATCTCTTTCAGAGAGAAGGGCAGCTTTCACTCGGTACATGCTACACCTCTTCTGCTTTCAATCCTTCTGTTCATATTCTTTATCACTATGTTTAAAAGAATGAAGGAACTCTACAGGTTCCTACTGAACAAAGAGATTTACAACAAAAATAGAAAACTTGAGATGACATTAAGGCGCTGAGTTTATAGGTAGCTGCAGGAGACAAGAGCACAAGAACATTTGGGAAAAAAGTAAGGTATGATATTTAATGCCAAGGGAGTACTCTCTCAAAAATCCTTAAAATTTCTCCTTTTTGCTGTCCACAGTACCCAGCAGTCAAAGACCTTCTGATGTAAAATATTTCATAGATATGTCAAGAAGCTCTACACAGATATGAGATCTTATTATAAGTCAAAAAGATCTAAAAATATGCCATTTCTCTATTAAGAATGCTTTTTTACTAGCTTCTAACCAATAATATATGTACAACTGAGATTCACTGTGGTGTTGCTAGTTCTCAAAATGTTATTGCAAATATTTTTATCCCAGCCTTCATAAATCCCATGTAACTCTAAAACAACTTCATGTCACAAAAAAAAAATCTGTACTTTATATGAGAGATGGAGTAAAGTTCAAAAATATCTGAAAACTTTAATCTATGGACAAGGGTTTTTAAAATAACAAAAGCAAATGAAAATTTTAGACATTCTGATGCCTCTGAATTTTAAATGAGTTCCTAAAAACATAAGATAACACTGTTTGAAATGACTGAATTCATTTCACTGTCCCATTCCAGTCTGAAACGTGACACAAATAACACTGTTTAAATAACTGGGACAGAGACAGAGATGAAACAAATGTTGCACGTTTTTGTTATATGTATAAGAGAACATCATTTTGTTACAAGGCATAAGGCGCCATGCAGAAAGCAAAGCAAAATCTGGAACCAAAGGCAAATATTGTGCATATACACGCTAGCTATAAGGGTCACCCTCAGTGCTTACTAATGCATCCAGGTTCACAATGTGGGATGTCTACAGAAAGTTGGCATCAATTCAAAGACCATGGCTGCACAGTTAAGAATTTTAACAGGGTTTGACTTGTATTCTACAGTAAGTTTTAACGTCAAAATGAAAGTCCAGAGTATAATAACAACTAGGAATTCTCTATGAAAGAATGTTAAGGACCTCTACACAAAAGAAAGGTACTAACTTAAAAATCAGAGGCAAGGGGCAAAAGATAAGATCTTCTTGCCAGAGGAAGGCTCCTATATCATCCTCTCACCTCCTGCCTTCTCCACAGGCGTCCATTTGAATGCCAGTATCAAGGGAGGCACAGGATAAAAGAAAGTGAGAACTTGGATGGTGCTTCCCAGAGCTGCTTCTACCACAAAGCCGCAGCTCCCCAGACGGGATGGCAACACTTGCAAAACTACTCGCTATGAACACAGGATCCCCCACATGACTTCATAAATTTAAGTCGGAGGGACAAAACAAGTGGAGAAACACTCACCTGCTCTGTTTAAACTACAGTGCTGTTTCCTTTTATTCACATCATGTTTCTACCTAAAATATGGCACTACATCCCTCTGAAGAGGACTATTTTTATTTTAATACTAAGCATATTTAGTGTTGAGGGGAAGCTGAATGAGTGGAATGGACACACTTATCACGACTACTCAAACAAAGCAGTGTGTGGAGGCAGCACCAGGCATGCTCAGGCCAAAATGACACGAACAGCCCAGTCCACCTCTTACAGGAACAACTGACTGAGACGGAGATAGTACACTTCGAAATATCATACACAAGAACGATAAGGAAGTAGAAAGAGTAGTTACTAGACTGGAAGACAGACAACTTCAAACATTAAGAGTGTATTCTCCGTGATCCTACACAATTCCTTGCTACAATTCCTTGCTTTGTAAACGCAGGTTTTACATCAGCTAGAAATGATTCTTGTAGTCTGATTTTCCAGTAACTAGTAAGCTATGCTTAAGCTTGCTTAAATTTCAGTCTATAACTTTCTGTGGTGGTTGTGATTTGTTAAATAAATTTTGTTTCTTTAAGATAACTTAACAGGTTATCTTAAAACTCGGTGCTCAGATCTCCTCTATTGGATAGCAGAACATATATGTGTAATGAAATAGAGTAACAAGGTACTCCTGTAAGCATATGATATTTTAACTATATGCTATGGGATCAGGCTACCAAGTGGAACCATCACGTCTATGTCTGCCTATTTAAAGTTCCCATATTTCAATACTCAACAACAACATTGCATCAAAGTATTTATCTTCCTAAGTTAGTTTCTCATACGCAACAGCAGACAACTTACAATTAAGCAAGCAATGTAAAATATCCAGATAAAAGAGTTAAACATCAAACAGAAGATGACTGGCAGATGACCAATTTGCTATTATAACATCAGTACCAAGGTTATACCTAACCTTAAGGACTAAGCCTTCAAGAATAATAAATAACATCTAAGAAAACCAAGGGTGTTTCGTTCCTTGAGGATATTCAGAGCAATGGTCCTATGCTGACACAAGGAACAAATCAACTAAAAACAGCGGCAATCACAAAAGCCAGCAAACCCCATGTCTCAATAGCAGCTCAAACTCAGCAGCTGACCAGAAGGTAGTAGAGGACAAATGGATTTGAGAATAAGAAGTCATGAGGTCCAGAGACAGTTGTTACTTAATGACAGAACATTTATTTTCTCTTGGAGGACTCAGGAAGTTCACTTTCTACATCCATGTTAGACATTAGCATTTTGTTAATAACCTGCCATCGTTATTTGAAGAACAGTAAACTCTTTCTTTGGACTTAATGTAAATGCAGAACCTTATACAGAAAAGAAGAGAGTGATGGGGAGGGCTGAGCTTCTGCCACACGTTCTCTTTATTGCTGCCATACTGTTTTCACAGAGGAGAGCAGTACTCATCAGGGGCTACGTACATTTTCTTTCTTCTCTCTTCTCTTTGGTACTGATGCTGACACACAGAGAGATCCCACTAGAAATAACAGCACTGTTAATTATCAAAGGACACCCTGGGGTGAAATTGTGCTAGTACATACCGTACCCTACACCTTCCTGAGCTACAGTGCTGTGCTCTACAATTAAAGCTCACACAGCTTCCAGGATTTATAGAGGATTTTTTCAAAATAATTTTGAGAATGCTAAAGGTTACTTACAAGTCATTGGACTTTTTCATGGTGTGTAACCCAAAGGAATTTTCACACCCTAAGAAACACCTTATTGCTTGAGAGTAGAGAAATTTTTTCCTTTGAAGGACTGGTAGATAGTCTACTTTCATGGTGAGTGAGTTAGAATACCAGACATTCGATGTGGTGTTTTAGTCTCCTCTCAACCACAGAGGAACACAGAAGAACTTCAAAGAAGCCAGAACAACATGGGAAAACCAGACAAAAAACAATGCAGATGACGATAATTATTATATTAAAAACAAAGTACGTAACCTTTACATTTTTCAGACGAATGACAGTCCACATGTATACTCACACTGTGAATGGCACCAAACCATTAATCCTTTGTCATAAATTACCTGGCAGAGGACCTCAGAGGCCTCCAGCCAAAAAGCAACGCCAACACTCAACCGTGTCTCAGACACCACCACATTATGAAGACAAGGATGCATTTCCATGTGGTCACTCAACAATTACTTGGGCTTCAGTATGAAAGTTCCAATCAAGTTAGAAGATCCTGCTTTGGCCACTCACTGCAGATATTGACACCAACCTCTATTCAATAAGAAGGCTGCATCCATACAGAAACCTTTAATGCTTCCAGCAGCACGAGTGGAGGCTTTACTCATGCTAACAAACCAAAAGGGCCATAACATATGTTCACGTGCTTAATCTGTGAATACATAGTACTCACTTGTGCTGCCTTGACATAAAGGGTCTGAAAGAAGAAACTTGAAGGTCTGGGGTGTAGGAGGAAAAACTGAAAGATTAAGACACTTGGGGAAAGTGGCAAAAGTCAGAGAGCCTTATCTGTGAGCAGCAGTTACAAGAAACATCAGAAATCCTGCAGATCTTCATTACAAAATGAAGAATGTCCAAGCTTTGTAACAGTCTCAAATATTCTGGGTAACTGTAATGACCAAGGCTTCTCATCATCAGAATTCCTGGCAATGAATTAAATCCTTCCAACAGTCTGCCTTAGCACAGTACCAAGAACATGCTGGCCCTGCGCCTTGACCTCTTCTTCAGCAGAAGCATTAGCACCTCCTGCCAGTGCGGGAAGTAAAATGGACTTATGCTAGGTTGACCTCCTCTTGAAAAGACGCAGATCTCCTGCACACAAGAAATCTCCTTTCCTCGAGAAAAGTGACTCTGATGGATCTGACAGACAGGGGGAAGACCAGGGAGAACAGTTCGTCCTTTTCTCTATGAACCAACTGTATAGGGCCTTCATGGAACAGAGAAGATACTGCACATTTCTACTCAGGCATACCATCCTTTGATGACGTCCAGAGCCTGGAAATCTCATGTAGAGGTATTTCAGAGGCACTCTGAGTTCCAAAACAAGTAGCATGAGGCTCACTCTCCTGCACAGACCTCAGCGCTCTGATGCTGAGATTTACCCTATGGGATCCCCAGGCCAAACAGGATTTGCCAGGCATCACCAAATGAGTGGGAAAGAAATGGAAGTATTGTCTTTTGGTCTGATACTGCCACCATAGTAAAAGCTTCCTGTATTTTGACAAATGGTAGCTAGCCTGCTAAAAGAGTACAAAGTGGGAGAGCACATGGAGAGGAGACATAGTTAGTGTTAGGTGATGTGTGGTAGGAGGCATCACAGAGGTTAGCTGGGAAGTGTATTGTCAGAAAAGGAAAGCACGGACTAGGATCTGTTCACAGACAAAAGAGCTCTCACAAATTGAGGATTAATAGTTTCTCCCGTGATCTCAAGGATTTGCAGCAATATAATTTTTGATTCAAGTGTTCACCTTGGGACCCAGATGCTTGGAAAGAGGCTGAGTCATTTGCAGAGATTCAAGTTTCGCACCTTTGTGGCAGCCTTTATCAAGCAAACAATTGCAAAAGTAAATGAAAAAAGGCACACAGAGATACAAGAAGTTAACAGCAATGACTGCCATAATGAAATCTTCACGGTTTAGAGACAAGACACAGAAAGACCCTGAAATGAATACAGCTATCATCTGAGAATAAATTATTGAGAAGGGGTCAGATTTATAACTATATGAAAATACGCACCTATGATACTAAAAAGTTACTCAACTGCTTACTGAACAGCCAGACAAATGCAACCTAAATACATTCCAAATTTCAGACACAGGAATAGGATACTAAAACCACCATTTCTCTTGGCAAGGAATAACCCGTGTATAATTCACTCTATTGGGGCCTGCTGCAACTGGCTGTAAGGCACCTATGACATAAAGCAAAATCCATCCACTGTAAGGCATGCTTTCATGAAGGGCACGTCTGAAAAAGGACTCAGAAGTGGGAATACATGGTGAGCTGCATCTCACAGCCATTGTTTATTGCGCCTGGTACACAAACATCTGATATTTTTCATACCAAGATGGTAGAAAACCTATCCATATGACAACAGGAAAAAAGGCGTGGAGATACACACTGAAGTGGCAAACAGCAAAGAAAAGCTTAAGATCCTGGGACAGCATCAGTCCTGCTGCCTTAATATATGTCATGACTGTAACAAAGTTAGTATCTAGACTTGTCTACAATCTCAACCATAATTTAGGCTGTCACACTGCCATCTGGAGCGGACTGCCTGAGAAGGGCACGGGAATCATCTGAAGCCATGTTCCTGATAAAATGCCGACTTCTTTCTTAGGATACATGGAGACATAACCTAGGAATTTGGTGTCCTTCACAGTCTTGCAGGAGTATGGAACTTCCCTTGTCCAAGAACTGAAGAGAGAGGAGACATCTAATAGGAAGTACCCAGTACATATCTGGAGCCAACACAAACTTCTCATCAGAAGAATGGACACCACAGATACTGACTGGAAGATTCTACAACAGTTACAGACAGTAGCAAGAATATTCTGTCATCCACCTGTGCCTCTGAAGACATTAGAGTGCAGTCTTCCAACCTGTAAAGGGAGGAAATCTGAAACAGGTGAAATCTTCTCCAGCAGTCTGATTTACAAGATGAAACTGCAATAACACAAATGACACTTCCGCACTCCTGTAAATATCTGAAAACCCTGGTCACTGAATTGGAAAGATTCACCCTTCCTGAATACAGCAACTGCTTCCAGGGATCAGGAGTTAAAAGGGATGAAGATCAAGTTCACACACTTCGGAGCCTGCTGTTCTTGCCAAGTCCTCCTGGTGGCAGAAGGAGAGCAGGCTGGAGCAGAATGTCTGACTCAAATTACCTCAGTGCGGGCACTCTCATGCAAAATGTCCATGCATCGGACTTTTTCATGCTTCCACCTCTTTATTAAGGAGAATCCTAATGTGGTCTGTGACCACTTAAGGACGTTCTTGAAGGAGAACTGGTCACCACAGTCCACCATACCTTCCCAGTGCAGGACAAGACAGGTGATCCAGGTATGATCAACCATCAGACAACACTGTCAAGATGTAAACACCTTACTTATGTTCATGAGTGAAAAAAAATTGCACTTGAGAAGGCAAATTCTTACCACAGGGCAAGAAGAATGACAAATCACGGTTGAAACATTACCAGGCTTTTTGCCTCAATAACGCAAACTGCTTTTGAAGAGATTTCTGTATCCACCAGGTCAATACAAATTGAAACAGTCATAACTCAATCAAAAGCCTTTATAAAGAAGATGAAATACACAAATTCAAAACTAATTTCTCAAATAATACTTGACAATAAATTGATAGGCTTACCACACGCATGGAGGTAAAGGACATTATGAAGTGCCCCAGCAGAGAATATATCTAGTCCCTTCACAGTAGTAAGATCTTTTATTCGAAATTTCATTTCAGACATTAACTGAAGATCAAATCAGATAAGCATACGGCTTTAACTTCACATTTTATTACATTACTTTATTTGTCCCCAGATTTCCTTTTTTTCTCATAAACATTTCTCTCACATTGCTTTCATTTTTAAAATGCAACTACATAACTGGTGTTTCGATAATGAGGCCTAAGAGGAGGCTCTCACACAAAATAGTAAAATTTTTCTTGTTCAAAATGAAAACAGAAAACAACTTTGAAGTCAATTACTGAATAAAAAGCCGGAGATAAAGAAAATTGCAAAATTTCCTCTCAGAAGAACAAGCCCACCAAGTTTTAGGACACAGTATTATTAAAAAAAAAAAATCAAAATTCAAACTTGCAGAGCAGCATACTTGTAGCAATGTTAGTCTGCATTCAGTTCAAAAGAACAGTTATGCTAGATCATTATTGTTGACGCTACCCTGCTAGGGTACAGTACTAGTTAAAAGATAATAGTCTCTAAACTCAATCACAGTAGTAAAGATATAGCTAAATTAGACCACATGAATAATTCATTACAAGAGGCCTGATTTTGCATTATTTCCATATTACTTTTAAATTGTAGATTGCTCTCATGGACAGCAGAAATTGTTAACAGAAGATACTGATGATTTTTGTAACTTTCTTTTCCATTATCTTTTTGTCTTGGTTTTAAGAATCTGCAGTTCAGGTTTCCCTGCTCCATGCCCCCAAAACAGATCACACATAACAATAAGAGGAAAACACATCCTCCTGTTAGCCCATCTTGTAAAACCTTCTCTTAAATATAAATGTGCTTCTTCAAATTACTAAAGTTTTAAAAAACAAGATTCTCACAAACAAAAATAAGTGGAATTACTTACAGAAATAAAATTTCTTTTGTTAATAACTCAATATGTTTTAAGTCAGCACAGAAATTTCAAGTCTGCTAGTAAGAACATTTTCATTACTATAGAGTTTTCTGTATTTCATAATCAAAACGTATATGCAGCATGTTGAAATTCCAAATATTTTAAATGCTTTCAAATGATTACCCTCAGCAACATATAACTTCATAATTTTGGTAGAGCTACTTCAACAAAGATTCATCCAAGCTTCATGGTAAGAAAATGTCATTTTATTTCACACATAGACACAAAAAGGAGGTTTACTCAAGGGTTAAAATTATTTTGCATTCCTAAACACAAGATGATATTCCCGCAGCTACTAAATACTACCTTTTTTTTCCCAAATAATAACCCTAACCTTTAAAACATTGCTTAAAATTGCATCATTTACAAAAAAATGGTTCTGTCTTCAGCCTAGAGCTCTTCTGCCTTCTCTTCAGTTCTCCTTCAGGCAGAAGAGGGGTAGAAGTCGCAGGGAAACGGCTACACACTGCTTTCCCCCAGGAGATTACAACTCCCCTTCCCTGGCTCCACTCTAGATGCTCCGAGCTCTGCCTTTGCCTACGTAAGCAGAAAGGACAGAAATTAAGGAAGGATGCAGAAACCCCTTTAGGAGAGGTCACTGCAATCAGTCTCACGCAACCAGCTCCTCCCAAATCCACTGACTACTCCCACTGTAAAGTGCCTTTTTCTGCTGCCATGCCTATGGCCAACAGTCAGACAGAACACCCTTGCTGCAGGCTGTCCTGCCAGCCTTGCCCTCAGCCTCAGGATGTACTTCCCAACACTTGAGTGTACCTGCTGGAGAGGCCAACACTGGCATTGAAGTTTGAACCACTTTTTATACTAGTTGGAAGTCTAGTAATGCACAAAGATAGATTACATTTGTGGATACTGGAGATAGAGAATTCACATGATGAAAAGCATTGGAAACAAGCAACCCATATGTATTTTTGTACGCATGTTATGTATCAGAAACCAGCACCTACCAAAATAAGAGGGATCTGTAAGGAAATTCACCTGATGCACTCTTTGAACTATGGATGAAATAACTCATGACTATGTTAAAATTCAGTGCCACAGATATACAGAAACAGAAATACAATCAGATCATGTCTCAAAACTGTTCAGAATAACAAGTTTTATGGATAGAATATGCCATATGCAGTATTGAATCATCTCTAAGTAACACTGGTCAAGTTCAATTAAGTACAACACATAATTTCACTGAACTGCGATCATCGTTTCAAATTAGCGTAAGTACAATATTAATTAAGCATTCTTAGAAAGCAAGACAAATTAGGTGTGAAGGAGGATATGAAATACCCATGATTTAAAAACTCCCTACAAATCTTCTGCAACACTGTTATTATTGACCACTTTTTTTCCTTAATTTGAAATGCTGAAGGTTACTTCCTATCATATGTGTCTTTTGACACTTGCCACTTCTATTGGCTATACTGAGCAGTTCACTAAATCCTCCAGTGGAAAATGATAACATGCCATCATTCATGTTTAAATGAGATGCTTTTTAACCAGGATCTGGTAAACAAGCACTGAAGCACTCCATTAAAGCCGTCCAGAAGTTCTGCCATTGTTCCACTTGGATGAGACAGTGTATGAGGCAGTCATTAATCAAAAAGAAGCAATAAAATGAGCTTTTAGATCTATGTTCAGTATTCATGTTATTTTGTACATGTCTCTATCACACACTTTTTAATACACCAAAAATTTTCTAATAGAGTCATAGAATCATTGAATCTTCTGGTTGGAAAAGACCTCTGAGATCATCGAGTCCAACCACACCCATCATCCGCTAATCCATGTCCCTCAAAAACTCATCTATCATTTTTCAAACAGCTCGAGGGATGGTGACTCAACCACCTCCCTGGGCAGCTGTTCCAGTGCCTCACCACCCTTTTGGCAAAGAAATTCTTCCTAATATCTGGTCTGACCCTCCCCTGGTACAACTTATGGCCATTTCCTCTTGTCCTATCATCTGTGACTTGAGAGAAGAGATCAATACTCGCTCCCCCACAGCCTCCTTTCAGGTAGCTGTAGACAGTGATGAGGTCTCCCCTCAGCTTCCTCTTCTCCAAGCTAAACAACCCCAGTTCCCTCAGCCGTTCCTTGTAGGACTTGTTCTCCAGCCCCTTCACCAGCCTCGTTGCCCTTCTCTGGACGCACTCCAACACCTCGATGTCCTTCTTATACGGAGGGACCCAATAATAATAGTAACACTGGGCAGCTTTCTCAAATGGGTATCTACAAACCACGACCTGCAAGTGGGACAACGGTTGGGAAATTCCATTGTAGCAACCAGCAGAGGAAATACAAGTTACGTATTTCCGCTGAAAGAGTTCAGGACTGTAACAGGTAACCTTGAAGACCTCCCACTGGAGACGGGTTTCAATTGACTCTGCTAACAAAGAAACCAGAGTAAACATCAGCATTAATATGGGTCTCAGTTCTCTGAACAGCGTACTCCTAAATCCAGTAATGGCATGTCCAGCTAATAAAGTTTTCCTTCCAGACCTTCCTACAGAGCTCTTGAAGACCACCTACTTGGAGTACAGGCCTACAAAGAAAAGAAAGAAGGGAAAACAGACAAAAAAGCTTTTGCTCTCTTCTTCTGTTTCATGGACCTACAGTTTCCAAAATTAATAAGCAATGAATACTAGAAAATAGAGAAAGGATAAATACTGCTATAAAAAGCTTTACTGAGTCTTCTTCTTTTTTATCCAAAACAAACACGAAAATAATTTCTAAAATAAAGAACTGGTTTTACTTAAGTTTGTGTCAAATGTGGGCAGGAACTGAGATGCAGATAAAATAATGAGAGAAAGGTTTTTGATATTTCTTATCAATGCAATTAACTATGGAAAGAAAAGCCACAGCATTAAACAAGTAATCTTCTTTTTATACTTGTTCCGTTTCAGAGAGGACTGCTTCCCTTTCTGTCCATATTTTCTCCTCTTTTGGGATGCCTGTGCTTTTAAATGTGCCACTTAACATGCTTGTCAATCTAGCATAACTTTGGTTCTCTTTAATTTCCTTGCACCACAGCCCCATAACCCTTGAGAGATCCTTCCCATGAGAAACAGAGCCAGAGATCAGTGATCTTGGGCCTGCACAACAGTTCTTCCGCTGCACAGCACAGGGCTTCCTGCTTCCCTGGGAGCTGAGTCCAGCCAGGACTGGTTTCAGAAACAGTTTTGAGAAAACAGATTCCATGTATCAGCTTATCCTGCTTCCTTTAACTCCCATCTGCTTGACCGGATGCTCCATCTCCAATTTCTTGTACCAGTCCAGTGTTCGGCTCCTAATCTGCTGCTCAGGGCACACACCAGAATCCTTTTTTACAAATCATGAGAAAGGAGTTAAGCAGAGGACAGGATTTCAGTTGAGAAGAGGCACAGTAGGAGATTTCTACCCAGAGAAGATGACAGACAGACAAGACAGTGATGTTCTGATGCTGCTGCTCCTGAAGTCTGTATCGACATTCATGAGTCACGATGGGTATAACATGGCAAAGAGGATGGAAATTAGTAAAAATATAAGAACATTACTATCACTTCCCTTACCTCCAAGACCACCAGTTTATTTGAGAATTAAGGCTCATAAAAGAGAGAACCTTCCCAATTTCAATCATATGACAATCAGTAGTGCTGAAAAAGCAAGCCACTAGCCCAAAACCCCAGCTCACGATGAAGCCTTCATGCACCTTTCACACTGTATCACTTCCTTGGCATGGAAGGCTGATGCAGGGACAACTAAAACTGGTGCCAGAGTTAAATGCTAACAGACTTTGGCAAGTTGTGGTATTACTGGCGGACTTATGAATCTAAAACTCCTTTTCTTCCATTGGCCTAAGACCATGAGAGGACTGATTGAAAAAAACACGTTTTTTTACACCAACTATTCTGACAGACCAAGCAGCTGTTGAGGCATAAATAATGAAGAAGGAAGAACGAAGGAATGCCAAAAAAATCATAGAATCATAGAATCTTCTGCTTGGAAAAGACCTCTGAGATTATCGAGTCCAACCGCACTATTCACCCACTAAACCATGTCCCTTAAGAACTCATCTATCCTTCTTTTAAATACCTTCAGGGATGGTGACTCAACCACCTCCCTGGGCAGCTGTTCTGGTGCCTGACCACCCTTTCGGTAAAGAAAGTCTTCCTAATATCCAGTCTGAACCTTCCCTGGTACAACTTATGGCCATTTCCCCTTGTCCTATCACCTGTGACTTGAGAGAAGAGATCAACACTCGCTCCCCTACAGCCTCCTTTCAGGCAGCTGTAGACAGCGATGAGGTCTCCCCTCAGTTTCCTCTTCTCCAAACTAAACAACCCCAGTTCCCTCAGTCATTCCTCACAGGACTTTTTTTCCAGCCCCTTTACCAGCCTTGTCGCCCTTCTCCAGACACACTCCAACACTTCAATGTCCTTCTTGTACTGAGGGAACACAGTACTCACACCAGTGCTGAGTACAGGGGCACAATCACCTCCCTAGTCCTGCTGGCCACGCTGTTTCTGATACAGACTAAGATGCCATTGGCCTTCTTGGCCACCTGGGCATACTGCTGGGTTATAATCAGCTGGCTGTCAATCAACACCTCCAGATCCTTCTCTGCCAGGCAGCTTTCCAGCCAGTCTTCCCCAAGCCTGTAACGCTGCATTGGGTTGTTGTGTCCCAAGTGCAGGACTCGGCATTTGGTCTTGTTAAAACTCATCCCGTTGGTCTCAGCTCATCGATCCAGCCTGTCCTGATCGCTTTGCAGCACCTCCCTTTCTTCAAGCAGATCAACACTGCCACCCAGCTTGGTGTCATCTTCAAACTTGCTAAGGGTGCACTCAATCCCTTCATCCAGGTCACTAATAAATATATTGAACAGGACTGGAGCCAGCACCAAACCCTGGAGAACACCACTCGTGACCAGCCTCCAACTGGATTTAACTCCATTTACCACTACCCTCTAGGCCCAGTCATCCAGCCAGTTTTTCACCCAGCAGAGGGTGTGCCTGTCCAGGCCAATGGCAGCCAGTTTCTCAAGGAGAATACTGCGAGAAATGGTGTCAAAGGCTTTACAAAAGTCCAGGTACACCACATCCACAGCCTTTCCCTTGTCCATTAACCGGGTAACCTTGTCATAGAAGGAGATCAGGTTGGTCTGGCAGGACCTGCCTTTCATAAACCCATGTTGACTGGGTCTGATCACCTGGCTGTCCTGCATGTGCTGTGTGATAGCATTTGGTACGATCTGCCCCATGACCTTCACCGGTACCGAGGTCAAGCTGACAGGCCTGTAATTCCCTGGATCCTCCTCTCGACTCTTCTTGTAAATGGGAGTTACATTTGCCAGTCTCCAGTGGAGCAGCACTTCCCCAGTCAGCCAGGACTGTTGATAGATGAGGGAAAGGGGTTTGGCAAGGACCTCCGCCAGCTCCCTTAATATCCTTGGGTGTATCCCATCTGGCCTCATAGACTTGTGGATGTTTAATTGGCCGAGCAAGTCTCTAATCAAGTCTTCCTGGAACATTGAGGGTTGGTCTTCACAGTCTTCTGGCTCAGAAGGCTTGAAGCAGTATTGCTGATAGCAGAGTGTATCTACACTACATTTATCAAACTATCCAGGAAAAAAACAGCATCTATTACAAGAAGGACAACAAATATGTGTAAGTATGCTACATACAGTAACAAATAATGTTTCACAGGATGGGGAACACCCTTCTGGGAAGTTGTAACTGTCAAAGAATTTTAGTAGATAATCAGTATGAATATGATCTAGCATGGTCAAAGGACTAACAATCTCTGAATGTATAACCAAGGAAATCTAACTGAGAAATAATGCTACCTCAGAATGTGACGCTGGAGTCACTCCTACCAAAACAGCATTACCAATCTGACAGCCACAATTCAAATGGAACACTTCTCAAATGGGGAAGTTTCACAGAACACACTTAAATGACTGGAAAACAAGCCTGGCAGTGAAAAAGTGCATCTGTTTCCAAAGAGATGATAATAGACTATTTAAGCACAACCCTAAGTACCCAGAGCAGGGTAGAAGCTTATGAACACTGTTTTATTCCTCCCTCTCCTTCCCTAAGGAATATCCTGGAAAGCTGAAGCAAGACAAATTCAGATGAGAACTTGGGGAACAAGGACTGAACACTGAATTGCTAACCTCCACAGCAGGTTCCCAAGGGCTACAAAGGATCTTCCATCACTGGAAGTTTTCCCTCCCTTTACCCCCACTCCATTGAGATCAGCTTTTTTCCTAAGAGACATGATTTACTCCAATCTTTATTGGCCTTAAAGCAGAAATTGAGGAAGTCCTCGCAACAAAGGAAGTCATGCCTAAAGATTACTGTAGTTCTTTACAGGCTTAAAAGCTGTTAAAGTAGGGGAACAATAGCTCAAGCTTCTTTTAATCCTTAACGTCCTCCTGACATGCTCATCAGCAGGGGCACCTGCCAGAGACTAAGACCCTGCCCTATTCCATGCTGTATAAACATAACATATAGGTAATCCCTACATGGGAAAGTTGAAAACGCAAACATATGACACAAGACAAAGCAAGCTGATTCAGAGGGAGAGTAGGAGGAAACAAGGAAACAATAAGGACCAGCAGGAAAGGCAGCAGACCTTCCATCCAAGACCCATCCGTTGTCACGTTTGCTGTAGGCAACACAGCAAGGAAGAGTTTTAATGAGGGATCTGATGACAGACAAGTTTAGACCAAACAATGTTTACTAGTGAGGATAATCACCAGTAGAGCAAGTTACCAAGGGTTATCATGGGCCCTCCCTCAGCAGGAGTATTTTAAATCACCATTGATGACTTTTTTCCCTACGTCCAATAGAAATTAATTCAAGAAGTTCCATAACTACTGTCATGCTGAAGATCACAATGGCCCTGCCTGGCTTTACAAACTGCATTTTCCAAGTAACTCTTGCCCCTTTACAAGGATGCATCATAATCTCATGTGCAACAAAATTATTAAAATCAGTTTATGGAGTCCTACAAAACCAATAAAACTGCAGTATCAGTTACAAGACAATTCCAGCACTCTTTTGCACTTTCTTTTTTTTCCTGCCGTGAAATAAGGAAACATATAGAGAAGTGGACTTCACTAGGCCTACATGCCTACCATACAATTAGGTCATTTACACAGATGAATGTATTGTCAAGTTTCCCAACAAGGACCATAAAAATTTTACAAGAAAGAAACTACAATATCACATTTGTGCTACACAATTTACTTTGCTTTAGAGAACTAAAATGAAACACAAGATAATCAAAGTCTTGAACATTAAAGAAGGAAGAAATTTGCCATCCATCCATTCAGAAAAAATGAAGACCATTTGATAGATATGTTATTTTAAACTGCTAACTGCAACAAGTATAGAAAAAGGACTTACATTGCCTATGCTGGAACATGAGGCAAGTTCTCAAGCTAGAAAATCAACGAGCTTGGATAGTTCTTGGGCAGTCACAGAATCACACAATAGCTGAGGCTGGCAGGTGCCTCAGGAGGTCTCTAGTCCAATCCTGCTCATAGTAGACTAAGCCTTGAGATGAGGCCAGGTCACTGAGGACTATCAAAGGGTCAAAAATTTAATACCCAATTTAGGAAACAAGAACTTAAAATCCAATAGAATGATCACAGTAACCACATTAAGCATACAAGGACACTTATAATGTAAATAAATTTGTGTTTACCATCTACTCATTAATATGGTCTAAAAAATTGTGTTTGTGAGCTTCCTGAAAACTACCATCTGACACTTCACTGAAGGGATACAAAGAAGTATGTCTTAAAGAAGGAAGCACAACCACACCATTTGGACATATGACACAGAAGTTCACTTATCAGTACAGGGTAGTAAATTGACAGGCTTTGGGATTATCCATATATCCCAGAAACAGAGAGGAGAAGAAAACAAAACTGACAAAGTGTATCTCTGAATCTCCTCAAATGAAGATGAGATATCTTCTAAGTGTGAGATCACAATGGCCTCAGACGAGGAATTGACACCTTTTTCCACCAGACTACTTTGGCTACTAAGAGTAGGAAAACTTACTCCAAAGCATTTCTATCCCTGATATGGTAGTCCCACAGCAATTGTTTTTAATAACTTCCGTCATGTTCAATTTTGAGTACCTCAAAGCACTGACGAACTTTTAAAAAAGAAAAAATGTCAGGAAGTTGCATTATAAAATAGGGAGCTAGAAATGAAGGCTTGAATGGATTAAAGAAATAAATAGAATGGTTAACGATAAACTGTCAAGAATATGGTGATAATCATCTTATCTTTCCAGTTGCACAGAAAATACCAAAGGGGAAAAAAATAAGCTAGTTTGGTTAAAGCTTTAACTACAGCAAGATGAATCAAAGGAGGAATTTAAAGGCAGTACTCCCATACATATAAAACAACCAAGAAAAGACAAGTTTGAAAAGTCCCAGGATATTATTGTTAATAACACTAAAGAAGGCACTTGATCTGAAAACAGACAGAAGAATCGACCTAAGAATTAAATTATTTGGATTGCAACAAACAATTTCAAAAAACTCCTCTTAGATTGTATCCACAGGTTTTCATGGTACTGTGCAACAAGGAAACATGGGGGTTTTACAGATCAAGTTCAGCAAAAAGATGAGCACAAGAGTGGAAGGAACAATCCGTGTGTAATCTTCTGCTATTTAAAGCAGCTGTATCATGGCAATTTTGCTGGTAAGATCCCTTTTAGAAATCTCCTGTCCTCTCCATGTTACTTGAATGCTTGGTACTGGTACTGGCACGAATGCTGTGTCTTGCGAATTCACCGAGGGCTAGCTGGCATTTATTTGTACTTGTTCTAACAATGCTCCTTAGGTTAAGCAGCTCTCTTCCCTCCTTGATGCCTTCTCTGCCTTTCCCTAACATGCTTAGATGTATGAAAGAGAAATCATATCCTCTCTCGTTTTTTGTTTCATTAAGCGAAACATGTCTCACTTTCTTAGTCTCATCTTGCAAGATAAGCTTTCCATTTCCTGATCACCCTCGCAGCCCATCTCTGTTGCTGCTCCAATATCAATTCATTTTTGCTGGGGAAAAAAAAAGAAAAGCATTAGGGCGTACAGCCTGTTTGTCCCTCCCAGTTCATGCCTATCCTCAGCACTCTTTTGTGTCATGTCCTCAGAGCTGCAGTTCAGATTTAGGTACTGTCTGCTTTACACTGTAGTTACAAAAAAACAACAATTGCAGATTACATAATATTATTTCAGACATGTTAAAAAACTACCATTTAAAAACACTGACTTTGGGAAACAAGTACACTGTGTTAATACGTGCCATATGCTGAAGTACTACACGATCTTTCACAACCAAAGTGACCACCAAGAAAATAAAGCCTGCTTCTTAGTACTTTAAAAAATAGATTTCTTTTATGAACCCACGTATTTTATACGCAGGGATGTTGCAAACTGAATTTTCGGACCCTGCATACACCTCGTGTTCAGAGAAAATTATTTAGCATAGGCTGTTTACCTCAGTTACCTAAAGCCAATCTGAAGTAACAAGCTGATGTGAACTGAAACTCACATCAACATAATTTATATCTAATTATTTTCAAAGAAAAGAGCTCCAAGTGTGTTAGTGATCAGTAGCTATGTTCACTGCAAGTACTTCACTACAGAGGAAGCTCTCTAGCTAACAGGTATGGGATTGTTGGCAATGCACATACAGGTAACTTTGTCTTTCCCTTTCTTCTCTGGGAAGATTCTCCTTAATATCCCAGCTTTCCTGCACAAAGTAAACCACAGCAAAACCCCAGCACCTTACACTAACAGTGTATAGAGAAGTAATCTGTCCACAGTTCTAAGCTTGGACAATTTAGGCATATAACTTCAGCATCCTCATTTCCCTTCCTAGTACCACCCACTTCCACTAACCATTATCAGCAACTTCTGATTCAACAGACACACACACTGTGCAAAAGCAACAGCATCCACATACAAACCCACATAAAATCTTAATTCACACTGTTTCAGTCCCTATCAATTTTAACAGATCACTCAAGAGTGACCCAGTTGCTTAAAGTGATAGTATCATAAATTAAATTAGCAAACATTCCATAAGTAATTAATTACCAAAATTAATTACATGTCCAAAAGACTGGAGTCCTGAATATAAATGATGTCTTCACATGTAAGACATGCAACAAGTATCACATCTCATACTTGAATATACGAGAGAATTATTAAATACTACTCTCCCTCAAAGCAAGATATTTATTTTGACCAAATATTTAGACTTTTTTGAAACAGGTTTTTAGAAGACAATGCTACACCTTCCAAATACTCACATTTTAAAAAAAATGAAAAGCCAATGAACCTCTGCTGCACATACACTTAAGAGTCAGACAGATACTCCTCCATTAGCCTGATAATGAACAGAATTGTAACAAAAAGCAAGTATTTCAACTGAGTACAGGTAATGCTTCCAAACTTACTGCTGGTAGCGAATGAACTTGCTGTAGTAGCACCTTATAGTCAATTAACAGATCAAATAAAAACTCATCCATTTATTTCCAGATGTTCTACCTATAAAGTACTCCATGAATAGAAATATCTCACAAGAAACCTCGTTTCATTCTGAAAGCTTTCTAACTCTCTGATGGACATGTACCACACACAACAGTCTACCTGTACTAATATTAACTTACGCTCCGAAGAGGTTATTTCAGTCATATCTTAGGTATACTTGTTTTTTTTAAAATTTGTGAGACAAAACACCTCTACTTAAATGACGTTCTTAACAGAGTCCATAACTAGCATATTTCAGCTTCCAGCACGGCAGCCTTCATCAGATAAATACAAAAACAGGACCTAGAAATTCTAATTCATAGTACAATAATTACAGCACTTATTATTCACCCCATACTATGGAAAGTGATTTGTATCACTGTAAATACAACAGGTTAAATTTAAGGCAACAAAGTAGCTTTTAGATTATTGTTTTCCAGAAAATGTAACAGACAAAATTAACTCACCATTAATGCTTTGGCAGTAATAAGTCTCATTTTTAAGTGTACTGAAGCAAATGGATACTTTTGTACTGATGTGAGTAATTAAAGTACAAGAGCTAGACAGACTCTGAGATGTAATGCAGCCCTTTTATCAAAAGTAGTCACTCTATCTTGGCCTGACAGTTAACAGCACATGATCTAGTAAACAAATACTTTCACACAGTACAAAAGTGCCATTAAAGGCCAGAACTGTCAACACAAATTCCATTCTTTCAAGAGAAAAAAAATATATAAACTGTTGATCACCTCTGGTTGCCTTAACTAGCATGGAGGTTGTCATGGAAACATTTCTGCGAAGTTCACAGTGATGAAACACAAACACTTCCAGTTTAATTGCTATTAGGTTTAGCATAGCAGAGTTTATTTATACTCAAAGACCATTATGACAAAATGCAGGAGAAAGTAAAGCTAGTAATGATCTGGCATAACAAAGCCACCGGATTTAAAAAAATAAAGAAAGAAAAGGAAAGGAAACTAAAGCCAAAATAAGAAGACTTTTTTATTAGGCTGAAACAAGACAAAATTTAATTACCTCTTTCCCAAAAACTATTAACCAAACTTTCAGCTTGTCCATGACAGTTTTAATGTAACTATATTAACACTGACATGTGAAGATACTAAAGAAAAGAAACTTCTTCAAACAAAGCAGTATAAATTCGAACTACCAGATATATAAGTATTTATTATACAAATTCAAAACAGATTCTAAAGAATAATTGTAACATCATGTTAACTTCTGCAGCACACTGATGTGAATGCCATGAATAGGTCCCCCTTTTTTCCAGACAGAATAGACCTCGTCTTGCTATTTTCTTACCAACAGAATTCCTCCAGCATAAATGACAATTCTGTTGCCCTTGCAGACAAATTGAGCCCAATGAGATTTCAAATGATACTGCTGACTGACTACACAAATTTAAGTCAGGGAACGCTTAATTTTATTTCATTACAGTTAATGGGGATTCACTTTTATTTTAATAGCATTAAACAAAATTTATAGAGATGCATAAAAGTTACTAACTAAAAGCTGCAGGTTTCTTTCATTATAATCCAATTTCATTTTTTTAATAATACTACATTCATTCTTAGTGCATGGTTTAAGTCAATGTAAAAGCTTCAATAAATTCCAGTGACTTTTTATCTGTTTTCATTAGCAGAAGTTTACTCAACTCAGCTGACAGCCTGCAACATTGAGAAGTTGAACAGAGGTCAGGGGTTTGGAAGAGGGAGTCAAACCAGTCAATGCACTGAAGCGTGTAAGGCACAAATACAGAACAAAGATTCAGATGTGGTACTGCCAGCACAGGCTAAACATGGATGAGGAGGAGGAAAAAGAAATCAAGTAGGATACATCACGCTTACTTTAGAGACATTGTCAAATTCCTGGCTGCTGACTCTGGCATACAAGTATAGGAATGCAATCTATTGCCCATAACCTGTCATCAATTTTTAAATTCATGAGTGATACATTTTGAACAAAAGTATGGAAAGGAAAATGATCTATAATGAAATAACTATATTTTTAATCATTTTCCACTACCTGCTTGATATGTCTAATATTAAAGTAAAAATACATTCATCTTTACAATTACCATATTTATGCCTCTTGTTTTTTCTTTTCTCATTTGCCCCTCTTGCATTTATTCATTCTCCACTTCTCTTCTTGCTGATATTCCTGACAATCATCATTCTCCCCTTCCCAGTCACAAAAGTTATCACAAATGAAACTGTTATCATTGAATTTTAAAGTATATAAAAATGGATTAATAAAGAAAATGGAATAAGTACAGAGTTAATGTTTAAATTACCAGCAGATTCAGGAAAATAACACATTAACAAGTTTACATTCTCAAGATTACCATTATTATCACAATGTGAATATATGGATTTGAAATGAAAGCTTAGATCTGAAGCAGTTTAAAAAAATACCACAAACATTTTTGTCAAGCAGGCTCATATTGTCCACATAGAGAATAATTTCTTTGATATTACTTTTATTAGCTCACTACATTTTAGCTCCTATTATATTTTATAATTTAGCTTCTAAGATGCTACTTCTTGTTAATTAATAATATGCTTCTGATCCATACAAACATTATTTCTGTGAAAATTACTGGAAGACAGCAGTTTCTTTAACCTTGATACGCGATTCTGCAGTATTACTATGGTCATTGCTGCAGAATCTGAATGTATCCTGTTCTGTCACCGTGATGTATTTGTCTTCTGGTCCTCTTCCCATCAGGGAGAAATATGCAGATGAGTGTCCTGTTTCGTTAAAGCCCTTTTCTCTTCTACTTCCATGAGTTATCTTCTCCTCGGGGCTTTTGAAAATTTGGTTTGTTTGATGAATATACACACAAAAAAATCCCATGTACTCACATTAAAGAGAAAACAAATAATTTAAAAATAATTTGCATTAGAAGTGAAGTACGATTAAAATCACAGTAGTTTTCATTTCTTCTTTGTCCAAGAAAGAATGTCTCCATGGACAGCCCCTTGAGCAAGGTCCCTACTCTGCACAGAGGCTCTTTAGCCTTTCCATCACAGGGAGCTTGCTTTTCCTGGAGAAGCCCAGTGATCCAACACAGGCCCCATTCCTGAGCTCATGGGGAATCAGGCCAAGAACTCTGAAAATAAATAACCCAGAGGTGAGGAGATGACAGAGAAATCAGAAGATAGATAAGCTTAACTAAAGACAGCGTGTACTGCCTACTTCAACATTTTCCATTTTCCACACCTGGTTGTGCCACACCAGTGTTACTGAACCAACACCTTGCTAAAGGTATGGATGCTGAAAATTATCATCACCACCTGACAAGATGGTGGAGAGTCCTAGCTTAAAGAACATCTTAAATTCAGGTAATTTCCCATGAAAATACACATATGGGTTGAACGGGTGTGTCACAATTGTTCACAATACTTCACCATAAGATCTATGAGAATTTATCATTATTCCAAGTAATATTTCACTGAACTCTCTAAATGTGTTGTCCTGGGAGTGCTTGACAGAAAGGTATAAAATCTATTATCGTTTTAACCCCAGATTCAGCAGTCAGATAGCTGAGTTAGCTTTTCATTGTTTTCTTACCAGAAGCGCATTCAGAAAAGATTTAACAAATGCTGCATGCTTCCAGTGCCATCTGGACCTGGGAAGGACCTCCCACCAGGAACACGTGCTAGGAGATCACAACACCATTTAGTCTCAGATGTATCCCAAAGTAGGTTCATTTTGTTAGTGGCAAGTCTTGCAGAGATGAGCATCAACATTATCACATGGGTTTGTGCTTCTGAAAAGCTTCTGGCTAACATAGCGGTTTCTTCCACTGAAGGTCTTAAATCTGGCTGCTTCTGGTTATTTTCTTCATTTCTGTCCACTTTTTTTCCCAATTCAAAATAAGAGAAGGAAGGGCTGAAAAGGAAAATGGCTCTTAGCCTTAGCCAGTGGCAGGGGACAGAAAGGACACCTGAGGAGCCATAACCATCTTTGATTACTAAAGTGAGGGACACTGAACCAGCAGCATGAGTGCCATACTTCAGTGCTGACAGGAATTAACAAAGAAACAAAACAAAAAAAGGAAGACGGGACAAAAGAAGATCCATTGTAGGCTTTGGTAACACATCTACTTGAAAGATGCAACCGTATTCCCCTAGCTGCCACTCTCTGTTTCGGCTGAAGAAGGCAAGGGGCAAGAAAAGGAGGCAGACATGACTGAACACTAAGCAGTGAGCTAAACCTGCAGTGTATCTTCCTGATAAAGAGGCCATGCAAGTCAGGAAGAGCACACCTCGGAGTCCAGGATTGTCTGTGAGAACACAGAGCTCCCTGACAGCTTTATTCTTGTTGGGCCCTGTGCAACCTCCATTTCAGTCTCTGATTGCTCTTTTCTCACCCGTTTCCAGTTCCTCAACAAAATATGACCTGGGCACACCTAAACCCTGTCTTTTCTAGACAAGAACAGTCACTTTAAGCCAATCCTGGTGCACTAAATCCTCTTGGCAATGAAGAAGCAAGGCGCCAGAAGAATGAACAAATTGCATTATTAAGTATTCAAGATCCCCTGATTATCTCCTTGCTCGATAATAAAGAGTAAAATGAGATACACTGAAGATGGAAGTGGGACATCACACACTCCAGTATCCTAAAGTCTTAAATACATCTCAGTATAGATAAGAAAGAAGAAACGCCAACTACAGCAATAGGATCTAGAGCCTACATATCTCTGCCTCCAAGTGATTGCGATTTCTCATATTTTAGGCATTTGTTTCTCAATTGGTGAAATACGTAAGGCACAAAAGCTGTTAAGATTATGACTGTTTACCTTGTTGGTGGTAGCATCCTCACATGTGGGCAATAAAAAGCTCATTCTCACTTTCACTCATATTCATTCTTTCTCAGTGGAATGACATCACAAAGAGAAAGGATGGTATCTCTATTTTTAAAATTTTACTTGTCATATTAATTAAAAGCTGCATAGTCAGTTAATTTACATTTCCTTTGTAGCACAATAGCAGTCTGTTAGAGGCAGTTCCAGAAGCAAAAATGTGAGTGAAAGAAAATAAACCTCTGAGAAAACTAACTGATAAACTTAAAAAAACTAATCGAAATGCTGTTAATGCCATCACTGCCAAACATGCTCGAGCAAGTTTACAGCTGATGTGTTCCAGGCTACATCAAAATTATGTATGTGTAAAATGTTCATAATAGAGTATAAAAAGTCTAGAATTTATTAAGGTTTCATGCTGATCCTCCAGTCTGGCCGATGTTTGTAAAAAGAAAAAAACCACAGTGTTAAGTAAACATTTCAGACCTCAACCTTCTTTATATGCCTTTGAACCTTTGCTTTCATGTGCAATACCTGACAGCCCACTGAGAATAAATGCTGAAAGCCCCAAAGATGGGTAAAACAGAATTTCTGACTCAGGAAATAAAGATCAGCTGAGTATGATTCCCATATGGCAAACCAGATCAATGGAAAGCAAGACCAAAATTTACAATATCTATACTGTGCAGTACAACATGGAGGTTGTCTTTTATTGCTGGTAGCAAAACTCCCAGTGGCCAAGAAAAAAAGCAGACACAAAGATTATACATCTACTAATGGTGAACTCAAAAAATATACATTGATAGATTTCAGAGTAGAAAAAGGAAAAAGAGAAAATTTTGAGCTTTTATTTAGTGTCACTGAATAACAATCAGCAATTAGAGCAATCAACTTTCAGCACAAAATCCAGGATTATTAATATAAAGGCATGTTTTCAAAGCCAAAGGGAAAAAAACCCAGCAGATCGGATTACCTGATATGAAAAGAAACACTCTTTGCTGTAAAACTAAAACAGCTTCAAGGCTACTTTTGTGATAGCATGTGTGGCTGAGTGTGAGAGAATGTATAACAATATTATTACTTCTATTTCAAGATTTCCTGTAAAACCTCGGGTCATGCTCATGAAGACTTTCTTAAAAAGCAATGATAAATCTGACGAACAGTTTTTGGAACTTGAAAGAAGGGCAGTGGGCAGGGGGGAGGTAATCAAGCAGTCCTCAGTAACTGAACTGGCACAGCAACATTCTGACTTGGGTTAGCAGCAATACTCTGTCAGCAATCCCAAAGCAATGCGCCTAGTTATCTCTGGTGGGGTCTCAGAGGGCACAAGTAGCAAGAAGTCTGCTTGTAAAGTAAAAAACTTCAACTTTTCATATTCTTCTAATACAGTTCAGAGGGAAGCACACTGAAGGCAAATTCTTAAAAAGAAAAAAAAACCTAGTGACACTACCTTTTTAGTAAATAAGCAATCGACTAAGTTACAAAGACTTAAAATCACTTTTAAACTTCACTGAAATATTTGCTCTGTTCTAGCAGAAAAGTCTCAACGAGACAAAATGAAACCTCAAAGTGTCTCAGACCTACCTCACATTACACTACCCCACTGTTTTGCATTTGTGAAAAAGATGGCTACAGCAACATGAAAGCTCTGCAGTCCTCTAGACACCAGAACTGTCCCAGACATGCCCTTTCCAGGATGTCCACAGGGAGATGATGGTGGAGGTCAAAATCAGAAACTTGACAGCAATGTTGTGTCCTCAATCCTATACAAATGACCAAATTAAATATCTTGTCACTACACATGGACCGAGACAATCCGCCTAAGCATTTCCAAAAGTTTTTCCTGTAGGTGGAAATATATCTTACATATGTAAAATAAATAGCGTGCATGACAGAGATTCTACTGGCATCCAACCTGGATGATCTCTATAATTCAGCCACCGGTGAGTAAGGCAGTCAAGTCAGTCCTGGCTATGAAAACCTAAATACTTGTTTTTCATGGTACTTCATCAACAATGGTGTGACATACTTCATCCATAAACTTCAGCTGCAAATTCTGCCACAAAAGAACAATACAGAAACAGCACAGAATAGCAATAATCAAAGAACCTTACAAAAGATCCTCTTCCACAAGAGAACTGATAATAGAGGACCTCTTAAAAATTCTGGACATAAAAATCCAGTACACCACTCACCTGGAGCAGATTATTTTCCCCATCAATACCATCACACCACTGCTGTAAGCTGGACAACAATTCTGTACAGTTAAAAGATAGTGTATAGTCTCCTCTACAGAACTAATAAGCTCTCCTTTTGCCTCCTTTTTAGGGCAACATTACTATTCATTTAGGCGAATAACTGGGGCATCATCATTGACTTACACATCTCAGTCTTCGGATACAGACATCTAGGCCCTACACATTCATATATTTACAAAATATTTACATGTAAATAATGTAGTACCTTTAAAAATGTTATCTTTAGAGTATGTCTCTCCTCTCAAACCGTACAGCTATTATACTCCTATCCGTCTTACTTCAGATCTTGTTCCTATCTTTTGTTCTAACCTTGACAAATGCAATCTTGTTCCACTGACATAAATCCAGTACCCCATTATATATTAATCACTTATCTTCCATGTCAAAGCCTACCTATCATCTCTCATTCCATATCTAGAGGTAAACTCCTTTCTCCTTTAGGTCCAGGCTGCCAGCTTCCATCACCTATGTGTTATTTTTTCAATTGTCTTCAGAGTTTTTATCCAGGCTGACACCTCACACACATGTGAATATCTTTCAAATGGCTTTGGCACGAGACCTATGGAAAATTTTAAAACACATTATTTGCTGATATGCTATGATAACTCCTTGTTTTCCTATCTTCCCTTGCCTGTTTCTACCTGTTGCCTATACCCCCTATTCAAATGGTCCTACTTCTGGGTTGGGACTCACAGTACTTCTGTGGTTGCACAGCACTCACAGTGGCCTTCCAGTAGATGGGTCACCTGATCTAGTGGAAAGTGTCCCTGCCCATGATAGGGGGGGTTGTAACTAGATGATCTTTAAGGTCCCTTCCAACCCAAGCCATTCTATGATTCTATGAGTCTATGTTCAGTGCTCTAAAACACTGTCAAAGGACAGACAAGGAATGAATGAATATTGATATGCCAATAAGTACACTAAGTGCTTTACTGCTTCTTTCAGAAGAAAAAGCAGTGGTCAAACCAACATTGATGCACTTCTTGGTCGCAAGGTACTGCTGGTATAATTTCTTCACCAAATTTGAGTGTGTATTAGAAAAGCCCTTAAAATATAATCTAAAGTTTCCCAGAAAAATCTACTTTGAAGTCCTTAATAATGTCTTCTTGTGAATAACTACTGTCAGTGTTAAAAACTGCTCTTCTCCTAATGGACTTTGTTATGCCCTCATAAGGTGGACTGACACACCGCTATTACCAAGTTTCTCCTCTCCATATAGTCTCTCCTCCACAATGCTTTATAAGAAACAATCAAAAAAACAGAACGTTGACACCAAAAAAATAAAGGAAGGAATTTAGGCAGAAACACTTACCTTTGTTACACATATTTAAAATATATCTTTTCATACTCAAGGTTATAAAGTTGTAGTTTAAATAAACAATGTCCACGCTCATCTGATTAGCCAACACAAACACATATCTTTCTCAAAGTCACAACTTTCCGCTCTGGATACAGACCCCAATATTGCAAGCAAAGCCAGCAATAATGTCTCTAAATGTATGCCCTTGTATTTGCTTGTACTTAAATACTTCATGTGGTTAGGGCTCATATATTACTCCAATTGCTCTGCATCACTTCCTATCTTCCTAACTAATCACTTGTTTTGTGGTTTATCAATTGATATTTCCTCTCTGCTTTTTTAAATTTTTTATCAGCTTCATATTTTACTTTCACAGAACTAGTAATTTACAAACATTCATGACACTTCAAATCATAAAAGAGAAATCATTTAAAAATATCAGATAGCTCACTTCATCTCTTATTATTTTATTTTGTATTGCTTTCTTAATAATTAAAAAAAAAATCCAAAAATCAAAGTTGTTGGAAGAAATTAAGCAATACTACCCAACAAAAGCAAGAGCCAAAGAAAGAAAACTGTTACAGTGTAACACAAAATTATGAGAGAGTTTCAGATCTTCAAAGAATTTCTCTATCTAATACAGCACACCCTTTTCTCACATTTTTATCCCTGTGGTACAAAAATAAAAATAGCAAATTAGACACACAATTCCAAACTGTAAAAAACTTTATTTTCCATACCTCTGAGTCTTTTACAAGCTAAATGGTGCTCCTACCAAACCAACTTCTCACACCATTCACAAGATCAGTGCAGGTCTAGCCTTTCCTCTAATGAGCCGCAGGTGCAGAGGATGGAAGCCTTGCATGCTGCAGAACATACAGGGTACCAAGTGGTAATAGCGTCATTCTGTAACACTTGGTTCAGGAAGTTTTTACATATCCTATTAATTACAATAATATCAGTGAGGCTTACCTAGCAAACAAGCCAAAGCAGCTGAGCTCTGCAAGAAGTTTTTCAAAGGTATAATGGAGTTAACCAAAGGGCATCAGTAAGTACTGAAGGAAAAGGGGGGGAGATAGTAAAAACAGGCAATCAGCTACAAAACACGAGAGGAGACTTGAAGGCTACTATTCTCTCTTTCAAGCATAAGATTGATTTTCTGCTGCATCCCTAAGCAAATTACTTGCATCTTTAGCCTTACAGAATTAACTTTTTTCCTGATACATCTGACATTTCAGCTGACACCAAGCACTTTCCATTGTACAATGATTACGGTGAAAATGTGATGGTTTCTTGTACTACCACTGTATTTTATAGAGCTTCTGCCCTTTATAGTACCCTTCCAGTTATGAAGTTTTAGAACCCTCCTTCTTTGATGAAATACTCCTTTTCTAGAATCATCCTCTCCACTATTAGGATCCACTTTAAACAAGCACAAGAGGAAAGAAAACTGAACAAGCAAACAAAAGCAAACAGAAAAATCTCAGAGCCAAGCTCCTCAGAATTAGCACTTGAAAACTTCCACAAGAAAAGATTAGAAAGGATTATGCCAGAGGAAGGTTTCTTTGACCCATATTCTGGCTTCCAGAACTAAGGATCTCACAGCACAATTACAGGCACACGCTTGCTTAGCACCTCAGCCCTGACAAGCCACTGCCACCCCTGCAGGGCATCTCGTGCCTTGCCACTGCCCTCAGACAAAGCTCTCTCCTGGTCATCCAGGATAGCTACAGCTCTAATGCTCTAGTGTTTCCAAGAACTGTATTTTTACAGCTGAACATAAAATGAGTTAAAGCACTTCGGAGAGAGCTAGAAGCAACTTAAGCCATCCACATAGGTATAACCTTTGTTTTTTCTGACAGTTCTATAGCAAAGAAAATGCATCATAATCCCAGAGGTTCAAAAACTGTAACTGGTCTCCTTAAAAAATGGAGAAGTTCCTCTCTCCTCTTCATCCTTTCATTATCAGCAGTTATCATACATATTTCTCTCTTCCTGTTCCTTTTTTTTTTTTTTTTTAAATTTCAACATATTTTCCATCCGGCCTGTCTTAAGATTTCAGAACTCTCCTGTCTGTCCTTTATGTATGTATGTGAAAATCAGTACGCTGCCAAACTGGCAGGTAAGATTATGCCTTTTCCTTTACACAGACAAACCCATACACAGTTACAACATAGCTTTTTGTCAACTACCCAGCTATCTGCAAAACAGTAGAGCAATATGAAGCCCCAGGATATCCAATTTCTACTTCTAAAAGAACACAGTCAAACACTTCCAAATATGAACAGTTATAGCATCTTCCTTGGCATCATCAGCAATGACTGGGTTCTACCCTGTACGCAGAAACCATGGGCTCCTACTTGGGCTAAGTTAACCAAGTCAATTCTCACTAAGAGGCTAATCCTTTGTAGTGAGTGTCACATTGTATTAATGTGTTTTACCCAAGCATCCAGTGTGGCGTGTGTTTTCTGAAAGGTAATGCAGTAAAGTCGATGGGCCACAGGGCTCCTATACTGCGTATCCGAATCATATTTTACATTTTGTATGAAGTGACTTTAGTGCCAACATTCATCCATCCAATTTACAGGTAAGATAACACAGAGTTACCTTCTTTAAAGAACGTGCACTGAGCCTTAATGAATAGTAATTATGAGGGAATGCATACACATTTTAACAATATTCAATGTAAGAGTTAGGCCTATTATTCTTGTTTCTATTAAATCTGCCTTAAATAAAAAGATATTTGAATGAAAACAGGATGACCTTTTTTTTCCTTTCTAAATAAATAAAATCATATAAAAGCAAGAGCTTCCACAATGGAGTCTACAGCAGGTGCAGAAATTATGCCTCATTAAATAAATTTGCACTCCGTAGTACTTGTTCCAGTTTGCAGTTTTTTGTTATTATTTTGAATCTTATTTTTTTATTTAAAAATTTATCAATGAACAAATTTAACATCTCATACAAACATACAACCATCAAAAGAAGCTTAAACTAAATAAAAATACAATAGTCTACATGAGATTGTATTGAACTGCAAACAAAGGTGGCAAAAGCAATTAATCAACCTTAAACAAGTAAAAGCTCTAGATCAACAACAAAGCTTAAAACAAATTAAAACTTTGCAAATGGTCACATAAATGGCTCTTTTTATTTCAAGTATACTGAATTTTAAGAGACTTCAAACTGCTAAAATTGCAACCCAAAGACAGAAATACAGCACCAGAGGGAGAGAGACTGCATCCAGCACTTCCGCCCATTTCAACCATGCTATCCTACTTCTTGTCCAAACCAGAGCTCAAAACATTAAACTACAGTTATACCTTGATACAGTATAAAGCAAATTAACAGAAAACAGTGCAGAGGAACACTCAGCACGCAGAAACAACCTACCAAGAAAATGCACTGATAATTTCCTAAAGAATATCTTTTCCTCAGCATTTATATTCTTAAGAGCACATGTTAAAAGTGTAGAGAACAACTTCCTCGTGCAGTCATACTATCCTCTGTGCAAAAGGCTAATTTCAGCCATATCTAATTACTGTCAGAAATAATTTCTACACGCATTGAAAAAATTCACAAGGAAAATGCACTGTGTAACAAGAGGGATAACCTTTGTTTAGATAAACCAAAAAGCCAGATGTGAGCATTACTGCAAAACCACCAAAAGAAATGGGTTTAGCTAATTTTTCTCATTTGGAAAATATCTCTTTCATCAGATCATTAGCATCAGGGCTGTAACACATTGGTGCAGAATCCAGGCAGTTAGTGAGAAACACAATAACCTCTGAACGTGATAGGCAATGCAAAAATCTGTTTATGCTCTCCTTTGTCCATACATTCTTAACTTATGTTGAGGAAATACTTCCAGTCCCCACCCTAGGATCTCCCTTCAGAGCAACGAACTTACTTAGTTCCCACAGTTACTGTGCCTGAGAACAGCTGACTTCTCAGTCTCCAAAGCCTTTCAGCAAGTAAATGGGAAGTGGGAGATAGATTAAATTAGAAGATCAGAGTTTACAGTCACTGAGCTTCAGAAAGCAATTTACTATCATTCTCTGTTTAATTATATCAACACCTCACAACCACCAATGAACTTATCTTTACTGCACTGAGATTATGCAACTCTATCATAAAGTTCCACAAGAAGTCTGCATCTGAGCCAAGAATTATACTCAAAAATTTTAGGATGGCACTTCGTCTACATCATTATTGTTCTTCACAATGTTAAAAGCAGCTAATTTCAACCTCATGGGCTGTGACTGCAGCCCCCTTCCCCACCTACTTAAGACAAAAAAAATTTGTTTCTCTTATGGCCATTCTAGCCCACTACATCCCTATGGTTGTGCTCACCCCTGGCAACAGTTTATTGAACATAAGAAAACCAAGTATTTTTCAGTTATAAGCTAACAGCCTGGCACGTGAAAAACCTGCTCCTCCTCTCCAACCCACAATGCCCCCTTGAGGCAACAGGAAAGGGTGGAATGAAAAGGAGGGGGAAAAAAAGGTTTTTTAAAAAAGGGGGGGCTGAACAGTGGGAAAAGAGCTTTCTCAACTAACAGGGGAAAAAGAAAGTAGGAACCTCAGGAACTGCTGTCCACCACACTTATGGTACTCATCATCTTTCTCTGCTTAAGCCCTCTGCTGTTTTCTTTTTCCTTTACCTCCTTTCTGCTATGAAACTTCATTGCCTTCACCACTGTTTACAGCAGTTTAAAGAAGAGCACAGGGAGACAAGTTCTGAAATCCTTTCAGTGTACACCAAATTCTACATATACGCTTATGTATGTCAAAAAAAAAAAGATAAATACTTAATTTTTACTTATACCTCTCAAATCACTCACATTTCTACAAGGTAATCAAAGGAAGACAACTAATATCCACAGATATCAGCAAAAGTACTGACACTTGTTAATTCACAAAAATTAATCTATTATAAGCAAGTGATCCCTACAGACCTCCAACAGACATGGTCCATTCCTATTTATCAAGAGCTAAACAACAAAGTTAAGATTTCTGGGAGGTTTTCAATTTTGTGTCTAAAATCTTGGGCTTAGGTCGCTCTATTTGACGTACAGAAAAAAGGATTTGTGATTTACCTATTGTACCAATATGCTTGCTTTATTTTTGTATGCATCAGAAATAAAAAAAACTTTGTGGAGACAGTAATTTGCACTAGGTTAATAATTATGAGTAAGAAAGATTGGAGACAAACCAGTTTTTCTCAATATACTATACAATCTTCTGCTAGCAGGCACACACACAAAACACAAGAACAAATTACATTCAGATGGTACTAATGCTCAGGATTTTAATATCACCCTCCTTACTACAACTGTATAAAACTGTATAAAGGTTACCTCTAACACATCTTCCAACTCTTAAACACATTAAGAAACACCCTTATTACATTGTACATTTAACCACAACACAAGAAAAGGTTAGCTCCCGATAATAACCTTATAAAGAAAGTACAGTATCGGTTAAATGGATTTTAAGTAAGGGTCCAAGATCATATTAGGCAGCAATTATAAGCTACAAATTGTATTTCATATCTTCAGCAAGAGTTAGCACAAGTCTTGCTGAGTCAAATCTCTGCTATAAAACCCCTTGCCATGCTTTAAATGCCACACGCAGCTGAGACCTGAGGGGTTAAAGCTAATGCTAAAGGTAAAGGCTTGAAGAGTTGACCAGATATCTTGTGGTCATAGATCTAAGGATGTCAGTCATGGGCAAATATACCATACTGTGTTCATTAATGAAGGCCGGGAATAATAGATCAAGTTCATCAGCTGCTGCGGAGCCTACCAGGGTAGCAGCAGGGTGAAACATTATTTTCACCACGCCTACAGCACTGTGAGCAGTAAAGGTGACACTAGATGGTGACAAAAGGATCCGTCAAAGGAAAGTAAACATATTGTTTCTTCCAAATGCCCCCTGACAAGAAGAACCTCTAAGTGTCCAGAGTAAAAAACAAAGAGCCCACTCCAATCAGAAGGCCACAAAAACCTTCTCCTATCACCGCCACCAACTCAACAAAGCAGTCGTCCTCACCCGCAGCCTGACCCAAAGCCTGATCTACAAACACTACCAGCCACCAGCCACCACTCTCTGAGCATGCACCTCATCGCCTCTCCCCACGCCTCTGGGAAGGTCGCTCCAGCCCACAGTGAAGAAGGGGGACCCAGGAGACTTCCTCACTGGAAGAGGTCTCCAAAAGGAGCAGCTCACTCCCTCCCAAACATGCAGCATGAGGCTCAGGTCTGTGTCTTTTTTTGCTGCCGAAGCATTCCAGGCTGTGTCAGTTTGGATTGCAACATAAATATTATGCAGCTGCAGACTCCTTAGTTCCAATTATGGTAATATTGCAGGTGACAATGAAAAAGATATTTAATAGTGTGTGGTCACATTCTGCTCTCACTCATCTGTGACTTAGATGTAGAGAAATTCAGCTAAAATAATTTTTTTTGAAAACTGAATTTGGAGCAACACCGTGTGCCTAACAATGACTTAAAAAAATGGTGTCTTCCCTATTCTGGTAGTAAAATAGTGATAACAACAAAGGCCCAAATGGCAGTCACTGGGTAAAGAGGAGTATTTATAAAACTCTATTTAAATGATACACAAGTATAGAGGTTTTGACATAAGCACTATTGATTAACAGAAGGTACACGTATCTATGTATAATTGGGCTAACAGTTTAAGTTCAAAATTTAGTTCTAGTTACTGAAGAAACACACTGAAACAGAGGTTGAACTAGCACTCCAGTTAAGTCCAGGACAGTAGGTTCCATTCTTACATGTAACTGAATACAACATAAATGTATTCTTCTACTGAGGTACACAAAGATTTAAAGTATAAGTGCCCAACCAGCAACTCGGGAGGCCCAGTCAAGTTATCATGTAGTTTGCTCTATACATCAACCTGCTCAGACCTTAGAGAAACTCTCCTCTCATGCAACAACCAACCAAGGGGGAGAAGACAGCAAGGTTCAACCTGTAGCATAACCTTTCTAGAGGAATATGTGGCCAGTCACTGGTGTTCATACACTACATTGCAAGCCTGAAGCTCCTGAGAAATGCCAGACTTGCTGCAAATGCACATTAGAACTGACCATGTGTCACAGACATGCTACAGCCACAGCACAAGATATGTTACACTCAGCTGATTAGGCTAGATAAAACTGATTTAAAACAAGTATATATGGTCATCTTTTATGGAATGTCTTTCTCATATGTCTTCAGATTCTCACCAATGATGTACCTGACTGCTGTACTCTTTTAAGACTCATTTACTGGAATGGAAATAAAACCCTGGAAATATTTAAATATTAAGAAAAAGTTAAATATTGTTTCTTCATCTTAGTGGTAACTTGCTCAGAGCCTATCAACAGTTGCTGTAAAGGTCTGTTTTTCACAAAAACGGAAAACACTTGAACTTGGCTTGAATACATACAAGCAGTCCATCACCAGTCAACGTCTAGGTGGCTTTGAAGAGCAGCTAAGCAGCCACTAACTTTTCAAGCTCCAAAAATGTGTTTGCCACCAAAAGTACAAACACATCTAAAGCATCAACCAGCCTCAGTGCCTAAGCCAAAGCAAGGAGTCTTCACATCAACTTCTGAAAATTTAGGATAAGAGTCTTTGAAGAGATTTTTTTAACAAAATTGTGTGGTCACCATCTCAAGTATGTCCTCCTCCAAAGTGTGAGAACAGGGCAAGTCACTGTTGCTGGTTCATCACTCGCCACTCCAGACCCCACTGCTAGTTCAAGCCCTCCTAGGCCCTAGACACCGCAGGGGCCTCCCAGCTGCTGGGATACGATAGACATGGATGCCGGAAGATATGCTCAGTCAGGAAATTAATTCAATCCTGGTGTGGAAGCACTCTCTCCTTATTTTTTCAAGGAAGATTTTTGGGAGGGCAGCTTTTCCCATCACAACCCTTAAAATACCTCTTGTACACTGCAAAAGTCACCCTCCAAAACAGTCAATTCCTGCTCAGGAGAATCTTACTCTTCAAGCACATTTGGTATTTTAGCAAAAGACTGCATGTTTTTGTCTTTACTGACTGCATTCTTTTTTAGGACACTGTCCACCCCATAACCTGAGATGCAGCAAATCCACCTGTAGCCTCCTTCCTGGAAAGCCGTGGAGGGACACAGGAGCCCCTCACCATTGCACAGACGTGTGTGGGCGCAGGCACAAGCACACACTGCTCCCAAAGCTGCACCATTCCAAGGGAGAATCCTTTGAGCAACCATCAACTTCCCCATCTAGCAGAGTCTTGCAGCTATACACAAATATTTTGGTAGTTTTACCATTCTCCTTGCTTCTCTGTGATTTCAAAGTATCATCTGGCTCTCAGACACAAAAGCAAAAAAAAAACTTGAACTAACATTTTTAAAAGGTTGCCCTATCACAGTTTAGAAGGTATACATTTCTGGTTGCTTCACACCCTTTCCTGGTCAATAATAAACAGAGGCCCAAGAACAAACTGGTCACCATATCAAATACTAAACGTATCTTTAACTCTTTTACAAGATGTCAGTCACTTAAAACAGAATTAAATACCAAATAACAAAGTTCTGTCATAATACGCTTAATTCCTGTTCTTAACCAGAAGAATGTGCAAGGATTTATGACACTGTGGGAAACTTCTTTCATATATTTAATATAGTTAGCTGTTGAATCCATACATATTCTTCCATGTACGCTGACAGTTATTGTGTACTGAGAACAATTTGCAGGCATCATCACAACATTAAAAGTAATTTAAATGCATTCAAGACTGGTAACATGAATCTGAAACGATTTTTGCGTGAAGGCATTAGACGATCTTTAGCAAAGTACCATCCTAATATTTTTACAGTTTTAGCATCCATATATTCTACTAATTGATTTTCAATAAAAAACAATTTTTCTACATATAAAGGAGTTCTTAGTACCCTTCCTCTAATATTCACTGTGCTGTATAAATGATAATTTATTCCTTATTGAATTAAATATGTTTTTCTACAAAGATGAAAACATGTTGACACAAGTGAAAAGCATAATTGTTCACCTGCTACGTGGATCTCTGTAGTTTGTGCACACCTGACTGCATTAGTTTTTTGTGTTTTCATTTTTAGGTCATGAGAATACTGTAAGTACTATAATGAAACCACAAGCTTGTCTCTGTTCTCTCACAGAGAAGCGCCTTGAATCATAAATATTTCAATTACTGTGTTTTAGACTCTAAAAGATACTAGTCTCTGTCTTCCACAGACTTTTCTCCCCCTTTATCTTCAAAAGAGCTCTGTCCTCTGCCACAGCAAGAAAGTGATACTTCGATTTGCAGTAATTAAAAATTACTTGCAATACAACTAAGTTTCCAAAGATACATACATTAGAATTAACAAGACGTAATATTCAAAAAATAGCACTCTACAGCACTCGACTGTAGAGTTATGCCACTAACTGGCATAACTCCTGTGCCTGCCACATCTGTGCCTGACTGCATGTTTAATGCTGGTGTGCAAAAAGTTAATTACTTCTTCCCATAGATGAAGCAAAAGTGAAAAATTTATTTCACATACTGGGCATCAGATAAAAATCACACCATTCTTTCTCCTGTGAACCCAAGCCCCTGTTCTCTGAGTGGCTGCCCACCTCCAGCAGCGCTGCCCGCACCTTCCCTGGCTCCTGCCCAGTCACATGTTTTCTCTGGCCTCTTTCAATAGCATTCCCCAACTCTCCATTGTTAATGCGTTGTCCCTCTCCTTTCCAAAGCCCTTCGTGGCTTCCCACCACTAACCCTTAAACCTCTACATTATTTGTTCGTGGTAAAACTTGACAGCTTCTGATCTGATTTCCAAGCACTTAAATATCAACTGCAGGTTTCATTGCACAGGTATTACCTACCACTTGTTTTAATAGGTGGGTTACTACTCCAGAACAAAGCGCTTCCTTGACATTGATAGTGAGAGTTGCAAAAAGAGAAACCAACAACATAATTGAGAGCAACTTTTTTAAAGGAAGACTTAGCATCAATCAAATAGCAAAGTTTAAATGCTGTTTATGGATATTCACCTCAAATTATCTTTGTCATTCCGGGGCAAATTCAAAATCAACTTCTGGTAGATCCTTAGTATTATTTAAGGTATTACACCTGAAATAAATTGGCAACCCTGAGACTGTTTCTCTGATCACAAGTTCCTTGCTTTTCAGACTGAATTATCCAGTTTGATCCTATTACAGAAGCAATGGATAACGTTACACTTGTAAAGCAATTCTCCTTCCACCCCTCAAAGAACAGAGCACCAAATCAAAAGTGGCAATATCCACCAAGACCACATTGTTTTAAAATTTACATGTGTCAAAAACATAATTTGCCAAATTATGTCAAATACATACATTCAAATTAGATCAAATACATTATTAACATTTTTTTAAAATATGTATCATGTTGGTTTAAGTTGAAATAAGGAAGATGGATAATTGAACAACTCAGCATTTGAATTTACTTAGGAAAGAAATTCTGAACAAAGTTGCAAAATACACATCATGTTACAAGAGAAAAATTAATTTATTCTAATAGGTTTGTGTATCTTTGTTTAACAAAACAACAGTCATAAAAGGTGTAGAAAACTGTTCATCAAAATGTAAATACTTAACCAAAAAAATAATGTGCTTAGAAAAACCCAACAACTTTCTAGCCTCAAAATGCTGTTCTTCAAATGAATTTCCAATTTGGGGCCCCATAGTAAAGGGTGTCTCCCACAAGAACAAGGCTGGCATGGGCCCGGTGGAATCTCACGCATCCTCACAACATCCCGGAGGCAAACCAGCCAAAATAGGACTGCAATCAAGAATTTACAGAATTACTTAATTTGATGCATTTTGCAGCCATGGTCTGGTGCACAGTAGAAGTCCAAAGGATCAGTTCACTGAGCAAAGGACCTGCAGCATCTCTGTGGAACCTGCAGCCACCAATGGGCTGTAAACTTCTTAAAAAAGAGACACCCCACCACCTGCTTTTAGTACCTACTTCCCACAGGAAGAAGAAAAAGACAGAAGTCTCCTGGTAAACAAGTAAGCTCCACAGGTAAGCCAGAGCTTACTCTGAACCCCAAAGAGGGCCTGGGCTTTATGCTAGAGATCTCTAACCACTCCTTCCACCCAGAAGAGGCATCACACAGCAGCTGGGGGTAGACAAGACAGAAAACATCGCTTGAATGAATGTGTTGCCTGTCCCTTAAATCTATCTGCCTGTTGTTCCTTTGCACAGCCGGGTCAATTAGAAAGTTATCTCTGTTACCTACAGCCACAGCGAGCAGAGACATCCACACATAAAGCACGGCAAGCGTACAGCTCACGGTATCCAAGGGAATCAGCTCTACCCTCAGCAGCCAGCCTGGCCAGCGTACATATTTAAATAAGAAACAAACTGCAGCAAAACCCTTTCCAGCCACAGTCGCGTGATCAGTATTTGCACGAAGAAGAAATAACTAACTAAACAGACAAAAAGTTAAGCCTGCGATGCTCTTATTCCTCCTCCTCAACAACCTCTACAATTGACTAAAAAGACTCAAGATAGTTAACAGTATAACATGATGTGCTTAACATTTTAATTTCATTTTCCTTAGAACAGGAACTGGAATCATGATATTACAGACAATTCCACACATAACTCACTCTTCAGAGTTAAAACTTTACTTTTTAACACCATCTCAAACTCCACTTTGGTGAACCAATAATCATAGCAACCGTTCATTAAAGAGATTATTTTCAGCTACTTCACTGATGACAGCATAGGAAAGCTACTGCTGCCACCTTCAAATCCAGCTTTCTGACAGAAAACATGGTCATGCCCTTAAAACGCAAACCTAGCAGAAATGGGGGAGGAAAGGGCAGAAAAGCCACAACAGATGCAAATCTTGCATCAAAAAATAGATGCCTCTTATAATTCGCAGTAATCACCTTGGAAGATTTTAAAAAGTAGTGTGATTAAACTACTGAGAGCTTTAGAAAGGAGAAAGAAAAAAATGTCAGGGTTGTTGTTTTTATGCCAATCCAGAAGTTTTGAAATATAAGTTTAAAACTACCCTTGGAAATGACATCAATAATGTAACTGTGCTCATTCTGTGATGGAGCAAACTTGCAAGAAAATCCCTAAGCAACTAACAAGGAACTATATAATTGGAATGTTAAGATTTTAAGTTTAATTTAAGAGGTTAGTTTATTACAGCTTACCTTTTCCACAATTCCACCTTTTCTATTCAGTTTTTATGGTGCCACTAATTTACCCATACAATCAAGAAAGATCTCGAGTCAAAACAGGATGGAAAACAGGAATCTAAATGACAAGTATTCCTTCTAATAAGGATTAGTTGAGAGGTATGCTACAGTGGCTGTGAAAAAAAATTGATAATTTGCATTACTTCTAGGCCCACTAGCTGTCACAAAACTAAAGAGTAATCAGTTCAAGTGTACTGAAAATTATTATTTTGCAACAAAGTTGATAGCATTTTTCAGTTTGACCGTGATTTGCAATTTTCTCCGGTCAAAATCATTCCATGGGTACTTCTCAGTGACCTATGTCCTAAATCATTTTCAATTCCTCTGAGCCAGTGACCTCTTCACAATCTGACTCACAAAGAAAAAAACATGACGATTCCCATGAACCATTCTTTTTCAACCACCATCAGAATTTAATTTCTCAAAAATAAACCTGGTAAAAATAGAAATGGAACAAAAGACCACTGGGTGTTCAAGAAATATTAATTAATCACCCTATCATAAAGATAGATAAATACCAGCCCTCACATTTTGATGATGAAAAACAAAGAGGTTAAGTGACAATTTCAATGACACATAGCAAAACGCTGCCGCAACACGGATCACGTCTCAGAAGTTTTCCATTGTTTTCAGCCCACTAGCCTTGAATAACTCTTGTGCATGCAATGCTGAATCAGGTATATTCCTCAGAATATAAAAAGCTTATTCTAGCTCACATAAATCAGTCCAGAAAAAAAGCAGCTTATGCTACAGAAATTTTTTTAAATACATTTGAGTCCAACAAGAACTTTTCTAAAAATATTCCGGAGTCTGACGGGAATGTTTCTAAGCAAATACACCTTTAATCTTAAAACATTAGTTTTGACACATTCTACCACAGAAAGTATTTAAAAAATATATAAGCAACAGATGATTAATGAAAAAAAATAAAGTCACTTCAAAACCGTATGAAACCCAACACCTGTCTATTGTACAAACCCTGGTGCAGCTTTAAAATAGTACCATGTATTCACTAATTAAAATATCCTGAACTTGATACACTTCTTTTCTCCACATTTGAAAAACTCTAATTTGGCTGTTCCCTATAGACTCTGGTAATTTTCCACAAATCTTCCCTAAACAGAAAGTTAGAAAACATATAGTTTTTTTTCCTCCCAAACATTTCACTATAGCAAAGATCTCATGACAAAATGTAAGAATCACTGAGGTTAAACTAAAAACAAAGAAATACCCAAATATTTATACAATTGATTCTGTTCAAGCTTCCTGGTTTGGTTACTGTTAAATCTTACAGCCTCCACCAACAAGGCCTCACATGAAGCTGTATATTTCAGGTGCTATACATTAACAACATAAATCAGAATGTCTAATTATGTATCTTTTGTGTATCACTAAGTGACCTATCAACCGGCATGATTATATGTGTTTGGAAATGATATATTTGAAACACTCTTTACTTTCCCTCCACAATTTAGTAATCTGCAAGTTAAATGAATGATTTAAGTACACAAAAATGCTAAAGAACACTACAGTTTTCTAAGAACTACATTAAAATAGCAAATCACTGCAAAACAGGGGTCTTTCCAATATCTATATTTAATATGAACAAATTATTACAGTAAGGAAAAACCTTAAATTAAAAATAAATACTAATTTGAACACTAAAATCTATATCTCACTTAAAAGGGTTTAGTATAGCATTAGAGAAACTGATTTAATAATTAATCATATTTTCTTTAGAGTAATATTACTAGCAGTAATGTTTTTCCTTAATGGTTTTAAATTACCTAGCACAGGAAAAAAAAAATTAAACCTGTCAAAATCTCATAAACTTTGACTTCTTTCCCCCCCACGAATTAACGTGTGTATACAGACACCGTGCAGAGCTTCCAAGTCCCACATTTGTAATGAAATTTCCAAAGGTCTGATCCAAACTCATTGAGTCAATGGAGCGATTCCTACTGATGTCAATGGAAAAATTTCTACTGACTTGAGTGAGTTTTGGATATGGACTTTTATGTGGGGAAAACACCAGAGGAAATCCTCTTTGGAAGGGGAACTTTTGTGTTTCTCTCTGTAGGAGAAGTACATGAACAAATAAGGCTTCTGGAAAATGGCAGTGATTCCCAGGTAAGAGCATACTGGCATGTCCATACATCTGCAGCTCTGCACTCTTCACGTACAGATGATGATGCCATGAATTTCAGGTGGTTACTTTTAAGATTATTTTTACCTGGAGAATACACCAGCAGCCCGCTTTCTGTCCAGACTCTCCCTGTCAAACTCTGAAGGAATGTTTTCCTGCCCGCACTGCTGCCAGAATCCCCCTCCTAAGACCGTGCCCACCCGTGCCCCCCGGCCCAGGGGCCCTGCTGGGACACGGGCCCGCAGCCTCCGGAACCTGAAACGAGCCGAACTGCGAGGAAGGGCGCACAGCCGCCTCACGGGCTGCCTCTCCCTTCGCCAGGCAAGCTCAGACGGGTGACAAGCTGCTTTCCAGCAGGTCAAGGCAGGCCGGGAGCGGCGCAGCCTGCGCATCCCGCGCTCGGCGCGGAGCAAGGAGGCACCCGCTCGTTCCCTCCCTTCTCTATCCGGGCACTCAGGGCTAGAAAATCAAACCTCAGGGTGCCTCGCTGCCCTGGGCTCGCTACCTCGTCCCACTCCTCAAAATTAAACTTTCAAAACTTTCCAGGTCCCGCAGTCCTCTTGAATTCCAAGAACCGATTTCAAGGGAAAGGCCCCCTCGCACCAGCCACAGAGGCCGCCTCTGGAACTCTGCAGCTCTAGTATCATTATTTATTAATCCTTGCTTTCAGCCTTTTTTTTCATTGGGGAGGGAGAGGGGTGTTCAAGGAAAACGAGGAAGCGCGACGCTGTTCCCCGCGCTGCCCAAAGAGCGCCCCTGCGCTTTCCCGCCCACGCCAGAGGGGGAGCCCCGGGGCAGCGCGGCGCGGGGCGCCCCGAGGGGGCGGCCGGCAGCGGCGGCCCTTGCGCCCGGACGCGGAGGCGGGGGCCGTGGGATGCGCCTCGCGCTCCAGCAGGCAGGCAGGCAGGCAGGCAGGCAGCACACAAAGGAGAAACGTGACACGTTTCCTCACCCGAGCTGTCTGCTGGGGAGATCTCGGGGAAGAAGAAAAAAAAAAAACATAAAAATAAAACAAAACAAAAAAAGCGCACGGGGCGGCAAGCCTCCCCGGCTCACGGTCCCGCAGAAGCCCGAGCCCGAGCCCTTCAGTTGTTCGTAGGCGGAGGCTACAGGTTGTTAAACTCCGGGGGCGGGGGGGGGGCGGCAGGGGGGGTGGCCCCGCCAGCCCGCGCTGCAGCCGTGGCCGCCCCGGCAGGTTTTGGGGTGGAGGAGCCGCCTCCCCGCTCCCGCGGCCGCTCCGGTGCGCTGGCTTAGGCAGGCGCAGCCCAAACTTCTGCCGGGGCAACTGCCGCCTCCTGCTGCTCCCTCCTCCGTCCCCCCCTCCCCTCCCCCCCTGGCCCAAGCTGGCGGTGCATTTTTGGTGCCGGGAGAACTGACACATGTCACTCCCGCGGCCGCCGCCAAACTTTCCCGCGGCGGCTGCAAAGTCACTGAGCGGCGACGTGAGGAGGGGGGGAGCGGGTTGGAAGTAGCGAAGTCGCATCGGGGAGCTGGGGGGGGGGAGGAGGGGACCGGTGTGCGGGGGGGATAGCACTTACCGGGAGGAGACACCGTGCGGGGCGTCCCGGCGAGCTGACACCGAGAGAAAGGGCGAGCGGAGCTGCGCGCACCCGCGCGCACATGCAGAGTCCCTGCGGACGGAGCCGCCGCCGCCGGGGCGCGCGGGTCGGGGGGTGGTGGGCGCAGGGCCCCTCTCTCCGCGGGCGCGGAGCGGCGGCGGTGCCTCGCGCCCTTCCGCTGCCTTGACGTTGCCTGGCGATCGGCGGTGCCGCGCTCCCTCGCTCCCTCCCTTCCCCGGCGTGCGGGTCCGCCTGTGTGCGGAGTGTGGAGCCTGTGTGTATGTGTTTTGTTGGGAATGCAGGGAAAAAAAAAAGCTTAAAAAAAAAAAGAAAACCCTGCCGCTGCACACACCGGCTCCTTTGGAGAAAGGGGAGTGAGGAGGGAGCCCTCACATGATCGCGAAGTGGCCTGCACAGAAGTGCTAATAATGCCGGGGGGGGGGGGGGGGGGGAGGGGAGGGGGGGAAGAGAGCGGTGGAGGGGGGGACAGCAACAAAAAAAACCCCAAAACAAAACAAAAAAAAAAACCAAGAAGTGCGGCGGGACGCGCCGGACCGAGCCTCGCTCCGCGCCGCCCCCGGCCGGTCCCCGGCGGAGCGCGGTGCCGTGGGTCCACCTGCTGTGTAAACACCACGGCAGGGAAGTTGTTTGCTCGCGGTCGCTGCCCCCTCCCCGCCCCCTCTCTCTCCCCTCTCCGCCGGCTCCGTTAGACACAACGAGTTTAGCAGACGGGCGGAAAACAAAGCCGCGCGTTGTGCTGGCAGTGTCGGCTGCCTGCAGCCTGCTGGCCGCCCTCGGGGTGCCGCAGCCCCCGCGCGGGGGCAGCCCCGGAGGACACGCGCGGGACGGGGCCGGCGTGGTCGGGCGAGCCTGGTCGCCGGCTGCAGCTTCGCCGAAGAGGCACGCGTGGGCCCGAAACTTTCTTTTTCTACCCGCTCCTCCTTCCCCCCCGCCCCGACATTTCGGAGCAAGGTGCAGGAGTTCCCCGCCTGCCTGGTGGCAGCGGGGGTTGCCTTTAGCCCGGGGAAAAAAAAACACTTCCAAGTGATTCCCGAGAGGCAGAAGGGAGGGGAAAAGCCGGTCCTGTCCCCCCTCGTCCCCGGTCGCTCGGGATGTGTTTGGGTTGGGAGGGCTCGCATGGACGCGGGAGACAGCGCACGGCGTGATTCCCAAGTGGGAGGACGGAGGGGAGAAGGGTTTTGTATCGCGGCTGGAGAGGGGAGAAGGCGGTCCTTTCCCCCCTCGTACTCGCCGCGGTTCCCGGTCACTCAGGGTGCATTTGAGCAGGAGGACTTGCGTGGACGCCGGGGATAGCGTACGGCACGAGCGGAGCGCGGGGTTTGTTATTTTGGAGCCCGCTTCGTCCCAGCGCGGTAGCCTCGGCCTCACGCTTTGCGTGGCTTTGAATCGGGATCGCTGTACTCGCTCAGGACCGGCACCAAAACTGCCACTCGGAACTCACAGTTATTAAACACAATTTAAAAATCCCACAAACTTTGCCGCCCGCTCTTCCCGGCGAAGTGGGAGAACGCCTGAAGCTCATTCCCGCGCACTCCGGCGGGGGTACGGCCGGCCGCTCGGTCGCTCTCCGCCGGCACCGGGCAATGGGGAGGAAAGGCGTGCTGCAGGGGAGCCGCTGCGGAGGAGGAGGAGCCGCCCGCAACTCCGGCAACTCTGTGGGGCCCCCAGCGCGGGCCGCCCCCCGCCCCGCCGCGCGCCTTCCCGGGGCCGGGGGCCGTGGCGGCGGCGGGGCCGGTGCGGGGCCTGGGGCAGCCAATGGGGCGCGGCCGGGTTCGCGGGGTGAAAGTTCAGCGCCGGGGCAGGCTCGCGGCCGCCGCGGGGGCGCGGCGCTGCCGATGGGTGGTCGTAAAATATATTTATTTGCTACTAGCCACTCTTTTGTCTCGTGCTCCCCCACACCCTCCCCGTCCCGCCACGGCACGGGTTACCACCGTACTGTTCGCTCCCGCGGCGCTTTGCGAGCGCAACGGTTGTGGGCGACGCTCGCCGCACACCCCGTGGAGCCGCGGCCGTGCAGGACAAGGTTTCCGCGGGCACCCGTCCTCCGCGGTTCCGCGCCCCGCGGGCCGGCGGGGCGAGGAGGGGAGGCGTGCGGGGCCTACCGCCCCGCTCCCCGCCTGCTTGCAAACGAAATCGGGCCCCGCAGGCTGCGGCCGCCGACGGGTTCCACGGGCGGGGCGGCGCGGGGGCGCGAGTTGCGCGGCGCGGAGGTTGTAGCCCCCCCCCCCCCCCTCCGTGCGGGCGCGCCCCGAGGGGGAGAGGCGGCTCTGCCGTAGGAGCCGCCCGCAGCGGGTGGCCGAGCGCCGTGCACTTGTTGGGGCGAGGCACCGCGGCAGCGGCCCCATGCACCCGTACCACCAGCTTCGTTGCGCGCCGGGCAGACAGACGGACAACGGGAGCGGCGTCACACGGCAACCCGCGGGCCTGCCCCTGCCCTCCCTCGCGCCGCCTTCGTCGGGCCGGGCGCCCCCCGCGCCCGGGGGTTCCCGCAGCGGTCCCAGCCCCGTCCCCCCGCCTGGGCTGTGCTTTGTTTTGAAGAGATGTAAAATCTCCACTTGATCCAACAGCCTCTCTGATGGGGAATAACGCACGGGGAATGATGCGGCGCTTGGCTGCTTAAATGACTTGGATCTGCGGTCCCACGCAAAATTAGAGCTAAGCAAACACTTCCCTGACTCTTTTATTTTTCTTCTTTTTTGTTTTAACTAACGACGATTACGGGGGTAAAATATAATCCGACTTTCTAATGAAAAGGCTGGTGCATTTTATTCGTTCCTGTTTACGGTTCGAGATTTCATCTGCACAATTGTATTTCTCGCTTCAAATAAACCGCTTTGAAACCGTCTTCCTTTAATTAATTTATGTATTTTCTCTGTGCAGCTGGCAGCGTTAGGTGTCTATCAGATTGCCATTTTCCATTAGGATTGTTTAGAAAAGCATACAAGAAAACAAACAGTTCTTTTCTAAATAGGTTCGTTCCCCTTCCTCCTCGTGCACAGCTCCCGAGACACTTCGGAAAGAGTAGAAACTGCTGGTTTTAACCGAAGTCAAATCCAGGAAAGGCTACATTACAACATCAAAGTGAATGGAGACGTTACAAAATTGGTGGAGTTACACCACCATCTGTCGTTAAGCTTCGGGACTACAAAAGTTCAGATGTATAATAAATCTTAATGAGAGCTGGCAACTTTCTTTTTTCTTCTTTGCCTAGAAATCTCACTGCCTGGACCGAGTGGGTCTTCCTGTGTGGTTTGAGCCTCCCAAATGATGGCCAGCAGATTGCCTATGCCCATCACAGAGGTGTTCATCCTTTGCCACTTGCCTGGCTGGGTCCTGCAAGGCCGAGGGGTTCCTTCACTAGTACCTGATGGCCCTTAGCAGTTGCTCCTCAAAATACACTGGCACCCAAACCTGACAGTACTTCTTGGCTTCAGGAAACTGCATTCGTAAAAGAACAAATGCACACCAAGAAATTTAAACTTAAAACCAAAAAAAACCCACAATCAACTCACAACACTCCCACAAAATAATCCTCAGAGATCCTGCTTCTCCAGCTGTAGGATCCAATATATTCCATGTTGGATACACATCCTTCTGTAATGCTGCATCTTGAAAAGAAATAAATAACATACTTGGGAATGTTTGGGAAGAAGCTCTAATGTTCTAATGCTACCCCTGAATACTCCTAAAATTTCAAGAAGATAATTTGTAGTGGAATCATACAATTATTTTATATTACCCTATGTGAACATGGTACCTGATTTTGTGAGATTGTTCATGTGAGAGCTCCCATTAGACATCAGCTCTTTCTACACTCTTCCATTAAAGGGCTTGCAAATGCCCGTTTGCCACAGTTACCACAGAATCAAGAAGGAAAACCTCTTTCCTTTGAGTATTTCTGGGTGCTGCTGTTCCTTGTGTTTCAGAGGCCAATTGCTGCTCAGATTGAGAACATGCAAACAGGGATCCTCACAGAACCCTGCCATGAAAACCATCAGGTTTATCATTATCTTATCACAGCTTCTATTTTAAGGCAGATGTGGTTCAGTAAGTATTGATCCAAATGGGCTGCTGTGTGGAGTGCTTATCATTAAAAGACAACTTTCATATGGTTTCTCTTCCACTGTGGAAATTCACAATTTTTTTTTGCTTTTCTTCAGCCTGACATTTTGCAAGTACTCACAATCCTTATACTGTAATCAGCACTAGGCATTTCCCACCACTACTGTGAGGTTAAGACAGTGGTTTAATACAATCCTACAAATCCTGTTTCCCAATCCAATTCCTACTGCCAGAGAAACTGAGTTTCCTATATCTTACCAGTAGCTGTTGATATCAAGAAGAAAATTTCCACTTTTAGCTTGTTGACAGGTCAAAAGAAACTTGTTTCCTCTGAAGCTATGCATCAGTTTTCCAGGTTGTCTCATAAAATACGAGATTATCCTGCAGGCAATAGACACTTTCAGTTCTCCTTTGGCTAACATGTTATTTTCATATTATTCTGAAAAAAATAATTAACTTTTCCACCTTCTCTATAGTCAACTAAGCTCTCATAACCAACTGTAGTCTTTGAATCAACATTAAAAGATAAGATTTCTGGATTGATGAGAAAGGTGTTTTAACATTCATTTGATTGAAATAAATCCCATAACGCTTTCTCTGCTGTGAGAAACAGCCAGGCCATTACACCCAAATACTGATTTGGAAATGTTTAGTAAAAAACTTTTGTCTGAGTATTTGCTGGTCATCTCAGAGTTTGTACTGCCTATGGTTTTATATATGTTTGAGTGCAATTTCATTTTTAAGTTATCCAATACACAGTATAGCAGCAACCAACATAAAAAAAAAATCAAGTAATTAAGAGTTGCCGGAGAAAAGAGAAACAAAGTATAGTGCTCAAAGTTGTCTTGCTAGAGTTGGAATGAGTGTTTTCCTGAAGAGTACTGACCGCAATGGGAGTAATTACAATGTGCCAGTCCCATTTCATTGATATGGGGGGGAGGAGGGGGGAAACTGTGTAAATTTTTGACTCAGTTTCTGTTTTGGAAAAACTTGACAGAATTTTTGACATTATATTTGGCATCTATATGTAAAGATTACCTATACATCTTTCTTGATTCTTTTTCCTGTTTTGTGTGGTCAAGTTTGGAAAACTATGCCATGCTGACATTTCGGGTCCTGGTCCCCAACTGTTAGTTGTATATATGAAAGTCTTATTTAACCAAAGGTGAGGAAAGTTTTAAGACCGGTAAACCTTTTGGTGACTTTCCAAAGTATAACCAGGGAACAGTATAATAAACATACATAAACAAGTAGCTGCACGAGTCCCATGAGCAGCTCATAACTTCTGGAAAGCCTGGCACCTGACATGTAAGGTGATGCTAAAGCTTAGGCACCTAAATCAAAGACTGCAACCTTCCAAATCTTTGTTTAGCTCCCGAGGAATTAAAATTGATAAGGTGCCAGTAACATTCCTTAGACTCCTGTGATAACTCAAAATAACAATTATCACAGTTGGGCTGAAAAGTTTGGTGAATTTCCTTAGACTAACCAGCCTCCTAAAACTAAGCATCCTTTGAGCGGCTGAGCATTAAATTGTAATGAGATAAAATGCCCAATCATATTTTAGAGCAGCAACAGACCCAAGTCTCCCCTTTCCTCATTAGTCATCCCACCCACAGGGATGCCTATGCACGGTTTTCCCGCTACTCCAGCCAGTCTTCAACCCCTGTTCTGCAAAGTGACACTGCTGGCCTACTCCAGACCAACCGAAACCAAGTGCTTAGGTCATGGTCCTGGGAGGTGACTTATGGCTTAGGCCCAGGGAAGGTCTAGAAACTGATTAGAATACTATAATAGTTTAGTTGTCATGTGAAAAAATACATTGCAGCAACTCCCCTTTGCTGTCATGTTTCAAACCATTGATGAGAACACCTGCTATTGTTATGAAACAAACCATAAAAACACCATCTCCAAAAGAGGGTTCAGGGCCCCAAATGACAAAATAACAGAGTACAGCAACCCAAAGAAGGACTGTGATTCAGACAGCATTGCCTTTTCAGCCTTTCCTGGAGTTGCCTTGTGTGACTCAGAGCACTGTCAGCTGTGAATTTCACACCGAAGTTTCCACCTTCTTTGCCTTGATGTGCAGGCAGCCCAGATGCCCATCTGGGGGTTATGGATTGTATGGGATAGCATGTAGGAGGCAAGTAAGTAAAAAAGTAGGCTCAGCAGTGAAAACGTACTCCTGAATATAAAACAATCAGTCTTCACAAATTCCACCAAGGTCTAAAGTCCAACTTATCCTTTTCTATCTTGTGCTCATTTATTTGCATTTCCCCCCTTCTTGATTTCCTCAGAGCAAAACTTAAGACATAGAGACCTGCAGAAGTTTTTCATTAAGGCTGACAGAAATCTTGCGAACAGGCAGATTTTTCTCGTTTATTAATTTTGTTGCTTCCACTCTCCTTTTCCATGTGTGGTGCTTTCTCACCCCACGTTAGACAGTTGTGTGGAAGCACCTCTGCTATAAAGTGTGCTCCAGTGGGAAGCATCACCTCCAGATGAACTACTCCAGTCTCACTCAACACGAACAAGGTGTGTTGGTTGGTACAGGAGTCGTAAATGAGCGAGCTTCTTGTGATAGGGCTGCACAAGGCCTCTGATACCCTTCCCTGTGAAGTCTTCACAGGGCACACATGAGTTGCCTGTGAATTATGGTTTACTTTGCCAGAGCAGAAATTCATCTACCAGAATTTGAATTTTGTGGAGGGAACAAACAAGGTTCTGTTTCACAGAGGAAAACGGGATTGATTCTGTTCTCTTCCACCCGAAAGGTTGTTTTCAATGCTAATGTTGAACTATGACTTTGTAATACCAAAAGAGCACATAGTTATTATCTAGCTCTTCCTTCTTAAGCAAAAAATGCTTACACTTAGGGAAATATATTTAGTAACCAAACAACAGTTGCAGCTGTATTTGGGCAATGTTTTCCTTTGGTACACAGACACAAAGACTGCGTTAAAGATAGAAAGTTACATTCAGTTTCATGACATTTACAAATCTGTAACAACACTCCGGGCATGCTGGAAATTTTGTCAGCATTCAAAGTTAGGGGATGGAGCTATCTTTTTAGAAAACATTTCTATGTCATACACACAAATTAGTGTGCATTAAGTAGTCATCTTTCCACCCATAAGTACTTCTGTAGAATTGATGGGGTTTGGAAGTAAATTGAAAGCAGACCATGGATGTTAACAATACAGTAAGATACAGGGGGTTTACAGTAGCATCAAAACGACATGAAAACTTGCCTTTTTTTTTATTGCTAGAACTAGACAGCCAATACAGCTAGGAGGAGATTCAGAGGAATTTAGGATCATGCACCATCAACACAAGTGGATATCACAACACTAAACTTTAATCTGTCTGTTATTTTACACATAGAAGCAAAGCGGTAGGCAAGAATAAGAAAACCAGTACTTTTTTGAATGAATTATTTGTTAAGAGAAGTATTATATCTTGGGCATTTGTATCAAGGCAAGAGGTTTAACAGTTTTATATCCAGTTGTTAAAAAAATTAAAAAAATATTTACTCAGTCTTGGTTTTTTGATGTTAGATGTAATTTCTTTTCATGGTAGCAAACTACAACTGTACCCAAGACCTTTTGGTAATTCAGAGTTCCTGACTGCAACCAAAGCCTGAAAGTGTGCTAACTCCCGTTGACTGTATTCCCAAGGATGAGGCTCCAGCTGAAGCTTAATCTAATATTTAGAAAGTGGTCCAGAGTCAGCTGTTTGAACCATATGCACCTTCCTACCTCTTTCCAACCATCCAGCAATTTTGTGTGCACTTGCAGGAGTGCTTTAGTCCTAAAACTTCGCAGTGAGCATCTTAGGTGTAGGACTGAAGTCAACATTTTTTCATGAGGGAAATGATTCTCCCATCCCTGAGCGTCCTTTATGTGTCAGACTTTCAAAAGAAGTCACTGCTTTAAGAATTAAAACAAGTGACCATTTCATGCTAAAGAAGGCAACAAATCAGCTTATCAAAGGGTAGAGCTGAATCTTGAAATCTTGTCTTTAAAAGTACTTAAATGGATGCTGAATTCTTAAAAATATCTTCCAGTTAAAATCTGGCATGCTTCTTTATTGAATATCTACCACTGCAACACCACACTGCACTACATGGATGCACAGAAACATTTATTTTGGACCTACTCTGAATCCACATGGAAGAAGGGAAAAGCAGTAAGCACCCATTTGAAGAATTACCTCTACTGCCATATGTCTGCATACTTCTTACAGTAATTTATTGAATTTAATATAACAGGTGAACTGGTGCTACTTGCTGTAATAAAGGTTTAAGAGGGATTATTCTAGGAGATGATCTGCTAGTTTATTCATGGATTTTAATGGAGCCTGGTCTGGGCCTACTATGAACATTACTTGAAAGCTTACTTGATGCAAGCATTACTTAAAATCTACAGAAAAATTGCTGCTTGCACCATGACTCTGACCACCTAACTACAAAGTGTATGGAGACCAAAAAAAAAAAAATTCAAAGTCCTTTATAAATACGAGCAATAAATCAGCGAGCTATCTCTTGTATTCTTTATTCTGATATGAAATTCAGTGCATGCTAAGCAGTCTGTGTTTGTGTATCACAGACTATTTAAAATGTATTGTCTAGAAATGGGGCAAGTGTTTGGCATTTCAAAAAATGTAAAATGAACAAGGACTTTTTTTCCTTCAGAATTAAGCTTTGGTTTCTTTTGAGGCAGACAGGTTTGAAAGAACTTTAAATATTGTGGAGAAACTTTAAAATAGTAGTTAACCATCGAAACAACCCCAAACAATTCCTGCATTGTCCTTAGCTAATAGCGCTTTCTGTCCACACTGATACCAATGGATTTGTAAGCAACTATCCTATATTTCAGCATTGAATTAACCCTCATCTCAGAATAGAAACACTCATTTGGAATAAAATTCAGGTACTGAGAGCAAAATAAAATACCAAATTCTGTACTGTACACCAGTGTCAGCAGCCTGTATGCTAAACAAGAGAAACTGATGCTGTTTATTTATGGAATGAGTTCATCTTAGTTGGCCTGAAACCTGATGGGAATGTATATACGTGACTGGATTATTAGAACAGATGTTGTAACATCCTTAGAAAAAAATGTAGAGCAGGTAAGCAGAAGCAAGAAGGTAATCTAACAGCTGATTTTTAGGTACTTCCTTAGATACTTATTTTATGAATGATGTGGTGCCTTTAGATTTCTTGAATTGTTAGATGAGACAGAAGATTCATGTTGATGCTTTGAATCCTTGTAATGTCTTTCAATTAAAAGTACAGGGAATGAGACAAACTAGCCTTCAAAACAGAAGACTTATTTTGACTAATGTGTGCTATAACTACCCCACTGGGAAGAAGAATGGTACCAAATGTTTCCAAATCAAAACCAGTTCAAACAAACAAACACTAATGCATGAATGTCTTAATGGAGGAATAGGGAGTTTTCACTGCAGAATATCACAGAATTGTATCATTTGGCAGTACCTTAAGTACTTGTCTGTAGCAATGGAGGGCAAGGGATTGTGTTAAAATGAGGAAGTTCAACTCAAGCTTAATAAAATGGGATTTAACATTGCCACTTCTAAAAAAATGCAATAGAATTTAAAGCTAGTGTTACTGTTAAGCAGTAATGATTTCCTAACTCAGAGAGCTGCATCTACCATACCATGGAATCAGGGCACAGTGTCATAAAAGGAAAAGGTGACCACAGAATTAAAAATTACAAAGGTAAAGCAGAATGATTTGATCATAGCAGATAATGAATAAATAGTTTTCAATTTTATAGCAATAAAAGAGAACAATGTGTAGCAGTTACAAAAGCTAGAGATTTTTAAAAAAATAGGCATAGATAATTGATATTCAGGAGTCTTAAAAGAGTGGATGAGGTTTTTGCTTTTCCATTAATATAGATTTCCAATAAATCTGGGAAAACAAAGGAAGTTCCAAAAGAATGGAAGAATGCAAAAGCTCTAACTGTATTTCTAAGTGGTAAACAGGACAGTGTGGATAGGTTTGTCAATCCTGTATCACTCCCAAACAATGAATGAAATACATGCTAAAATGATACAAAGGGCAAAAGGAATGCAAAATGTGCGGAGGATATTTGCTAAAAGAGGCTGAGGTTGAGACAAAGGGCCTGTGTTGGAAAAAAAAGGTGCTCCTAAAAACCCACAGGGATCATGACAGGTAATCAGCCAAACAAAATCCTTGCTTAGGCCTTGGTGCAAGACTGTGATTAAAAGGTATGTATGTCTGCAGTTGCAGAGAGATGCTTAAAACATGGAAAAGGTTAATGGAATAATAAAAAGAATTCAAACAAATTTCAAAAATGTGTTCACAATATCTACAAACCAGTATGTTTTGATAATAGAGGGGTCTTCACTGAAGCAGACAAGACATCTGCAGTGAGACAAATTCAGACTAGAGTGCAAAGAAACATTTCTAACAGTAAGACTGTTCTAAAACGTAAGACCATTCTGATATAATTTCTTACATGCTGTCAGGGTTTCCTCATTACAATGAATTTTTAAAGCAAGTGTGTATATTTTCCTATGATTCTGCTATCATTCAAATAAAAATTAATTCAGGAAATTTTTGTAGTCTGGATGATGAAGGTCTTAAAACTCCCTGACCACAATAGCCACATCTGACTTTCTAAATTATGAGCAGTGTTTACATTAGAATTGTTATCGCCAGGTACTTATTACCCCATGAAGATAAATTTGACCATATATACCATTCCTTATGGCTGCTGTTTCAGGGAGTTTAAAAATTCAGGAACACTGCTATATTATATTGCATGTGGAAAGACATATTCATAAACACAAAGGAAATATTACTAAAGGAAGTATGTTACAATTATTAATATTTAAGATACCTCTTTCAATAGCAGTTAACACTTACAAGTTGAGGACTCAGTTGTACTATGCACTGTAAAAGATCTATTTCAGTTAGTTTACAATAGATTTTTCAGCACAACTTGAAGACAAAATAATTTGTAGCCAGGGAACAGACATAACCATGGCTGTTGAGGGTATGCATCCTGTTACTCTGAAACTCTGTTCCACTAATTCATGTGGCATGCATCAATTCATGTGGCATTACAGCACAGAAAAAAAATCTGGGTTAAAAGTTTAGGTGGGTTCTGTCTTGTAATAATTCTTGATTTTTTATTAATGTGCTGAAGCAAGTGTGAGCACACAAGTAGGAAAATACTGGCAGCACATTTGCAAGTATTTTGTGGGTTGTTTTGTTAAACAGTTGTCTAAGATGTAAAATCCACGGTGTTTGTTGGTCTACAAAATACCTGTGTAGCAGTAGTACTGTTGTTTTCATATTGGACTTCGCTGTAACATCACACGAGAGGAATATTTTACAATGAAACAAAAGATCTAGCCTCTCTGGTAAGGCAAGGGATGTTCCTCCCACACTAAAACTACAAGTACTAAAGAACTGTACATTTTTTTTTTCTCTCATCAATTTTGATTGAAGACCTGGGTACTGAGTGAAAAAATCTCCGTTAGAACCAGCCTGAGTAATCTCTGTGTTCATCGTTTTCTTAATTGCTTTTCACCATCTTGTCCAAGGAACACTTTGTAAGGCATAGCTGCATGGGCTATGATGTAATGAGATCTTGTTAGCTAAGCAAGACCAGACCTCATGTTTAAGCAAAATACATTCGAATAGACTCTCTGCCCCTTGACCCAACTGTTTTGCAGTCTTTGAACAGCAAAGAAACTTGGAATCTGGTCACAGATGCCAATGTAAAAATTCCCCTGGCTGAAGGGAACTGTCAAACCGTGTAAAACCAGAGGAGTTGGTTCCCACTGCTTTCAGTCTTGTCCAAAAAAACATGTTAAGCAAAAGAAAGGTTGGGAAATTCAGAGGGAAGATGAACTGTATCTTTATTGTGATGATTTCTGGCCGGCATATGGTCCCTTAGGGACCAAAGCCAGCTTCATAAATTAGAACCATATAGAGTTCACAAACTTATTTTATGTTGTAACTTCAGCTGAGGACCAAAGCAAGACAGGACAGGGCAAGCTGAGAAAGAAGAAGCTGTAACTAGTTCTGACAGACCCTCTAACATTTCTTCTGAGCACATTTTTAAAGAGGAACAAATTTGTTCTTCTATGAACCTTTGTGCAAAAACAGCATTATTTGTTCCAAAGAGCTACAATAATAAATATAATCTTTGAATAATGCCTAGAAAAATAAGGATTACAAAATAGAAGCATGCATGTAGTATTTCTAGTAAGTACAATTTATCTCTTTCTATCCACTGAAGATTTCTTTCTCTTCTCATTACTTAATGCTTTTCACTAAGAAATTATTATTTGAGAGTAGCTGGAGAGATAGTGATTCAGTGAAATCCTGAGATTATCTACAGTCTGCTTACTTTAAAGATGGGACTGGGAGTGACAGGTTAACATAGAAAAAAGGAAAGACAATTCATCTTCACACAACAAGTTCTTGAACTGTTGTTCAAGTTACCATAAGATGGTATTAAGTATCTTTACTTTGAAAGGTCTGGATAGTTTCTGGTCAACACCAACTTCCAGGTTTATAACTGGTAGAAGAAATGTGGTTGCCTTCATTGCTTATTTCTATGGGATTCAGAAATACATTTTACCAAGTCAAGGCTGAAAAATATAACATTCTCCTGGGAATGTGCTTTGACAGAGTCTTCCTCCGTCAGCTGAAACTTAGGGGATTGACCATTTCTCCAAATGGATCACCAGAGCTGGGCCATCAGTGTCCACTTCTGAAAACAAAATAGTGACTGGAGGAATGGTCAGTGCAAAGGTAATCATCAACACCAAGTAATCAGATCACTTGTAAACAGTACTGACATTACTATGGCAAATATACTTAACATAACTAAAAATCTAAGTACTATCATTTCATCCTGTAATTAGAGAGTGGATCTTCAGTTCTTGGAAGCAATGCTTCCCTAAAAGAGTTGGGGATCAGAGTTTATAATCATCTGGGTATAATTCCCCAATGTGACACAGTGCACGAAATGTCTAATATGACCTTAATAAATAGACATTAGAGTAATAATGAATGAAGATAGGTGTCGAGAGTTATTATGTTGTTGTTGTATTTAGTGCTGATGAAATCATTAATGGACAGTTTTGATCAGTTCTGGGGTCCATGGTTCAGGAATATTGTTGAAGAAGTTCAGAGAAGTGTCACTAGCATATCTTGGGGACTGTTCATCATGCTTCAGGGTAAAAGACTCAAAGAGCTCAATCTGCTTAATTTATCAGTTGAGAATACTAGAGATTGATTTGGACCTAATCTCTAACCTGTTACCCTCAGGAATTAGACAGTTTTGATTATGTACTCTTAAATCTAGCAAATATACATGAAATTAGCAATTATATAAGGAGGTAAAATAGCAGGATAGTCTGGAGAAATTAATGGTGGAAATAAGGATGCATATTTTTGCCAATTGGAGAGAGCAGCTTCCTGAGGTCTGCAGCAGATTCCTTCTCAAAAGAAATTTCTAAATGTTTTTTCCAACGGATAGTTTGTAGCTCAAACATGAATTAAAGTAGGCATTTCTACAGCTTGCTCTATTAAATAGAACTGCTGGTTTTATAATCTGCAAAACTATGAAAAGACTAGGCTGAAATATTGAGCTTTGGGACCTTGCAGCGTCAAAACAGAGGTCTCTAAATGTATCAGTACAAAACCTACAAGTGCAAGGAATGAAAAGGGTCCTTACTGTTAGCATATCTTTCTCTGAACAAGGCTTTTAGGAGATACTGCTGCATTAAACTAGTTTGCTAAGTGTATACTAGTGTATAAAGTGCTAATAACTATGTAAGTAAAAGTTGGCACTTTCATATTGCTTTCCAACAAAAAAATCTCATAGACCACAATTAACGAGTCGAGTCACTCAGAAATCTTGTGAAGTTAGCAACTCTTATTGTTTGCATTATACTGAGGACAAATTGAGAGACAGGCAGTGCCTGAAATCAGAGAGGAATTCTGGGACTTGTCTGGAAATGAAACAAAAGTCTTCTGAGAGCTGTTCCTGTGCTTTAAGCAACTTTTTTTTTTTTTAAACCAGGCAAGCTGTAAAGATTCTGGCAGGTGACTTTCCTGTTCTTATGTCAGTATTGATTCAATCTTGTGTCCAGTGTCGAACAACACTCTGATGCTGAAAGTGCCATCATTTTGCAGTTACATATAGAATGTAAAGTCCTAAGCACTTACTCTGTGACTTATTCGCATTGCACTCGTACAAGAAAGAAGTGATATTGATTTTGATGTCTTGTCAAAATTCCAACTTGGGTAATTAGTTTATTCTTACCTGAACTCCTTGAATTTCCATATTGATGATACTTTTCATATGCCTCCCTGCAGAAAAGAATATCTGTACTATTAAAACAGAGAAGTTTGCAGTATTAAATGAACCAAACTGAAGAGCAATACAACATTCTTGCCACTTCACAAAATTTTTGTACAGGACTCTGTAGGAGAACTGATTAGTGGTGCACTACTGATTTTAAAAGAGTATAAATAAAAGATAAATTTTAAAATTAAATTTTAATATGACTGTCCTGTGTCCCACATCTAAAATATATTTATTTAATCCCTGGTTTTAGAAAATATAGGAATTGCTTTCATGATACCAAATGTCCATTCTTATGGGTATTTTACAGGTGGAAGACATGATGCAAATTCATGGATAAATGGTTAAAATAACACATATTAAGCTACAATCAGCTTACTGCACTTACAGCAATAGAAAAAAAAGGACTTCTAGCAAGAAAAAGCAAGTCCCATCTGTTACTAACATTGAACAAAATCAACGTAAAATGAACCAACATTATTTTGGCCTTTGATCTCTTGGATGCTTTATGACAGGGGTCATAAATCACGTAATTATTATCTGATATCAAGACAGCTTGAATTAACCTCTTACATTCCTAAGGCAATGAGAGTCCTCATCGCAAGTCAAAATCTGCTCGTGTGGAATAAGTAACCTTACTGAGGGAAACAAATCCCTTTCCTCCCATTTTAGTCTAATCTGGACTTTTGAAACTTTTTCGTGGTTCAGAGGTGGAAAATATCATACTGAAGTTCATCAGATCACAGTTTCCTCTTTGTATCTGGAAGCTGTGGTTGTGGTTTTTAAATCACATCATCACTTAGGTTCTGGCTTATGTTAATTGTAGACTTCCTCCTTCATTTTGGTCCTCTTCATCAGTGGAGGTCAGCTCAAGATGCCTCCATGTTTTGGCCACTGAGATCCACAAAAATTTGGAAGGCGTTTAATTCTGACATTGCATTCCTGCCATTGATATGAAACAGCCGACATTTGACGAGCTTCAGAAAACACAGCAGAGAATAGGACACCCTTGGATTTTCTTTTTTTTTTCCTGTAGGCAGTACTGAATAAGACTGAGCTTTGTTTTTTACCTCCTTGAATAGAAAATCTCCAGGAATACCAGTGCTTATTTTTTTTAACATTTTAAAAATTTTACTGTAAATTGGCTAGTGGGAATGATGGGCACATCATGATTAAAACAACTTATTTTTATGTATACAGCAGACAATCATTTGCAGCAGGCACCGTACATATATATTGTGAAAAACAGGCACACAATAGAAGTTCTTTCACAAAAGAGATGTACTTTTCCAAAAGAGTGATGTACCTGAAATACTGTATAACAAAAATATAGCAGCTAGACTAATAACATCAGAACCAGGTCACACAGAACCATGACCAATAATTCAGCATTTCCAGTACAAAAAAAAGAAGACAATATGTAAGCTTCATAATGAACAACATAATGGAATAAACAGAGAAGATTCTTTTACTGGCAACACTTGGAGCTGAAAGGCAGCTGAAAGGGAGATGGGCCGAGTTTCATGCACATTCTCACAGGAAGGGCACCAGATTAGGTAGCCCATAGAATGATCTGTTCTTGAAAAACAGTTATGTACTGCTTCAGCCCAGAGAGACAGTAGGTCCTATTTTAGGCAGTCCTTGCAGTGATTTCCTCACCACTGAAATGAAAAGCTAACAATAAACACAAATTTTAGAATCAGATGTTTTTTCTTGTAGCATGCCACTTTCACTCTGATCAATGACTTTATGAAAGATTTAACCACTGTAACTATAAAATGCAACCAACCGCTTCTTTGCTCCACTCCAGCTTTTGCTCCACTTTTCACTATGTCTTAATGGTGCAGCATTATTATTTCTTTTCTTTGTTAAATTTTGGACTTACAATAATAAAGATCACTGTACAAATTTCTAAGTAATTGGCCAGAATTATATACAGATACTGTATTAGATACTCCCATTATGAAAACATTTGATGCTATGGGTTTATGTCCAGCTAGATGCCACAAACTAGAATCAGAGTTTAGGATACGATGTAAGTTGCGCAGGGTGAGGTCCCATATGGACCAGAGCCTTGAGCTAAGATGGCATTGTGGATGTAACCAGAAGCTGCGGTTCTGGGAAGTCAGGGCCACACTGAAGCAACCCTTCTCTTTTCTGCAAATACTGTATTTGTCATTGCTTTGGCCTTTGAAGGGGGTTCATAAGATCAGAGGAAGGCATCTATTGGCCTTTTGTCCTGCACCTGCATACACATGTAAAAGATAGATACAGACCCATCCAGTTCACAAAACATCCAGGTTACAAAGCATTTCAATAACTGACAGCAAAATGTTTGGAGATTTTCCATTTGAATGCTTAGTTCCACTGATTTAGACAGATAATTCTGACGTTGGGATTGTCATCACTACTTCATGACTCACTGTTCTTTCCTTGTAACAAAGGAAGGGAAAGACAATGTACAGTATGGCATAGGAAAAGGCATCAGTCTCATGCAGAGCTATGAAATTATCAATTATATTATATAATTGAATATATATATTCCATTATATAATGCAATTATATAAAGACAAGCTATGAAAATTATGCTATATTATGTAAGTTATTATAAGCAACTCTTAAATGGACCCAGAGAAAGAATTAAATTCTTTAGCGGGAATGGAAAAAAGAAGAGATTTCTGAAAAATTCTACCAGCACTATTGCCTAGACAAGAGTTATGTCTCTTTTGAGGTAAGTCCACATTTGACATATCACTATAAATTAGGGTGAAATCCTCTGAAAACAGGAGAAATATTCTTAAAATCTGCTGTAAAAGACAGGAAGATATGATTTAGGAGTAGAGTCATGGGAGAATGTAGCAATAGCAGTTCTGTCATACATATTAAGTGTTGTGATCAGGCTAGCATTTATCAGGGCAACTTCTTCCTGAGTTCCCACAAATCTACAGAGGGCTGTTTGAAAGTTCTTAATTCTGCTATGCAATCTGTGATAGGAAAAAAAAAAGAAAAGAAATGTGTAGGCGGTCTGTATTTGAGTCTATGTAACAGTAAATCTCAACGTGGAGTGTGAAGCATATAAAGCACGTGACTTTCTGCCAGATTTATGTTCTTTTCAAATTGTGGTTGACCCAAGCATTAAGTCCAAATAATTTAGCCTTTATGTAAGTTATGTTTCTTCTAGCTATAACTAAAAATGAGACTAAAGGCAGCATTGCTTTCTGAACAAAATATTTTAGACTGATATGTAACTATCTCCTGAATAACACTTTCTGTAACTTAAGTTGCAAATATTCAGGAATTTCAGATGACCTCAGACTCCTCTAAAGAAGATAAAACCTGGGTAGGCAGTGTCTCATGATTAGAGTAAGTAATCACCTGAAAAGCCAATATAAGATCCATAGAAATCAACAGAAATCTATTGACTTCAGGGAATTTTAGAACAGGCTGTGGAAGAACTCGGGCAAATCACTCCTCCTGCACATCACTTCATTCATCTGCCTAGCGACTACAACATACCTACATATTCTGTGACAAGTGAGAGTCTGTCAAGTGACTCCCACGACATTTTCCCCTTTCATCCGGGAAACTCCTTCACTAGCGATAAGCCCCTATGCCCAGGCATCCATGTACCAGCCGAGGGGAGTAACCTGTTTGTAAACCAGATGCTTTGACATAGCTGGAACTTGGAAGGGAGGCAACAGTACTTGGCAAACAAACTTGTAATAAGTGCACTTCGCTTGAAATGTTTATAATTTTTTTCTTGACAAATACACTGAGAAGATGGGCACTAGACATACTGCTTAACTTTGAAGTTCAAGTTTGAAGGTGGGGATCCTGAATACCTCCCAAGGAACATTTGACAAAACCAACCTGGTGCTCTGTAAAGTAAAGAATGTACTTGAAGAGAGGGAGTAGGGAGACTTAATAAGTCCCTCTGTCATGCCATCTACAGAGAAATTAACAAGATTCAGAGAAAGGCAGCTTCATCATAAGCAGCAACATGTTCATATGAATCCTTCATAATATACTTGTATATCTTTATTAAGCAGCACACGAGTATACAAATATCACTTCCAAAGCACACTGATGATACTTTCATTTTAGCTATATACTCAAAAATCAGGCAAATACATAAGCACAAAAGGAGTCTCATTGGCTGCCTTACATTTTCTTAAGACATAAAGAAAGAGTTACTTTGTTCAGCTGAGATGTATGTGATGCCTACTGATGATCCACAAAACTACTTCTGAGAAAAGAACACCAACTAGAGCTCCTCCTGGAGACAGTGTGATCAAAGAGGGAAAAAAAAAGACCTCAGGTGCTCAAAACATGAAGACTAATCTGAAGGTTCCTTCCCTATTGCAGTCTCATTGCTCTGAGGACAGAGAACTGCAGGTAGAAGTGTTGAACATGGATGGAGAGTAACCTGAACAATTTCCTGAAATTAGGCTCAGCAAATCTATTGACATTTAGAATTTGACTAATTAAGAGAGGGAAAAGTATGGCACTTTTATGGTTTATATCTTTGCAATCAAATAAATAAAGCTTATTTCTCAAGCTGGGAGCGTATTCTACCTCAAGAAGGGGAACTGAGGGAGGTTCAAAATCTTCAGGAGTTTTCCAGCCAATTCCTCTCCTGTTATTTTCCCTCCCTGCTTCCTTTTCCTGCTTTGCTCTCCTGTCATCCTAGAAGACCTGTCTTTTCCTATAAGTTTCTAACAGTTAAGTGTGAATCAGCGAGGACAGGGAGGCAAGCAGTGCTGAATGGAACATGTGTAACTGTCTAGACAGGAGATACCTCCTCAGCAGGGAAGGTGGTTTGTCGTGCAAGGGGGAAATCAGTCTTTGGGAGATGCTGTGAAGCTTGAACAGCATCTGGAAGTCAGGGGCCTGGCAGGGGCAAGTGATCCAGCTAAGGCTGACTTTGTGGGGAAGGCCATGAGGGAGTCCAGGGGGCTTCTGCAGGACCTGGGGGAGGGCAAGGTAGAAACCTGGATTGTGCTATGTTAGCTGGAACTTGAAAGGAAGTTTCAGGGAGGAAAACCAGACTCCTGTGCTCTGATGATGGCCAGTGTGGCTGGAGGCTGGGGTCCTAAAATCCCATAGAAGAGGTAAAGGGTTGAACTGAAGTGGCTCTGAAACCACTGCCTTAGAGCCTAAGTCAAAAGATAGGTAAGATGAAAAGAGATAAGGAAAAAAAATATCTAGGGATTAGTAGTTGCACAAAAAGTAAAATAATAGTCTTACAAAATTTTGTCTGTGTTTAATTAAGCATGTGAATAGTTTCATTGATGCCTAGTGGGAATACACACGAGTAAAGATAAAACACACAAAATGGAAACCCGAAGAAGGACATGGTGCGTAAACCCAGGATTTATTAGTATGGAATAGGAAGGGCTGAGGGGAAAGAAAAGTGGAGAGAGAGAAAACAGAAGGACAAGCATAATTTTTAAATGAGAGAAGAAAATTTGACGAAAAAAATAATACTTTATTGATTATTTCTGTTGATGATTTAAATATATAAAATCATATTGCATAGTGATACTGCTTTTAAAGGCTCAACTTAGAATTCATTAAAAAAAGTATATTCAGCTTGCTCGGATTAGTAAGAAGGCAAAATCTGCATTTAAAATAAGAGTCCAGATCATACACCCTCTCAGGCAGGGTTAAACCAGACCATAAAAAATTGCAGGGTCAGGACCAAGGCAGCTGCCTGCATGCCTGTTATGTCTGTCATTGTTTGTTTTGTCTTTTTGGACTTGTAAGCTCTTTGGGCTAGGAACACTCCCCATGGGGCCTGTCCAACCTCCACAGCCTTCAGTGGGCACTGAGTATGGCTTTGTTTGTCCAGCATTTGGCTCAGAGAGTTAGGGCCTGATTGAGACTTTTAAGTTATAAGTGAAATACCAGCAAAATATCACAGTCACTGAGATATGGCCATGCTTGAAAACTGGGGTTGTTTAGCCTAGACAAAATGAGACTGAGGAGAGACATTTTCAGTGTCTACAGCTACTTGAAAGGAGGTTGTAGCAAGGTGGGTGTTGGTCTGTTCTCTGGATGAGAGGCAAGTGGCCACAAGTTACATGAGGTTTAGATTAGACATCAGGAAAAATTTCTTCACCTAAAGGCTTGTCAGGCACTGGAATAGGCTGCCCAGGGAGGTGGCTGAGTCCCCATTCCTGGAAGTATTTCAAAGATGGGTAGGGGAGGTGCTTAGGGATATGGTTTACTAATGTACAGGTATGATTGGACTTGATGATCTCAAAGGTCTTTTCCAACAAAGCGATTCTATGACTCTATGAATGACAAGTATTGAAACGGCAGCGAAGAGCTAAAAAGATGTGAGAGAAACCCTGCAAACACCAACACCTCAACCTTGGCATTGGTAAATACTCCGGTCACACTTGACCGAAGGGGCAATAAATTCACTTCAGCCACCACCGCCTCCAGGCGGCTCCTCGCTTCCTTCAAAGCCCTGCTGGTTCCTGCCTGACCGCCCGTACCGCAGCCCGGCCCCGGGGCCGCTTTCCCGCGCAGAGAAGGGCGGGGCGGGGGACGCGCGGCGCTTTGGTGCCACCGCGTGGTTCCCAGCTGCGCAAGACGGCGGGCAGGGGCACCTCCCGCCCCGCACCGTTCTTGGGGTTTAATTGCTGCTTGCCAGATTAATGCGGTGGAGCAAGGACATGTTGTTTCCAGGACGAAGCTGGGCGAGAGGTGCGGGGAAAGATTCCAGGATTCAATAACACTTCACAAGAAAATGCTTTGGGTTTGTTTGGGTTTGGTTTTTTTTTTTTGTGTAGAATTACAGAAAATGGGACTTGCTGATGCTGGAGATGTGTTGGCTGCCGGGAATGGGACTGCAGCTTTGCTTCAGCAGGTGTTGAAGCGCAGACTGGGTTGGAGTGCAGCCTCATGGTAACACACCGCTCTCTGCCCACAGATCACAGAATCACAGAATGGCCTGAGTTGGAAGGGCACCCACAAGGATCATCGAGTCCAATTCCTATCCTTGCGTTGGACAACCCCAACATTCACACCATGTCTGAGGGCATTGTGCAGATGCTTCCTGAATACTGCCAGGCTTGGTGCCATGACTGCTTCCCTGGGTAGCTGTTCCAGTGCTCCACCACCCTCTGGGTGAAGAACATTTTTCTAATATCCAACCAAAACCTCCCCTGGCACATATTCCTGCCATACCCTCAAGTCCTATCACTGGTCACCAGAGAGAAGATATCAGCACCTGCTCCTCCTTCCTCCCTTGTGAGGAAGCAATAAACGGCTATGAGGTCCTTCCTCAGTCTCCTCTTAATGATCCTCTTACATGATCCGCTACCAACAGTCACAGTTTCGAGTGGAGGTTTCAGGGCAGTCTGTGATGCCTGCAATGCAGCACATTGAAGTCATCTTATTTGTCTGCTTTTCTTCTTGCAAAATACGAGGTCCGATGCAATAAAAATGAGACTAGACCTATAACTGGGGAACCAAGAGTGGGAGGAGAGAGACAGAGAACATGTTATAGAACATGTTGTAGCACATGTTATAGAACATGTTCTAACCTGTCACAGTGAGACAAGGTTGAACTCAATCGCTTCACACAGTATGAGTAGGCGTGTGTTCAAGTATAGATACTTTCTTACCCTCCATCAGAAAAAGTCGGTGGGTGCCAGCCGACAACATTTTATCTGTGAGGCATTTTTTAGCTAATAATGTCACTGAGCTTGAGCACCCACCCTATTTGCCACATTTCGCTCCCTCTTCCCAAAGATCAAGTTGGTGCTCAAAGGAACCCATTTTGGGTTAGTAGAAGGTGTGAAAGCAAAACCTATAGAGATCCTCAACAGCCTTGGAAAAAATGATCTGCGGAGTTGCTTTGAACGTTGGCAGCATCATATGCAGCTGTGTGTTAACTCAGAAGAGAACTATGTGGAATGTGATCATGGTTGATTTTCTTACTGTGTTAAATAAAAAAAGTTACAGGCACAGTCTCAGTTTTTGTGTCGGAACTCATACATATTCTCATTTTTTGTAAATTATATATTTTCAGGGTGCATCTTCTAGAATATTTGGTGTAACGTTTCTCTTACCATTGTGACAGAGGGCAGGAATTCCTTCTAAATTGTTATAATACTAGAGAACCCAGAAGAAATCTTAGGGTAAATTTTGACTTCTGGAGTTGGAAGAGTCTTGAGGAGAATCAGGTGTGTGTCACCTCATATGTTTAATTTGGAAGCCCTGAGCCTGATTCAGAGAGTATGTTAAAGGTGGTGCAATTTTGGCTGTTTCTGTCCACTCCATTTATCTTGATAAACAATGTCTGGATTGAGTCCAACAGAGAAACTAGAAGCAAGCATAATGCTTGCTGGGAAAAGAAGAGTGACCACTAATTCTGTCTGTACAAAAAGTAGTCAAAGCTTCTCATAGGGCAGCCATTTACTTGTTTGGCCTATCTCTTCCCCTTCCTTTGTGGCGTTTAGCGTCTGAGGAGCAGTATCAACATTCTCTTCTTAGTGAGGGCATGTAGAAAATCCTGTGGGCTACTAGTTAAAGGACTATGGGGGTCCTGAGTACTCTTTATTACAGACTTCATTCTTGGACCTTTAGAGTTGAAACTTAAAAGTCTGAGTTCCCACTGCTGAAAGTATGTTTCAGGTGTTACTGTGTGCAAATACTTAGCATGTGAAGTGTAACTCAAAGTTGCCTTTCCTGGATTTGTTAGGCTTTAAAAAAAATCTCTTTGCTTCTGAGCCATATTTTGTGACTATGATTTAAATTTAAGAAAACTGACTGTAAGGCAATAGTGCAAAGTAACATTTGATATGAGTTCAGAAGTGAATTTTGCTTGTGCTCAGGAAATTCAGGTCCCATTGAAAGCAATGGCAGAAGCTCTAGCTTTCTCAGGAGTGAAAGAATTTCCTTCTATCCTTTGTTTTTATAAGACTGCCCAGAGAGCATGACAAATATTGCGGGAAAAAATATCTTGGAAATAAATTGTTTAGAAATCCACAGGTGTCATGTATGCTCCTCTGCATTGTTTCAACATATAAATCATAATTGGAACTGAAGAAAAGGGTTCTGTATGCCTGATCCTAAAGATAAATTTAAAATATAGTGGTGTAAAATCTATCTCAATCCATGTGTACATCTACATTATGAACAAAGACATTTGCTCATAGCAATGGAAAAATGCAAGTAATCATGCTGAAAAAAATTCAAACTCTGCAAACAAGAGAGAAAGGTATGAATGCCATGTCTTGCCTCCAACTGCAAGGCAAGGGCCTGTAATGTTCTGGAATTCAGCGATGACCTATCTTGTGTATGTGAACCTCTCCACACTACTTAAGAATTGGCATTAGCTGAGTCACTTGGTACTTTCAGTAATAGCTCCCTCATAGAGAAGGTATATTAGAAAAATCAATAGAGAAATCAATACATTTTACCTGAGTTATCAGATGTGCTCCAGGTGCTTAAGTTGCTAAATAACATTTGATTCAAATAAAACGTATCTCACATCCTGTGTATTAAATTGAGAGTTGGCATATATTTCTCTTCCCTCCCTCTCCGTTCCCAGTTGAGCAGCATTTGCACTCTGGCACCAATTTATGTGGAATTTCAATGTGTTTCTGAAATAAAATTGATTAGCATTTTCTCTCTTGAAAAACTGTCTTAACATCATCCCAACAATTATGGGAAATTAGGTTGTATAAAAATATTTTTTAGTTTTATTTCCCAAATAAAGAAATAATGCAGCATAATGAAGGGTTGTGCAAGAGAGCTTTAGGAGTACTTTCAAAAAGCAACAGTCAGTGAAGTGGAAAAATGAGGGAACAAAGACTAGATTTCACAATAAACTGTTTCTGTTGGATTTCATATCTAGATATTACACTGATATTTTGTGTGCATACCAATTACGTTCCATGGGAATGCTATGGGGTAAATTAACAGTGCGTTGCACATAGTTTAGATATGTAAATGATGAAAATGAGAGGTAAATATGTACAAAATGTATCCCTAAATCAGCATGTACTTAACTCATTGTCAAACAGGAGCATCAGGAAAGCATTTTAGGACATATTGCATTTTACAGGAATATTCATGTCTTTTGGTAAAGATGTTGATAATGCTCTTCTCAAATTCTCTCATAACAGCATTAGCCTTTAATGTAAGACTGATAAGAACTTGGGTTTTTTTGGCAAGCTAATTCTAACAGCAAATGCACAAAAAAAGGCCGAATCTGCATGGTTTTGTGGTGATAATGGGACACAGTGCCTTTCATCTGTAGGTTAGAATCAAGCCTTGCTGCTCCATTAGTGAAATTCCAGTAACGTGAGGGATTCATTTATTTCCACAGCTTAATAATTGTATCAGCAAAGAACCCTACCACTGCAATTTGCAATGATAATAACCCTTGCTGATGGGTCTAACCAAATGACCAACGTTTGAAGGAATGGGAACACTGACACTATGAAAATATGGGTGAAGGAGAAGGTTATCTACATGTTTAGTTCACTCATGCAATATGAATTGCATCTATTTAAACGGACTTGCATCCATGCAGTGTAAGCAGAAAGATGTAGCTAGCAGATCACTCTGGTGGCTCTACTCCATTGGAGTCATCAGAGATTTTATCTTACAGTAAGTTAGCTAGTACTGATGATTTCTCAGGCTGGTGTTCATTGTAAACTCTTGTCCTGTCTTGAGCAGCTGGTCTGTTTACTTGAACTCTGTCATCATGGTGGCTAGAAATTACATCTCATTAAATACTGGCTCATACCTGCATGTCAGATCTATATTTGTGCTTCCAGTGAGAGGTCTGTGAGCATCTTAAAGAACCACAATTTCTTTGTATAAGTGGAGACAAGAAATTAATTTAGTACACAGGTAGTCGCTCAAACATTTTGGAGGAAGTTACTAAGAAGATTGCACTGCAAAATCTTCACTCCAGTGTCATTCAGAGTTCTATTGAATCAAAAGGCATGAATATGTTCTCAGAGAAAGTTAAGGACTCATCATGTTTGACTAGTTACTTAGACTACTGTTGACAGCCAGTATCTTGTTTTGGACATGGTCAATGCATGGTCTCTTCTGTCAGTCTTGTATCACTTGCCTCCATGAAGAAGACTGATATCAGGCACAACTTTGGATACCCAGATGCTACTGATTCATTCAGATCCAACCAGGACCTCATAAAGATTGACTTAGCGCCCTCCTTTCAGACCCATTCCCAACCAGCCTTCTGCCTCTGAGAGTATCTCATTTTGAGCTGAATATCACTGCTGAGAGTACTGAAAAGCATGATTGCACATGTTTTAATTAAAGGTCACAGGTCTGATTGATAGGCTGCAACATTATCTAGTATCTAGCTTTTCATTTAGAGTAACAGATCACTGTTTTGTGAGCCAGTGCTTTTTTCTGAGCACTGTCTCCTGTTCCCTGACTCACACAGTTGACAAGATGGGCCCAAAGTAGTGATGAAACTTTGTGAGAATGCAGTAGCTCAGCTCCTGCTTGTGCCAGGCCACTGCCACTCTTCTCTTTTCTCCTGTCCTCCTGACTGAATAAGATTTTAGAGTGGCAGTTGGAGTCCATGAGAAGCCAGAGTGAGCAAGGTCTCTGCTTCAGGAACAGACAGACCTTCTGCCAGAGCCTATCCCTCCTCATCCATTTTTTGTCTTCTCCGCACTGAGTAAGAGTTCCCGTCCTTGCCACAGGCTCAGTGTGATGGCTCCATCTCTACAAAAGCTTGTTTTTTGGAATTCCTGTTCATTGTTCCCTCAGTTATCCTAACACTCACTGTAGTGTACACCAATGTAATAACTGCAAAATCTTAAAACATAAAAAAAACATTAGAATTTCATGGAGTCTTCTGAAAGCAAGTCCAAAGTGAAGAGAAATTCCCAAAGACAACAATTCGTAGAAGAAAGAGGAAGGAGGAAGGGCTTTTTGTCTTCCCAGGGCTTCTTTATGGGCAGGTAGCTGACGGGGAAAGGATGAATGCAACCAGGGACTGGAGTCCTGCTGTGGAATGGGAAAAGTACCACAAATGGCCAGAAAAATGCTAAGGCAACTGATAAGACAAGATACAGGGAAACTTTACTGAGGAACTGCATGCTGCTGTTGATCTCTGCATATATTCACTTTAGCATCCCTGGAAAGTCACATAAGCCTCAAACCTCACTGGCTTCCATTCTATAAACCTGGGAGCGTTTCTTTTGTTATCAGTATTCAATGCACATTCTGACCTTACATGTCTTTCCCTCATGACTTGTGTCCTTTTGACTCTTCTAATCAATCAATGTCATTCAGTGTCAATTCAAGATTCTGGCCAGATCTGAAATATCTCCAAGAGGCTAAGACAACAAACATCTGTGAGATGATCTATTCTAAATCAAGGGTAAAGTATTTTGAATGCTTCTTTTAGTCAAAATGATGGTGTTTGCCCTTTTAGGAAAATGAAGATGGTTTGTTTCAAGTTTCAGATCATATGCTTGCCAAAATGCCAGGTATATTGAATATGTTGAATACTCTGCCACTCTTTTAAGAAAGTATATAGTTCTATACAGCAGGTACAGCAAACTTAATTTAGTCTGTCTCCTCTTGTAGATCACAGAACATAAAATTTCCTACAAATGTCTTCACTCACAAAATCATGGAGGGCCAGACTTTGTGTCATCACTGGCACACACCCTTCAGTAAAATCCTGGACACCATTGTTTTGAAATAGGTTTGCATATGTTCTTTGCCTGGAAGACTCAATCCCTAGTGTAGACAAGTCTTAGGCATTTTGTTAAGATACTATAGAGAAGTTCACCATCCTGCAGACAGAAGAGTAATTTTGCTTTTGGAGTAGATCATAGAATCATAGAATCACAGAATTATCTCGGTTGGAAGAGACCTCCAAGATCATCAAGTCCAACCCTTAATCCAACACTATCATGATTACTAGATCATGGCACTAAGTGCCACATCCAGTCTTATTTTAAAAACCTCCAGGGATGGTGAATTCACCACCTCTTTGGGCAGGCAATTCCAATGCCTGATTACTTGTTCTGTGAAGAATTTTTTTCTGATATCCAGCCTAAACCTTCCCTGGCAGAGTCTAAGTTCGTGCCCTCTTGTTCTGTTGTTGGTTGCCTGGGAGAAGAGTCCGACCCCCACCTGTCTACATCCTCCTTTCAGATAGTTGTAGAGAGCGATGAGGTCACCCCTGAGCCTCCTCTTCTCCAGGCTAAACAACCCCAGCTCCCTCAGCCTCTCTTCATAGGACTTGTGCTCAAGTCCTTTCACCAGTATTGTTGCCCTTTCTCTAGACCCACTCCAGCACCTCAATATCTTTCTTGAACTGAGGGGCCCAGAACTGAACACAATACTCAAGGTGTGGCCTCACCAACGCCGAGTACAGGGGAAGGATCACTTCCCTCATCCTGCTGGCCACACTATTCCTGATACAGGCCAGGATAGTTTTCAGAGAGAAAATTAATTTACTTTTTAGAAAAAAGTTCTGTTTTCCAGTAAAATTAAAATTTTTGTTTCTTCTTTTGGAATTTGTATGTTGTAAGGTACTATTTAAATCATGGCATAAATTCATAGAAACATCTACTGGCTATGTTAGGCCATATTTCTTCTTTGGTCTTTCAAGTGAGAGAATTCTATTGAAGTACAGTTAGAAAAATTACCCTTTCCAGTAGCTTTGCACATGTATACATCAAACTGCCATTCTAGGAAACAATTCATTGGCCTGGCCTGTTGGGTCTTGGAAACTTGTCTTTGCTTTTGTTTGCTAACAGATTACTTTGTTAATTCCAAAGGTTTAGCAAGTACCTTGTTTTATTCCAGCAGACTTTCATTCATTTGTTCTTGTTGTGTGTGAATAGGGGTCTTCTGGTAACTGAGAGACAGGACTTGGCTTTCACATTCATGCATTTCCCCTGCCTAGTTGAAATGTTTGATACCTCAGACGTACAGTCATTGGCCTCTGTGGAGTTTGTCAGAGTGCATGTTGGCAATGGATCAAAAAATGCATTTAGACATGTTTTGAATCTGTATAACAATGTATTCACTGTAATACATTGGACCTGTTCTCCGCTGCCCTTCACAGTCATTCATATCAGCACAAAAATCAGAGCTGGCTTCCATGAGATAAGGATCAGGGTATTAAAGAGGAAAAAACCATAATACATACTTGACAAATGTAATCTTGGATTTCATTCTCAGAGTTATCATGACCAAAGTGTTTTGCTTCATTTTTTTTTTTAATTTTCTGTTGCTTAGATTCTTTTTTTGAGAAGCTGCAGAGCTACTGGCAATGTCAGACATTCACAAGTTGGGTCCCCAGAAGACCAGAAGATTGTTTTGGATAAAGTGCATTTTGACCATAGTCTGAAACAATCAAAAAGGGAAGAGAAATAGGCAAAGTACAAGAATGAGTGACAATCTGGCTTTGTGAGTAAGTTTATGGAACTCCTTTGAGAGGCAGAGGAAGGTCTCTTCTCCAGATACTGACTTACTGTGTATTTGGAATAATAGTGAAGGACATGCTGCAGCAGGGACTACATTTCAGATTTCCCTGCTTGCAGGGAGTTGCCCCTTGCCACTGGTCTGTAGGAATATACTCTTAACTGATGTTGTGTTGCATGAATTTGCCATACAGAGAAAAACACCTTAAGAAGATCAGCATGCCTGGAAATATCCCTTGACCTCTTGGGTGGTTCATGCTCCCCTAAACTGAAGTTCAAATCTTCTGGAGATACTAGGAATGCAGTTAAATGCTTTGAAATTGGTACAAATCAAAATTTCATTTTTAATTTCAATAAATGCACACCAAAAAATAACACTGTTCTCTCACCTATAAGACACTGCAGGCAAGTCTCTCTGCTTGTGATGCACAGTAGTCATCAGGCTGGTTGCTGAATTATTTCCTTATAAGATCATTTAACTTCAAAACTTCATATTATACAGATCACATGTTCTGGTGATATTCAGAAGGGAATTGTCACTTTCAGACAACTAATATCAGTCATTCTTCTATCTATATTTGGATTGCAGGCTCAGGAAAGTGTGATGGCAGTTATTAACTGCTCTCAAGAAATCCACTTGCAAGATGGATTTATTTCTTGATTAATGATGGAGATTATTCAAGTATTAATTCCAGTTTTTTATATTGCAAGCTTGATATCATCCTTGTTCTCTCCACCCTTAAAATTACTATGATTACTCTAATTGTTAGAAAGCTATTATTTGATTCAGATTTGCAAAGTAATTATCAGCTAGTAGCACATCTGCCATTTCTTACTAAATTTTGGTATGTATTGTTGTATCTCAATTAACAAAAGATCTACTAACTGAAGCATTGCTTCATGAATTCTAGGAAGGCTTTCAAGCATGACATAAATTTTGTCCTGATTGATTCTGACTCTTGCTGTGTGCTGTTTAATTTGTTACTTTGCATTTCAGAATTATTCTGTGAACCAAGTGCTTGATGTTTTATATAATGATTTCTTCGTCTGCAGCAATCATATGTACATCTAGAGGTTTTAACTGATGGAGCATCCTTTATGACATTATTTTTACTTCTGATTTGCTAGTTGTATTTTCATTACACTTTTTCTTTGATTGTGTCACAAACCACAGGGATTAAACAGAATTACAGTTTTTAATCTCATCTTTGAGATGGTACTACTAACATAATGGGATAATTATCTCTACATACCTAGTTTCTCTTTCATGAATATGAGGAGAAGTGAAGGCAGCGAACATACCAGCTATTACTACTGGAACATCATTGATTTGCTTTTTAGGCCAGCTGCAGTCTTATATGAAGTTCTTCAACTTGTTGCAAAATTATAAACCATTTAAGAAATGAGATTTTGAGCATTCATAAACATGCACACATACTGCAAATGTGAACATTTCTATATCAGATAAACAATTTCAATAACTTACTAATAAGCTGCTTAAAACATGTCCTCTACTAAAAATATACTAATACAACAGTTCATGTGCAATGTTGTTTTCTTAACGCTGTAAACTCATATGTTTATGTATCTTTTCTTTCAAAATACTTTCATGACCTTTTTTAGAAGCTATTATTAGACAAAATACTTTTCAAAGTGTTTTCAGGCTCTTCTCCAATTCCTTCTGCGGTTTCTAGATTTGGAACAATCTCTGATTACAAACAGTTTTCTTTTGCAACTTCTTATTTCAGTAATTTTACTTACTGGTTTTACACATAACCATATCCATGAATATATTATTAGAAAGTTGAAAGTTAGAAAGGATTTTAATTTAATTTTTGGAATCTATATGTAGGCTGGTAAGACTGGAATATATGCTGTTTCAATTGCATTTATGGCAGCTTGTCCTTAGTATTTGCATGCATTTCTATCATATGAGGCACCCCAGCATGTTGCATGTGTATTAGAATTACTAATTGATGACGAAGACCTTGAACAGGCTGGACTGTGATCCACAACTTTGGAACTGTTATGGAAGAGCAGTGGAGAAGGATAATAATTTTTTCTTCTGTAATGGAGCTGTATATTCCAGACTACGGAGCTATTGCTTTTTTTTCAATTGTTATCTAGACTTTCTATAATTTGTTGAGTTTTGAAACAGTACAATATTCTCATTTTATATTTTTATTTTTAAATGCTTATTTTTAAAATTGCCTTTCATATTCTATTAGTAATTCTACTTTGGGCATATACAGCTAAGTTTAATCTATTTACAGCACAGAAATACATACATATCTGTCAACATCAACTCTAGAAGATTGGAGTATTTGAATTGCTTGGAGCAGAGTGTGGTAACACTAATTAATTCCTTTTAGACTTTCTGTGGAAGCACCTTCTACAACAACAAGCCAGTGAAATTGCTGTTTCTCTTGTCCAAAACTCTGCTATGTCCGTAGAGTAGTTTTTTTGGAAGTGGAACTGTGCCTTCCTAGGCCTGGAGAGCTGGAGTCTCCTGGGGAAGGCCAGCACAGGGAAGAGCGCTGAGGGTCAGGGTTCTTCAGTTTCTCAGTCCTGCATGACATTGTAGAGCTGCAGTTTCAGATACAAATTAGGCAGCCCTCTGTTCCTTCCCCTCTCTAGCTGCAAAATTCAGTGTAAGCTAATTGATACATATTGGTTTCTTTTTTTTTTAAGAAGTTTATTCTGGCTTTATTGTGTCGTATCTTTACTAAAGCTTCCTCTTACACCCGTTTGGACAGCATGAAAACACTTTTCCAGCAGGCAAATTAATGTCTTTGTTCTTACTAATGAAAGTAGGAAAGCTGATCTGTTGCAACTCACTGCTTAAAAAGACAAATGTCTCCCTCTCTAACACAAAACAAGTAACCTCTAAAAGAAGCCTATTCTCAAGCTGGTTTTCAAAATTATCTGATGTTCTTTTCTGGTGCTGAGGATTCCCCCATTATTTTTCTGCTCCTTTACTTGGAGAGAGGCAGACATTTAAAAAAATCCAACAAGCCTGGCACTTTATCTTGTTTCTGCCTGATCAGATGTTCATTCTCATCTCTCTATATACTAGACCTTAGATGCACTAACACTTCGCAAGTGTAGTGTAAACCATGCACTGTCTTCAAAGTACACAAGTAGGTAAGCTCTATGTGCTGAAAAAAAAGTACTGAAATTAATGTTAGAACAGTTAAATAAAAGTGCTAGGAGTTGAAAGCTCCAAAGGGTTTTTGAGTAGCTGACAGCTCTATCTGAAGATGAGACCTTCCCAGGAGCAAGGCCTTTAACTGAGACTTTGCTTGCTGAGCTACCAGGTTGAGTCAAGTCTTCTACAAATTGTGCTGAGAAATCTCTTGGGTGCACAGGAAAATTAGTACAGTATGATCTTATGATAGAAATAAAGTCCTCAAGCCTGAGTTTTACTAACTTCATGTTCTCTTGTTTCCAATGAAATTAGTTCTTGTTTCCATGGTGGTGGTAGGATCAGAGTCAGGCTCTGTACCACCTTTCTGCATTGTTCTTCCAGTAGCTGTTAGAGTACGTTGACATAAACACCATTCTGTCTCTGATGAACTGGGGCTATTGGAATCCAGGGTTCTGCTTTGATGGTGTGGGCTGAGCTGTACATGAGAAGGTAACAGAGTAGGGCCACGGGAAAACTTGAAGAGGGAAATTCAGATTGGAACTGGAGGACAGTAAAATGAAGGACAGAGTAAACACTGGAGGAGGAAGGAGAGATGATGAAACTTCTAACACAGCTGGCCAGTTCCTCAGTTGTACTGGGGACAGGTAAGATGACGAGGAGCCATTCATGGATATTCTATCCAATTTCCTAAATAAATATAGTGTAGACGTAGACTAAAACAGCCTTAAAGATTGATAGCAGAGTCTGACCTCCAACTTCTTTCAGCTGCATCCTCTCTGCCAAAGTACTGCTGAGGCAAGGTGGTAGATGGGTGTTTTCAACCACTCAAGGTGGCCCTTCTAGGACATTTCTCAGGTGTTTGGGTGCACCTGGTCAGGAATTTGTGTTGGCAAAAGTGTTAAAAAAACCCTTGTCTTATGGCACAAAAAACAAGTAGTTTGACCAATGTTTGCGTGATCCTTTTCGCATGGCACTACACCTTGCTAACACAGATGGAATTCAGTTTGTATGTGATTATCACTTTGGTGTATAACATAAATTAGGGATGTCACAATCATTGCAGAGCTTTAACATATACATGCCAGGTAAAGCAAACCTGGCATGGTCCTGGTTAAAATTAGACTTCAAAGTGATTCAAAGGTTTAGGAACAGAAGGGCACATTTTAAAAAATAGCCAGCCATTTTTATGTCGTATAGTGGTGCTATGTTGCTCTTATGTGATTGTGTTTGGAGCATTATCATTTTCATAATCTCATTTCTGATTACACCAACTCTCAAAGAAGCTTTGAGCATTTCCTTTTTTTCCCTCATGTTGTTACAACAGGCCAAACCTGCCATATCCTCATGCATCCATCTACACAAGTCTCATCACTTTGGAAGAAGTATTTGTACTCTGCTGCTCCAAAGAGAGAGCTGTTTTCCATGAGCTGTTGAAGGCAGTACAAGACCTGGATAACTCTAGGGTGAGCATAAATTAATGTGCATAGGTTTGAGTGGCTACACAGCTTTGGGGCTTCTTTTTATTTAAAGCTTTAATTTGTGCCTCTGGGCAGTGGGTATTTTCAATATGAAAGAAGACAAGTCTCAGGGTCAGCAGTTGTGCTGAGCAGCACAGGTATCAGAAATTAAATATTATATATATATACTATATGTATATATACTAATTTTCTGGGCCTTATAAGTTGAGATATTTTATTGAACTTTTAGAATAATTATTTGTGTAAACTGCTGAAGGTCAACTGCAAAAGCAATGTTATTATCTGGCTTAAACTGATTACCTACAATATGTTCTTAATAAAAGGATCTCACATTCAGGCCTAGTTCTCTTACTTCTCATCATTAAGATACAATTTATCGGAAGTGTTAGCAAATATATGGTTCAAACATAAATTCATTATGCAGAAGTCATTTTCTTTAGTGCAAAAAGAAAAGGGGACCAATTGGCAGCATTTATATATGAGAGCATATGTGACCTCCATTCCAGCTATTTATGTCATACACTGGCATTTCATCTGTGTACTCTCAAAGTAGATCTGCTGTAAAAAGATGACCTCTGTCTTATTTATGGACAGAACAGAGGTGACAGTTGTCAAAATGCTGAGGTTCTGACTTCCTAATATTTTTATCAACCCTGGTAATGCATTTCAACAGGAAAATGTGAAGTTGTCAACATACAATTTTTGGATATTGTGATCATGTCATATTTTCTGTAATTCAGCATTTGTAACAGTTGTTTTCACTTCTAAGGAGCCCCTACACTACATGTACTGCCTCAGACATTCCTGTACAAGCACGTACTTAATTTATTTAATTTTCAAGAACCTTTCTGTCTTTTCATTAAATGGTCATTTCCTGTATCAGAAAAATGTCCTTTCCTGTTGTAGGATATTTCAAGGTCAGAAAATTAATTATTTTTATATGCTAAGTTGATTTGGGGTGTTTGGAAATCAGGTAGAAAACAGTACAGAAAGCATACTGACAGCCACATAATCAGACTGGAAATACCCAAGATGGGAGTCCTCAGGCTGTGGTATGTGTGCCACTAGTGGTATGAAAACTATTTCAAAGTGGTCTTCCAATAAAATCTGAGTATCTGAGCGGAATAATGTCTCTTCCTGCATGTCAACTCCTCTTATTGCATTCCCATAGGGAGCTGGACAAAGATCTGGAAGCATGAGTTTGGTTTGGTTCATGCCATATTTCCACCACCATAACCAATGTGATAAAACGCAATTCTTTTTCCAGAGCAATCTAAAATGGTTACTCCAGGTTTAAAAGATGTCCTCTTAAGCAATAGGTAACATTATCTCAAGCAAATTGCTGTGTTATACGCTTACTCCCTTCCTCCAACTCTTGTTTAGCAAGGAAGATGAAGTCAAACGGCATTTGGTCCTTCTAGGAATATCCTCAGGTGCACTTCACAAGCTTTGCCAAGTAAGCTAGGGGAGCCAGTGAGAACAAACAGGAGTAACTTGTTGTCTTGTGTAATTTTAAAGTAATTTGCTGACAGCTAAAGAACCGTGAGTATTACATTCCATCCCAGGCATTCTAGTACATAAACTATAGGAAGCAGAGATTTTCCCACCTGCTGCTCCTTAAATCTGCCCTACCTCTTCTTATCCCTAGCTTTCATTCTCATCTGATTATAATTGTTTGGCATTCACAGTTTGTATTCCTCAGGCTTCTCACAGCTTGTTGCTCAGCACGTCTGGGCTCCTTGTTACAACCCCAGTTACATCCATCGTTTCCTCAGCCCGATCTCCCCATCCAGCTATCCCCTGAGCCCCACCTTTGTCCAAGACTCAAGCTTTGTCCACACACTAGGGCTTGTCATGACTAAAGTGCAGAAGAGTGTTTGGGGCTTTACTACTCAAATCTACATTTTCAGTGAGCAAATATTTCAAAGCAAATTTTTCTGAAAGCCTATAGCTTGGCAAAAGCTGGATGTTTTTACCACAATGCTTGGTACGCTTTCCTGATTAAAAGGTCCTGCTACTATGAGTTTGCTGGATAGATATATATATGTACAAAGTATATTTAAGTAAGTGAGTACTTTATATCATCATACACTCTATAGCTATGTAAGCAACCATGTACATACATATAATTATGTAAAAGAAAAGTATAATATAAGCTTAAGCATTTTTGCTTAGGTGATATTATCTGAAAAATGAAAATTTCATAGAGTATATCCAACCAATGGGTAAACTAATAATTAGTGATGCTGTCATTACCTAATCATGTAAGTAGATTAATTAATATGGGACTGTGCATTTAAGAACCAAATCGGTACTCAAAAACTTACTAAAGATAATACTGCAACCTATTTTGCTTAGAATATTTATTCATCTGAACATTTATTCAAGCAGAACCAAGTATCCACTTAACTGCTAAAGATACATAAATGTACAGTGATTTTTGGATCAATACAATGTATCAGAATTAATAATGCCAAGTGAGTCCTAACCAATGTATAAAATTAAATGAGTAGAAGAAAAACCCACTATTTCCAACAGTATGGGAGGTGATGAGTATCATTCCAAAGACATTTGCAGCTGACGAGGGAAAAATGTATTAATGCTTTCTACTCAATATAATATAAAAGTATACATATGGGTGTATGTATTTGAATATGTAGTTGTAAATGCACAGACGTGTTTTAATTTGAATCTAATAGAGTATTAGTGTACAGTGAAATGATTAATACAGGACAATTTAAAGTTAGTTTTACTGGGCAGTCAGTGTTAGTTGATTTATACTACATAATCTATGCAGGACCATTGACTAGTAGAATTATTAAAACCAGTATTCATTGTTATCATTTCAAAGTTAATACACTTAGGTAGCAATCACTGGCAATCACTGGCTTACATAAGTAAGCTCTTTTGCTCTCTTTAAACATCTACAAATGTTCAAAACTGTGCAATATGTATTATCACATTGTATCTTGACAGAGTCCCGAGCTACCTGCGAAGTTACTGCATTTCAAGTACTTTCTAGTACTTACAGATGTGTCTGAATAATTCACTTTGCTGCTGCTTTTGAAAAGAGAAGAGAAGGGAGTTAGGGAAAGCCTGTTGAATATTTAGGAAAATATTCTGCTGCATAACTGAAGTAGCAGGAGATCCATAAAACCAGTCCACAGAAATGCTGTGTGGTTTGTCAGTCTGTAGTGGAGGTGAAAACTTCCCCATGATTAAATCACTGTTTACGTTCCATTTCTGGTATTCATGCACAAGCTGCAGTCTGTCAGCATGCAGAATTTTCCACAAAGGATCCAGAATATAGTGTGTTTGGTAAAGCCAATTTGGTGCTGGATAGGAAGGATAGCATCCCCATGGCATGAAATAATTCACAGCAAGGCAGTGCTCGAGCTCCTTTTGACGGCCTCGCTTTTGTGACCTTCGATGTTGCCTGAAGTCCCCGTGAACAAAGTCATTTAAATTTGATGGGTGAATACTCCAGTAATTTCCTTTGCCATCCTCACATCTTCCCACCTTGATGAAACAATCATTTAGTGAAAGGTTGTGCCTTACACTGTTCCTCCAGCCTTGACCTTTGTTCCTGTAGAAAGGAAAATTATCTTCAATGTATTTGTAGATAGCAGCTAAATTCAGTTTATTTGTAGGGGAAGAAAGAATTGCCTTTGCAATTAAGGCTATGTAAGATAGAGGTGGTTTCTCCAGAAATCTTGCTTCATCCACAGTCCCAGAAAGACCTTTTTTTGCATGTATGTGAGAGCTGGGGATTCGGGATAGAATCCTGTGAACCAGTTTTCCTTCTTCTTCCCCTCCTACTGTACAGATGTGCAGACTTCCTTCATTGTTTTCAGCACAGTCTTCACTCATCATAGCAGCACAAACTCTAGCATTTATTTTAAGTGTCCTGATATTTTGCTGCAAGTTGGTTGAGTATAACCAGCAGGAGAAATGAAAGCTGGACTTCAAATGTGCTACTCTCACATATCCAGATTCTTATTTATACTCTCCTAAGTCAACATCCTTAACAATGAAAACTGAACTGCCTGTGTTTACAAAAGTCAAGGTACAAGTACTAGCTGAATGAAAAAAAAGACAAAATAATTATACTATGTTAAGTATGAAGTTAAACAGACCATGACGTTAGCCTCCCACTTCGTTATAATCTGAAAAAACACCCTTCAGTGTTCCCCATTGAAACATAATGATTAATGAAAAATTGATGCTGGCTAGATAGCGTTGTGAAAGGATTAGACTCTCCAGTGATATGCAGAACAAACTGAAACCAACATGTTGGTTCCTGTCTTCTACACTTAGTCAAAAGTTGTATTTAGTACAACAAACATTTGCCTTATGTGCTATAGGAAAGTACTGTGTGAAATGAAACTTATTATCAAATTTTGCATCTGCAGGGTACCTACTCTCATTAAAAATGAATTAAAGCACAAAACCCCCAGAAAATGCTCCCTGCTTTTCTTATTAACTCTTTGATCCCAATTGTGCAACTAGTTTACATCCTGAGAATGCATGTGATGGGTCCTGCTGACCCAGGAAACCACTTGAGGGAGCAAGTACCACTTAGAGAAAGTGAGCACTGTGCACTGGGAACATCAAAACATGAGCTGTTGCTTGAAATTTGACATTGCCTTCAGCCTTCTGAGGTCTTCTGAGGACAAGATACTAATCTCGTGATTAGTCAAGGAAGGTAATTGAATATGTTTAAATACGTTCAAAATATATGTTCCCAAATGAGATCTGTGTTTTGAGGCAACAACAATGGCTGTGAAGACTCAGCTTTATGAGGCTGATGTTGTTCTTCAGACTTTGATGCATTCTGAAAATAAACCTTGGTTGCTTCTTTCAGATGCTAATTCTGTCAGAGAGAGAGAGAGAGAGAGAGAAGAGCTAGTGGGTGTTAGGACTAGGGCACCTGTTAAATTGATCCTTTTCTTCCAAGCTTGAAGTTCGCATCCTGGATGATCACCTTGTTTATCACTTGCAAACCTTTTTTCAGTATTTCAAATCCGCTAGACTATGTTTCAGTTGGTAGCCGCAATGTTTTTAGACCAGGAATCAAGACTCATAGTGTAATGTTATAGTTCACATGGGTTATCCAGCATTTCTGCATCTGGCCAGAATTGCCACCTACTTGCTTGCAATATTGAACACATGGGATGTACCTGGTATTTTAACATTCTTATCTGTTCAAAAATCTTAGTAATGACACCGTAAGCTTAGTAAGCTTAGTAATGACACGGGACTGAAGTCTCAACAATGAATGTTTTTGAAGGCATTCATTTGACCTGCTCTATCCCTAGAAATTCCATGCCTGGCACATTTCAAAGTTGCCATTGTCTTTCCATTACCAGTGGCTTTTCATAAACTTGTGATGACTAATTTACCCAGTTTGTTCTCCTCCTCTCTTATTTGCAGCCTAACGGTTGCCAGATCTGAGCAGAAATTGTTGAGATTATCTGTGAAATATGTGCTCTGGCACTTCAGAATATTTATTACAAACTGTCTCATATATATTGCTGCAACTGTAAGGAGGTCATGCCTAAAGGATTTCCTACAATTATAACATCAAAATTTTGTTTTAAACTCAAAACACTGAAATTGCTACAGATTATTATCTTATTTTTACTGAGATTTGGGGGTTTTCTATGGAACACTACAGATGCAGACTGGAAAACAAATGTCATTCAGTGTGACAAGGATTACATATACATATGTATCTTCCCCCATATGTCTGACAAAGAAACATAGTTAACCACATGTTCGCCTATTTTAGTAGCAACTTTGTAAATCAAGAGTATTTTAAAGAAGGACTAGGCACAGAGACTAGATTTTGAGTGCTTAAAAATCATAGAATGTTTGGAAGGAACGTTAAAGATCTTGATCCAACTCCCTGCCATGGGCAGAGACATCTTCCACTAGATAGAGTTGCTCAAAGCCTCATCCAATTTGGCCTTGAACACCCCAGGGGATGGAGCATCCATTGCTTCTCTGGGCAAGTTGTTGCAGTGCCTCACTAGCCTCACAGCAAAAAAATTTCTCCCTAATATCTAATATATTAGGAAAATTAAATGCCCAAATTAAATCAAGAATAAGCAAAATCATCTTATTAAGATATTCAATTTTAAGGACAGATTTTCAGAAACTGGGTTTTTTAAAGGGAGCCAGAATGAAGACTTCAGAAATTTAAATGTAGTAAAGGCCCAGAAATCAAAAGCACAAAACTTGAACTCAAATCCTAAGTAATAAGAAAAATGTTCAGGAAAGGGCTCTGTACTTGAACAGAAGAGCAATCCTTTAAGTAAGGTAAGGAAGATTCTGCAGGGAATGAAATAGAAAAAGGATGAGCAAGAAGAGCTGCATTGGGAAGGGCTGAAAGCCCTTTTTTTTTTTTCAGATATGCCCTCAGGAAAACATTCATCCCATACTTCTGGGCATCTTGCTTGTTCCTCTTTTCTCCACATTATTCTTGTCTTCAAAAGTGAAAGAGTTAAAATCTCTGTCTTTCCCCAAATCAAGGTTCCTTCTAAAAAATGTAAGGCAAATACCCTGGTTTATCCTGTTCTTTGTGGGAATCTTCTTGTCACTGCCTGAAATGTCGGCAAAGCTTTCACATTAGAGGGAGGATAGCCTTCCCTTGCTCAGTGTCCAGTTTTATCTGAAAAGAAAGATTTTCCAGGGAAACAGATTGTTCTTCAAATATACACACACATCTTATTAAAGCAGCATTTTTGTTCCTGCATGCTTTACAGTTCTGCTAAATCATTGAGTGACTAGAAATCTCAGATTTCCCACAAAACACCATAACAAAAAAGGGATAACTTTATCAGCCAGACCAATTAAATTGTTTATAATTTTGATTTGACAAGAAATTATTTTTTTTTTAAAAGATAAATGGGGAAATTAGAACACTAGTAAATTCTGAGCTGATTTCTACTCTCGGTCACAGAGCAGACCAGTTGCAGTCATAGGTCAAAGTCTCGTAAAAAAATCTGATAGTGCATACAACCTGTAACTAAGAACAGAGAACAATTGAGAACAGCTTTTGTCTTCACTCAGTCTTTATTGATGATATTTAACTTCAGTTGTGGAATTCAGAGAGAAAATTTTAAGTGAAATGCTGTGCTTTCTTCCCTAGCTCTACGTACTTTAAGAATGAATTGCTGTTTCAAAATACCACTAGCCATATGCCAGCAACTTTTTTCTAAGGGATATAACCTTTAGAAACTTTCTTCTGTCTCTTATTCAGCACTTTTGACCATTCAACCGTCAGCTAGAATAGTATATTTTATTTTATTTTATTTTATTTTATTTTATTTTATTTTATTTTATTTTATTTTATTTTAATACCTTATCCTAATAGATTTATTTAATAGCAGGGAAGTAAGTAATACATCTCATACTCTCAGGTGAAGAAGTGCAGTTTTCAAGGGCACTAGGGAATACACTGTTAGGAAGCCAACTGGAACCAGGTTTTATACTGTTCGTCTTTAGTCCATGCTTAAGACATAATTATTTTTCAGTTGACACAGAATGTATATTCTCTCTGCTTCTAGTTAAGGCCTAGAAGGATCAACTGGCCAGTGCTAACAATAAATATGTCAAAAACATAGACAGGTGCAAGTATTTTTTAATTAGAGGTCTATTTGGCTATTGCTATTGTTATTCTGCTGTGTGTTTAATTACATCTCAAGCCTGCTAACTCTGTGATTCTTCCCTGTAATATTTACTGTGTTGCTCAATAGAGAAGTTATCCCATGTAGAGCTGTCTTACCTTTTACAGTTTTCCTCAATTCTACCTGTATTTTCCACTGTTACTTAAACAGTGTTTAGGAACACCTACAAACCGGTTGTCTTGATTCAACATCTGAATTTACTCTGTTCAAGAACAGTAAGGAAGATGAGGCTTTGAAAAAGAAGTGATTAGAGAAGTTGTCCCATTAAAATGGTCTAAAGTTACCTGTTGCCATCACAGTCTGAAAAGAAACTGGTACTCCCATGCCTCATTTAGTATTTTGGGGCACTATTTTGCAAGGTGCAGAAAACAATATTATTTTTCCTTACAATGTTTTCAGTGTTAATGCCATTCTTATATGTGTAACTATGCTTTCTTTGATGTAACCCTATATACACTTCTGATAAAATACTTGTACTGTCAGACAAGCTGAATCCAGTACAAACCTTCCAGGCAAGTCCTAAATCAGATGCAGAACAGATATAAACCTTTTTCCCTCAGCACTGAAGAAAATGAAGCTTGTGCACAGGAAGTTGCATGGCCTACCTGTGTTCTCAGCTATGTCTCCTCCACCCCTCTTTCCACTGTTATTATATTCTTGTGTGAAGGCAGAAGTTTTTCCCTCTTTCAGTTTTTTCATTTCTTATACAACGTTTTTCACTTTGTTGTTTTAACGGACCATAGTAAGTACATGCTGTATCTCTCAGTAGATAACGGCCCGAGACTGAAGAATTTGTTGCTCACTGGTAGAACGTAGGCCAAACTGCCAAATAACTGTTTGGTTCCTAGCTCTTATATTTCTTTACATTCAGGAGAGAAAGAGAGAATTAGAATTCAATGAATTGCAAGACAGTTAACAGGTGCACTGGGTAATCTGAGTCAATTAGAGTCACTGATAGGATGTGGTTTAAAAAATAAATACCTGTATATATTTTTTTTAAAAATAACATCCTGCAGCCCTTGACATGCCATGTAGCAATTTGATGGTTTGGGCAGAATGTTTAACCTTGTACCTGTTGAAGACAATGGAAAGAGTCTCCTTGACTGAACTAGTGCTCGTCTAGACCAAGACAAATCACTGCTTGGTTTCAGCAAGCACTAAGAAAACAGAAATTACAATAAAAAATACTCAACACATCAAAACTCTATTTAACTAGACTTAGGCTGAAGTATGTTTTCTATAGTCTAGTAGTAATACTGTTTTCAATATTTTTTTCTTTTTCTCCTTTTCTCTTTCCATTTTCAACTAGAAATTAACGCATTCTCAAAGCATGCTTTGGTATGAGATACGCCCTTCCTTTCCCCGAGTGCAGTCAGTGGGCAGCCCTCCTCCTTTCTGCACCTTTTATCTCCATGACACACCAGAGTCCACTGGGGAAGTTACCTTCCATTTGCATTTATCTATGCATCTTTTTATAAAGAAAAATACAGAATGAGAAAGGGGAAATGGCTTTTCACAGAAATAGCTGTAACCATTAGGGTAATAGTATCATAAATACGTTCTCTTTGTTTGTATAATTGCTACAGTAATATTTTCTTAGATTATGTTGACAGAAGAAATTGAGTTGCCGTTACAGTAAGAAGCCTGATTTCCCAAACTGAACCTAATTCATGTAATACAAAGACAAAACATGTATGCAGCAAATCAGCTCTGCAACTATGTGCCATGCAGTGAGAACACGCAAAAGTGATACTTCTGGGATCCCACTGAGTGATAGCACCACCATCTATCTTTAAATAAGAAGTCTTGAATGGTTTGCTGTTTGCCCTTGTTGAAAAATACAGCATTGTACAGTTCTGGTTAAAAAAATTATAATATCCCCGAAGTTTATTGGCTGTGGTTAGCATTATGTAGTTCATGGTAGAAAGCTGTTTTATAAATCTCTCCTTATATCCTGCTGTCTCAAAATATGATAGTACTAGGGAAGCATCTTCTTTTAAAGTAGCGAGTGGGACAGCTAATGAGAAGTGAAGATAGAGAAGCATTGGAAAGACCTGGAGATGTTCTTGGGATGTGGAAGGCTGCCTCACCAGAAAAAAGGATTCATGGTAAGATGTGGTCTATCCTGTTGTCTGGTAATAGAAATACCCAGATGAGTTCAAATCTACCAGTGTCACCCTAACCACAAAGGAAAGGATGCAAGGTAGCTTGCAAGACCTGAGCCATTTGAGAATGCATATGAAATGTTAGGTTTCTAGACTGCACTGACATCTATGACAATGCTACTAATGCTGTCAGTCTCTGACACTGCTAATTCCAAGCAAATCCTGTTACATTTCTCACTTTATGCTGCACTGTAGGCATAGGCTTAGCCTTTGAGACAGGCACAGGGAAACAGAAGAGGTTAAACAATATGAAGGAAAAAGGTGACATTTTGTATTTGTGATCTTTGTCCCATAAAGACTTCATCTTTCCATGCCTTGAATGCCATAAAAGTAAAAGCCAAATGCTTTTACTGATTAACTCTTTAACTTGATTGAGAAGCCATGTTTTCATTTCGTATCAAGAGAAGATAGCCTGCACTGAAGTTGGAAACCCTTTAAACAGTTCCATGTGTTTCTTCCTCTTGTTTATAGCTGCATGGTACAAGGTTTGTGTTTCAGGGTTGGCTGCACAAGTTAATTATGACAGTTGCTTTTCTCTTTCACTGTTTGGCTGGATGAAGCTTAATGCAGTCTAGCACTAGATGATTTCATAATCTAATTAGTGGTGAATTCAGTCATATTTACAATGGTACAAAAATTCATCTCCAGTGTACCCACTTCAATATTTTATAGTGCTCCTGGTTGATTTAGATTGTGATGGCTAATACACAGCTAGAAAAAGGCTGGCATAGTCCTGGCTCGGTGAGTTAACATGGTATAAAGACAGGGCAGAATGTTTTTCCATCTGAAAACACTTGCCTTGAAAATATGTGCAGGAATAATGTACAATACAGAAACTACTTGCCTGATGAAGCATACATGGTAATCAGAGATTAACTACTCATTTGTGCAATGTGATGAATTGGTTGTGCAGCATAAGTTGATTATCTGAAAAAGCTCAATTTTTGCAGTTTAGCAATGCAAAGAATTTAGTTTTTAAGTGCTATTTTTCTTCTTAGCACGTAGAGCCACATAAAAATAGGGAATGCAATATTTGAAATGTATCGTTGAAATTGTAACACCTAATACTGTCAGATGGAGAACAGACCAACATAACTCACACACCATAGCATCTATTAATAGGCCTGACTCCCTTTTGCAATGTCAACTGTAACATTAATCCTTGTTTTAAATCACAGTGTCTCAAATATCAGCTGCTACTAGTTGTACAGTTGTTTTTCAGTTTATATCAGAGAGCCCAATGGAGTCTTTCGAGAGACCTAGTCGGGTTAGCAGGGCTAACTTATTAGAAGTCCCCACTGTAAATGATTTCTCTTCAGAGGACGAAGATGTTAAATCTGACATTAAACCTCGTTTCTCTCCACTCCCCAGAAGGCGGAATTCTGCTTCTTCAGAGGAAGAGGAGACAGATATCCCTGGCACTGTTGCAAGAAAAGTTTCATTTGCTGATGCATTTGGGTTTGATCTTGTGTCTGTTAAAGAGTTCAATACCTGGGATGTTCCAAATACAGGACAAAATGATGACATAGAAGATGAAGTTTTCCCTCAGGAGGAATATTATTTCTCTCAACTGTTTACATTACCTGCTTCGCAAGAAGAACTTTTGTACAAGGTGCGAGAGCAGAAAGTACTGTTGGAGTCAGTCGTATTCCTGCCTGGGATTACCTGTATGAATGGCATTATACGAGTCCTCAATGTATCCTTTGAAAAAATGGTGTATGTTCGAATGACACTGAATAACTGGCTCAGTTATTATGATATTCTCGCAGAGTTCATGCCTAATTCTTGTGGTAGTGAAACTGATCAGTTCTGCTTTAAGATTTCTTTGGTGCCTCCTTACCAGAAAGATGGAGCTAAGGTGGAGTTCTGTATACGCTATGAAACATCAGTTGGTACCTTCTGGGCAAACAACGATGATAGAAATTACACACTGATTTGTCACAAGAAAGAAACCATACACAGCTTGGATAATAAACCACACAAAGAGATTACTGACAGACATCTTAAAGGCTGCTTAAAGACGACACAAAGCAGGTGAGGTTACACCTTAACTTTTGGTAATCTACTATATAGCTGGCTAATTATGACTTTCTAAGTATGCTGAGACTGCCCATGCTGTTTTCTTCTATCATTTGTTTAGTTTTTTACATGATAAATTAGACCAAGACTTCTTTTCAGTAAACCTCTTGTATACATCAGGCAGTAGCTTTTTGCAGACAGATTGGTTGCGATCATAGTATTAATATATGGTATGCAGGCTACTCATCTGAAAGTAGTGTAAGGGTGTATAAATTATGGGCTGTGTACTGATTTTGATCTCTGTAGGATATGAATTGAAGTGACAATAGTGAGAGCTTTGCTTCAGACTGAGGTATCTGTATAGTTAAAACAATTTACATCCACTTCCTCGGTAAGCCATCAAAAATTTAAAAGGAAGACCAGTCCTGGGTTTCCACATGATTTATTTCTTATTTCTATCTCTACATGCAATTATTAATACAGAAATGGCACTAGTGGTTCAGGAAGCGAATGACTTGGGGAAGGACCCTCTTGCAAACAGAATAGCTGGTGCAACCTTTCCTGCAAATGGTTGGGCTATTCTATAAGTTGTATATTAAAGTAATAATTCATTTTCCTGCCTTTGCTCGATGTTTCTGTTTCACAGATGGTGAAATGAGTTATTTATAAGGCATAATTAGTAATACATTAAAGAAAAAAGAGATATATAGGATTTCTCTCGTCTATTATTCTAATTAAATGTAAACAAACACTATGTTAATTATAGAATAAAGTGGCAGTGGTTAACTTATCATTTAACCCCACATAAAGAGACACACTCAGGAACAGGAATTTTTGGCTTCCTACTCTGCTTTTTGACTCATTTTTATAAGCAGTACAATGTTACCTGTGGAAATTCAATTCTCAAATTTTTGCTCACCAGATTTGCTATAATCCATTCAAGTTCTGCAGAACTGAATTTGTGTTTTACCTACAGCAACTTTTACAATAGTTAAATCCCAGACAGAGTTTATATTGGGTTTTTAGTTTCTGTACTCTTTTCAAGTAAGTCAGTGATCTTCCACTGAGCTGAAATGGTGGGGGAAGGAGGAACAGAAGTGAAACAGCAGTGGGAGCTTAAGGAGAAGGGAGAGAGTCAGGACATCCTCTGTGCAGAATCTCCCTTTCCAAAACCCAGATTCACTGTGCTGAGATCCTCTGCCAGCCCTAACTGCCCATCAGCCCCATCAGGAGAGAGGCACAATATGGCCTAGTGCTTGCATAAGCACCATGGTGTAAAAGCAGCCCTGAGGCTAACCTGAGGCTCAATTCACAGCCAGTCCACAAAGTTCTCCTCGTAACTGTCGCTTGGGCCAGGCAAGGGGCCACTGCAGTGATGCTTCCATGGGGAAAGATCCTGATACGTCAGAGCAGAGGGAATGATGCCTTTACTTGCCGTGTGGTCAGATCCTGACATTTGTGCCTGGTTTTGTATGTTGTATCTGCCCTTCAAGAAGTGTCACGCGACCCATCCTGGGTAAATAAGATAGCCTGAGGTCCTGTGAAGAAAGACCATGATATCAAATACCACAGGCATATGCAGGCAGTGTGACTTCAGCCTGAGTTCAGGTAGCCTATGTAGAGCAGATGATGGACACAGAGCTGAGTCTTAAATTAGTGAGCTCTGGGCTTCCAGATGCTTTCAGAACTGACCTGCAAAGGTTGAATGACTCCTAAGAGTTTAATTCCTTGAAGACTCCTGTGACATACCTAGTGCTAGCATAAGATATAGAAGTGTTTCTTCTGGTGGATCCTCTTTTATTTCTATATGCTAAATGTATTATATGTAAGCCAGACACAGAGATATTTAAAAAAGTGGTAAAGGAGCAAACAGCTCTACTCATTAACATCAAATTACCTTGTCTCTAATTGGAGAGTGAAGTTGTCTCCCTCCATATCAGGTTGCAGAGGAATATGTATGTATATGTGTGTTTGTATGTACAAATAAATGTATATGTATATATACACATGTGTATATATTTGTTCATATATACACGTGCATACATGTCTATTATATTGTTAAAACCAAAGTGGTCAGATTCTTCTTTACATTAAGATCTGTTACACGTTTTTGGCAAACAGTTAACTAATACACTTTCAAGACCCCCTTCAGTGGCAGAAAGGTGTGAAACGACCTTACAGTAAATGCAAAAATGAGTTGAAAGCGTTTTTGGAACACAGTTTCGGTGGTTGCCAAGGCTTCTGAAAGACATTTCTGGCAGATTGTAATCTGGGACCAATTTTATGCTACAGGGACTTCATTGACTTCATAGGAGTTACAGCTTTCACCAGTGTAAATGAGGTCAGCATCAGGGCCTTTTGTTTCAAAAGAAATAAGATGCCAACCTCCATTGCTCACTTGTTTTTCAAAGTGTCTTTGTACATGTTGCCCCTTTGAGTGAGAAGGAACACCCTGCAGACATCTGCAAAAGTACCTCATTATTCTCCTTCAGACCCTCATTAAAAATCCTTTACTTTGATGTCTAGAAAAAAGCGCAAGAAAAACAAACCCCCCAAAATTGGCAAAGCAAGGCTGCTGATGTGCTGTGACTCCTTCATATCATGTTGAACAATGCTGCCTGTTTCTCTGCTCTCCTCCACCAACACATCTCTCTCTCACCTCTTGTTTTCTGTTCGAATAATAAACTCTGTAGCATATATATATGCTGTGCTCGATGTTGAAAGGACCTTTAGCAAAGTGGGGTCCCGGAGCATAACTAGCTTGTCTTAGGAGCTGCAGCAATGCAGTTATACATAGAAGTAATAGCAATTTTACCTATGGTTCTCACAGTAGATAGGCAGGTAGGGGATATTGCTTTCCGTGCCCATGAGCTGGACATCTTATACTAAAGATTTTTTATATCAGTCAATAGAAGGATGTTTTAATGGGACATTTAATTAGGCCCCTATTTCAAATTTAGAAACTTGTTAGAACTTTTAAAAAAAGAAAATCTTAGCTCTGAGATATTTATATTTTCTCTAAATGCACAATTTACCTCTTCAGTTAAAAAAAAAAAGGCTGTGAAAGAATGATGTTTGTTAAGCAGATAGTCTGACCCACCCTAGGGCATACTTGTGTGGCTCATTAAATGTCATTAGTGAGGATTAGTTGCTTTAGTTAAGAGAAAGGAATAATATGCACTTTCAGAGGAAGTTACTGAGAAGCACAAACGACTGTATTATGTTACCTGTAAGAATATGAGCTAGGACAGAGTTCTGCAAATGAGGACAATGGGGTGGCTTCTGACAAAGTTACTAAGAAATAAAATAAAAAGGACTTAACCCTCAAAAGTTGCACCTGAAAAAAAGTGATAGTGAAAAGCATAACAGCATGGAATAATTAATGCTGAAAACTGTCTAAGTTTGGATGTTCAGAACCACGTGACTTGAAAGCCTTCCTATTCATTATATGTTTCATTTACTTTTGCATCTATGTCTAGCCATGGACAAATAGTCTTCTCTTAAAGTTTAATGAAGTATTTGCTTCTAACTGTATTTTCTAAATGTATTTTCCAAACTAAAATTCTTCCAACACAAGTTTTGTCTTTTTTTGTGTTCGTTTTTTTTTTTTAAATCTTGAAAGGATTCACAGGCATAAAATATAGTTTGAAAAAAACAACATTTGAATGAATTAGTTTATGTTTTAGTCTATTTGGAAGTATGCATTTAACTTATACATACTTATAAATATAATTTGGGAAAAAAGTGGCTCCTAAATTCTGAAGACTGTGACTGGGAGAGAGAGAGGTTGTGTCAGTAAACAATCCTAACTTCTTCATATATGCACGCATCTAAACATTCAGAAAAATGTAAATTAACTGTATCAGCTCCACTATTTTCTCTTTTTGTTTGAGTCTTATGCTAATGGGACACGGATATGATTCTGAACGCAAATTTCTCCTGGTTCTCAGGTTTGGGCCACATGACTTTATTGTGGACCCCAGGCTCCTGCATCGATCTGGTCAGACAGGGACTGATTGTGTGTTGCATGAGGCAAACTCCAGTAGATCATGCTGCATGGCACAGTGATAACAACCTGCAAACCATTTCCACTGTCAGTGATGAGGCTGCGTCCCATTTCTGTGCTTGGTCCCATTTGCCATCTGTCGAGAGCAACAGTAGCAAGAGCACAAGAAAAATGGCTGATGAGAACAGAAATTGTTTTAAGAAAGAGTAAAAAGTTTGTTCAGACTCCTGTTCTCTCACAAGGAAGGAGGAGGCTGGTATTTTTAATATAACAGATAGTGTTATCCCCCCTCACCTTTCTAAGTCTTCAAGTTTATCACTCTGCATTGATGTTGTTCCTGTGCTTTTTTTTGTAATTGCCAGACTGTACCTTTCTTTGAATGTTGGTACATCAGTTGACTTCCCTCTGTGATGCCAGTTTAAAACCAAACACAAAATAGGGTGATGTCTCATACAAGATCTGCTCTATGTACAATCCGCTATGAGAAGGAAGAGACTAAAATCCCTGCATTTGTGGGCTGCCAGTGCCAGCTTCATAGAATCATAGAATGGTTTGTGTTAGAAGGGACCTTAAGGATTATTCAGTTCCAACCCCTCTGCCATGGACAGGGATAACTTCCACTAGATTAGGTTGCTCAAAAGCCTCATCCATCCTGGCCTTGAACATCTCCAGGGAGGGGGCATCCACGGCTTCCCTGAGCAACCTTTTTGCCAGTAAGATAGTTTCTTCCATGCATGAGCACTCTCCCATCTTCAACTGCTGTCATCTCATCCTCTTTCTGACGGAAGGCAAAGAAAGTAAGCTGTGGAATTTCCAGCTTGGCACGACTGCACTGTGGTCAGTCTTCCCCAGGCAGATGGGAGACCACTGCTTAGGCTGCCTCACAAACCCGTGATGTGATTAAAAAATCAAAGACTTCTGAGTAAGGTGTTTAGAAATAATTTCACATATGCTTTGAAATGAGGAAATATAGTATTATTCCCAGCTGGTTCATTTAAAATATGGCATTTAAATTCTGTTCCCTTTTAACCTTTATTTTTTTTATTGTTGCACTTCATAATTAGAAAGGGAAAAGGAGAGCAGAAAAGGTGTTAAAATACATGTCTTCTTTGTGTACTGCTATTTAATCTCAAGACTTTTTTCTGGAATCTCAAGTCACAAGTTATACCTTGATCAGCATACAGCTATGGGATTTGACTAAAGTTTGTTACTATATTTAAGCAATGACTGCAGTCACTGTTTTTACCAGGAGAGCAGCTGCTAGAGAATCTATCCATTCACAGGGAGCCAGCTAAAAGCAGGACTCTTCTGCTGTTGAATCTGACCTAGTATTCCCAGCCCTTCTCTTGCCTCCTGGTCATTGTTAGTGTCAGTCAGTTGTAGAAGCAGGTAGTGCTGGCACCAAAATAAAGCTTGTCCAGGTACTTGAAGACTGTAATTATCAGGGACACAGGATAATTATTCAGGGTAGTCTAAAACATATTATTCAGACAAACAGGGTAAAGGCACGTTGTGAAACTGAGGATGAGTATTAGGACATGCTTCTCAATAGTGACTCAAATTATCTTTTAAGGAAATTACTGCAACCTTACTCTCCAAAGTAATTTAAAATAAGTTAAGATAAAACACTTGAAAAATGTTCTACAAGGAACAATCCTGCTTGGCAAGGAACTATACTCAATGGTCTCTTTCTATCTGTCTATCTTAATATTTCAAAATACGGCCATACTTTCTATTCAAATTATGAAATATATTAAAGACCCTAAAGATAGATATCTCAGTTAATGGCATAAAGCTTTGAATCCTGTCACAGAAATGCTGAAGAAACAGGTGAAAATTATGGATGAGAAGAGCACACATAGAGTCTGATAACAATTCTTGTGGTCTCCTAATTGGGGAGTACTTGCAGACTGAAAAACTGTCTCATTTTCCTTTTGGTGATTGTGAACTGTGCTACCCATGTGCCATTCATTTATTGCACTTGAAATATTAAAATAAGCTTCTAAACTTTTAAGTAATACCATAAGAAAATAAGATGCTGTTTTGCTGGCAATCAACATAGTATTTACTCTGAATTTTAATAGTATCTGTGGTTTCTCATTCACTTCCATGATCTAGCTTAGAAACTGCTCTCACCAACATTACAGAACAGAAATTTGTGCATGGGAAATATTAGTTGCTATAAAGCTTTTTCTCTTGTTTTCATAAAACCATACAAAACTGATATTTTGTAATCTGAGTATCATTTCTCAACCATATGATAAGTAAGTACTTGTGATTATACATGCATTGCTTTTCTTTACACTTACAAGATTTATTTTTTTTTTGCAGTTGCTACAATTTCATCAGTATATTTAAATATTCCAATACTGGAACACTATTACGATTTACTCTTAGAGCTCTTTAATGCAGCAACTGACCTGATCCTACAATAGGCACAGTAACTAAATTAATGAACATCAAGAGTCTCACTGAACTTGTAGAACTCTGCATTTATAAAACTGTCCTTGAATGTTAATATTTACAGGACCAGAGCTTATTTCTGTGCTTTTTCAGGCCACTGATTAAGGACCTTCAGACAAATAGAAGTATATTGTTAAAGAAACTCATGTATTCCATTGTTCATTGGCTCCTTTGTTTAGTGAGATATCTGTTTTGCAAATTGAACGAGGCTGGTAATGACCATTTCAATCCTCTGTCTCCTGTCCACTGTTCAGATATCACAGTTCAAAAAAGTTCAGTTGAAAAAAAAAATGTTCCATTACATTCACCTGACTTGGCTAAATGTTAGTCCTGAAAGGATGTTTAAAGTCAGAGAAACATTAACTGAGAGCACTGGAATCATATTTAATCAATGCATTCACTACTACTGTAATTTGAGCTGTTTATTCTGATTATGAACTTTAAGCCATGATCCAGCCAGAGTACGGTGACTCTGAAATTGAAGCGACTGGTTCAGCTACAGCCTAACTTCGGAGAACCAATTGTTCATAGTATTTGTATCTTTAAGATAAAATATGGATTATCTACTTAGTTACAAAAGGTAGAAAAAGTTGTCCAAACAAATACTTTGCAAGTTAAACACCGTCTCTTCCTTATGGCAAGGAAAGAAGTAAGACCTTTTAAACACTGTAGGAGCATACTAGAAGAGGCTATTTGATCCCTAGGCCTTCAGTGACATACAAGAAGTATTAGTTGATATGCCAAAACATAATGAGGGGCATGGTTTTCTGACTGTCTCTCCACTCTCTGTCTGACCTGTGGAACCAGCTGATACTCTAACATTAAACCCTAAGATTGATTAATGCTGGTTACTAGTAGCGGTCCTAAAGAGCACTGAAGAGCACTGAGCTACACAATTGAATGTGAACAGCAATAATATTTATGGCTGTTGGACAATAAGTATATAATATTCATACCTGAATCACTTCATGTTGTGGCAGAGAGTTAGGGAGTTTGTCAGTGTTTCTATCTCCCCAGCTACCCTAGTAAATCTGCACCAGTGTCTCCTGGGTTATATTCCAGGTCTTGATAGAAATATTGATATCTATCACATAGCTGCCTTCTTGTTGTGTGGTAGTAAGACAGCATGTGAATAAAAAAGGTTATAAAAATTTCTTCTTGTCATGATAACACCTGAGAATTTTATCTTCTTGAGATACTTGTTGAATTTACAATTACTTTCCAAGATTTCGATTATAGTTGTCCTCTCTCAAGTATTCCTCGCTAAGGTGGTCATCCAATTTGTTCTCCTCCCCACAGAAACCAGGGGTGGTATCTGTCTTATTCTCACCTGACTGCCATCTATCGCCCTACAGTCTCTCTAAGACATCTGTCACCTTCCCGCATATGTGCCTCAGCAAACTGCAGTCGGCCTCTAGGAAATGACTCTCTTCTGACGTGCCAGTAGGGGCCTGCCTCCTCTTTATTTTTATCCATGTGAGATCCAGGGAAAGACCAGGTGCCACGAAGTGAAGGTCTTTTTACTTTCAGATGTATCCAAAATAGACACAACTTGGGAGAAGTGCAGGACCTGTTGATGGTACTTGTTTTTCTCTCCTTCCATTTTTTAAAAGAGTGGGAGACAGAAGCAAGAGAAGAACATAGGACCTCTTCCCCCAGCTGCATTCTACAACACTATTTTGGTATTTCACCATGGCTCTTCCAGACAAAACAGTCTAAGAAGTGTCTTCTCTGACCTCAGGCCAAGCTTAGCCCTTGGGAAACTGGACTCGTAATTCATCTTCTCTTTTTCAGTAGCCTGACCCTGTAGATAAGCATCCCAGTAGTAAGGTGCTTCATTATTAATTCACAATGGACCTGTCAATGTATCTTCTGGCCTTGTCTGGGGAAGTCTTTTCTAAATAATTTTTTTGTTTCTCCAGTTCTGTCGAGGGATTTATGTAATTTTATGACCAATCTGTGTGCAAAGCAGCTATGTAAAAAGACTTCTGAACTGGCTTCTTTTCAACATTGTTACGGACTTATCGTAATGAAGTACATCATGACAGAGCTATAAAAAGGTCAGATAAAAGTTGCAGTCTTCCTGTTCATGGTTTCTGTAAGCTTAATTTGAGATATAACTGATATTATGCATGGATTTTTCTGCAGTCTTCGTACCTATAGTCTTGAGATTTGAGCTATACTAGATCGGGCTATACAAAAGATCTGAGCCCAGCACCAAATTTGTGTTGGGCTTGTGGTTCACTCTGTATAGCACTAAAATATTCAAATGGACAGATACACATCTATATTTTAAAAAAAAAATTCGTACAATTGTTTTGCCATTAAAAACTCAAGGTCTTTTTTAATGAGCTAGAAAATAAAGACTAATTTCTTGGGACCCTGTTTGCTTTGAGGCTATGATTATTCTCATCCCAAACCAGGCCAATGTATTTTGTTCTGTGCCACTTATGTCCCTGTTTCAATCATAAACTGCGACGGAAAAATGGAAATAATAGTAATTGGAAAATATAATCCCCTGGATAGCACCAATCCAATAATCTTAATAAAAATAGGTTTATTACAAACATTGCCTGAACCCTACCGGGAGTCATCTTTTCAGAAAAAAACACTCAAATTCACTTAAAGCTTCTCTCTTGATCAATTGTACCCCCTGATACTATTAATCATCATAACATACACTGCTTATTCTGAGCATCTTTTTCCACTTCACTTTCCAAACTTCTTTTCAAATTTCTCCTTCTTTAGAAGATACTGACAGTCCTTTGTTGTCCTTTTGCAGGCTCAAGTTTTCTCCTGTTCTGGTGTCAGTCTCTTTTCTTAGATGAGATAATGAAAACTAAGGAGTATTTCCTTAAAAGGGGAAATAAATTCTTTTTCTCAGATTTCAAATGTTCAAGAAGAGGTTCTTTGTAGCTCTATTTTTGTGTAAAATACTCATAAAGGCTGTGAGGCTGACTCTCCTGATAATGCAGTCTTCTATTTACAGCGTAGTTTCAAGATGGTAGTTGCAGATCAAGCCTCCACTGCTGTAACACCGTGCGGATATCCTCACCTACAGCTCTAATGATGAGTGGGTCACTTCGTCTCCCTGTCTCTATTCTCTGTGTTCTGACTATCAACAAGGGAGCTAATTAGTGTCAGTCCTGGTTTTTTGGTGACACCTATTTACTAAGAACTAGATTGAGCCTTCTTTAACACTGCTGGTAGTTGAAGGTCATATATAAAATCAATCTCATCTAGATTTGTAATAAGAGCTCAGATTTTACGTACAACTTCATTCTAATCAGATCACTTGTAATGGCATAATATTTTAAAATGTTATTCAATATCATTCTACTTGACGTTCACCCAGCTATTCATTTATGGCTGATGATTTTCTTTGCAGTTTTGCTATAATTTCTGAATCTCTCCCTGTGTGATCTCAATCAGTTTTCAATTTAACAATGCAGTTTAAATTATTGTTTCCTGCATTGTTTACTTTCAAATTATTTTTATGCTATATCTCCTGAAGAAATTAAGGAAATAAACAGAAGGCAATAATACTGCCACATATGACATGAATAGCAACATCATGATTCAGGCACATATGACATCTCTACAAGGAAGAAGGAGGGATCATTTGAAGCTGAAACACTCTTAGGTGGGAATTGACCATGTTTTCAGGCAAAGCCACCTGACAAGGAGAAATTCAAGTGTGTGTGTGTGTGTGTGTTAGGAGCCCAGAACTGAATAACGGTGCTCACTGAGCTTCAGTTTCCCACTGCTTTGCTGTCAGCATGGATAGCAGTGCTCCATACTCACACTGCTCTCTTCAGTCTTGCTCTGTCTACAGTTTGTGCAGCTATTGGTTTCTTCCCTGCCTAAGGTCTAGCTCCTAGGACTCAAATTTTTGTATGAGGCAGCTATTTCAGCCTGAGAATGCAGCCAGCTGCCCAGGCCCACAACCCAGCCACCTTCTGAGCTCTGCTGACCAACACCTCCCTGAACTTTGTTCTGGTGCTGTTGGTTTCCAACACAACTGTGATGCTCTTACCTAGCATTAAGATCAGCTTCTCTTAACAGTAAGTAAAAGCCTGAAAATGATGCAGAGCGTTTCCCTGAAAGGTGGTACAGTTGAGTACTTGGTTTCTTTGCAACTTCCTTTCAGGGCCATTTTACTGCTTCCCCTCCCCTCAATGGATTTGGTACTTTGGAACTCACACATGCTGCAGTGTTGGCACTGACTGCCTTTTCATAGTTGCCATCTGTTGCTCTGCTGCTGCTCACTTTATCCTCTCCTCGCAAACCCTGGATGGACTCTCCCCAGTTCTGATTTTATGTGACCAGTCATAATCCTGTATCCAGGTGTTTAGTGCTCTCCCTAGGGTCTAATATTTGAAAGTTAGGTCATTGGGTTTTATCCCTCTGTTCTCTCTTAGAAGTTCAAAGGACAATTTAATTTTCCCATGCATCAATGTCACCTTTCTTGTATTATCTTCGTGTCTATGTAGTCCACTGCAACATGTCTTCTCATACAGTGCACATCTTTTTTATGCATCGTAATTTTCATACGCTGCAAATCTAATTTGAATGATTGAAATTCTTTAGGAGTTGTATAAAATCTTATTCTGTATTTACATGATTCCTAAGTAAAAACATATTTCTTTCATTTCTAGAAAATTCTTATCAATACCTTAATATACTAACTGTTGTAAAGATAAGCTACTCTTATCTAATGATTTCTTGGAGTTTAAGACTACCTCAGCAGGAGTTGCTGAGGGATGAAGCTTCTAATGATGGTTTAAAGCAGTGAAGTGTGTGTAGGCTGAAACTGAAATAATTATTGCTGTAACCCTCTAAGCACTCTGAGTTCCTCAAGAGAAAATACTTTGTTCAGAAGAGGCCCTGAAAAACAAGATGCTAAAAAAGTAAAATAAAAAACCAAACCCTTGAAGCAGGATGATAATTTAGAGCTAGAATCAGTATAATGTGAGGATGTTCTCAACAACTGCTCACAAATGCATCAGACATCACAATTAAAAAGGAATAATAATTATGGCCCCATTCTAAGTATGTAATATTCTATTCCATTCAATAAGCCATGAACACTTTAAAACCATCAGTGTAATCCACAAACCTATATTTACAACATTAAACTGGATGTTCCGCCTTTTCAATAACTGTCATCTCATCTCTATTATTTTCACTTCAGACTCTAATTGTTTCTTTTATAGAAGCTAACCTACCAGTGTCCTTGGCAGTACAGTTTATGGCTCATGCATTTACAGTAATTGTTTGGGCAATTTGCCACACAGTATAACAATCCTCACATCACAATCAGTTTTTATAATAAACAGCATTAGTTGTGAAAAATACAAGTGATGCATGATTCTTATGGTAAATAAAGGGCACCGAAGATGCCCTTTAGAAAAAGAAAGGAAAATGCTCAAGCCTTGAACTGCTTCAGAAAACTACTAATGTCACAATAGAGCTAATTAATCTGATGGTACAAACAAGAGGGGGGAAAGGGACTTGCATTCATTAGTGTCAATTCCAAATGAGAGCATACCTTTCATAAAAATAATATTCTGCCTTTGTTTAGACAAAATGTGCAGGTAAAACAAATCAGAAATAAGCAGCAGTTCCTGCAATAGCATTGATTTAGCTCCTTAGTATTTTTAAGGCTCTTTCTCTTCTTTAGCCATAGGAATCTCAGATCCTGTCTAGGTACAACTTGCAGATAGACCTGCAGAAAAGGCCATATCCTGCTGCCCAGTGTCAGGCACTACTGGGCACGGGCGTCTCTCTGCGTGATACCCGTCTGCTCCTGGGAAACTGAGCACTTGCTTAATGGCTTCTCTCCACAAGACATAAGTGGTTGCAAATGAAGATGTCCCAAAATACGCAGGTCTGCTGCAGACATTTTGCAGCCTCTCAGCTTTCAAGTACCCAGAAATAAGAGGTCAAGAACTGGTCTGTCAGGAGGCTGTTTGACATACCTCTAGTAGGCAATGTCACCCATGTTAGAAATTCTTCAGAGGAGAAAAAAGCTATATGCCCTCTTATGCTCATGCACAGGCTGGTAATCCTCAGCCTCCTTGTCATCTCCCTGTCACCTTACAGACCCTGACTTGTGTTGAGGCATAGCGAGACAAGGCCTCTGGAAGCACAAAGGTGGCTCCAAGCCAAAGTTTTACCTCCCCTTCTTGAGATAGGATGAGAATTCTCTGGCAGCATCAGAGCTTGAGACTAATATTTATAAGGTGCTGGAACCACGTGTGATAAAGAGTCGTGAAATTGTATTATAAGACTATAACCTCAGTGACTGATAACATGGACATTGATTTAAATCAGTAGGCGTCTTGCCTCGATAGTAAATTTTGGATTGAGTCTTATGGAGGCAAGGAAAGAGTTTTTCTTTACTCTTTAAATGTTTAGATCATGTAATCACTGATAGAGATAGAATAGAATTAACTATGGAGACCTCATCCAAGAGAAGTCAAAGTCTGGACTTTGGAGATCCACACCGGCAACCTTGGTGGTTCTTGAACTTCTTTCATAAGTTGTCATACATAGATAGAGAGGACAGGACATGATTTGGATGTAGATCCCAGAGGATTTATTTTCAGTGGTAGTCTCACCATGATAATGAGACCAGAATCAAGCCTACAGTTTAAACCAAGGGTTTTTTTTGCTTCTTGCATTTTCTTCTCTGCATAAAGTAGCTTTGCTAATAGTTATTCCCCTGACACACTGATATTTTAAGAGCCATATACATAAAGCAATATTTAAAATGTATTTTTTCAGGAAGCCAACTGTTATAAGGGGTTATGTTAGTAAAAAAAAAAAAAGGCCTGAATTCTAACTTACTGAATCTTACAAACAATTTAATACAACTTTAAAACTCTGTTCAGAACTTTACATATACAGTATTTCCAAAATTCCCTCTTCCTTAGAAATTTGTTTTTGTTGCATGACTACTGAAGTTCAGAATTACATGTGGAAAATCTTTTATTTAGTTTCTTTGCAATGTTCTTTTAATATAATTCCTCCAAACCTTTTACAGGATTTTTGCCTCTGTTATGTGCATAGAATTTTTAAAATATTTTTTTGTTATTGCTTGGCTGGTTTTTTTAATATATTCAGCTATTTCATTTTCTATTTCGTTTTTACATAAGGTCTGCTGCTAATAATAAAAATAACCGAACCAAACTGCCAGCACTTCCCTCCGCTTGTGACCGTCACCACCCCAGCTCCATGGGTTACAGGTCTGTCCAGTGACATCTCAAACTTGAGCACTTACTTGCCCTAATTTACTTTTTGCTCTTCTTCTTCTTAGTAGAACATTGCTGGCATATCTAACTACTTCAGTTCAAGGATCTTGTACATTGTTTACATCCTCCTGGCATTATTCTTCAGCAAGGCTGTCTGTTTTTGATATGAGATCTAAAAGCACTGGTTGTACTGAATGTTACTGCCGTATTAAACTGCTCTTGGGTTTAGAAACCTAACCTGAAATTAAAATAGAATTACTGTCTGGTTAGGAACTTTACTCTTGCCAGTTCCTTTCATGAGGACATATTGGCTTCACCTCAACTTCAGAGTAGAAGATGATTGTTTTGATTTTGAATCTACCTTGAAGTAAAAAGCAGAAGCATGGAAGATTCTATGAGACTCTATCTGGATTTTTTTAAAAAAAATGTATCGAAAAGTCTTTTCCCTCTTACACTTTTTTAAACTAAATATTTAAGAAATATATTCTTTAAATACTTCAATGTCCCCATACCTCTCTAAATTTCAGACTAAATAATATATTCCCACATTTTCTTTTAAGTATGTAATATCATTCATGTTGCATTAATTTCAAGAGTTTTGCAGATACATTTTCATCTCTCCATACCCTGTACTCCAACAATTTTACCTTTTTTCCACATTCTGTAAAACAAATAGCTTGTGTTTGAGGTGTTAAGTTCTTGCATAAGTGCAAGGAACACAGAACACTCTAAATGATGAGAATTTTGCTGTGGGCTATGCAAACATACAGACACAACTTTTGCCAAATATTGGTGTGTGAATTAAACCCATAACAAGCTATAACAACCACACCCATTATGAAGAGATTAGTAGCTCCTGGCTATAGTCCCAAACCTATTTCAGACCATACCAAAGCACCTGCTGTTCCACAGTAAAGTACGCACTCCTGAAAGCATAACTCTCAGGGCATATAACTGCCTAGGAACATTTCAAATAAGACTGGACTGGGACTATGAGACCGTAAAGTCTTATCCCTTGGGAAAAGTGTTACATAATCCCGTTCACAAAAATATATCCATGTTTCCATGCTGAGACCTTCTCAGTTTCTCCTGCCTGGTAGTTGCATTGAAAAAATACAAGACAGACTTTTTGAATGCCTACAGATCTTAAGTTTCCACAACAAATGTTTTTGTGAACCCTATTAATACATTAATAGCACCTTACTCTTAATATCTTTTCTGCCTTCTAAGTATTTACTCTTTTGCTATATTAAAAGAGGGCACTTGTTTCTCCTCTCATACTTTTTTTTGCAAGGCTGAAAATAGAAATATTCAATATGTCTCCTTAGTTAATATAGCATTTGTCTTGTAGTCATCTTCTTCATCTGTTCCAGTTTGAATTAATCTTACTTGAATGAGGAATACAAACAGGGGAGTTCTTACTAGTTCCTGGTGCCATGACATAAATATTTCTCAGAAATCTTTCATTACTGGGAATACCTTCACTGACACATCACTGCAGAACTCTGTTTGCCTCGTTGCGCTGGACATCTCATACTGGTGGTTTGGTAATGTTTTCTGGCAAAAAATCCCCTCAGATTTTCCTTGTTTATCTGTTTCTTCCAACTTCTGAGCCCTCATTTTGTGACAGAAACTTTTTCTAGTCCCTAAGTATATAACCTGGCACTTTGTAATTTTGAATTTCATCCCTTATGTATTATTCTGATCCTTCAGGCCACCCATTTCTTTCAATCCTCCTCTGCATTGGTGATGTCTCCCAACTTCCTATCTGCTTTAGATTTAATTTAACTTTGACTTTTTGTGCCTTGGTCTGTAATAACATGACTGAGTAAGTCTGGTTACACAACTGGTCCTCTCCAATTCCCTGACAACATCTGTCAGCACCGCGCAGCCCAGCTTGTGGGGCACCATTGGCACTGAGCCCCATTCCCACCACTGAGCTCTTGTACTCATTTCCCACTTCTCCACTTTAATTAATAAATTTCCCTTGTGGCTGCACAGTAAATGCTTTCATGAAATCCAGCGAGATTAGATAACTGATTTTTAGACAAGGGAAATATAGTAATCTTATGAAAGACAGATATTATCAGGTGAGTCTGGCATTTTTGTACTGTTTTCCATTTCTCTCTTTTTATTCTCTCATTTAAGTTTTGTTCTAAATCTATTGCGAAAACTTTTTGAAGACACTTGTGCCTGCAGCTGCCCTGACACAACTTCTCTTCTTCTTCCTTGATATAGCTGCTACTTTTCATACTCTTCTAATACTGTTGCAGTAGTATGAGGACCGATTTGTTAGATTTTAATAGCAAAGATTTTAAACCAACATGTGATTTCCGCTGTTGGCTGTCTCAGTGTTCTGGGTTGGAGATTAACTGCTTCTCTTAATTGGAGTACTTTTAAGCGCCAAGTTCAGCTCCCAGACTGAATGTGATCATTTCATTTTCTATATCGCTGTTACTATCAGTTATGCCCTGAAAGACTTTATTTCCTATAAGATTCTTCTGAACTACTATCATCATGGTAGAATAGTTCAGGAGAAGTCTTTTGATTGTGGTATTATTCATTGTCTGAAATTGTGATCAAACTTTACTTTTTTTAAAAAAAAAATCATGTTTAACTTAAAAAAAACAACTTCAAAGCCTTGACTTGTCTTACTTTATACCAGCCTTTCCTGAAGTAAAAGAAATGTGGTTTATTGGATTTTTTTTTTTTGTTGCTTAGATGTTATCTACGTTTTTAGAGTTTAACATTTTTTCTCATTTTGGGATGCCAATTCTGCATCACTTTGGAACTTCTTATCTCCTTTGCATAATGTCCATCAGATTTTAAGCCTTCTCAGTCCTGCTAACTGGTCCCTGAACCTCCATTTGTTCTTCCTAAATGCAAAATTGTACTGATCACCTCTATTCATTCTTGCCTCTTTTTATCACTCAGTCCAAGTGAATGATATGAATCATACGAGCAGAAGCATTTTTTTGAAGTTGGTAGAAATTCTTAAGTTCCTGATGTACTTTATGAAATTGTATCCCATTCAGCTGAAGGAGAAAAGCAACTGGGCTTTTGTAGGTGTACAGGTACTTATGCTGGAGGAGAACTGCATCTGCTGATGTAAGAGATTTTTCTAGCTTGCATTGTTGTCAGAATGACTGGATCACTTACTTAAAAATATAAAGAAAAGTTTTTTAAAAAGAACACAAATTTTATCTCTCACTACACGATGTAGGCATAATTAGACCACCCTCCACAACACAGTGAGAGAATTAATTTGTCAAACAAAAGCTTAACTAATATTATAATTAAAAATTGTGTTCATAAAATTTTGATAGTTAACTAGGAACTTTTTAGAGAAATACAGAGAAAAAGCAGTCGGTCAAAAAGCTTACTAACTTGACAAACACCTAATTGCCACTGTATGATACAGGGCTAATTTTTATTGGCTCTTTGGAAGTATTTCATTCTTTAGGATGCAGATATGTTTTTGAGATTGTTCTGTATTTGCGTGCATCTGGAATCTCAGCATCTTTATATCAGTCCTTAGACTGAAGTAGTGCTGTTAAATGACTACTGTTTATGCTCCTTGTGGTCCTCAAAGACTACAGAGTATCAGTATCCTCAACTTAGGTTAATTTTAGATTTCTCACTGGAATGATTACATGAGTACAGATATTTCTGATGTAGAAATAAAATAACGGAAATAGCTGTTGTAGTGACTTTCCTTGTATCCAGGTGTTTCCAGGAAAGGTGTGCACAAAAAATGGGCTGTAAACCAGAAGTCTTACAAAATTCAGTGCAACATACAAGTGGTTATGTTAGAAGCCCTGCAGTGTGGATCCAGGCTGTGAGGCTGTATTGTCATCGCTTTTTTTTACTTATGTTGCAGTTGTGAAAAGAAACTTGCAGACCAAGGCTCCAGATGCTACTAGAACAAGAGTTAAGGATAAATTTTGGCTCTAATCACAGCAAAAGCAAAACTGGGGGGACCAAGATAACACACTGTGTTACAGTCTCAGCCACTAAAACCCAACAGCTACATTCCAGTGGCAGCCACTGTAGGTTCCCTCCATGGTCAGTCTCTTCCAGAGGCAGAGAAGTCCCTTTGAAGGCTATGTCGCTCCAACTCGCTCATGATATCCATGAGGGAAGAAATGAATCTCCCTTCAGACGTATTACTCTCTCACCGGTGATGGTAGGGTTGATGTACACAACTGCCTGAGCGCAGGTGCTAAGAAAATTAAGGCTAGGTAAGGTAAACCCCAACCTGGCACCTGTCTTTAAGCATCCATCTTGAAGCAACTTTGTAACAGTTCACTTAAAGGTTCGATAAAGTTGGTACTCCTCGTTAGGAACCTTATTCAAAGATTGTGTCTATCGTTTTCACTGAAGAGCTGTTAATCAAAACCAAAAATATCCACTGGATAGGGAACACAGGGGACAGAATCCAATTTCTTTTTTTCTCCAAGGAATTATGAGTAAGCTAAAAAATAAGGATCCTTCTTTTACACCCAAATTCAAGAGCAGCAGGCAAATCTGCCTTCCAGTTTCTCCCCAAACAGTCTGCAACCTGTTACTTGGGGTATATTTTGGATGTATATGTAGTGGGATTTTTTAGTACATCAGGGTGTGATAGAAGCTGAAAGTGCCACTGCATCTTAGATGTGTAAGCTCTGACTCTCAGTAGCTTATTATGTTAGAATGAGCATCAACATCTCCCCTACTTGTGGGAATGCTTCTTGAAAGAAAAGTGTCAAACTCTGTTCCCTTAAGAAGTGGATAAGGGCCCCTTCTAGTAGCAAAGGATGCCATCCCTGGTTCCCAAGAGTTGCATTCACATGGCTGAATGCTGCAGGTAGCCAGCTATATTCAAAGAAGAGCTTTGAGACACTCTTTTTTCCCCCCAGACACAAGTAGAATGTTCCCTGCTGTGGCCATGTAGTTTTGGGATCATTATTTTGGGGTGACTGATTCAGCTCATGTGTTATATGTGTCCAGCTCCTAATTTGAGGCTTTTGCAATTACCCTGTTAACAACTAAATGCTTTCATGCAGCTGTCTCATGGTTAAGGCCCAACCTACACAGTGTCTAGGCTTATGGAAGCAGGTGGGTGAAAAAGATGCAAAAGGGTGGAAGAAAACAGAACTACATCTGACATGAGACAAACATGAACATTAGAAAAGATTAAAATTATATTCATGTCTAAATAATAAGCAGTAGTGATTTACCCTAACCGCCCCAGAGATCTACTGAAAATAAAGGCTTGGCTATGCCAATCTTCTAAGTATGAAATACAGATTATAGCAACTGCTGGCAGGGGAAAGTACAACTTGGTGTGAGTAGGAGAGTGAGGCAAAGGCTATGCATGTACTAGAATTCAAGAGTGACATGACATTCATATGGATAGCAAGAATAGTCAGCATTATTGCAATTAATGGTGAAAAAAACTGTCGAGAACATTAAATCTTATGCTTCAAGGACAGTTTCTAACAACAAAAGGACAAGAAGAAATTTAATAGGGCAATGCATTTTACTCCAAGTATTTTTCCTACAAGGTTCTTCCCCTGATGTATCCGACGGTGGTCAGGTCAGAGATCAGATGCTAGAATGCTGGGATCTTCCGTCTGCTTTAGTCTGGCAACCCCTATAAAGACTGGATTTTAAAAGTTGGTGACAGTCGAAGACTACATTCTTTTAACAGAGTATAAATTTAGCATCCTCCTTCTGAATTAAGCATTTAGGTGGCAGAGTTAATGTTATATCAATTCAAATGAAAGATGCTAGGAAAAAATGGAAAGGGAAAAGATTTATATTTGAAAATTAAAAAAAAGTAAATTTCAGTAACAAGTGGACGGCTGGTTGAAAAAAGCATAAATTAAGACCTACAGGAAAAAAAATTGCTCCTCATAGAGAAGTCTTTAGGAGTGATATAATTTACATTTTAAATGAGTGACATTCTTTTTATTTTTCCCCCTTTCCCCTGAAGGTGACATCCCCATAAGCACACAATTCAGACTGCAATTTCTTTGCATTGATATTGATGAGGACTGCTGGCTTGTAGCACCTCTCTGTAGGTGTTTGTTGTGTTGGATCTGGCCTTTGTTTTCACAGCCAGCAAAGTAACAGCAAAAATTGTACCAGCTGCAGAGCAACAGAATTTGTTCCTGCCAGCAAGGCGTAGTTTAGCAACAGGATTTATACTGTATACACGCAGGGAGAATCTTTTGATTTATTTCAGGTAACAAAGATGTCTCTTTCCAGCCACCTCTGTATTCATACAAATATTTGAAAAATATCAGCACGAGAGAAGCCCAGTCTCTTGAACAGATATATCCTTCCAGACCCTTGCCTGACCCCAAGGTTGAGCTCTCCTGTCACTGACCCATCTAATCACCTTTGTGCTGCATTCGAAGAAAAGGTCTGGGAAAACCCATCAGCTTTGCAATGTTATCTGAAGGTCAACTAATTTTCATTTTCTTGGCCAATTCTTTCTTTGACCAAGACTTTATATCAGGTCATTCAAAAAAAGCTACATTTAAGAAAGCTGTTTTTTTCAGAATTTCAAACCACATTCAAAATTTTGTGTAATTAATTAGCAATCTTTACAACTGAATCTAAGAGGAATTAAAACAAATTTTTTTGCAGAATAACAAAGGAAGTATCTTTTTGTTTAACAGCAAAGAAGAAATATTGGCAACGTCTGATTATGGTACATGGAATAATTCAAGGATTTCAGGTACAACACTTGGTTTAATTAGTTCTTCCTTACTGCACCTGTTAATTAAAAAAGATAGTATAACAAAAAACCTCATTGAAATTATTCAAGTATATTTTTGTTAATTCTTCAGACACAAACATCCCAGAGATTGTTTATTCACAAGCAGAAGACAAAGACACCAAGCCTGCTAATGAAAATCTAAAAGATAAAAATGCAGAATACAACCAGGGTGGTCATGAAGATGATGAAAAAGAATTAGAGTTGCTGGTAAGTGTTATACAATTATATCTACAGTATTAAATGATATGAATCCATTTACGCTTCAAAGCTGGTGAAATGTCCCCTTTTAACAGAGCTGACTGATGTACTAATTTACAAATGTAAAGCCTTGGTCTGTACTTTCATTGAATCTCTAACTGATTCAACAATAGAAGGTCCTTTGATTTCAGTATAGTGCATCAACTTTTTCTAGTCTTAAATTAATGACTTCTCCCTTTTACTTCTTTACCAGAGGCTCTAAATGACTGTTTGAAGGAATTAGAAGAGTAGCATTTCAAAAATCTCTCCTCCTAGTCTCTAGGATGGCAATATTCTTAAATAAATGCTTTCTATTTGGTAAAATTCTTATATTTAAGGTACTGTTTGCTCTTGGAGTTTTTCAAAGGATAACTATGTAACATGCTGTATGAGCAAAATAAATATATATATTTATATTAGCAGATTTTTCTGTATCAGTATTTGACATTAGATTTGTTATAATAAATTTCACACTCAGTGAACATTCAATCTATTTGGATTTGTGTGTGTGCATGTGTGTGTGGTTTGGCTTGCATTTCTCAGTATGAAAGAAAAAATGGCAATAAATGAGACGCATACAGCAATCTATTATTCTCAGTGTCTGTTCTCAGGTCATATCATTTGGACACGTAGATTCATAATCATAGATTATAATAGCTATCACCTGTGAAAATGTGAATGCTGAATCAGACAGGAAAGGAAGATGAGAATCATTCACCTTTTTTTCTTATTGATAGAAACAATAAATTCCTCTTATTTCAATATAATTTTTTCTCATGTTTTACTTTAAAAAAAGTTGAAAACTATTGCCTATTTTGTGACCTTTCACTGGCTGAAAGTCAATATTTCCTTTCTTTTTTTAAATTGTGGAACATAAGAAGGAGAGCCTCTAAAATCCCTTGTTGTTCTCAATCCACCCTGTTACAAAAAGCAGGATCAAATATAACCATTTGTTTATCAATTGCCAGATTGTCCTTACAATAAATGAAGAGGGAGCTATAATTTAGATGTTAATTTGCACTATGCACTCTTTAATGAATTAAACAATGAAGGCTTATAATAGATGGAAATAAAACCAAATCTTTGAAACGCATAGGCATTGGCTGACAAGACAGCTGTGCAGTTGACAAGTAACATGAGCCTTATGTGAGAAGAAGGGGAAATCGTAAGATTTGCATATAATTATTGAGATCATGCAAATGTCAGTTATGAGGAGGGGAAAAAAAACACAGGCATCTCACTGTTAAATCCTGACAGTTGGCATCACCGAAGAACTCAAATACACTTGAGCACTGGTTGGCAGAGGGTCATTAAAACAGAATTTGCAGAGACATTAGCTCCCTCACTTTTCTTTGAGTGACGTTTTACTATTAATAGTTTGCAGAGGCTTTGCAGAAAACATATTAATAAGAGAAACTGTAATGGGGGTATCTACAGCAAGTGCAAATGCATAAAGGGGTGCCCAAGAAGCTAGCCTCTAATTGATTAGCTAGTGCTATCAGTGTGACTATGCTAAAGTGAGAGGAGAGTGCAATGACAAGCAGGCATGGTTGAATAATACAATATGATATTTGGGAGCTAGCAGAGAGAGTGATTAGTTTCTAGCCTTTTACTTCGCTAATCTCATTTCCAACTCATGTCTTACCAGATTGTCTAAAAACAGTCTAGTTTGAAGCCTGTAAAATGGTCCCTGAGAGAAATGAAGCAAAGATAATCCTTACAGTATTTGTCAGTGTGAAATGTGTCTTTGTTTTACTGGACAATACTGTACATTGCCAGGCTTTGATGTACTGTATCAATGCCCTCAGTTAAGTGTCAAACCTTACCCCCCCGCCACCTCCTTCTCTCCAAACCTAGAACCAAATGTGCAGAGAATGAATTACCGTTCCTTTAAGGGAATATTCTCTTCAGATTTAATTTGTATAAAATGCACTAGCAGCTTAGTGAACTCATGAATAAATAGAGAGGGTTCTGAATGCTACCTTGTTTTCTACTCCTTTCAGCACCACCATAAAGCTCATTACCTATGTTAAAAAACACATACAATGCAAATTTTGCAAATGATTTGGACTATGTTTCCATAAAAGCTTTGTTACTGAAAACAAAACTTTCCATAACAGAATCCTGCCTCCTTCATTTGGCATATTTTTGCAAAGCACTTTTTGATCATTCTTTTTATTCTATTGTTTCAGCTAAATCAGCACTTCACAGGAGCTAGAGGTACCTCTTCCAGAGATGAAAGGAATTTATACACAACAGAACCAGTTAATTTTCCAAGTGAAACTGGAAGATTGGAGAAAAAACTAACCTGTATAGAAAGAAGCAGTGACTTGCTAAGGCACCCTGTGCCCATCAGTTCCTCATGTGAAAACGCTGCAGAAGAGATAGGAGGAGAATTAAAAGATAAAGTTAAGTATTCACCAAGAGATTATAACAGTCAGCTATTGGGGAAGGAAGTTGCTGTTGGCTCGGTAAACAATGGTGAGTGGTCTTCGGAACGTAATAGTGCCAATGAAAGCCTTTTATCAGGAAAATGTTTTCCTGGGACAAAGCAAAATGAGGCTATCAATATTGCAGATACTGTTTCAAGCCGGCAAGGAGAGCACCATGCAGATATTTCAAAAGGTGAAACAAATAGCCCCTCAGGAAGTAAAATGATGGAGAGGTTATTCATCAGCGAGGATGCTGCTGATACCTCAAAAGGGGCCTGCAAAATGAGACCAGAAGTGATTTTTCCAGAGTATGATGAATCCATGCAATTAAATGCATGCATAGCAGAGACACTGGATGGCAATGCTAATCCAGCTCCGGAGCATCAGGCACTGCAAATGTCTCACCAAACTCTGGATTCATTGTTGTCAGGTGGTGATAAAAATGAAGCAAAAATCAAGATGATTGAAAGTAAAGTTCAGGTACATTTAAGAGGAGATTTATATGCCGACACTTTCGCACATGCTGATGTCTCAATAGATTCCACAAAAAGCCAATATGCACAAGAGAAAGGAGTTGGTGAAATGTCAGCAAAGGACTATAGCACTGATGCAGGGAAGGAGAAGAAAGTCATCGAGGTAGCAGATTTAGCACTAATCGGTGAGGAGGAAGCATCCAAGCCTTTCAAGTCACATAGAAAACACGCTGTCAAAGCATTGAACACAACACTTCTGTCAGCTGAGGACAACAAACAGTCACCCAGGCCTGCACAGGCAGCTCCCCTGGCATCCTCTCCGGGGGATGAAAGAAGCCCTGAAAACTGTCGGGAACACAGAGGATTCACGAGGTTAAAAGACAAGGGAAAGCCAGACAACGCAAACAGAGGAAGACTAATAGGAAAGGAAAGGCAAGCAAACACCACAGACCAGAGGTGGCAAGAATTGGATAGTGAGGTTCGGTGGGGAGTGAGGAGGAACACAGGGCCTCAGAGTACGGCTTCTGCAAAGGAATTGTTTACTTGCCAGGAGGGAGAGAGTTGTGAAAAGTCTTGTGTTTCTGAGCAGGGTATTACAGAGGAAGCAGAGGCAGGTACAGCTTGTATAATTAAAACAACATCAGAAAGTGCTTCAGAAAAAATGTCTGCCAGTGAAAAAGCAGTAATTGCTAAGCTACCTCAAGAGACTGTGCTAAGTGACAGGCCCACAGAGGAAAAGGAAACAGCGTTTGATACACATGAAGGGAGAAATGATGGTTCACATTATGCTCTTTGTCAACTCAACACAGTGGGTGTATTATATGACACTGAATTTGAAAAGGAATCAGTTTTAGATACTTATAATGCATGCGTACATGAATCACTGCAAAGAGAAATGATGTCTGTATGTAATAGCAGGGAGAAACGTCCCAAAGCACAACGAGACATCAGCAATATTCTACCTGTAGGAGAAGCAGTAAAGGCTTCTGGTACAGGAAAGAAAGATTTGCAGCAGGGTTTATATTCAGAAGTATTTAAATGTGCCCCAAGCACCCAGAAGCATCTATACAATGAGGAAGCAGAAGCAATCTGTAGGGAAGAAAGCCATGTTGGTACACTTTCCTATTTACATGCTAAAGCTGAAACAGAAATGCCACCTTCTGGTGCAAATACTGTGCCCAGTTTCCATTATAAAATCTCTTCAGTGGCATCTTCTGAAGGGTCCACTGTGGCAGGAGATATGGAACATCTGTATAGACACTTTGACTTCAGAGTCATTGACAAGGCTGCTGCTGAATCAGGGTACAATTTAAGTCTACCAAGTGAAATGACATTTAATAAAAGTCTCTTTCCTGGAGCTGAAGAAAAGGAACTACCTTCCACTTCAGACACAGCGATTTCTCAAGAAGGAAGAGGAAAGAGTATAGGTCAATGTTTCCATCAAGCAGAGTTCAAACAAGAAAAGTCATTTAGGCCAGAGCTTTTAATTAGTAAGCCTACTGAAGAAGTTGGAGGGACAGATCTTCCATCTGGCCATTCAGTAATTGAGGGGAATATCCTAAACTGGCTTGATGACTCACAGAAGGAAAGCCAGCACATTGCTGATTCTATAGATATTTCTAACCAGAAGAGTGAAGCACTTAATTTACCTAGTGAGTCTCCAGGTTTAAACTATGTTGCTTGCAAAATCTTATATTTTTTCTTCTTTATTCTATTTGCTGCAACACTCTACCACTATGATTTGATGGTTTGTCTTGCACTCTACCTGTTCTCCTTGTACTGGCTATATGGTGAAAGAGGAAGAAACAAGGAGACTGTCAAGAAGCAGTAACATTGTCAACTCTGCTCAACATCCAAGATCAAGTCTCCAACCACTCCAAAGAATTTTTGCTTTTAAAGAATTTATTCCTTGTTAGAACCAAAGCAAGTTCTCCACAGAAGCATCTTTTTTAAAGGATTACGTATGAAGTTGAGCCTTCATATAAGTAATTATAGTATATAGGACCATTATGTTTGGATCATTAAATACCTATATGAATATGAGTTCTGAAGCACGTCAGGTTAAAATGAAGTACAGCTGTTGCTCGTTAGCAAGATATGAAGAAGCAATGCTTCATCTCTCTTCAGTAGTAAAAACTATCATTTTCTTGCGTTAGCTTCTTTTGCAGTAAAGCTTCATATTTTACTGGGAGTTTTTTCTAAGGTTTAGTGTAGTACATAACAACACAAGGAATGGTATAAAAACTCACTTAGTATTTTGGTACTGACTTTGCAGTTGATAATCTGTGAGTGTAATTAGCCAGTGCTCTAAGAAATATGACATCTGCTGATGGGTTAATATTTTTTTTCCAAAATTTTATCTTATTGTTTTGACTTAGAGCTTCAGCGGTAACCCCTGTTTGAAAAATATAAGGCTTAGACTTCAGTAATATTGTGAAATTTTCAGGATGTAAATGCGTAGCAGAGTAGATGTGCTGTTTCCACCCTGAAGAGGCTGAAGGCCACAGCCACAGGCCTTTTACCATTCACTCATGTGCACAAATGTTTTTGGTTTTTGTAAATGAGGATTGTGTAATATGACTGAGAATTTCACTAAATTAAGCGATATTCAATAAGGTCTTTGAATAACATTTTTTCATCAGTGTTGCTTGAGCATATCTATAATACAAAGCATTAAATAAATTTTACAAAGGAGTGCAATGACTGTGTTGAGCATGTCTAAATTAGGTTTATTGCTTTTTTCTATGACTTTTTACCTAGAGATAATCAAACTCCAAGAGAAAACACAGCCCTTGGTATTCACTGAGGCTTTTTGTGTGGTTTGGGTGAGGCAGAAAAGCCTGGTTTCTGCACTTAGGACAGCCCAGAGAGAGTCTGTGAAGCAGGGGCACCATGGGACAGGCTGCTCCAGCATTGCTGGTCTCCCACTTAGGACCATGCCCAAATTTTGTACTGAGAGAAAAAGGTGGACAGGTCATGTTGTGCTTCAACTATTTTCCAGGTGATGGTCACAAATGCTGTCATAGGTAGTACATTAAAAGAAGTAACAAGGCTCCATATTGTTATTGGATTCCTAGAATAAAAGAAGGAAAAGAGTTATTTTTAGCTATAGTTGTTTTGGTCTCCTCACTGCCACTGTGAAACACCATGTCAACTGTGAAAGGTTTGGTTCCAATGGCTGAAACAACATAATAGTGAAGTCATGTTATTGTTAACTTAGCTCTGAAAGAAATATTGTAAAGTAGTTTTAAAGTTTATTTACATGTTTCAGGATGTTAGGAGGCTTCTACAGGAGGCACACTGGCATTCCTGTTCTCCGGGGGGGGGCAAAGCTTTGGAACATTGTGGAAGTGGTGCATTCAGTGGTGTAAGCAAACATGTGAGTGATCTGCTATTGATGTGTGTGATGTTGGCTACATATCTTGACAACATTTGACAGCAATCCATGAATGATTTTTAGTGATGGCCTAGAGTCATTAAGGTGGAACGTTGGAGGCTGTAATACTGGTCTAGATGTTCAAAGGTTCAAATCTATCTAGGAGCTAAATGTTCACTGACATAAAGAAATTTGTTCAATAAGCATTAGGATTTAGATCCAATAAAAAGCTTAAACTTAGACTTAAGCAGGATTGAGGTTGAATCTGCGTAAGCCCAAAATAATGGTCTCAAACACTTCTTTACCTGGAGACCACAAATGACAAAAGCACCTAGTCTTTTCATGGATTTTATAGGCATTTTTTAAAAAAGGATGACATTCCCTGACTTTTGGTGGTTTGCACTCTGCAATGTGACAAGTCCCTGGCCTAAGTGGTTCAGGACTTCAGCCTCACTGGGATACAGACATTAGGTATTGCTTCGCTTCCCGGTACAGCAAAAGCTCTTAAGTGATATCTAATTTGTTGTGACAGGATCAAGGTCCTCAGTTAGAGGACTAAAAAGGTAAAGAAAACATCCTTCATCTGTCTTGCTGAAACTGTCACCATTCAGTTAAGTACCAGACTCGTGAGGCCAGAGAGAACAAGAATGTAAAACATGTTTTAGTCTAATAGTTAAAACCACCATGCCAGAAAAAAATTCCAAGTTCAAAGCCTTTTTAAATATAATTTACGCTATAACTCTTTAAAGTAAATTCAGAAAATTTGAAGCAAGGACCAAAACCCAGGTTCTTGTCCTGTTAAGTAAGTGTTCTCTTTACTAAGCCACAGGGTTCAAACCCTTGTTTGAATATCTTCAGCTTTACCAAACATGGGTCTTCTGTGCAGCAGGATGTACTTGAACCATTACGTAGCTATTGTTTAGGAGGATTATGGTCCCCAGGGTTTGGAAATACCTCTGTGCCTATATGGCTTCCTACTTTCTTAACTGAGTTATGCTGGAAGTGCTGTTCTGCTCAAAATTATAGCTAATTTGCTTTCGATTTGAGGGTACAGACTTTCATTTGCAACTCAAATGCCAGTGAAGTTTTCTTCTCTTAGGACTTTGGTCCTAAAAGAAACATGTAATGTCAACCCTTTAGATAAATCTTAATCAGATGTAAGTCCAAATACTTAAGCATCTGACATGACATAACTAAATATATTTAATATCTTGGACACAGGCCTTGTTGCAAAGTGTTGAACAGTTCAGCCACTGTGGAAGTGGGAAAGCCTTGTTTTTTATTGAATCTTGGAGACTCCAGGGAGTGTGCACTTTGGGGAATATTTTGCTTCTTTTACCTGGGAGCCATGACAACCTGGAGTCATGGGAACCTTTGTGCAGTGGTCCTCTGTGTGTAAATGTGCAAGTTGAAAGTGTTTTTCTCATGTGTTTCAAACCAAAATATTTGGTCAGTTGTCAATGATTCACCTCAGATGACTGGACAGAAAGAAAAGAGGTCAGAGACAACTGATTGGCCCAGCAGTACACGTGGAAGAAAGCCGTTGACTTGAATCAGTCTCTGGGGAATGGTACAAAAATGTTACAGAGAGCCCAGGAGAATTAATATGACCTGCAAAAGAATGCAGGGGATAAATAGAGAGGATCTATTAATACAGATGTTCATTAAAAATTAGTGGGCATTTAGTGTGTCTCATAATACACTTAAACTGGTTGCTAAATACCAGCTAAAATTTAGCTAAATTACTTCCGTCTCTACAGAAAGCTAGCTTCAAACAGCTGTATTCCTGTGTTCAACAGCTTAAACATCTGGGCCTGCCATTTTAACACATAGTCATTCAGAGTTGGAATTTAGGGTAAATATTTGAATGTTAGAATAAGCACATTTCATCCACATACAAGTGGAATACTGTTAGCATTTCTCAGATTTGGAATGGGATTTTATGTTCTATATTTAAGATATTTAGTCAGCGTATCGTACCTTATGATTGCAAAACAGGACTCTAGACTGATCTGTGAACACAGGTGCCTGAACTTTAAAGTACTTATGTACTTAAAACAACAAAGCAAGTGATTTTATCTTTCTATTTATCATTTGATAAGCTATCTTGTAAAAATCCTCTTACTTTTATTTGTAGTATGAAAACAACACCTTTATAACACTGGCAAAATATTCAGTTTTTACTTATTTCAGGGAATAAGCAACGTGTTGTGCTTTTGCAATGATTCATATTCACCTTGCCTACAAGGCCTCAGTAACACATTTCTAGTTAATACTTTCATTTCTAGCACTTTCTAGGTATTTCTTCAGGCAGTGCAACAGAAAAAAGGTATGAACATATGTGACAGCCCCATGGTTGTGAAAGGCTTAACTCTGATATTATGCGGATAAGTAAAATAATATAGCGGGAAAAGGGTTGCTTGAATTACTACAGGTATATACATCCCATTCCATGGGAGGTGTGTCCCATGGCTATTAGCTGAACTCTAAGTGTAACAAATAAATTAATTTTCATACTGTGGCATCTATAATCTGTTGAATATACCTAAATCTAAATTCAGAGTAGCAGGGAGAAGAGTGGGAGGAAATACCTTACTAGGAGATAGTGAGAACATGCCACATCATTAATGCCTTAAATATTGTTGCTAATTACTTTTTGCTTCTTATCCATCAGTGACTTTTGGCTTGACAGTAGATAGGCTACAGAAACAAGCTACAGATTTTAAAGGTCTATTTAATATTGAAGAGGGAAATTGAGGACAGTATGAACTACAGCTCTAAAGGAAAGTTAATATAGTATTATTTGCAGTCAGTATACTGAATTTTAGGTGCTCAGTGGTATCTGCATCTCTGAGTAAAACACCTAGGCTCTCAAGTCATCAAACTTATGACCGAGAATGAAATGTGTTAAATAGAGAGATACCAAAGCTATCTAGTAGAAAACCCTGATGGCAGCGTTGGGTCTTATAATTTTGCCTGTCAGAGAGATCAAATACATAATGCTGGGTTGTAGTGACGTGTTTTTATCAGATCGGGTTTCATATCCTGCAGTTCCCTAAGCTGCTGCTTTCAGTAAAAGAACACTTTTCAGAAAACAATCCCAGAGTTTTGGGACGAGAAGTTCTAGTCCTCAAAGTATGGATCGGGGCATTTACCTAAGAGGGAATATTTGGATACAATCTCTATTCTAAGAGCCACTTATGCATTTTATGTGAAATTATCATTAGATAAAGTACAAAACTGACATCAAGACATTCATGACTCCTCAGCCGAGTTGACTTCTTCCTTAGTCTATGAAGTCACTCTTCCAAGTCTGTACGAGTGTTTTATGAACGAGGACCGAAGAATTGTTCTAGCCATTAAGTTATCATAGAAAAAGGGGTAACATGTCTAATGAACCCACTGTGCTTTTTGAAGAACTTGATCTTACTGTCTGTACTTTAAGGTCAGACCCCTCCTGATCAAGCACAGTCAGGATTGCTGTGACCAGTTACATAGACTGGACTAAGGAGCTGAGCTGGTAAAATGTGCAAATGTCTAAAGATAAGTGGAATTTGTGAATTTCTTTCTTGGACATGCAAATATGATTAATCCTCAATACATTTCTACTTCAGGCAACCAGATCCTTTTGTGAATCTCAGCTGAGCTTTCTGAGACTTGCAGCTCTTCTGAGAGCACTGTCTGCAAAGGAGACCATAGAGGTACATGGATAATGATGAGATTCTGGGTGTTTTGTTGATCTAGGAGGTCTTGATGCTTCTGAGGATTCGGAGTTGTGGTGGTAATACAGAGCTCTGATATTCTTTGGGTATCAGGGGAGACTATGTATGACTCAGTGAGGACAGAATTCGTGAAACAAGGTAGGTAGGTTGAAAGGAACTGACAATTCTACATTCTGAACAGTTATGAACTAGGTGAGCTGAGTCATTTAACAAGTGAGGTTTGTATGACTTGGTGTTACATATGAGATGTATGCATGCCTATGTGTGTGGGTGGCACTAGGACAAGTGGCTGGAAAGGTGAGAACTAGATTTTCGTGGGTGAGTGGAGAAGAAACAATAAACAGAACAGCTAATTGAAAAGTTTCTGAACAGTGATCTCAAGAGACATGGAAGTTTAATAAGTTCTCAGTAGGTTGGACAGATAACACAAATACGGCATTAGCTATATAAAGTAGCAAAAATTAAAGTATATGCTAACTTCTTTTTGTAACTTATCGAATGGAATTATAGTGGAGAATGTCTTGCCTTTGACCTTAATAGTTAATGATTCAAGATTAGAGCATAGTTCTGAGGACCAGAAACATAGGCACCTTCTCAGGACACTATAGCCCTCCAGGGAGGGACAATCTCCAGCTGGAGAAATTAACGTGCCTTGTGGCCATTTACTCAGATCTGTTCCTAATGACATGAAGCTATGCACATCAGGAGGAAGTAAAAGTACAAGTTAGCCCATGGTTTTTAGTGCAGAAGTATAAAACCGTCTGTAAATAGTTTAGCGTCTGCAATCCCTGTGTTTTCTAGGATGGTTCAGAACCACCGAGGAACTTCTCCAATTTCTTTTAGCGTATATGGCTGCAGGAAGACATTCAGATTCCCAGGGACCACAGGCCATGAGCATGCCTTGAAAAGATGTGGTGGCAGGGAGATCATAGAATTATAGACTTCTTTGAGCAATTATTCTGGTTGTATTTACACAGAATTTTCTTCTCCTCTCCACCATGGTCTCTTTCTGGGGCTGAGCATGCCAACTGCTTGTTCTCCTAGAACTGCCTTCTCCAGGGGAAGATAGAAGATTGCTCCATGTTGCTACACTTCCCTCGTGCCTCCAAAGAAGGAATGAGAATTGCCAAAGGACAGAGAGTGAAACAGCCAACTTAGTAATTAAGGCCCCTTTATTAGGGAGGAATTCCTTCTAGGGCAATCAGGGACAATTAGGAGCAGCCTGAACTCTTTAAATACAATAGCAACCTGTTTGGGGGAAAGTTCCGATTAAGCTCTTCAGAAATTCCTTTTTTTCCTTCATACAGGCTGTATGCTGGTCTGTCCCTCTGTGTTATGGGTGAGCCAAACTGTAACTGACAGATGGCAAGAGTAGGAGGCTTCTCTGCTGTGTGTTTCTTACTTCCTTGAATGATCTAGGCTGCTGAATGTGGCTTGGTGCAATTAGAAACATTAAGCAATGCTCTAACCCTCGGAACTAGGCAAACCTGGGGGAAATGAGAAAGCTGGCAAAGGGGCACTTGCCATATACTCAACGTAATTTCATGTTATGGGGGACAGGAGTCAGGCTTTCATGCGTGATAGAGTAATATTGGTTGATAAACTACTGGTTTATTCATAGCAAAATATTTGCATTAAAAAAGGGACCTTCTGAGTACTAACTAGAACACTTTTGCACAATTTTGTGGCATAATTCTAGTGTATAATCCTTTTATATAATGCAGTATTTTTGTAGAATTATGTCAGAATTATTGACAAACATTTTAAAAAACAGAAGGAAGAAGGTGAGAGCTGGAAAAGAGAGAGAAAAAGCAAGCAAACAAGCATGTGTCTGTATTTTTCCAGAGCAGGTGAGAGATTCAGAAATAGAATAATCTTATTCTTCTGAGTTCAGATTGAGCTTGTGATCAACATGTTACTGTTCTGTAAGACATGTTGCACTCCAGAAAAGTGCACACACCCAGACATGCCTTTTAATTCTCCAAGCCTGGTATATTAGTAATAACAAAAGCATCGGCAACAGGAAACTTGTTGATGAAGGTTGTTTTCCTGGGGGTGAAGGCAATGCCTCTGTTTACCTTGCAGGCAAGGTGGGTAGGCTGCTCTAAATGCAGACTGTTTTGGATGGCATAGCTGGGAGGTGCTAACAGCCCATTTGGCTGGGGCTCTGCTCCATATTTCAAGTGCACCCACTCAAATGACCATTGTCAACCACTTAAGCCACCTATGTTCTGGAGCACAGGCACTTTCCTTCGATCATGGTAAAGTGCATGGTAAACTGCACGTACAGTAATGCACTGTTTTTGTAGTTACATGGTCTATCATTTGGTACAAACAAATGTTTAAATAAGCTGTTATTATCTTGAAATTATCAAATATTGTAAGACATAAAGTGCAAGAAACTCTATACTTGTGACTGAGACTGTGACCTTTTAGACTAGCTGATCTGGACAGCCTTTACACCTGTAGCTGTACATCATCTTTTAGTATGGACATGAAGAGAGAAACAAACATGATTTTTCAGAAGCACGTTATCTAACAGTGCATAAGGCAATAGCATGACTTGACACATACTTTCCTTTTAATTCTACAAAAGTCAAGAACTTACAAATTCAATAAATATTGATTATAAATTAGATTCTTGACAACTGTAATCTCATTAATTGCATTTTTAACTAACCAGTGCTAAACCATGTTCTATTGTGTGGATACAAAGCCACATTTTTTGCTATGCACTAGGCATCAGAGTTTTCATGTTTATTTGAACTGTAGGGTATTTAAGCCAGTAATACTCGTGGGGTCAAGTTTTCTTTCAGTTCACAGTGCTTGACCAAGTGGAGGGCTCAAGTGCCCACCAGCTGGAAGTGCAACCCAAAACCCTGAGTAAGACTTCTGTGCTTGATATCCAATGCAATGGAAAATGAGCTATTCCATAATGACATCTCAGAAAACCACTGACAATGAACTCATCTCTCTTTTGAGCAGAAAAACATCTGGTGAGTCTAAATAAATCCAGAATTACGTAGAAGCCATGGTTGAGTGTATGTAGTGAGGAAGAGGTGACAATGCTCTAGAGAGTCTTGCTCCCAGAGACCTTCCATCTCTGAACTCGAGGCTAGGAAAGACTGGGTTGCCCCACCACTCCTGTACATCTGCGTTTCCTTCTCCGGCATCACAGAGAGGAAGGAAAATCATGTATATGTCAGAGCTCCTAATGGGGATGAGCAGGAGACCATAACTTGGGGCACATTATGACCCTGCCTTACAATAAAAAGCCTTCCAGAGTCACTGGATTATGGTTTTGGTTTTACAAAACTCAGCTCCACCTAATTCTTTTTTCATGCACCTGAAACCTTTATTGAGTATAGGCTAACATTATCCAGCCTCAGTGCATAAGTAGGGGAAGTATTTTGGAATAGAGTTTTATGTTACTCAATTAAATTAGTAATAAAAACTTGCAGTTCCCATTCAATACCAACCTTGTTTCTTTCTTGACAGTATTTTGCCTCTTGTCTGGCATCATCGCTATAATTAAAAGAACTTCCTTTTCAGGTGTCCAGTTCTTTAATACTTACATACTTTTAAATGTTCGTATTCCACTAGCATTCCACTTAATACATTACACAGACTGCATTTGGCATTTCGTATTTCTGCTCAGCATAGAGCCATATTAAATCAAAAATATAGCAGATATTTTACTCATGTAAATAAAACCAGTAAGATTATTTGACTTATAACCATTTCATTAGTGTTAGGCAAGTCATGACCCAAAACAGACTGATGACAGATAGGCCAGCAGTCAAACAAGTAGAGCTCTGCTATGGTGAGTGTGAAAGCAGAGAAGTCAAGCTCCTGACCCTGCAATGTCTATTGAATGGCTTCTCTTGTGAAAGGATAGGAGCTCTTCCAATACTATAGATTCTGAAAATTTCAGGGAGAACTTCTCTAACTGTATCATTAAGAATTGCAGTCACTCTTCAAATACCCACCTTGATATCTTCACAAAATTTTCCCCTCCTATCAGTGGTAAAACTGTTTTTTAATCACCCTGTAATTCCCCCTCCTGGCATGAAGGCTCCTGCAGAAGCTGTGTTGTGACTGTAGGTATGTCTAAATGGTGTGTTGCAGGCAACTGGAGACTTGGTCAACTCATATTCTGGGTTAGCATGAGATTGCTTTCCTGATGGGTAAAAGCAGTTAAGCACAGTGCCAAACGTGACCAGTGAGCTCTCCCTGCAATGAACTACTCTGAACTCCTGAGAAGTGAAAGTGACCTTTGGTTGGTCCAATGTGTGGCACAATGAACCCACGCCTGCTTAGAGGAAAGGAGGAAAAACTCATATATTGACTGGGTAATGCTGAAGTCGCTGAGGAACTGAATTTGTCTGGAGAAGTTTAAAGTCATCCCAAGCATATTATTCCATGGATCCTGATCTGAAATGTATGAACTTTAGACAAATTCTTCACCCAGTTCTGCTCATAAAATGTTATTGACTTCATATAAATAAATAAAAAGTATTAAATTGTAAGTTCCGTTGAGTCATTTTGCAAGAAACTGCTGAAATCTTTCACACTGATACTTAGAATTAATTGACTCAAAGTGTTAGTTGAAAGCAGTATGAGTGCAGCAGGGGTGGGAAATACAGAGGGTAGAAATGGGAAGAATCTGCGTTGGAGTGGAATTTGGCTCACTGCTTTGCAGCAGGTATGTAAGCTATTCATGCCTGGGACAGCATTTAATTCAGTGTTTGAACACCTCTTGGCATAACAAGGTCCAAATATTTAAGTGTAAGAAGTAATAGCTGTGTTTTTAAAGGTATTAGGGTAGTGAAATCAATGATATATGGCTAAAAAACCTAATTGAGGTCTTATATCTTAATAAAAGATGTGAGATAGGTTTTTCTTTTGTAAAACATTTTCAGAGCAATTACTGCATTATTTTGATTCTAAGTAAAAGGATTTCAAGGCTAGGTGAAGAGGTGTAATAAGGGCGATGTGATAGATACAGACCAAGTGGGGACAAACATCTCTAAAACTTGCTGGCTGTTTCACCTGCAGGAAAGAAGGATTGCAGGCTGATGGCAGCTGACAAGAGCCAGAGCTCAGGGATGTGGTATGTGAGTGTCCCAGGAGCCAAAATGGTCTTTGACATCTCTGGCAAAAAAAGACCATCATTATCATGATCTCCTACATAGCACAGATCGTGGAACTTCAAATAATAATACCAAGATAAGAGACAGTGTCTTTTAAAAGCGGACCTACTCTTGATTTAAAAAGGGTGAATGAGAATGTATTTTATCCTTTGATAGACTTTTCCACTGTTAATAATTCCCACTGACAAAAATGCATGTCTTCTTTTTTTGTTTAGATGTATGCTATTTTCAAACAGGTGTTTGGCCTTGATTGTAGTGTTAAAACGTTGTGGAGAAATCTACAAGGCACTTTAGTCAAATGGAAATTCTGAAATTCTTTATTATAAAACTTTGTAATAGTGTCAATATGATAAAATTGTTTTCCACCTCTCCCTTTAGCTGGCTTGTAGCAATTTTTGAAAGAATTGGGCACTTTAAAGCTATAATCAGGAAGTAAAGTTGTAAGACATTTTTATTTCTATAAGAAAAATGTAGATTTTTTTTAATTGGGAAAAGCACTTTAAGTTAGTAGTTTATTACCAGCTTAACTCTTATAGAGCCACAGTTTTTGCTGCTGAAAATGAGACTGCACTAAGTGGGAGATAAAACATTCTGAGCCAGCCCCAAAACAAAGCTAGTCTCAGAGTCTCACTTCTCAAAGAATAAAATGGAAAAAAATTGAAGTTATAACAAGCTAAGCCCCATGTGAAGTTGCTGCACTGAGTAGAGATTCATGATGCTTGCCTTACCCACTTCTCTATGGCCCACGATACCTTTTCCCCACATCCCTGATCCTACAGCACATCTCTGGCCATCTGAGTGTGTTTTGTGAGCTCTTGGCAGCGATGCTGCTGCCTGCCTGTGGCGCTGCGTGTGGCTTTGTCTACATGTACGAGCAGTTGATACACTTGCTGCTTAAGTATCAAAAGAAGGTGTGGAACCCAGCCATGCATGGTGGTGATGAACAAGCTGAACAAAACTGGCATAATGTGGATCCATGTGATGGAAGTACATCTGCCAGTTTGACATGGGAGGCAGCCCTACTGACATGGGAGGCAGCCCCACGACATCAGCCCCATGGCATCAGCCCCTGCTTTTTGTGAGTTGCAGCTGAGGAGTTGCTGAAGTTTAGAGTTTGGTTCAATGTCTGCTTATAACTCTGGCTTTTCTCACAAGAGCCCAGCCTTACGTCCTCAAATGTGTTTACTAGCATATCTCGCATTAAAGGTCTGCGTGGATTTCTGTTGCTATTCACACACATTAATAGCAATGAAAGCTTGCAGCATCTCAGAGCAGAGCAGAACTCTGAATGTAGCAGAATCTTCCTCTCTGGATTAAACTCAGTTCTGGACATATACGACATGTAATTTGAATTAAACACAGTTTTTACTGCTTGTCTCTTTTCTTGCAGTTACTGAAGAGGTGGCAGACAAACAACCTGTAGAATGGGAAGAAAAAAAATCTGCTGGGACAGATGTATTTCTTTAGATTTTTAAGTTCCTATGGTAGCTTAGATGTGGTGCAGTGTGAGCTCTTCCAGCAGACTGTCAGGTCAAGATGTGACTTTAACCTGGCCAGTAGGAAGAAACAATAGGGGAACTCACAAGGGGAGTGTCAGGAAAGAAGCATAACATTTGGCACATTTATGAAAGTGCCTTGTGATTTTGGGTGCTCGGCTAAAATAGAATATGGGCCAGGCATCCTTGATAGGCACAGAAGTTGCATTTGGAAATATTAGCTGCGATGTCTTACACATGATGTAGTCAAGCCATAGTCAACAAGGCATTATGGGTCATGATATGGCACAGAATTTGCACCTGCAGTATTTGCTCAGAAGGACCCACTGATATTTTCACGCCTGTGTAAATCAAGATCCTTTCCAAGAGTTAGAATGATTTGTGTAAAATTAAGACAAATAGATCAATACTGAATAGTGATTATAAAATCCTTGAATTATTAGTTTACATTAAGGCATAACAGCACAAATTGAAGTTTGCATCACTGTTTTCAAAGCTGTTTGATCTTCGATATTGTAATTGCTACTGATTCCATGGTAAGCCAAGCAAAATGAAAATGAGATTTAAAGTTTTTTTAAGTGTTAATTTTCATTTCTTGTTATTTTTATTTCACAAATTATTGTTGCATCCTGCAGTGCTCAGAAACTTATTTTATTAAAGTATTATCTTGTTGCTGTGAGACATGCTTTTCTCACACTGCAATGAGAAAAACAATGCTATATTTGTCAGACCAACAACACTGATGTAGTTATAGAACAGAACTCTGTCCTAGGTACTCCATGAATCTTTAACAAGGCTATCAGTACTCCGCCTAGATGCTATAGTTATGGTCACATTAGGAATAACAGCTAAAACTGTACAGATATGTGTCTTCCAAATCATTATTGCTGATGCTTATGTACTAGATTCGGCAGAAAGAACACAAATTGAATTTTAAATGTCCAATACAGTGAAGCTGAGTTTTCAGTGAAAAAAAAAATTGTTTTTGACCTTGTAAAGTGAACACATTATTTTCTTATGTGAATTTATTCAAATCCTGTATTTTAAAATAGTGTATGTGCACCTATAGTTGCAAATTTCAAAGGTAAGCTTGTACAAGGAAGCTAAGAATGCCTGGTATGTTAAATGATTCAAGTTTCCTAGTCTCATATATTACTTTATCAGTCTCACTACCACTAGCCTCAATCCTTTTCAGGACATCACACCAGAGAAGTGAGATAGACAAAGTGAGGGAGTGAATTCTCCATCATTCACTTATTTATGTTATTGTGAGATCAATAAATGCCCATTCAAAGGAACTGAGGTTAAAAGTCACTCATTAATCCTGCTTCTCAGAGATTATGAAAATATGATTTTGTTTTCTTTGTCATCACTTTTAAAGAATGCAAAATGAGGTTTATGGAAAGTGGGAATAATACAGAAACATAGAAAAGAACTTGATGGAAGATTAAGCAAGTATTGGTATGGGGAAAACAATGTTCATTGAACAGTTAGGTCCTCTTATAATGTGTGGTTGGGTCACTTGTAGCATTTTTTTTCTTGGCAACTTTTCTGCTCTAGGACCTGGTTTCTCTCTGTTTAGGTTTTAAGAGATTTGTGTTGCATCACAGACAAAAAAACGTGTTCTTGAACGTAAACAGAATTTGAAAACATTTTAACATAACAAACTTGGAATATAAAAAAATTATCACGAATTGTCACTGTATCAGATCAAATTCAATGCAAATCTGATCAGAAGCATTGGAGAGCTCAGAAGGGCTTCACTTTTGTATCCTAATGTTTTTTCACCCTATAATTTTGCTCTTCTTTCAGCTGCCATTCCAGTAAACAGGGAATCCCTGCCACTCACATTGAAACACCAAGGCATAGAGAGACTGTTGCTACTCTTTCATCATCTGCAACCAAAATGCTTTACCTTACAAAGTGTGTTGCAATCTATTTATACTTTCCCACATGGACTTCCAGTGTTGGGGCTTGCAGCAGCAAGTGCTCCAGCTGCTTGAACAGTATTCTATAGACTGGCTATCAGGAAGGTCTGCTTCTGTTTGATTTTGTGTTTATTTTGGCAAACTCCCTGAAGTTAATGTTTGTTACTCTGAAACAACTTGCTTGGAAGTGAACCATTCAGGGTATTTATGAACAGATGTGTATCTATGCTGGAATACAATTCCGGTTTGGAAGCAGGGTAACTACCATATACCTGAGCTAATAGCTTATCTTGGAATATGAAGAGAGCAAACTTAATTTGGTTTGTACCCACCTAATTAGGTGTGGCATAAATTGTCACTCAGACCAGGTCTACCTACAATGCCAGGAAAAATAAATAAGTTACTAACGGAACTCAGTTCACCCCACAAAAGGATGCTCCACTACGAAAATAGGAAGGAAGCATGCAGCTGGTTCTGTGGGGAGAAGGGAACTTGCCTTTCCAGTAGCACTGTTCTCTAAAATCAGCTGTCAACATGCATCCCAACAGTCTGACATAAAGTGAGAGATTTAGTGTAATATAACATTAGAAGCCAAATGTTTCAAAATAAATGCGTATAAGGCCTTAATCAGAAATCATTTTATTTTCCTCAAAATGGATATTTTTAAACCTTTCATGAGTCCAGCTTTCCTAGAGAAAGAATTTAAAGGAGTAGCCATATTTTATGTTTTGTTCCTGTGAAAAGTTGGTGAAAGTCTGGTCACATACCCTGCATGAGCGATGGAGAAGTATGTATAGAGCCTCTTGTCTAGATAATTCATTGCAATACCCATCCTATTCTGTAATGTTAATGGGATACGGTACAAGACTAGCACTGTATAGGAAACCACTCTTAAGTCAATTTATCTCCTTTCCATCACAATCACAGGAAGAGAAGGACAATGGCAGGATGGATTTTATGTCTATCCAGCTACATTTTGTACACAAAGAGAATACAAATATATTGTTAGTCTTAGTCTTTATTAATTGCCTCACTGGCTTTTGACTCAACTTAGGTGGCATATTTTTCAGAAGCATTAATAATGTCTTTGTGCTCTAGGCCAGTGTTCCTCAGTCTTTTCAGGATGATGATTCCTTGTTTCAAGTCAATATTACAAGCCATTCTTCCAACATTTATTTTAGAGTAAGAGTAAAAAAAGTTAATACACAGTAGTAGCAATGAGCTGGTTTAATCCAGTGTGCTTTGAAAGAAGGACTTCATCCACATCAAAAAATCAACCATAAATGGCATGCCTGGGCCTCTGTACCTTGACTGCCACCATCTGGGACATGACTCACCTTGCCTTAAGAGTTGCTCAGCTTACATATCCACACAAGAGACCAAGACAGATGCCATGAACCCAGCCTTGTCCCAGTTGAGATGAAAGAAGAGATTTGCACCCAGCCTGGAGAGCTAGGAAATGCTACATATTCCAACATTTTCATTTTAACAGAAGACATTGGTCTTTTACAGCTGAAGCTCTATGGGGACTGAAATAACGAGTCACTTGTGGTGGTTGAGAGGAGCAGATACCGCCAGGTTTTGACATCCTGAGAGTTTTTCTGGGGCTTCATTTATTTGACATGGAATCTACTCAAGCTTTCAGCTCTTTGCAAACCCACTGGTTTTGCACTCACAAAATATCCCAGGGTAATGATGACTCAGCACTGCTGCTCCAGACAGATGATGTCTGCTGGCTGAGGAGATGTCTGATGTCTGATTCTCCCTACCAATAGAGCCTAGCACTTTCTTTGGAAACTACACGTATGTACAAGTTCACTCACAACTGCAGTGCCTCATTTCCTTACCACCTAAGGCTTCAACTGGCATTTAGATTTTGTGGAATTTCATCAATTCTCTTGCTCCAGACCAAGACTTCTGGCATCAATTTACTGCAGTCGCCTTGGCAAGCCATAATCTATTTCTACATTTGAATCCTTTTTTCCTTGAAGCCATTACGGGGCAGTTTGGTCACCTTCCAGTCTTTTAAAAGCGCAGTAGAATTAGTTGAACTCAAAAACCTATCAGAGAAGTATGCTTTCCATATCTGAAATAACAGGCAGCCAGTGCTTAATGTTGTGTTAAAACTCAGGTAAAATATCTGAAGAAAATACAGGCACTCTGCTGTCTGTTCAAGATGGCAGTTGGGTCCTACTGGGCTTACTGTTTTTGTTTGTGTTTCTGGATGTTCTCTTTTCCAAAAGAGCTAGGAAGGAGCTCTGTGCCTTCATTGTGCATTCAGTAGAACTCTCCAGCCTGAGCAAACTGTTGGTCCTGAGATGGTTCCTGTGTCCTAATAGTACCGTGCTCAAATTAAGTTTCCTCGCAGGGTGAGTAGAAAGCACTCTGGAGCACTGGAAAAAAGTAGTGGAGCAACATGGAATCAGATCCTACCTGGTCAGAACAAATAACCGTGATAGGAGCCCAGCTTGATTCCAGGGAAATTGTCTGGGTGTTACTGTGTCATTTCAAAGTGCTTCCAACTCTGAAAATGCCATGTAGGTTTGCATGAGCTCAATCTCCATGGAGCCAGCTGGATTTTTTCATTCCATCTCCAATCCATATAGAAATGAGTCAAACTCTTCCTGAACCTGGAAACCAGGGCTGGGAAAGGATACTCTTTCACACTTGCTGGATCTAAACTGCTGTTTGCGTCTATGGCATGGACAGTACACAGTCAAAATCACACCATTGTGGATACAACTATCTCAAAACAATTTACACACAAACAGAATTTGTTAAGTTGTCTCTCATCTTTTATGTCCTGATAGGTCCAAGGTGCTTCAAGTACGACTGCATAGCCTATTTGTCTCAGTCTGGGTTTTGCTAGCTTTTCAGCAATGTACCTATGAGGTAGAATAAAATTTAATATCTCTTTAGGCCTTCATATTAGTAATTGTGGGTGCTTCCTCTTCAGGAATGTGAGTTTCTGTGACCTTTCAAAATGCTCGTTATCATCAGCCTCTGGCTGCTGGTGATTTGCCTTCATTTACCTCCTCCTGTCTTTAGTAAGGTCTGCTTGTTGTAGCCACTTGGACAACAATGTTAGAATTTGCAAGCCTCTGAGGGTACATTTATAATGCTGTACTCATGGTGTGCTTAAGCAGTTCTGGATTCTGTTACACACAGTTTTAATGTGTATCCAGGCACATTTCACTCAGGCATCCATATACTTCAAATTTCTGCTTAAAATTGTAAATACAACTTGTGGGGTGTGGCTTTGAAGGTAATTCCTGTTTTTATCAAGTTAGATATTTAGTTTAGCACTGTATTACTCTCTGTAAGGGAAACAATATGGCACTGTGTAAAACAAACTCAGATATGGTGGAAAAGTATATTAGTGTTCCCAAGATAAGGGGAAGTAGGATTTCACGGGCAATATTTTTGCTCAGACTTATTTTCCGCCTGTGAAATAGCAGTGGGTCAAAAGACAGATATAATCACTTGAAGTGGATAAGTCACAGCTCCCTCATGATTGTTATCTTCTGTGAGGAAACGTCTCCTAAAGTTCATGGTGCAAAGTTACATTATTATGGTGTTATTGCATGAAAATTGTGTTGTGTTAGACTGAATGAAAACACAGAAAATGTACCTTATTGAATTTCTTGCTCACTGTAACTAGCACCTACTGAAGACTGGAGTACCAAAAAATAAAATAGATTTGTATGCTGCAGAAAATTGCTTGTCTGAAACCAGTTTACTTTTATAAAGTGCATTATTCCAGCAGAGTTTGCGCAGTTACCAAGTCACAGAGTGACACATTTCGGAAAACATCAACCAAGCTGGTGTTTGCATTAAGTCTCAAGGGGCTTTTAGAGAAGAAAAAGAAAAGGAAAATATATAAAAGTAGTTGTATTGGGGTTTTTTTCATATTTATTTGATAGGTTTCTTCACATTAGCTGACTGAAGTGCTTTGAAGGACTGGTGGAAAAAAACCAAAATTACTAAAAAAGTTTTGTCCCAATTAGGTTGGGATTGGTAAAAAATTTTAAAAAAGGCAAACAGTAGATTCTTCAGGACTGCAATTTGATGGTATGAGTTCTTTACACTAAAATGAAAGTTTGTCAATGCAAAAATACGAAATTGAATCAACAACAAAAATCCCCAAGATCCAAACCCTTGTCATGTTTAACAGATAAGCAGAACAAAAGTATGCTGACTTTAGAAGTTATTTGGTAAGGACAAAAGCAACATGTCTGCATAATGTCTCTGCAAGATTTTTCAGCACCACAGTTTCAACTTCAAAGAAAGACATTTATGTCAGTAAGCACAGGATGTGAAACTACAGTATCATCACATGGGCAAAACTGAAAAAACCCCTAATTTATATGTATTATGAAATATTTTTCAACCTATAAAACTAAATAATTAATTAAATCTAGTATTACTTTGGAACTGATGAATAAGACAGAGGCACAGAAATTCCTGGGAAGAGTTGGAGGCTGTAAAAACGTCTCCTAGGTGTCCTCAAACTCTGCTGAGTATGTGCGGCTGAGTATCAATAACACAAATGTTGAATTTGCAAATAATAAGATGATGTGAGTCTCCATTAGCCCAACTCTCATATGATTAACACCTAGCCTCTGGAATTTATTTCCCCCCCTGAATTTAGTGGGAATATTTACAAACAAAAAGATTTTTTGTTAACTTTCCATTCCATGGAATTTTTGCGCCATGGAAAGTACAAAATCAAACTAGTCAAAAGCGGAAACTCATACTCTTTCAATAGAATAAAGATGGAATACCAAGAGCTGAATTGGCATTTTGGTACAATTCAAAGCAAGATACTATTCAAGAAATTGTGAGATTCTTTTTGGAAACACACAGTTTTGGACAATGCTAATTTTCCATATTTTATTGTTCTAAGAATTTCTAAAAAAATGCCAGGGTACTTTTTTGATATATTCTGGGGCAATCTTTCCTCAAATATAGTTTCCCTTTTACTACTAATATCTGTAAAATGAATATTTTCAAACAATCTTCACTGCAATAGTATTTTGTTTTCCCTCTGAGTGAGTTCTAATAAAATTTATGGTGATTTGATAATGTTGTTTAAACTTGAAATCTAGAGAAACCTTTGACAATAAGTCTCACATTATACCCTCAGCAGACAGGATACAGTATAGGCTAACTTGCTCTACTTCTAATGGGAGAAACGATTTCTCTGTGTGGTCCCACTCCTCGCACGTCTCTCTTAAAAATAACAGCAATAAAGACATGATTTGCCGGTAATACTCATTAGGCCAGACCTGGAGCAATTCGTAGTGTGGATTACATTTCTAGATATTGAAAATTAATCTAGAATTCTGACACTAAGTAACACTAACAGTAGCATCATAATATTTGTATCTGAAAAGTCCAACCTAGAAGAAGTGATGTGATTCACTGGTTGAACCCCATCCTGATGGATAACGTGTAAGCCTTTCTGGTCATTGAAACAGGTATCTCAGTTACCCGCTTCAGGGAATGTGACTGGCTACTTCTGTTTTGTATTTTCCAGGCATGGAAATGCAAAAATTTGATGAAGACATTAATTCTTAAGCGAAAAAAAAGCACATGCCTGGTTTCTGCATGCTGCTTCATACGAATAGTCTGGCACATTTTTCAATTTCCAGTGACTCTTCCTGCAATACAACATGTACTACAGGGAAAATAACTGCCTTTTTCATATATAATCGATACTATACCCACCCAGCTCAAAGACAAGTCAGACTAACAATACTTCGAGATGGCTGGCACATTATGCATTCTGGAAATTCTAATTTTATGTAAATTTGGGAAATGTATGCATGTGCCAGAGTTGCTCTTTGTTCATGCACTGTTTTAGCATGTCTAAGTAGGAGACGCTGCCATACAACATGGGTTGCAAAACAGCAGATGGGGATGATTTAGTCTCTGAGGAACTCTAATTTCCTCTGAAAAAGTACTCAGGTTTGTTATTTTATTACTATGGGGAAATATATATTTTAAAATATATTAACTGTTAGTGCTTGTCTAGTTGGAAAATATCTCAGAATACCATTAAGAAGTAGTTCTCAGTGCGGACACTAATACCTCTGTAGGAGTCCACTGTGAAAATGGATTAAGTTAAACTGGAAAAAAAACCTAAAGTCTTAGTGTTGAAGAGCATCTACATACAGACTTAGAGCAGAGCATTATTATTGTGCTTGATATTCATGCCCTGACATATTTTGTTGTAACTTCCCCGTACAGACAGACCCACACTATATTACGTCCAGAAGGAGTTAAGAAATGCTACTATTTCTTTCTGCATTTACTGATAAAATTCTACACTAAAGACTGATTAGGGGTGACAAAACTTTGCAGTCAGAGGTTGAATAGTGCATCCCTGAAATACTCATTTTATGCAGATTTAGAAAATAAATACTTTTACAATGGTTTCCTCTTTGTTCTGCCACTGTTCTGGCATGTCAGATTAGTGGTAGATGCCACACAGCAGGAGTTAGGAAATTCTGTCTCAAAAAGAGAGATGAGGTTTAGAGTCATTTTAGTCCCTGTCAAGAGAAGAGTTTCCAAGTATAGGGACACAGATTTAATGCTGTTGTAATCAGGATATTTTAAACATTTAAAGGGTTCGTGTTTGTGTTGTCAGATTATTTGCTGGAGTTTGATATCCAAGCAACTGTATGAGTGTGGCAGGGACATAGGAAGAAAGGAAGCTTGTATTTACTGTGCTCTTTTACATTACTTCAGCCTCAAGAAGATTTGTGCCTGACACAACTTTGATATAGAATGTCAGTCTGATATTCCTGAAATCCTCATATCACCTTGCAGATCAAAACGCAGAGGTGACTCTAAGTCTTGTTGGCAGTAAGATGAGGTCAATGTACATAGATCTAGATCCACCGCTTGTCTGAGTTTGTGCAGAAGTTTCCATTGATTTTAACTGTACAGAATCAGGATACTTATGAGAAATTTATAGTATTTGGGAAAAGTGTGGTTAGGTTATTGGTGTCTACAGCGAATTACTTTTCTAGAATGCCAAGATATATTTGCCTGTAGAAATACTATGTTCAACTGAAAATCCATGATTTGTCTGTATTCAACTTAGGTCTTTTGAACATATCATTAAGTAGTGAGAATCCATTGCGTTTGTTTGAAAAATACTGGTTGCAGTGAAAAAAAAATGCTGGAATACTGCCCATGGAACATTCACAAAATTCTCTATGCTGGAGAACCTTTAGTGATTAACAGGCTGGCATGGGTTTGCAAAGTTCCACCCATATGGATTGATTGGAATTCCAAGTTTGAATCCATGTACTTACTTGAACAATTTTTAGTTCTATATGCTCAGGGTAACCTTATAGGATTGTCCTTTTCCCTTGGTCTCTGGCTTATATCTAGGCCTAGAGTGTCTACAAGGCACATCAACTTCAAAGTGAACCCCAAATATACACTGGCTGAAGCACCAGGAAGAGGCCTGCTATGTTTCCCCAGTGACAAAAGAATTTCTTCTTCAGAATAACTCTTTCATGGAGGTTTAGGTACATGAGTTCTAAGGAAATTAATTTTACTGTGCAGACCTCTGGGAATGCACGTGTGGAGTGAGCTACCACATTTCAAAGAAGCCATCATATTTTAAAAACCAGTATCACATTTAGCAACAATGGAAGTATTCAGGACCCTTTTTATCTTTTGTTTTATAAGCGTACATGTATTAGCACGATCCTGATCTTGGATTTTACATTCTGGTGGGTGCAAGGATCCAACTACATATATTCTGTTCAGCGAGATAGAGAGAGACAGAGATTCAGCTTGCAGTCTGGGATATGGAAGTCTCTTCGTTTTCATGTTTCATTAGGGAGGATTCTGTTTCATCCTGTCTGTCACTCCTTATAAATCATGTCACAAATTTGAAATCTGAAGCGTGCTGTTGTTGGTATTTGAGCCTAATGTCAAAATGCTCTTGCTGCTTTACCTGTGAAGTAGACAATCTATATTGAATGTCCTTGAAATTGTTATTTTGGTAGATTCTGAACTTTTTCGTATAGAGAATTCTTGGTTTAGAAACAAAAATAAATGAAACATCATTAACATTCACTAGCCTACTTTCTTTCTCATGAAGTAGGAGTTATGACTGCTAGCTATCATGTTACCAGTGGGAGAAAAATTAAATAACCTGACCGCCCTTACACAATCTGGCAATACTGGACTTGCAAAGAAAGACATGGAAAAGCTTTACTTCTCCAGGGGTAGCATCGACAACCCCGACATCTACCTCATAAGGAAAAGCACCATCTATCCCATGACTGCTTCACTAACTACATCTCCCATGACACTTATAATGTTAAGTATATGTTTTACATATTCAGTACATTATATATTCTTATGTTCACAGTTAATATAGTCTTTGGTCTAAACCTGATAACTGTGTAACTTCATCGTATAGCTTTGCATAACTAAATATTTTCAACACGTTCAGCAGATCTGTGCTTCACATTAATTCAGGAACATTCATGATCCAAATAAGCCCTGGAAAGCACGACAGAATATGTTCAAAATATGTTCAAATTAATAATAAATATTTCCACAGTAGAATAGTGAATATAAAATAATTATAATTTTATCACACCATTTATTTACACCTTGCACTAGTCATAAATTCTTTTTTTCCTTTGCCTTTCCTTTTTCTAATGTATTATGATTACATTCTAGCACTTACTTCTTTCAGTTTACTTCTACAGTTCACTTCTTTCTTGGATGAACTTGTGAAGGGTGTATCCTCCACTGACAAAACTCAGTGCTGTTTTGCCTTTGATATAGTAACTCTGTAGCCATACTCAGCCTCAAAGATTGACAAAATCTCCGCATATGCTAATGATGCAGTAAAAGGTACACATTTTTTAATTTTTGCATTGAAAATTGTAGTGTATGTTAGGAGTCAGCTGAGGTTTTGAGCTGCATTTGTACACATAAAAACTCAGATTTTGATGAGATGGACTGTGTGAGAGTTTTTGTACCAAGCAGCAAACCAAGCTATATTCAAGCTCTGCTTGTCTTCTCAGAAAAAAAAAATGCAAAAAAAGGAATGATAGGGATGTGTGGGTGTAGTTGTGTAATTAGGAACATACTGCTGTATTTTAGCACATATTGTCCCCTGCTGGGAATAACCATATTACTGGTAAAAGTAATATTTAGGTACTAGTGTGTGTTTATCCTTCCAGCTACCACCCAAAAAGCTAGACTAGTAAGGCCTGCTTTGCCTTTCCCTCTCAGATAAAGGTGGGGACTCCCTGACCCATACCTTGATCACTGTGATGCCAAGAATCAAGCATTCCCATTTGCCAAGGATTTCACTGCATGAGATGATGGAGAAGGACTTAGGGGAGCTGATTGATGAGAGAAGTTCGACATGAACCAGCAATGTGTGCTTGCAACCCAGAAGGCAAATTGTATCCTGGGCTGCATCAAAAGAAACATTGACAGTAGGTTGAGGGAGGTGATTCTCCCCCTCTACTCTGTTCTCATGAGATCCCATCTGGAGTACTGTGTCTAGTTTTGGAATCCCCTACATAAGAAGGATATGGAACTGTTGGAACAGGTCCAGCGAAGGGCCACAAAGATGATCAGAGGGCTGGAGAACCTTTGTGATGAGGACAGACTGAGAGAGTTGGGCTTGTTCAGACTAGAGAAGAGAAGGCTCCAGGAAGACCTACCTCATAGCAGCCTTCCAGCACCTGAAAGGGAGCTACAGGAAAGCTGGGGAGGGACCTTTTAAAGGGCAAGTAGTGATAGGAGGAGGGGGAATGGCTTTCCGTTGGAAGGGGGAAGGTTTAGATTAGACATTAGGAAAAAATTCTTCATGATGAGGGTGGTGAGACACTGGAACAGGTTGCCCAGGGAAGTTGCAGATTCCCACTCCCTGGAAGTGTTCAAGGCCAGGTTGGATAGGGTCTTGAACAGCCAGGTCTGGTGGGAGGTGTCCCTGCCCATTGTAGGAGGGTTGGAACTGGGTGATCTTTAAGGTCCCTTCCCATGATTCTATGGGACTGCTGTACACAAGATGCAGTTGCAGGCACTGCTGAGGTTCTCACAGGAGGGGAACGGCACAGTTTGACCTTTCCATGGGGTGGGCTGCCATGTGCCCATCAGCGTGTCTGATGTCCAGATTAGTTGCCATAGGGAAAACCTTCTCACAGTATTAGTGGTAAGCTGCTGGCTGCCCCACACAACCCTCACTGAGCTTCAGAACCATTTTATTTTTCAAGATGATGTCAATTGGAAAGGAATACTCTCTGCAGTATTATTTCCCTGTTTTATTGAAGAAATGAGAGATGAATGGCATATTTTCACAATCCCTGGTTCTTCTTCCCAAAAGTCAAAACATTCTTTCCCCACTACAACACAGAGTAGAAGGTGATCCATGGAAAGCAAAGGTCTGGGACATGAGGTCAGCCATGTCTTTGGGTCTGACAAACATAACAGGGCTACTGGCCTGACATGACTCTGTGCCCATCCTTGCTCTTATCTAGCTCCAGGGTACTGGAACTTCCAGGTCACTGGTGTCCACCATTATTTCAGAGCCTGCGCTCTCAGCATCTGCACGCCAAAGCAGTCCTTTGGTGAACATCAGGATTGGTGTCATTAATGCAAAGCTGGCACAGGTGGGAATCAGAGGTTTTGTTTGCTTAGCAGATACAGGTTTCTTGGATGTGTCTTGCAATTCAGTTTAAAATAGTTACTTTGAAGCACCTTTGCTAGGCTTCATGAATTTGTTTATGCTACTTTTCTTTAAAATTTGACTTGTTAGGTCTGTGCACCTCAGGTAAATTCTTGCCATTCTCTTCTACCTGGAAGTGATGAGATGAGAATTTTCAGGAACTGAAACTCCATATGTCTTTCACCAACAAATTCCTATTTTAAAGACTAAATTTCTCACATTCACGTGACATTTTCTATAAAATATAACAATGCATCAAATACAATGACTGACTGATGAAGGTCTTAACACAATTACTCACATCTTGACAAATACACGGGCTGTGTGTGACTTCCAGAAACCAAGAACAATTTTTGTTAGCTGCATTTTTTGTTGATATCTCTCTGTTTGTTAATCACCATTTTGTTTTATCTTTCTCAGCAGCTGTTTGTCTTTCCTTTTAGAGGGTAGACTGTATCAGAGACTCAATGTGTTACCAAATATTTTTTTTCTTAGAACCTCAGAACTGAGCATTTTGGATAAGAATGTTTTTCATTGTTAACCACTGTTCAGATTATTTTTCAACACATTGTGTACATAACATTAGTAAAGCTATAAAATATTGTGTGAGTAGGAATTCCCAGTGTTATTTGTTCCTTTATTTAAAAATACAGTAACAAATACGAAATCCAAATTACCATTGCGCAAAAGGGACATGTCCGCACGTAGGATAGACTTTACATGAGTCCATTATTAGGGGATGAACATGCTTTTTTTGTTGTATATTAGTAATTTTAATAATAATAAATGTGAATTGTAGAAAAGAAAATAGTTTAACTCAGAGCAAACTTTACTTCTGGGACATTTTGATTTTAATATGTTTTTCCTTAATAACTCATTGCTAACATCACTTTACCTCTTCCCTTGTGAAATTATTAGTTTCCTGTTAAAACAGAAACTATAGAATAAAAAAATAGAAAGGCAATGAAAGTAGGGGGAAAACTCAAATTAGGTGCTACACATGTTCATGTGGAAAGTGAGCGCTCTGTAAGACTTTGTCCATATGTCAAGTCAATGTATTAGACAAAATCTCCATTCAAAACCCATTGATGTTCTTTAACTAAAACTCTTTTAACAGATTTTTTTTCCTTTCTCTAAGATATTAAGGATTTATATAAAAGATTTTAGCATTCACCAGGTTCACAGGAGAAACTTGAACCCGAGATAACTACTTAGAAGGACTAAACCGCTTCACTCTGGTGTCCTTAACTTATTGGTTCTTATCCACCTTACCTTCAGCTCATGTTGTAAAAAAGGTATAAGATTTTTCAAACTAAAAATCTAAAATTTAACATTGACAAAAAAAAAAATGTGGGTTTGGTCAAACATGAAGAACATTCTTGTCAAAGGTGAGACTGGACAGAGCTCCTGACCCTTCTCCAAGCTGCCAGAATAGGGCTGAAGTTGGATGGAGTCTGTATAGTTATGCAAGGGTGACACTGTCCCCATGCTAATGTGCTGAAAACGAGGTTATATTGATGAGCACGCTTTTTTTAATTTTGTTTTATATTTTCCTGGAGCTGGCTCATTTCTGGAGAAAAGATGAAGATTCACTGTAAAATGCCCCAGACCCTAATGCTTAAGGCATCCTCCTGGATAGCAGGAAATCAGAGTTCAAGTTTCAGAGTGCGGTGTTAACAGGGTTGGAATTTTGAGGATATAAATTTGAATTTAGTGTGTAAAATTTGAATTCACAGCAATGGACACTTGTATTATTTTCTGGTAATAACAAGCTGAAATAACTTTAATTTATTACACTCTGGCATCAAAATCTTAGGAATAATTAACTGTATTTTTTGGTTTGTAGAGAAATATTATATTATTTCCATTATAAACAAAACATATTTCTGATTCATTAGTTTTGAAGTATATTGAACAAAAGGAATGTACCTCACTGGACTTGAAAGTCACAGTGAAGAAATACCAGCTGTGTGAAGCAAGAAAATGCACGTTATCATTTTGTGAAATAAAAATGTTCAGAGGATTTTCAAAGATACAGTCAGAAGCTCGATACTTAGCTGTCACTTGTGGCTTTTAAGTCCTTACCTTGTGATGAGCGGTTGCCTGCAGGAGAGCCAAGCGACTGGGTCTCCCTCCACTCTAACAAGCATGGAGGGAGCATGTGCCTGGGGTTTAGGCAGAGGACAGGAGGGGCAGCATGAGGTGAGTCACTTCTCATCCCAGCTGCCTAACTTCTTTATTATTATTACAAACATTTTTCAAGCGAAGATGTCTGTGTGAAAAAATCATCACAAGTAGTGGCCAGGCTTTGGCTGGTCACTAACAGGTGCTTTCACACCCTGTTGCCTTGCTCAGCTTCCCCTGTTGCAATCAAAGCTTAAAGAAAGAATGTGCTTTTTAACATCTTTTCTGAACCTATACCTTTTTTAAGAAAAATTGCCAACATAAAAAATAGAAAAAAATGTTACCTTTGCAGTGGTTTCCTTTTAACTTGGCTTAGAGTAGAGAGCATGCAAAATGAGCAGTTTGTTACAGGAGAGGTTATCACTAAAGAAAATATTTTTATCAATTATGCATGTGAACATTAGACTTTCAGTGCAACACCTCTCAAATGTAATGCTACCCTAAACAATAACACTGACAACTGTTTTTCTAAGCACTGCATTGGTTAATATGATGACATCTATGTAATGAAATACACAGATGGATGTTTTAAATTAAGTTATAAAACATTTTGAGTTGCAGTAATTAAACCAAATTCACTATCAAAGCAATATCAAACCATCTTTACAAGGTAATTAATTTGATATCAAAACTGTACGTGTGGTAATTTTTGTGTCTCACTCTTAATACAAAAGCATACAACAGTGGCAATGGTAGGGAATGTATTACATCAGTTTTCTTCCCATACCATATGTATAGCAGAGGTTTATGAGAACTGGAAACTCTCGTGATTGTTGGAAAATACTCTCAAATTTGTTCTTGAGTTCATTGTTAACAGAAATAGATTACATTATTTGAATCAGTTTATTATTGTTAAGTACAGGTCAATAAATTATTGAATGGCTCTCAGAAGTTTTTTACTGGTTTGGATTAGCATGTTTATATAAATCATCTGAATTATCCAAATCTCTTTGTTACGCGTATCAGGACAAGAGGCAATTAAAGTATGGTTTTCCATGTGGTAATTTACCACTTTTACTCATGTTTAGAGTGTGTACACCGTGCTGTGTGATCTGGTGTGTTAAGAAGCAAACTATTATTTACCCTGATAAAGATTTCAGCCTACAAACATTTCATGGGTGAACAGTTATTTAAAGTCAGTCTTCTCAGCCATCTCTTAAACATAATACATACAGAAATAGTCACTGGATTTAAAAAGAATATTTGTATCACAGAAAAATAATGTATTTGTGTACACAGGAATATGAGACCTTGTAAGAATGTTCTCCTTTCAGATGCCACTGGTTCTAATTATTTATTTTAAGGAAAGTCAACTATACTCTACCAAGACTGGAGTCTTAATTAAGCCGAAAAACCAGCAGTGCATCCAATGTATTTTGTCTGATTTAGGTCCTGCAGGGTACCGTGTTACCTTTCTTGGTGAGCTGAATATTTATTTATATCTCAGTGAACACTAATAACACTCCTTATCTAACTTTACACAGGCTGTCAAGTTAGCAGTTCCTGAAAAGATCGTTCTGCTGGGCCATGTTGTCCCATGCAGCGGGTCAGGGTCCAGCTGCCCTTTTCACATTCTGTGAGGATGGCTTGAAAGTGCTGGAACAATGGTTTTACATCACATTGATTTTATAATTTCTAATCTAGTGTCCCTGAGGGGGACTATAATTCTATGTAACAGGCATGAAACAAAGAAGTAAATGTTATAGTTCCTGATGAAAATGGAGGCATCAAGTACTCACTGAGGGCCTCTGTATTTATTTTCAGGCTAGTGATTCACTCTACATAGGTATATTACGTTTTAAAAAGCATGTTTCTTAGAACAGCGCTGTACAAATAATGTATGTAGCATGGTGCCAAGGTTTGTCAAGTTGCTAAATTGAACCCACATTGATTCCACATTAATCAAGGTTATATAATTTAGTGATGCTGTACCGTAGGCCTTTATGAAAGAGTATCTATATCTAAGGTATGCATTGGAGTACTGAGGCATGAGGCTGAATTTATGTCATTCAGCTTCATATACTGCTACAGACATAGTCTAGAGAGTTTTATTTCAACTTGGAGTGTGAAATTATCAAAGATTAAGGAAATTACCTGAAGTTTCAATTCATAAAATACTTATGACTTTCGTCTACATCTCCACAGTCATTCCAGGTTAGAGGAAGAGTGCATGTTTCTTTTTTTGTGCTGAAAGCATGCACAACTCCAATAAACAATCTGGATGAGAATAAAATTATAATTTTAATAATAATAAGGAGCTTTAACAGATGGGAGAGTGGACAACGAACTCCATAAAAAACATGGAATTACCATTGGTTTTCCAATTTACGAAAATAGTCTTGAATTCTTGGTCCTATTCTCCAGCATCTGTATAATACTTCTAGTGTGTTGAGGTTGGCAGGTCATTAAGGAAAATACTGAAAAGCAACAGAACAAGACAGTCCCCTGTCCAAGTCCACTCCATGCCTCCTTCCAGTCCTGACAGTGAACCACTAATAAGTACTCTCCTAGAATAATTTTTCACACATTATATAGTAGTTTCATGAAAGCTATGTTTTCCTATCTTGCTTTTGAGATTATTTTGTGGAGCGAGATTCACAAAGCCTAAAGTCACAATATATATATATGTTCCCTGCTATACTCTGTTATTTTATGTTGTCATACAGGGAAATTAAGATGGTTTGACTAGATTTGCTTTTGATAAGTCCATACAGGTTGTTACTGATCATAATTAGTTTTAGCTATTTACTCATTTTGGTTTTTTTTATTTGTATCTACAGATTTTTTGGTCCTTGGAGAAAAATTGCCTGTTTGTAACTAATTTCCTAGTTTTACAACTTCTTTCTCCCGCCTTTTAGAGAAGGTCACCAGAGCTCTATTCTTGTAGTCTTCCAGGACTTCCACTGGGCTCCAGAAGTTTCTGGAAATAATAGCTCTACTATTGCTTCATCTGATTCTCTCAAGTGCCTGAATCTTGTTTGGCGCAACTCTTTGGAAAATACTGAATTTATTCACATAGTCACTAACTTCACTTATTGTGGGAGTAACTGCAGTACTACCCTAGCTTGCAACTCTGTCCAGCTTATGACATTTACTGTGCTTGGATCAGGGATGTCAAAAGAGAATGTTTGCTTGCACTTTGGTCAATCTTGCATGTGGTCTAGTGTATTAGTTTAAATCACAAATGAGGCTAAGCCTGTGCTATTATTCTGGACAGTGAACTGCAGCAGCTAGGGTAAAGGGTGCACACCTGTCTCTTTCTTCACTGGTATGAGGTGGTAAATTTTGGCAAAACAGTAGGCAGGCACTTTGGGAAAGACACAAATATCACTGGTGCAGCTGCTTGTTTCAGTGTGTTGGGCTGAATCCCACAAAGCTGAACTGCGGGATCCCAGTGGCAAGGTGATCTACAGGCAAGCTTTTCCCACATGCCAGCACCAGGGCCCTCGGGAAAGATGCACTTACATCAGCAGCAGGAGTTTTTCTGTTGAAAACCGTACACAGGATGTAGCAAGGAGTAGCACGGTGGGTTTCCTGTGTTGTGCTATTTGGAGTTTCTGCAGGCACGCTTGGGTCAGTTAGTCAGCAGTATTAGAATCATAGAATCATAGAATCTTCTGGTTGGAAAAGACCTCTGAGATCATTGAGTCCAACTGTACCCATCTTCTGCTAAACTGTGTCCTTCAAAAACTCATCTACCCATTTTTTTAAACACCTCCAGGGATGGCAATTCAACCACCTCCTTGGGCAACCTCTGCCAATGCCAGATCACCCTTTCAGTAAAGAAATTCTTCCTAATATCTGGACTGAACCTCTCCTGGCACAACTTATGGCCATTTTGCTCTTGTCCTATCACCTGTCACTTGAGAGAAGAAATAAAAACTCGCTCTCCCACAGCCCCCTTTCAGGCAGTCATAGACAGTGATGAGGTCTCCCCTCAGCCTCCTCTTCTCCAAGCTAAACAACCCCAGTTCTCTCAGCCACTCCTCGTAGGACTTGTTCTCCAGCCCCCTCACCAGCATTGTCGCCCTTCTCTGGACATGCTCCAACACCTCAATGTCCTTCTTGCACTGAAGGGCCCAGTACTTGAGGTGTGGCCTCACCTTGCCGAGTATAGGGGCACAATCACCTTCCTTGTCCTGCTGGCCACACTGTTTCTGAAACAGGCCAAGATGCCATTGGCCCTCTTGGCCACCTGGGCACACTGCTGGCTCATGTTCAGCCGGTTGTCAACCAACACCTCCAGATCCTTCTCCCCAGGCAGTTCTTCAGCCAGTCTTCTCCAAGTCTGTAATGCTGCACAGGGTTGTTTTGATGCTGAAGATGTTAGTGTGGACTCGCCTCAGACTCTGCCCCAGACCTGCTGGTTGAAAAATAGCGCTTGAACTAGGAAGTCCAAATTCAGGAGACTCAGAGTCTGTGTTATGAACAATGACAATTCGCATTGGCCTTTTGAACATCTGTTCCTGAACTGTAAATTAAAGGTACTCATACTTTACCTACTTTTAGCGCGCCTAAGATGTACAGGCAGAGATTATCATGTAAGACAAGTGTGCAGACTATTTAGCTAGAAGTTTCTTTTGCTATACTGTTGGATCTGTTTCTTGAGTAATTTCTTGAGACTCAGATGATGTCTGTGATTGCATTCAATTTAATTTGAGAATTGAATGGAAAATGTTTGTTCTTGCAAGGGCACTCCTCCTTGAACATTTGCTGCCACTGAAACTTGTAGTTGACAAACGTAGGATCAGAGGAAAATGATGGCTGGGGTCCTTTCATCCTTACAACAGTAGAAACAGCTATGCTTTGTATGGAACAATTAAGTAGTCATCAGACACGAGAGAAGGATCTTCGGTGAATGCACAGCTCCCTGCTGAAGCCTAGCCACAGCAGGGCCAGGAGCACATCCACACAGGTTGAGCAAGGGGGATGCTCTTATCTTGTGGCTGTAGCATGCAACCTGGTCCCCTGGGTAGATGGATGTGTGCAACAGGGATGTCTCTGCTGCTCAAAGCAGTGATGTGCATTTTGATGCCCCAACTAAAAAAAAAACCTCTGAGGCCAAAAGGGACCAAAGGCACCATCCTGGTTAGTCAAGCTAACAGCTAAAATCTAGGCTTAACATAATGCAACTGAAAATTCATCCGTGAAGCACATGGTTGTTCATTATCTGACAGATCAAAGTATTGGGAATGAATATACATTTCAGTCTAAAACACCTCTTTTGGAAAATGTAATCTATTTGTCAGTAATAAAATAAGTCTTGAACACTTAAAATAATATTGCACTTAAAAATAGCCTAAGAGAAGCTAAAAAAACTGTATTGAATAGCACTCAGAGCCACAGCAACCTCTCTAAACCGGCCAAGTTGCTTTTCATCCAAAGCCTACTTGCAGGGTCACTGGATAGGAGACAGGTAGACATCATCCACATGATAAAACATGACTGTCAGGTGGCCAAATGGCTGATGCATGATTTGCTGGATGGTCCAGGCAGTTCGCAGCATGAGTCCATCAGATATCTAGGCCGAGCAACTTTCCAAGTCAAGAATTTGGGCTTATCTACTCTGGACAGCACTGCACAGGCACTTCTAACCAAGGAGTCAAAGAGGCATGGGATTATACACTGCACATCAACAAAAATTTGGGGTCTTAAGAGTAAGACCCATTAAAAAGATGTCAGAGCACTCTGCAATTAGGGACGTGGGGTTGTCCGAGGATGATTTTTCATAGTGACTTCACCATGACTCTCTGAGGGGTGGCAGATTATGTATTTTGCAAAAAAAATTGACAGGTGTCTCACACTTGCAACACAAAAGTGATTTAAATCTTTTCAATGGAATAAATAACAGGGCACAGAAAACTGTTTAAGAAAATATTTCTGTGTGAATTTTTATATTAAAACTCAAAGGAAAGGTCTTCAGAATTTTACACTGATATGAAAATATATTGGCAGTCACAATGCACAAATTTGACTTCTTTCCCCAAATGTTTAGTTAAATACTGTAGAAATAACAGGTTGTTGAATACTTCCCCAAACAGAGTTGAACTTACTGATTCACAAATAAAGTAAACATAGCATAAATGAGTATACCTCTTTTGGTGAAAAATAAAATCAGGAAAGGTCTCTAAAAGGCATTTCTTTGTTTTCTTATTCACCTGTTACTCTCTTTTCTTCTTTCCCTTCTCCCAAGGGTAAATTATATTTAGACTAGCAGACTAACATGTAATTACATGTATTTTCATTATCTAGTAATTTGGCTTGGGAATCTACATTGTATGCACAAAATACTGATTGCCTGCAGCTGCAGAAAAATGATTACTTAGATACGCAAGTGAGTTGATAAAATGAGCCAGAAACTTGGAGGAAAGTCACTCACAGTCTTGGTGCTTGATAGAACAGCTTGAACCCCTGGGGCAATTGTGTCGAAAGGGCCCAGATAAACTCATATACTCTATTTTTTGGCGTTAGCCCACAACAGTATACAATATCCTTGATGTTTACAGTACATATATTTACTTCAAAATGCTACAGCAATTTAGACAGTGGTCCGTTTTTAGGGGTAAATAAGTGAATAGAAAAATAATACTGAATGGTATTTATTTTAACTAACCTTTACACTCCTGGTCTTCATTTCTTTACAGCTTGCTGTTCATTTATCTAGTGGTATCTTTCAAATTAAAGAAAAAAAAGCAGCCAAGAAAAATGGAAAGCTGTGATAATGATTGTTTCACATAGCTTTCTGAATGAGAAAATAAACTTCTGCAATTAATTGTAACACCTGTGATTTTTCAGGTGTCAAAACCACAAAAAATACCCTGAATCAAAAGAAATCTGAAAAACCAGCTTCAGTCTTCTGAGAAACTTACCTTTCCAGGTACCTCAAATATTATCAGCAACTTGAAAAATAAGAAAAAAAAAATGGAAGAGAAGTCATAATTCCAAAACACAGAACTAAAACACCTGGTAAGTAAGAGCCCTAAATACTTTTAACAGCTTATTTTCCCAGGCATCCAAATATCTCAATGCCTTCAAAAACTCTGCTGTAAACCATCTTCTATAAAAAAATGAATATAGAAACACAGATTATTTGAAACTAATAATGTGGGACTGACAGCATCCTAGATGTCCAGCTGCAGCAACATTTTCCCCAGGTCCTGTGCAGACTCCTATAGTGGATGGGTCCAGGGCTGCTGCTCTGGGGTCCCTGCCCAGTGCCCTCCTGCCTCTCCAACCTAGGGAGCAGTGGTGCTCCATGCCAGCTTCTGCTCCCTGCTAATACAACAGGGTTAAAATAAGGAGATGCCCTGTTGTGGGTCTGGTTGAGAAACACAATATTGTGCAGTGAGACCTACCAAAACTGATTTGTAATGGGGAAGAAAATGGAAACAAGCATATATTCGCTTGCAAAAGAGAATTTTAATTTATGAGCCACTATGACCTTAAAGATAATAAAAAGCCGTTATGGTCAGGGCACATTGTTTCTCTCTTCAGACAGGGACACACAGTTGAAGAGATTGCTTGCCAATATTCTTTCTGGTGACATTTTCTACAAATAGTTTTATTTCTAGGCAAAACATTTTCCATGTAGTAAATAATGCCAATCATCACTGTAATTCTGTACTTTCATTCAGTTTTGTTTAATTTCTTTTCTGGAAATTCATATTTGTAACAGAAAATTTGAAACTAAAATCTCATTTGACCTTCACCTGTGTAACATAGCTAGGTTTAAGATAAAATTTAGAGATGAAAATCAAGGTAGTAACTCCAGGTATATCAGAGATATATATAGCTCAAGTGAAAAATAACTGAACACAAAAATTCTTCTTTTGTCTTTCTTTTTTCTTTTCTCTTCAGAATGCAGGCGATTTTATTAGGTCAAGTACGTGATTTTTATTTTACAGGGCAGAAAATAATTTCAGTCTCTGCATCCTGTTTTAACAGCCTGAATCGAGTTGCTTTAGCAAGATATAAATTCTAGGACTGTGGCAATGAAAGGTCTTAATTTGAACTCTGTCCTAAATACACAGAATCTGATGCATGTATTAACTATTGAACTTCAGTGGAGTTATATAATTAGATCTGAACCAGTATTTCAGAGGTGATTCCTGTTCTATCTTGCTATACATATTTTTCATTACTACTTTATTATTTGTTCTCTATTTACATGGGAAAAAAACAGTGTCTAAAACAAGCCCTGTATGCATAACATTATCAACACATTTATCTGTGAAGCGTTACCATTGCAGTCGTTAACGCTTTAAGAACAAAAGGGTTGTCTGAGTATTGTTAATAATTATTAGGAAAGTGTGCAAATGTAGCAGTTCTGTCCCAGGGTTTGGTAAGTAAGGTCATGGTACAATAAGGAATGGAAGCTCTGTAAGCATTAGTTGTATTTGCATATGTCAGAACAGTCTGTGAATACTAACGGCACAAACACTTCACATCTGCTTCTGTTTACTCCCATGCTAACAGTCAAAAGTACAAAAGTACTGTGTTAATTGCTCTGTTACATACTGACTGTTGACACATTCTCCACAGAGCTTTCATAAATACAGTGTTGCAAACAAACTACTAATGACTTCGCTGATTTCCAGCCCATTTTTAAAGGAAATCCGGAATATACATACAGATTAATGATTCCTCTATTTAGCAGAGTGTCTTGTTGCTTGCTATTGTGGGGGCTTGTATAAAGGCAGTATCAATTAGGTAGCAATTATCTATGAAGTGGGGAAAAAAAGTGCTGATATAAATAAGTAATGTGCATGAAGTGAGAATTTCAGAAAACAATTTGAGGTGAACTCTGAGGCAAGGGCACCGACTAGTGAACAAACCCTCTCCATCTGCTCTTCTATCTAAAACCATTAGAGCCCAATTTGAAGTCTGACTAAACAGCAGTGATACCTGTGGGTCTCCATTGAGATTTTTCACTATATATGACATGCCCTGGAGAAATTTTTAAAAAAATAGGATGTGAGATGATCGAAAAAAAATAAGACTCCTAAAAACCACCACTAACAAGCTAATCATCTTTAAATTTGTGCTTCAAGTTTCTTTTTGCTGTGACACTTCAATATAGGAATATAATTATTTTGTTATTAAAAAACAACAAAGAAGCTGCAATACAAATCCACTGTTATAGTCAGTTTGCTATACAGTTTCTGACAATGGTCTACTTCTTTCTAAAGAGTAGAGAAAATCCTACAGTGCGCAACGCTTTCCTCAAGCAGTAAAACATTGGTGATTTTCCAAATGTGCTTTCTCTTCTGATATTGAAATCTGTCTTCCCCTAAGAACCTTTCCAAAATGGTGTCTTCTCAGCCTCCATCATGCAGATGTGGACACTCATTGTTATAAATGCAGCATAAAGGTATTTTATTTCTATTTTTTTCAAATAGTTTAATTTAATTTGTGTGGCAGGACATGAAAAAATGAAGTTAACCTTCTTTATCTCATTCATTAACACATCTGTCTCCTGCATTTACACATTTACTCATTTTGATTAGGACAATCCAGAATGGATGATAATTATGAAGAGAAAGCCACCCTTTTACTAGTACCATCTTATTTGTTCTTTTGTGTCCTAGACCTTTATTACCGTCCAATGAAGAGTGGCAAAGCACTGTAAGTAAGAAACCACATTATGTCTTTTTCTATTTAATGTCTTGCAGATCTTCCCATTTTATCATATGGAATGCAGATGTACAAAGTAGGCCTTAGATCTGTAAAGATGCTCTGTCTTGCAGACACCCCTATGAAGTCCTGGGCCTCCTTTGCGCCTGGTGGCCAGTGTCTTGAGCTTTGGCTCAAGGAACTCTCCAGCTGTGAGCTGTGGTGGTCTCACTGCCCAGTCTCTGTATGTGTCATATCTATGAATCTTTACACAATTTTCTTATCCTGGATTTTTGCAAATGTTTTGCTATAAACCTGCAAAGAATGTGAAACATCAAGACTACCACAGACCAGACTGAAGCAGATTCTGGGTAGTATGGGGGGAAAATAATGAGTGTGTGAGCACAGCTAAAGTGCTCCTACCTCCCACTGCTGCCTGCCTACCAAGGCACTGTTAAAACTGTGTAATCACAGTAAATAGTCATCTGTACACAATGTTGGTGATATCACCTCAAGCTTCTCCCAGCTCCCTAAGTTACATCTTCCTTTTCATATGTTTTTTTGACCATGCCATGTTTGACCATGTCTTCCAGTTGCTGTTTTTGTGCTATGGACGATCCCAAACCATCTCTGTGCACGTGCCCAGGTGTGTGCAGGGGAAGGTACAGAAATGAACAAAGGCAATTGGGTCACAGAAACAGGAAGGAGCACTCCAACCATCCTGCCAGGGACCGCAAGGTGTCCCCAAAGGGCAGTGCTATGCCCTTTCTGTGGTGCAGACCACATGTGGAGAGTGAGCTCGCTGGTTCTACCTCACTTCTGCAGCTCCAATGCCAAAGAAACCATGGCGAGGTGGAGAGGGAGGAGAGCCAAAAACTTTTCGTCTGCCTCCCTACAAACATTGGTCTTGGCAGAAACTGATTTTGATTTCATGTTATAACTCACAGTAACATTATAGAAAACAGATGTTTCTCTAGGCTCATGCTTGTTTATCTCAGCTATAATTACTTGTAAAAAGTCCCTTAAAATCCTTCAAAGTGCTGCTCTGTGTGCTCCACATCTCATCTTTCAATCTGTTGTCGGATCTAGAAGATGGATTTCACCATAAACCAGAATTATCACAGGTCAGAAAAAGTATTTTCCAAAGAATTCTAGAATTCTGAATAAAAGTCTATAAGCGTTATCCTCCTGGGTACGAAAATTAAACATTTACAAAGAAAACTAAAAGTGGTTTTCTCCTTAGCTTCTGGCTCAGCTTTGACTTTTGGACTCAGCACTTAATGCAGAAGCTAAGCATGGGCTGGAGCCAGGGCTGTTGAGAAGTTCTGCAGCAGGTGAACTGTGACACAGCAAACACTCACTCCACAGCGTAATTTGCAAAAATTCAAGTTTTCTCATCCTCCAGCCAGGACTTGAGGGTCTAGCCAGACTTAGAGAGCCCTTTAGAGAGAGCTATTCCCAGAGTTTCTGTGAACTTCCACTTCTCAATATTAGAATAGAAACATGGATGAGTTCTAGGGAGTTGGAAGAATTGACTGCTTGCAGTAGGGTATACTATGAACGTGGGAGCCTAAAACTTCCCTGGCAGGGTTATTTCTGGCAAAGGTCATGTCTGTGCTCAGGCTGCCAAAACCAAATAATTTTCACCACTTTCATTAGAACATTCCTGATCAATTTTCATTTACCTGCTAAACTGCTCTCTTACTAAATCATACTTGGGTTCTTAGAGCTTATTTTACCAATGCTGAGAGATCAGCAACAGTCAGGTTTCTTTCATTATTTGAAATAATGTTTGGTGGAGATGCCATAGCGAGACCTCTCTCAATGATTTTTCAACGGTCTTGGGAATATGGAGAGGTACCACTTGACTGGAAGCTGGCAAATGTTGTCCAAGTCTTCAAGAAGGGCAGCAGGGACAAGGCCAGTAACTACAGGCCTGTTAGTCTCACCTCAGTGCCTGGTAAAATTATGGAGAAGATTATTCTCGGAGCTATTGATAAATACCTAAAAGTCAACACAGTTATTGGTCCTGACCATCACAGATTTGTAAAGTCCTGCCTGACAAACTTTGTTTCCTTCTATGACTGGGTTACCCACCTAGCTGACCAAGGAAAACCAGTTGACATAATGTTTCTGGATTTCAGCAAGGCCTTGTCTCTCACAGCATTCTCCTAAATAAAATGTCCAGCATCCAGCTGGATAAACACATAATGGGGTGGGTGAATAATTGGCTGATGGGTCGGTCTCAAAGGGTCATAGTGAACGAGGTTACATCAGGCTGTCGACCAGTCAGTAGCAGCGTTCCTCAGGAATCCATCTTAGGGCCAGTACTCTTTAATATCTTCCTAAATGACCTGGATTGAGACTAACCCTATAGTCTGGGAATCAAGAGTGGGAGAGGAGAGACAAATAGATAGTTATGGAACGTGTTCTACCCTGTCATGGTAAGACAAGGCTCAACTTGATCGCTTCACTCAGTATGAGTGGACATGTATTTAAATATAGATGTTTTCGTACCCTAGGTCAGAAAATGTCGGTGTGCAAGAGTGAACAGCAAGTTAACATCAAGACAGCAGGCCAGCCCACAATGCTTTGTCTGTGAAGCAGTTTTTACCTAATTAACAGCGTCATTGAGCTTAAACACCCACCCTATTTGTCAGATGTGTCTCCCTGTGATTTCTGCCTCTTCCCAAAGATCAAGCTGGTGCTCAAAGGAAACGGTTTTTTGTTAGTAGAAGATGTGAAAGCAAAAACAACAGAGATCTTCAACAGCTTTTCAGAAAATGATCTGCAGAATTGCTTTGAGTGTTGACAACATCGTATGCAGCTGTGTGTCAAATCAGAAGGGAAGTATTTTGAAAGGGATGATAGCTCATTTTCTTAATTTGTTAAATCAAAAGAGTTACACACACGGTCTTGTTTTTTTTTTTTTCTGTTGTACCTTGCATAAACCTTGTGTTTCATATTTGGAACCAGTAGTTGTTTAGGATAACAGCTTCTATTTTCTCAAAGAGAAGTTTTAAAACAAGCAGTCTCAAAAATCTTCAACAAAGTCTACAAAGAAAAAGTATCTCTGTTTCTCTTCAAAAAATATGTGGAGAAAAGAAAACTTAGGATCTCAAAGGGTTTAGCCACGTCCAATTTAAACATTATCTTAGTTGATTTTAACAGTTCCTATGAGTTGAGGTGTTTGAGCTGGCAATCCTGAACACAGCAAGATTAGTGCAACTTGGAGTATGCTGGGAAGGCAGGACTAGGAGTGAGATTTCCTTGTGGCTGTACGAAGACAGGTAAAGTGTCCTGTGTACTCAGTGAAATGAGGAAATTATACTTGTTTTATTTTATGAAGTTCTTTGAAGAACTTAGATAAAATCACTATATAAAGGAGAGCCTTGAATGTCTTGAAGGCCTTGAATAGGCTGGTTTCTACCTCCGTTTAAGTGCTGTTGAGATCCTCAAACAAGGCATTTCTTTGCCTATAGTGAACAGTTCAATCCAACCTGCTTGGGGCATCCCTAAAGCACACAGAAAGGACTGAGCTCTTCAAAAAGGAACGCCTAGCTTATGATGTATGTCCATCTTATTAAAAAAAAGAAGGGAGAGGGCCTATCCTTTAACCTAGTAATCTAGTGAGGAAGGGCAGGGCTCAGTTCCTTTTTCCATCTCAAGGAAATCAGGTACACTTTTTCCTTCGTTTTAGGCAAACAGTGAGTATCAGATTATCAAGGCCCTTTCTAGGAACCCTAACTTCATTTTATATTCAAATTTAAAATTAAGTAGGTTGATTCTGGGTCTGGAAGTCTCTGTGAATCTAGCATGATCTAAGTGATTCAATTAAACCTGCTGGGAAAACATATGTCACAGCAAGGAATATGTCTTTTGTCTCCAAGTTCCCTACCATCACTTGTAAAAGCAGGTAAGTAGATGGCTCTGTGGCTCTTGGATGCAAATTAAATGAACAACAATATGTCAAATTGTGGTCATATCTCTTGTACTGAACTCATAAAAAGAGGCTGCAAAGTGAAAAGTGTAGTGAAATATTTTGGTTTCACATTCTCAGTTGCAAAACAGAATAATAGTATTTACATGTAAATATCTTTCTTACTTTACATTTGTCTTCACAAACTGCCAAAGTGAAGAAAGACTTTTACAAAGGAGATATTACAAGGATGAGAAGTAGATGAGATACAGAGAAAAAAATAGACGATTAAGTGAATGAACAGCTACTATCCACCAGCATGTCAGTGATAGACTAATGCTCTTATTCTTTATCTGCTAAATATAAGTTCTTTATTGAAATGTTTTACCTCAGCTACAGAAGTGTTTGATGCATTCTTATTTTCAAATTACAACACTCGTAAGTTCAAATGAAATATTCAAGACATTTAGAAAGGTGAGGTATTTTAAATAAATGCTAACATGTAGCAACAAAACTACAACACATAGAAGCTAGCTAATGAAAACATATATTTAATGAAAATTCTATAAGTATTTTGGTTATTTAATTACTAGGTGGTGTGTAATTACCTTGTCAGAAAATGTCATTAAAGTATAGTCAGGTAAACTGACTTTCATTTAGGTTAAGGATGATGGAAAGAGAAGAGCTGAAGCATTCCTTTCCTGTTTCATTTTCTGCATAACATAGCACTATTTTTAGAAGTGTCTGAGTTTCCCAATTACTTTTTGTGGAAATGACTTCAACTACTTTAAACAAGATATATCCCTGTTATTGGTAACAAAATCTCTGTAAAATCTATGACAGTTATTTGTCTCTAAACCCCTTCAATTAAACATAACACAACTGGCAATTTCAAAGACTTTTTTCACCCATAACATTGATAACATTTAAACATATACATTCAAATAACCCCAGTTTATGAGTAGTTTTTTGAGGCACTCTTAAGATGATTGAGAAGCCTTAGACTTTGAATATCGTTTAATCAAGTCAACCAACAACTGGTTGACCAGCCTAGTTATCACTCGGGCTGGCCTTGGTTGTAAGCAAAGATATGATAACCCTTACTCATTTTGCTTTTGACTGTGTTCTGGCTTAAGGTAAAGCAGAATGAATTCTCTAACTTTTCAGGTAAGCCTCTTCTAAAGTAACTTAATTTTCTAAAAGTTAGGAACATATTTTTCAGACAGTGTCTATCTCTTCAAATGATAACACCTGAAGTTTATAATCATCACCAAAGTAACAAGACACTGGTATGAAGAAAGGCCATTATTTATATATCTTATAGAAACCAAGACCATCCTGGAGTTGGTGGAATGCTGTAGGTCAAAGGATGAAAAAGGGCCACACCTGCATGGAGGAACAGACAGGATAGGTGATCCAAAACTGAGGAACAGAGTATTCCTTTCCATATAAAATTGAGGGATCACAAGGATCAAACCCTCTTCTTTGATGGTTGGCGTCCAGTGAGGACCTTGTCCATCTATCTGCTCCCAATCTTAATCCATCCATTCCTGAACCCAGTTCCTGGATCTGGCTCTTATCTGCCACTGAGTGCAGTCCAGGACTTTCCCCATGCCTGCCCTGCTGCATCAGTAGTGACATGTAGTCATCGTGGAGTTTTAATTGGTTTTATATAAATCTGTATGTTTTATCTTATTAATAGTATTATCTTTACTTTTTATTATTATTGTTTCATTAAAGATGTTTAATTTTAGTTTCCAACCAAGTTTCACTCATCTCCCTTTCCCCTTTCCCTGGGAGAGAACTGGGATACAAACGCCCAGTTTAGTAGCTGACCAGGCTGGAGGAAGGGTCTGCACCAGAACAGACTGCTTTCTCCATGTACACAGATGTATCTGAAACAGTTTCTGGTTTCCACTTACAAATGAAACTAAATACACCACAGATTTCTCAAGTGTCCTGAAATTGTACATGTCAAGATCTAGGTATCTGAGTGTGTGACAATAGACTTCTGTACCATTGTGTTTCTTTTTCCTGGCAATGTGATTAGCATGATATGTTTAATGGCTAGTTGGTCATTAAAGAAGCAGGCTCATGGTCACTGGCTCACAGAAGTTTGACAAGTATTCTGCCCTTCACCAGGCCTGTGGAAACTGATAAATAAGTGCTTTGTCTTCCTGTTAAAACCTGTCCATCTGGCTTGGGATTGCCTCTTAAGTAAGGAAAGGTTTAGCTCTGCACAATTATGCAGGAATTCTCTTACCTGTCTTAAATGTTGCTCTGTCCAGAATTCATACGCAGCAAATTGGTACAACTGATGTGCCCTATTAACTGCAAAGAACATTCTGACAATGTTTTAACAATTGGCTCTTAGAATATTTCTTATGTATGTCTCAGGTAGCAATGCTACAGAAGCTTATGGAAATAGATTCACTCAACAAACATTGTGAATCACGGGGTTTCTTACTCATATTTTATGTTCAATGTTTAGATTTTTTTCATTTTTCTGAACAACATTTAAAAGGTGGGCAAGCTTTCATACTGCTTTGACCAGACAATGTACCTACAAATATAATTTAACATGTTCATCCTTGGTGACATTTACCTCTACACCTCTATTTGCTTCAATGCTTCATGGCCACTGAAGAGTTATATAAGAATCAGTATATTTACAGTTGCTTACAGAATCTTTTTAATGGTCTGCAATGTTCTCCTACTTTCTCTTGGTTTTCCCACTGGCAACACTCAGGTAGAAAAATGACCTGATCTTTCCAGAGGTTTTCAGCCAGAGTACTATTTCAGGGTTGAGTCCATTCTTGGGTTCTGTCCTCCGATATTTTGTGGCTTTAATGAAATTCCTCTAAAGGAATTTCCTTTGGGCTTTCTTTCCTTACCAGGTTTACAGTAATATTTACTAAGAAATACAGAAAAAAAAGAGGACCTATTCACTGGCATATGTTTAGAAAGGAAAGAAGAATTTGTCTATGCATTCCCCAATTTTCACACTCACAGCTTTCAGTTTCATGGTAATCTTAGCCCATTTCATGCTGGAGCTGTGTCAAGCTGAGAGCAGAGGCAAAAGGAAGGATTGCCTAGTGACCAGAATTTAGTGATATTATTATATTCCTAAAGTAAAATCATCCTCTTTTAGAGATCAAAGTCAACCCAGGATATATAATTTTTCATGTTTTCCTCCACATTTATTCAAAGTAGCCTTCTGGATTTGAGGGTCATTGAAATAACTGAGAGCTGTCCAAACCTAATTCATTCATTTATTAGCAGTGCTGGAAGGAATAAACCTTGGCAGTCACTATTCTGCCACAGAAGAAGTGGCACTCAGTTGGTCATCCCTGTTAACAACTGAAATGAAGCAAATAATTTTCATGAGCAATCTCTCTGGAAAATGTTGCCTGTTCAATCTATTTGTGGATTATCTGAGCAGATGACACTATTCTTGGATATGTCCATTCCTTTTGAATATTTGGTTATTTCCTCATTGAGTAAATCTTGATTTCGGACCATTCAGAAACAGTTTACCGCACATTCTTGAAATAAGCACTGCACATTGTTTTGGTAGTGTTTAATTTTTTTCAGCTGCAACTCCAGTAGAAAGTGACAAGGGTTACAAATCACAGTGCAATTCTGAAGCTGACTTTATTGAGAACTCTATCTCCAAAGCCTGCATTTCATGAATATTCACAGTAGTAGAATCTGTGTGCTTGAAGATCCCTGAAAAGGAAATAAGAGTTTGGTGAGAATAAAATAAAAAAAAAATTTAGTTTACAATTTGAATATGAATATTTGTAAATATTTTTTATATCTATATATTTGGGAAAAAATATGCTGCCATCGTGTTCTGCTGTGTTGCTAAAATACACTTTTATAACCAGAAAGGTTAAGCAGGTACTTGACCTACACCATGTAAAAGAAAAATGAAATACCCACAGATGCTTCCAGGGACAGTGGATATGATTGAAAGAATAGGTGGTTGGTCTGTCCAGAGCCTCTTTTCCTAGATTTCTGAACATCCCTTGATGGAGCTATTCACAAAGTTCAGAGCAGCTCATATAACACAATATCATACAATACCATGTCCTTATAATATTTTCATCACTTGCCTTATAGTCCTTGCTGAGGGCCCAATATTATGAACACTTAAATGCTCACTCACCTTTGTAGTGCAGCATTTCTAATCACTTCACTGAAATATATGTGCTCTGTTATGCTGAACAAGGCTTTAATGTTCTGAGGGTACAGGAGTTACTTTAAAACAAAGAGTATATATCAATTGCAGTGATATGTACAATACTAGAGCTCTTCTTGCTAATTTCTTTCAATTTTTTTTTTATTACCTTTTCCATTTTCAACATGTCCCATCCAGTTCCAGACCACTGTTGTGTTGGAGTTTTTATGACTCACCTGTTTATTGCTCACATCCCTTGCACTCTCACTGTATCTCTATTAAGCAAAACCATCTCTTCTTCTCTTTTTAAGTATTTACTTTGCTTTTCTTCCTTTCTTTTTCTTCCAGGCTGATCTTTGCACCCTGCACTGCTCTATCTGCTGTTGTAATGCCATCTGTGTGTTCTCTCCATGGTATCTCCATTAATCTTCATTTATAATAGAATTCATAAGTAATACTTAGTATTTACATATCCTTTTAAATATTAATTAATTAGTGCTTGTATACTTGTAGAAAGCAAGCACATTGTCCTCACTTGAGAGGCGAGGAAACAACAGTTGAGAGAACGCTATCTGCTTTCTGCTCTCATGACGCTTAACACAACGGGGTCTCTTGCAATATTGGTTTTACAGATATTACTGTAACAAACATTAAAAATAGCAATGATAAGTGATTTAATCAAAAATCAGAATCAGATTGCAACAGAAATTTCCCTGAATTGACACTTCATGCTTTTTCCAGCACAGTACCTAATCCAGAGCATTGCTCTCCTAATGCTGTTTATGAAGGCACTGCGGTGTTCTCCATCACTGAAGCAGCTAGACACTCCCCAGATGTTTCAAGGGAGAGAACTTCTCTGCAGAGCAGGGAAGGAAAATACTATGTTTCATTTTCAAGGAAAAAACCCAACATTTACCCCGCCAAAAAACCCACACCACCTCTAATAATCTTTTCACCTTAAATATTTCTAGATCCTAATGTAACAGGAAGGGTTGGGAATTTCCTTTTGAAAAGGTTTATTATGGCTAACCTTATCACATTTAGTGTCCAAAATCAGGGAGCTGCCTTATCAGGTTTCCTGAACCCCAAAGGCACACTATATTTGCAAGAGCACATGTCTAAATATTGGACGTTACTGAATCTATTTGACTAAGTTACTACGAGTAGCACAGCAGCTGCTGTACATTTTTCTAACCTAACATGTATTTGCCAGCCATATTATCAGATTTACACAGAGGTTGTTGTTGCCAGAAGCAGAGGAGAGGTAAATTCCAACACTGTGACCCTTTGCAATCATGAAACCTGCCTTTTATTTCAGTGCCTCTCTATGGAAACCAAGGGAAAGGGTCCCAGTGAAACCAGAAAAATCCCCTGCATGAATTCAATGTTAAAGACAAGTCAGAGACCACTGTAAACATGACAGTGAGCTACTGCACTGAATATAATTTTCTGGAATGCACATTTGGAACCAAATTTTTAAGATTAGAAAAGACAGCAGATCAACCAGCCCAAAATTTGAGAATTCGCATGCCTCTCTTAAACAGAAGTTTACCTACAAACATACACACAGAGCTCCTGTATCCTTCACTTTAATGCCATTGGGAATTTCCCTGAAAATGAGTTTGATACCAAATCCAAGCCTTTGAGGCAAACATTGTTGCACTGGATGTAGGCACCTAAAAAGGTTCTCGCTCCATGTATTTTGTAACACTGTGTTCCCAGCCTGCATCCCTGCCCCACAGCAACAGGACTCTGGGGAAAGATGCTGCAAAGGAAATCAGAGCAAAGGCAGGCACTGCCACTCCAGCCCAAACCACTGCCTGCACCTCACAAGGGGCAGCTGAGGCACTGGAGAGATTATGACAGCTTCAGAGAGTATTTTTCTACAGAGCTGGTCACTAATTTTAACAATAGACCCATGGCAGTGGAAATATCACGGATGATGGGTCAGTTTTACTTGTGTTCTTCCAGGGTTTCCCATCTTTATAACAGCTTCAAATCGAGGGGCGAAAAAAACCAATATTGAGACATGGTTGCCAAATACCAGGTGCCATCTAGTGGTTAATGGATAAACTGTTGCCGCCTGCTCTGGGACGCGGAGGAAAACTTGCTTTGCACAGAGGAGCGATATTTCTCCTCGGCGACAGCTCCCAGACCCCTTTCAGCGGGGCTGTCCCTGCCCTCCGCACAGGCCAGGGTTGTGCTGGACTCTGGCAATAACCCACTCAAACTGTGCAATCTTGTCACTGGTGTTTAATCGTGTCTGGGAGCTGCTTTACCTTCTGTTCTCTCAGGATGCTGCAAGCTTAGACCGGCTTTCTGATCTCTTTCTGATGAAAAATGCAGTGTTATAACGTGCTAATCTCTAGCCCTGCAAAGGAGAAGCCAGTAGACTGACCATAGCTGCCAGATACATGCTGGAAAACTGTTTTTTCATAGGTCCAAAAATTCACCCCAATCCTCGTTTTCTCCTTCTGCCAGGGGTTACCTTTGCTCTGCGGTAATGTAAAGGCAGACAACTGGCTGGAGGGTAGACCCCATGGCTCTTGCCTCTGGCATGGGTGGCAGCAGTCCAAGCAAGAGAAGTGTTGAGAGTCAAAGCCTCTTTTGTGAGATGAAAAATGTCCCTGCACTGACCTTGCTTCCAAGTGGTGAGTGTCTTCCTACAGACAAAAGATTAGAGAAGCTGCTCTATGTCATGGTGTAAATAACAGCCTACAAAAGATGTCAGGGGAGACACAGACCCTGCACCAAGAAGTGGTATTTTCCCCTTTGCAATGAAGGGTTGGTAAGGTCTTATCAAGTTTTTTTTTGGCAAAAAATAGAGTATATTTTTGAGGCAGGGTATGAATACATTCATATGTTTTCAGAACTGCACAGAGAATTTTATTAGTTAAAAAACACCTGTATTCTGGTTCTGGTGAAGGTTTTGCCTAATTTTGTACAAGGCTAATCTGTTTTTTCCACAGGTACACTAATAATTCAAACTATCTTAAGAGTTTGGTTTGGTACAATGCATCTGTTTAGTCACAGTTAATAAGATGCAGGTAAACAACTACCTTGGTGAGTCCACAGATTGTTATCATGGTCTTGATTGTTGCTGCAACCAGCACTTTTTGACCATTCCTCTTCTATGGCTGAAGTACAGAACCACCTCTACTACACATACTCTTCCCTAAGAGAGAGATACCCACGTGTATATTGAGATCATGATCCTGTGAAGTGGCCATGATGTTACATGAAAGCTAAGGAATATACATCTCTGGTGGACGAACACCTCAGGGGAGCCCATGTAAAGAGATTATATCTAGCATTTCACTCTCTTTATATGATCTGCCACAGGCTTATTATTGACCCAATGATCCAGGCACACATTCCCATCACATGGATTCCTATGCATTGAAGAATGGTAAACTTTCCTGCTAAAGAGAAAACAAGAGACTATCCACATTATTGTTATCTCACAGTCAGGTTGGGAGCAGAGATCTGGGGATTAAAAAAAAAAATCTCAGGTTCTAAATTCCAGGACATGCTTTCCTATGTACATATCATAACCACCACAAGATAGTCACTTCTTCTGGTACCATGACTTGTGGCTTCTTTACCGCACAGTGGTCTAACATCAGCAACAGACTGTCTTGCATCTGATTCAAATGCTGATGACTTAAAGTAATGGCATTCAGTCTGTCCCCCTGCTTAATGTCTCCTTCTGGTTAGTTCTAATGGGTAACATTATAAAGTGTAGCAGATTTTCCATTATAACAAATGGGGATTTTGATACTGTACTTAAGTAATCCCCAGTTACTCTATGTATGATCTTACCTGTGCTAACTATAAGGCTACTTGAATCTTCCAGTTCTTAAAGTATCAGTTTGTCATTAATTCCTTGAGCCATCTGGGATTTCATCTGTGCAAAGTTGATGTTGCTTATCTCTGGCACTGTATGCGGCAGTTTCTCAGCTAGATTAACAAATTCACCAGAAGGCTGTAGGAACGATTTTGATATCTCAGCTAACTCGAGCATCGCAGTACCTCTCTGCATTGTGCAGCAAAGGCTTAGGTTTATACTTCTTTCTAAAGCCATTTCTTTTAACATTCCTGAGTGCAATTTTCTAGCCCTGAAGATATGGAGACATTGTGTTGCTTAATGACCTCCCTAGTAGCTAAAGGTATATAAAATGAAATAAAATATGAATTCATAAACCTCCTTCTTTCAAAACAGAGGAGAAATATGTATTAAAGATTCTTTAGTATTCCATATTCCATATTATTCCTCTTTATTGGCCTTACTAGATTGGTCTTACTGCTTTTTGCTAATACCTTTAGATTGCCTCTTCAGTTAACTTCTTAACACTTGTTTTGTATTTTGCCCATTTTCCTTTCTATGGTAATCTGTTTTATCAGTTAGATTGGAAGTTCCGTAACAGATTTTTCAGCCTTTTTATGTACCATATAGAGTGTCACTTCCAATTGTTTTGCTAGTAGGAATGAGGAAATGCAGAGTCTTATAAAAAGGTACAAATATGCAAAAAGATTAACAAATCATTCTAAAACAAGTGTTTGACAGGATTTTTGACAAAAACATGGTTGAAATGCCCTTAAATCAAAACATAAGCTGAGTATATGGGATTTTTGTGGGTGAGGTTGTACATTTGGATGCTGGGAGTACTTTCTCAAGAAATTCCTTTCTCACATTTAAACTCCTAGTAAGCTGCATAAACTCATAGACAACAGCTAACTGTGGCCTACTGACCAGTGGTGTTTCCCAAATAACTGGTTGATCTCTTCAGTTTATTTCCACCAGCTAGAGTGACACCACAGACAGCTGCACATACGTTAGATATTTTCCTTGTATTACTTTTCCATGTGAGCTACTGCTGCAGTTGCTCCAGGGATGTTACTCACTCAGTAATGGGAAGTGAGCTTGCCCACAAAATGTCAAAAGCTCCACTGTTAAGTTGTCGTCTCCCCTGCAAAAACATTTGAAAACTTCTCAGCCACAGAGTTTGATACGTTTTGCAATCATCAGAGAAATAAATGGTGAAGGAGGAGAAAGTTTTACCTAAAGCATCCTTAGACAGAGAAAAGCAGAATACATGTTAATCTTTTCCCGAAATTAGATTAAATTACATCATAAAAGACTGACTGCAAATGCTATTTGTAACTTTACTCACATGATAAGTCCTTGACTTCTGTGAGATGACTCTCAGTTATTTGTTTTCCTCTTGTCTCTCTTACCTACTCTGTCTTTAGTTTTTCTGATGCATTTACCTTCAGCAACAGTTGTTAGACAAAAAAGATAAGAATTAGACTTAAACCAACCATTTGTAGCTGAGGAGTTGATGGTTGAAACAATTTTTTTTTTAATAGTATGCTTTGTGACTTTTTAAAATTTATTTTCAGCTAGGCAAAAAGAAGATGCCAAATGAAGTACCTGAAACAAAGTATTTCCTACTCTGAAATTTTGTGGAGTAAATTGCTATGCACTGTGAGTAAAAGAGGCAGAATTTTACTACATATCAATAAGCTGGTAAAATGCAATGTACATAGATTTCTGTGTTCATACATAGATCCCGATTCACTGCTCTAACAAGAAAGATTATGTATACTGTATAGATGACACTGAAAGCTATAGGCAAGGATATAAATAAGTTATTGTATAGAGTCACATACATCCTTTTCCCTTCTGGCAACCCCATGGGAGTCAATGTTAAGAAAAACTGTAGCTAAGTGTTTGTACCATTACAAGCTTAATGTCCTTGTGGCTTTCATGAATACCAAATAAGCTTCACACCAGTGAAAGCAGGTCACTGTTAGGTTCTATTTTTAGCTTTTCTACCTGCTGACAGAAGGGATTTGTACTAGCCTACCCAAGCACACAGGTACACTATGTGTCAGCCTCACTGGATTCATGGTCCATGTAAACAGCTCATGAAAAGTCTTACAAGGTATAGCTGGTGAGCTTGATACATGAAATCATTACCTAACAAGAAGTGCAAAACTACATCTATGATGAAGATACTCAGGTGTTAAGCGTGCAACCTTATCAGGATGGAGAAAACAAAAGTTGTACTAGGGGCTGAATGAGAGAGAGGATGTTGAAATTAAAACATCTAGCACTGTTGGCCATGAAGCAAAGACTTAGCGTAATGCAAATATGGAAGGAGTGTGGTGTAAGTGAGAGTGGAAACAAGGAGATGAACATGTGCTCCAAGGAAAAGCTTCTGGGGTCGAGGCTCTTCTCCCTGCTACAAGCAGGCTGAACTTTAATTCTTGATCTGATTATTGCTGGACAGACTGTGGTTCTAACACCTCTTCCCTGTATCCTTCCTGGCACTGAGGTTCTTGAGACCTTGGCAATTTTTTATTGAATTCAAAGACATATCTGATAACAACGGCAGAAACAGCAAAAGATATATTAATCAATAGCAACAGAGACCACTAAAGAAGCCACACGATACCCTGGTGTATCTTTTTCCAGAGCTTTGAAGATGAATTCTCACAAAAACCTGAAGTGCTCTAATAACTCCAGTGCCTGTCTTTCCTATGATTTTAGAGGTTGCTGGATTACATCTAGTAGAGGAAGTTTTCACTTTTCTTTTTCTAAAATACAATTGCACTGGCACTTTAAGTATATTCATTTAATTAAACATTCATGTGCTTTATTCCGATTTGTCACTAAACATTTGTAAGTATAAGATAAAGGACAAATTATCTGAAATAATCAAGAAGTAGGACGTGTTCTTACTAACTTAAATATCTGATGTCTTAGTCATAAAAACATACAAACATATAAAGGAATAAATAATTAAGTAAATATAAAAGAAAGCTCTTAAAGAAGATATTGGTAAAGGAAGCAAATGATAAAAGAAAGAGCACTTCAAAAAGAGCAGTCTGCTTTCTAAATAATGTTTAGTGCACTGAGGAAGATTTAGTTAAAATATAATCACAGAGCTTTTCTCTCCATTTCCTTTATTCATTTTTTGCATTGAAATCTAGTATAAGGTGGCTATCAGACTATCCTCCAGCCACTGCAACAGGCATCTTCAGAACTTGGCTCATCCCACTCTGATAAGCTTCCTGGAGGTACAAGATTCAGTTCTGTGGAGGATTCCAGAGTTTGATTTAATTTTTTTTTTTTAGCATGGAAATAAAACCTGAAGATTCATGATTTATTCTGCAGAAAAATCTGTGATTCCTATCAAATTATATACAGGGATTTTTTTTCATCTTTTTTTTGTAAAGAGGGAAATCTTGGACATGCACCAGGCATGCCAGGGCACTGTTGTGGGAAATGTTGGAGGAGCAACAGAGTGTGTGGCTGTGAGTCTCCGGGAGCCTGGGGAAGAAGGCAGCCTGACATCCCATGGCATGGGCAGTGGGGAGCCAGGGAAGGAGTTAGCCTATGGAGCCAGGCAAGCTGCCAGGCCCTGACTGGTGGTCTGCAAAACTGGAGAGAAAACACACAAAATCATTTGATTACTTGTTGAAGGTTTCGATGGAACCGACAGGTTCCAGTTAAAAGTTCTGATTCTCTTAAATCAGAATGTAATGATGAAGAACCATTTTGCTGGCAAACTTCTGACTGACTGACAAACTCCTGACTGACTGGCAAACTCAGCTTTGTAGTAGCGATGTGTCCTGCAGAACATATACAGTTTAGAACAAGAAGTGCTTGACTTTAATTCAATACTGGTTTTAGTAAATCAACAAAAGTTAGTTTAAAGAGGAAGCTACGCAAATGAGAGATTATTTGGTACACAACAGTCACCACCATTTTTTATTTTATGAGTAAACAAGTTAGAAATAGCCAAGTTTATATGTATTGATGGTTAATAGAAATACTTACTTTTAGAAGTTACAGCTTGTTTCTGAAAGCTGCATTACAGCTGAGAGTTACAAGTTGATTACAGAGTCAGCTATCCACCAAGAGGGAACATCCTGCCCCTCTTGGTAGCCGTGACTCCTCAACGTGCCTTATGTGGGATCCATAGCTAATGTGGCCACGGCATGACTCAGGTCTGTGAGCTGATGCAAATATCAGTTGTTTCTTTTGGAAGTGTAATTTCAGCCAGAGAAGCCAGCTGGGCCACTTCACCCCATGGTCCCCAGCTGCAGGATCAGGAGTGGGGGAAATGTCAGCAGCCCATGGACTAGTAGGCCCTCACCAGAGCAACTGGCCACTAATACATATCTGCAGCATGGCTCCATCCCTGCGTACGCATGTGGATACTTCCGAAACTTCACTGCCATTGTCCACAAAAATGGAACGCTCTTCCAAAAAATTTACTGTTAGTATAATTTTAAATATTTGCAGCATCCTTTGTCTTTAATCTCTCTCAAAACAGTGGCACGGCTTCTTGCTGTTTTTCAAACCAATGGCTATGATTGCAGCTGGGATGATTATTTATTATTAATACTGTGTTTACTATACCACTAAATTCTTTGAGACAATGGGCCGTTAAGTAGTATGAAGCTGACTGAAGTGCCTCCACCATTTAAGGGTTAGCAGCTAAACGGCATTATATAATTTGAATCAATTTCTGCCCAAGATTCCGGGGAGTGAATTCATCAGGATTACTCATTGTTAAAGGAGTGCCTCAGGGTTTAGTTCTTTGACTTTATTATTTTTTCCTATAGCTATTCAAAACCTTGGTTCGTTTGTAGGAAATGTTAATTATCCTTTCTGTGCTGATATCCCACTGCTGTTTTATAAGCAGAGCTTTGCTTGTACAACTTCAAAAGAAATCTTCAAACTCAATATTACCAAGTTTGAATATTATCTAATTAACCTCCCAGTCTGTCATGCCTTGTTGGTTATCATGAAATAATCACAGCCCCTCAGGTGTTGAAGCTCTAGATGCAGCTAAGTGCCTTTAATTCCCTAAGGGGGTGATTAGCTCATGATAACAATGCTCCCTTGAGTTGTTTTATTGCTTTTATAAAAAGACTTTATTGTGGGGGAAATATTTATTTTTGTGCAGGAGAAAGACGGAGCTGACAGTTGAGGCTGGTGAGCGACTGTAGCTGTTACTCCTGAGCTATGGTGCAAACCTTGATACGTTTTCTCATTTTTGATACTCCTTGGACAATCACAATATGCTGGCTGGTAATTAAGCTCCTGCTGAACTCACAGTGCGGAGAGAGAAAATAAATACTTCTAATTCTGCCAGAGGTGAGCAGTTAAAACAAAACAAGACAAAGCAAAACAAAGGTTTCCTTCTGCTGTGGGGATCACAACCTTCAGAGTCTGGAGTACTTTGATGCTCTGGAATTCAGTGGATCAATCTCTGCGCATTGTTTCTCAACAAAAAATGTTTGCTTAAGTATAGAAAACTGAAAGTTCAAGTCAGTAAGGTAATAGCTGTATGTTTCTTACAAAATCACTACTACTAGCAAAATTTCTGAGCATTACAACCCCAAACATTTCAATCAATAGGTTAACTGTAAGCTTCTGACCGTTGATTTGATGGCTTAAGTTATCTAGAGTTTCTTAACCTTGCTACCTTCAGATCTTTGCCTCCTCTCTTTTCCCACAAAGGTACACTGCAGAGCGTTACTTCTACAGTGCCTCTCCGTCCTGAGAAATACTGTGTTTTCCTGCCAAGTTGTCCAGCCTCTTGTCCATGTAAACAAAATGGCTTTCCACTCTAATCCAAAGACTTGTATATCTGAGACTTGCCTAATGATAACTAGGTGGTGGATTTTTTATGGAATTTTAATGCTTGATTGCATAATTGGTTCATTAATGGCAGAAGAAGAAAAAGAGTCATTAACTCACTAAACAAGAGCAGAAAAAATGTGGAATTTTTTCTTGTACAGAGAAAAATCAGCCAATTTACGCAACATACTGTGAAGAGATGCTTGCTAGAGCTAACAGCACAAAAGTTTTTCAAGGATGGATAATGTGGGCAAAATGTCTCATTCTAAGCATTGCTGTGATGGTTTTTACATTTAGAGCTATTTTTTTTGGTCATTTTTCTTATCTTTAATACAAGGAATTCTTGTAAGGATTTATAAATCTTAGCTTATTCACATACACATTCGTTACTGGCATATGCTCTCAGCTCTATATTGTATTTTTTGTTTCCGATCATCCTTAGTTCTTTTGTTGTAGTAGATAGACCTCTAATATCTTCCTTCTCTCTCAGAAGGAGAAGGAAAAACAAAATAGGTTTATGGAAGGCTCAGCACAGAGAGTGATCAGGTCTGGATTTATTCAGAATCATTTGGCTGTAGCCTCTCAACACTCATCTGTTAACAACATGATATATCAGGTAAAATATACTCAGAAACTCTCAAAATTTACTTTTCAAAAGCCAATGCAAGCTTCAGAATTAATGACCTTGAGATTCTGCTCTTTTTAGCAGCTTCATTTCATATGTGGCTTTATATATTTACATACACTTCTGTATCTGTACTTCTCAAATTACAGACTGATCATTCTTCTCTGATCCCAGGAAATCTTTCTGATAATTTTAGATGTAAAGATAAACCTCAATATTTACCTTGACAGAGGTAAAAGCTTTGAAAACTCATTGTCATCTTTGCTACAAACATGTAACACGCAAAGGAAAACATACATCTCAGGACTGTTATCTTCATGGAAAACTGCAACTGAATTCCGTACATTTACACGTACAGAAGGTTAGCATGATAACTCAAATCTCAGGCTACTTGTCCAAACATTCCATAATCTCAGGGCTGCAATAATAAATCAGTTCTATGATTCAATATTCTTTTTTTTTTATTTATAAAATTCAGCTCAGATTTTGGTATGTTGTTTGGCAAAAAGAGTGTTGATTTAAGATATCAAATTGGTTACACAATGACTATATATTTGAATCCTTTTCTGTGTCATCATACCCTCTCAACATAAAAAAAAAAAATAGATGAAAGATGGTTTACCTTAACAAAAAAAAAGATGTTTATCTGAACAGGACCACATTAGGCAATGTGGCCATTTCATGACTGTGGTTTCAGTAACATTCAGACAAGGTTGTATTGTAAGTAAGTATTGGGTCAAAGCATTAAAATGTCTTAGAGTATTAGTGGAAAAGGTAAGTAAGTCTGAAGAAACATACATAGCATGCAAGAAGATTTTGTTTCCTAGGTAACAGCTTTTGGTGATAACAGTCACACATAAAGCGCTGCACATGGGAAGCCATTTGCAGTGTACAACTTCCACTGGTGAACATTCGAGCTTACATTCGAGCGTCGTTATTTGACCTGTCATCTCAGGGGCAATATAGACAACCACACACAACACTTCCTGTGCAGAACACTCTTGTAACTTATGTAATGGGAGTGATAGTTGTGAAAAACATTTTCTTAGTCTCAGTGAAACGAAAAGAATTTGGAGATAAGTTGGTGAGTAAAGTGGTCTGAAGGGAAAGCTCTAGATGATTTTCACAATTATTAGGTGAGGCTGGACCATGGCATAAACTCCCCCACCTGAAAAAAAGCAGGAACGACGAGCATATCTTTCCATGATTATCCTATTTATTAGTCTATACATCCCATGTAATCAATACTAGAGCTTTAAGCTAGTAATTTAACCATTGAGTTATTTTTTCCCATAAAAGAAGAAATTAAATATTAATTTTAACATAAATCAATATTGCATCATAAAAAAATGAAGGAACAAGCAGGTCTAATAAATTCTAATGTACAATTTTATTCCGTTTTACCATGATTTTCTCATAGCAATTTAGGATTTCCTTAAAAAAAATTTTCTTTTCCAACAATGCAATTTACGTAATTTTTCATGCCCTATTGTCAATCAGACTTAAATATGGCATTTGATAGTAACAGTTATCCTATCACTTAATTTCCAAGAGTGCTTTGCAAAAGTTGTTTCTGTGTCTGTGTACATGTTTGCAAATGAATTTATGCTTCTGTATAAATGAAATAACATGTTTAACACTAAAAACAATGTGCAGGCATTTTTGTGATTTTTACTGTAATGAAAATATTGTCTCTTAATGAGCCTTAATGAAACAGTACTTTACACATGGTGTGAAAAGTTGCCAAGAGGTGTAAAGCAATTATTATGACAAAAAGCATGAGTTTTGAAGAGACATTTCTCTTGTGAAGGGTGTAAGTGAAAAAACAGAATGAAGAAGTCCTTAGGGAAAAAAATAATTTTAATAAGCTTTTGTGCTTGCTCAAAGACTATATAAGCCTGGGCTCCAAGTATAATGTGTAATACAGTAATCACCTTGAAAGCTAACTTAAAGTAGGAATCCTAAACAAGTGTCTTGCCAGTCTGTGAAGTTATGTTTTCAATCCCAAATGATAAGAACTTCATGCTGGATATGACTAAGGTGAAGGTCCCTGCCACGCTCCTCTCTCAGATGCATGAGCTCCCTCCCTGGGCTACCCAACTGGTCACTGCAACTGTCTTGCTTTGCTTTTGTGATTACTGCTATATTTCATGGGGTGTTCTGCATTTTCTGTGCAGTTTTTACCTCCACAAAAAGAGGTTAACGACATGCTCAGAGGTCTTTTCCAACCAGAAGATTCTATGATTCTATGATTCTAATACTGCTGACTAACTGACCCAAGTGTGCCTGCAGAAACTCCAAATAGCACAACACAGGAAACCCACCGTGCTACTCCTTGCTACATCCTGTGTACGGTTTTCAACAGAAAAACTCCTGCTGCTGATGTAAGTGCATCTTTCCCGAGGGCCCTGGTGCTGGCATGTGGGAAAAGCTTGCCTGTAGATCACCTTGCCACTGGGATCCCGCAGTTCAGCTTTGTGGGATTCAGCCCAACACACTGAAACAAGCAGCTGCACCAGTGATATTTGTGTCTTTCCCAAAGTGCCTGCCTACTGTTTTGCCAAAATTTACCACCTCATACCAGTGAAGAAAGAGACAGGTGTGCACCCTTTACCCTAGCTGCTGCAGTTCACTGTCCAGAATAATAGCACAGGCTTAGCCTCATTTGTGATTTAAACTAATACACTAGACCACGTGCAAGATTGACCAAAGTGCAAGCAAACATTCTCTTTTGACATCCCTGATCCAAGCACAGTAAATGTCATAAGCTGGACAGAGTTGCAAGCTAGGGTAGTACTGCAGTTACTCCCACAATAAGTGAAGTTAGTGACTATGTGAATAAATTCAGTATTTTCCAAAGAGTTGCGCCAAACAAGATTCAGGCACTTGAGAGAATCAGATGAAGCAATAGTAGAGCTATTATTTCCAGAAACTTCTGGAGCCCAGTGGAAGTCCTGGAAGACTACAAGAATAGAGCTCTGGTGACCTTTTCCAACTGGAAGATTCTATGATTCTATGATTCTAAGGTTCAAACAAATAGGGATCCTTGTTAAATTTAATATGTGTAATTAAGTAGAAAATAGAAGGAAAAGCAAAAGCACAAACATATCTAGAATCATTGATGCATTTTGTACTTAGGAGGCTGTAGCTTCTTCTTTTAAGTTCTGTCACTGTGTGACACCAGTAAAATTTTGGTAGAAGGGACACAACTATTGAGTTGGAAGTTACTGAGAGTTAGCTGATACAACTGTCACAAATTTGGTAGGTTAATGTATCCCCATTTGCTGATGCCTGAAGTGCCCGTGTACAAAATGATATTGGGAAGAACCTGCCTTGCATGAAGTTCAGTCCCATCAACTGACTCGTTCAAACTTTGCGTAGAGTTTGGGTCATTTATGAAAAAGTAATGGGAGATTTCTGACTAGAAAACTTACTGACATAATATGAATATTCTCTCTGTAAATGTATATTCATTTTTACACCATTGGGCAGTGGCAGAGAGCTCTATCTTTTGGGGAACTTACAGCCATCTGAGATTTTGGGTAAATTCTTCATACAATGAAAGTAGTTCAAAGGTTTTTCTCTAACATCAACAAACCATTCAGCTCCTTCCTTTCCTATGGGTGCACAGGAGCAAGAGGGTATCTGCATTTTAACATAAAGAGGACACATTTGAAATACCTAATTCAGCTTGGTCATCAACATGCATTATTCAACAAAAGGAAGATACAGAGAGAGAATATAAAGAGGTCAAAAGCAACACAAATTAAATAGTGGCCAAAAAAAGAACCATTACAAAAAGCCACCCCAAAACAATGGAAGTGGTCTGCTTCAGCATAAATCCAGAGTTCCACTTGGAAGAGTTCATTAATTTTTTTGAAAATTATCTATTTCTCATGATTAATATATTGAGCATTCCTCCGGTGTCACAGACTTCTTCCCGTGTATGCAAAAACCCTACTTGCAAAACTTCAATCTGTCTCCTCCTAGACTGTCAAGAAGAAATACTCAGTGACATCTACTGTCTCCTGTATATTCATTCCCTTCATGAATTTTTAAGAAAAGTGGCACTGAAAAAGTTAGAAGTAAACTGTAATATACTCCAGCACAATGAAAAAAGGCTGTACTACTAAGTCTAATATGGGCAATCGGTAGTAGACACCTGTCTCAAGCATCCACTATTTTTCTTGAAGTCTGACCATGCAGATATTAAGGCAGAGGGAATGGTACTGGAGAACCTATTTCCAATAATATTCTTTCATCTTTCTCTCCATTAACATAGCCTTGGAAAAGGTCTCTGCTTTGAGTCCAGAGGTCCTTGAAGACAACTTGTCAAGTACATCCAATTCATCACTAGCACTGCCAGCCTCTAGTTGTAGGTCTTGAATGCCACTTGCATAATTTGCGTGTTTTCTGGTCATTGTCCTGCTGACAAGATTCATAACAATGATAATTTTTCTCTGTATTTAATTTTTCAATATGTAGCTGCACTTTTACACTTCCTGTTAATTCATTTTCTTTAGCTTTTCTCTCACTCTTATCCACTCATCTCGTATATGTGACTAATTTTAATTACTGTGATGTTCCCAGCTGGGAAGCTAACAGGAGGCTTGATATTGCTTTGGATTGGTGCCCAAAAGGGCTGAGCACTCATTGGCCATTTGTGTATACTCACATAAGACAACAGAACATCAGCAACACTGTGAAGCAAATCCATCTGAAAAATGCAATAAACTGGAGGGGAAGAGTGTCCCATACTTTTCTCACAGAGGGTGTGAGCAGGTTGTAAAATCTTCATCTATGCTATATGTGATGAAAGTAGCTCAGATGAAATGGGCCAAATTCAGTGTGACCCATGACGTGGCTCTTGCCAAGCCATACTTTCCCATGTCCATGGGTACATGGTCAAGTTTTTGATTACTCAGCTTTCAACTGCCCTTTACCATGGGATGTTGGATCCTTATGGCAAGGCATTTCTCTGGCTGCCATCTGTGTCTCCAACCAGCTGTATGATTGTTGTTGCAAAGGAAATTAACTAGTTCACACAGCAGTGGTGGCTTGTTGGCATGTGATTGACTTGGATGGGCGTGTTGTCTAGACTGCCAGCTGGGGAAGCAGGAAATAAATTAGTTCGACTCAAAGAAAAAAACCCCTCTGAGTAGCATCTGAACATAAAAATATAATTTTTATTTATCTTTGACTGTTTCTCAGGCATTCCAATAGATATTTCACATAAAGAGCAGGAAATAGTTCTGAAGCATCATGTCCTCAGTGAAAACTGGGAGAGAAATTTGAACCTTATCTACATACAAGAAGTACTTGTAATCATGAGAATAATTCACACACACTGAGAAAACTGAAAAGTAAAAGAGCGATATCACTGCAGTCAGATGGAGAGGATGGATCCAGAGGAGGCCTACGAAGATGATCAGAAGACTGGAGAACCTTTGCTGTGAGGACAGGCTGAGGGAGTTGGGGTTGTTCAGCCCGGAGAAGAGAAGGCTCAGGGGAAACCTAGTAGTGGCCTTCCAGTACCTGAAGGGGGCTACAGGAAAGCTGGGGAGGGACTTTTTACAAGGGCAAATAGTTATAGAATGAGGAGGAATGGCTTTAAATTGGAACAGGTTAGGCTTAGATTAGACATGAGGAAGAAATTCATCACGATGAAGGTGATGAGACAGTTGAACAGGCTTCCCAGGGAAGTTGTAGATTCCCCCTCCCTGGAAGTATTCAAGGTCATTTTGAATGCGGCCTTGAGCATTCTGGTCTAGTGGGAGGTGCCCACCTGGACATGTAAGTCTTAAAGGTTTGGAATAGCTGGGAAACTGGCAAATGAGATAGCAGTGTGCCATCAGTAGCAATATACCAGCCTGTTGTTGCCCCTGCTGGTCTGTTACAAAAATCAATAACTCATGGCCTTTGTGAGTCTGAATTACATATGATATATTTCTGAATAAAAATAAACTTCTCTGTCAATTAACCTAGTGGTTGCAGCACTAGCTGGTTATTTCTGTGACTGTCTCATCTTATCATACAAGAGCGCATATTTTCCTACAAAAGATTTCAATGTGTTGGTTTTCTTGTAAAGGCGCACACCAATGTTACTACATGCATTCATCTCTTTAAGGTAAAGACTTTAATGACTAGATCAGAAAAAGAATCATGGGTAGAGTTTAAAAACCTACAGCCAACATAAAGTTCTATGTCCCCTTTCTTTTTATCCTCTAGGCTGCTCAGTAACCTGGGAGGTATCAAAATCATAAGCATCAGCATTTTCTCCAGGAGAATTTCCTGTATTTTTGCTGACCTGCTGCTGACCATGACCAATTGCAGCCCAGTCTAGTGTAGCCTGACATCTCTTTCATGCATGGCCCATGAATAGTTCTCCTTACATCTCGTCTTCAGAGCATGATTTATTAGGCACTGTTAGATCAAATCTAAGGAATTTCACTGAAAAGAATCCTACTTGAAGTGGTCCTCCCAAAAGCTGGAGGAAACATGCACTTAGTTTTGTTTAGGGGGATGTGAATCTGAATTTCCCAAGATGCTTTTGTAACTACTGGACCGTTAGGTATCTTTAGGTGAAATACTGATCAGAATAGTCTTGTCCACTCTTCATGTCAGCTTCTAAAGTCCCTGGGCACTTGGTGTCCTAACCACTAAGTCATGCATACATGAAGTCACTTTCTGTGGCTCCAAGAATATGTAACTATTCTATGCAGACAGAATCAAAATGTTCTGCTGCCCTCTGTCATATCTTGATTAATATGTGTTTTCTTAGGACATGTTGTGAATTTAAATTATGAACGCTTGAGTTAAGAAAAAAGTAGAAGGCTTGTGTCACTGTTGTTTCCTATGGGGTTTTGGAAGAGAGACTTATCTCACATTCTAAGGGCTTATATATCTAGATGAAGGTTCAGAAGATTACATTTTCTATCAGTAGTGTCTGGTACATAATGAATGAACAATTTGAAACACTGTCCTCACCCTCCAGCATTTACGTGTGTGTGTGTGTGTGTGTGTGTGTCTTAAACAGGGTTTTGCAAATGACCCATGATATCTTCCAAAACAAGCCCATGTCCAAGGAGAGTGCTAGATCACAGAGACTTAAAATGTTCATGCAAGTTCATACACCTTTACATTCACTGATTTCATAAGAGTTATAGATGCATTAAAGAATCACTCATGAGAAGACTGAATAAGTACAATAACATCATTGAAAGAGAGCACATCTAGTTCAGGTATCAAAAGCTGTATGCTCAGAAGTACACGCGAATTCCCTTTATAAATAGCTGCCAAGTCTTCATTACTAGCAAAACAATGACAAATTTCAGCAGAAAATAATTATATGATCCAGATAGGATAAATCAAAGATCTTCATTTAGGATGCACCTTAAAATGATTGCTATCTGGAGAAGGAACTTATAAAATTTGACAGGAAAAAAAAAATCACAGTGTAATTTATTGGCACTCAGTTCTCTACTGTTAGGAAACAGGATGTTAAAGAAATTGAGTCAAGTTGTGGTGGAATGAACTTGAGTTTAGTTGTGTCAGATTGTACAACTCCTCCCTTAGCAGTCTCCTCATAATAAAACTGGTCTTATTTGTAGAATACATTCTCAAGTTTGAACCTTTGTGCTGGAAATGTTGAAACGGAAATGGAAAGTCGTAAGTACTGATTTAAAATTATTAATATTTAATTTTAAAAATTGTTTCAGGGGAAAGTAGGTACAACTTTTTTGGTTGCTTCAGAATGTATAAAGTGTAGCTAGTTCTTGAGATGAAGCAGTGACCTCAAAGTAAATGAGGACTGTCTGGAAAACTTGCATTAAATACTGAAACTATTAAAGGATATGGTTCATGCACTGTTCTAGAGAACTACTGATTACAATAAAAAATAATCTTGTCTCTGTAGGGAGGGTGAGAAAAAAGTTTGGGAATTGCTATCTGTTCTAATAAAATTTCTTCATAGGTAGCCTAATTTTTTCATGTCTGGAAAGGGAAAATGAGGCTTCAGGTGATGAGTAACTAATCAAAAAATATTTTGATAGTAGAGCAAAAACCTGTAGAGGTTTTATCACTTTAATATCAATTGAATAACTACATTTATTCTTGATTATTATAAAACAAGAATTTCTGGTAGTTGATTATGATGGAGCAATTATTATTGAAATACAGATCAGGGAATGAATTTGAAAGTAATTTTTTTTTCCGTTTTCATGCTGAATACCTAGACACTGAAATTTGTGAAAGATCATAGTACAGTGATACTTTTGCTTTATTTCTCATTCTGCTTATTTTAGAATCAAAATGCTATATTCCACTCCTATCAGTTAAGCATTTTTAAGAGGACCCTGAATCATAAGATTTATATGTGAAGTTTCTCGTTGTTCACATTTTCATTTTTTATTTGTTTTCATATTGTAATCTTAGGCTTTCAGGCCAGGAAAATGAAGTAGCCTGTGTGGGATATTCCCATCTAAAATTTCTCAGTCAAGTAGCCAAGGGCATCTGTTGGTTTTGATGTGGATGTGCTGTTTCCCCTGAAAATCTGCAATAATTGCACACATGAATCTTAGGCACTCTTTTGCATCAGAGAATTAAATGATTCTGTTCCAATGTTACTGGATTTTCAGAGTATATAAGTCCTTATTGGAAAGTCTGTTGAAAGAGAAGCAAACCAGAAAGTGTTGAGGTAATGCTGTAAAATGCAACAGGGTGTTTCAAAAAGCTGACAAAGAAGACGATAATATTCTATAACAGTTATACACTATTTTCTGAAATCCTCATTTCCTTTTACTCCAGTTAAACTTTGTAAGTCACATAAAATTCTGTGTATTTTTTATACATGTATCCCCTAATGTTGGTAGGCCTCATTCTTTCCATTGCAAATACTGACTTTACGTAGCCTGAACTCTCTCAGATGCAGAAGCGTCACTCCTATTGTGTATTGGTATAACTGAAAGAACATTAGGATTTTGTTGTGTAAATGTAAGAACATGCCATCTGTTTGGCAATGGAAAGCTGAAAACTGAGGGAAAACATAAGAGGTGTTAGAACACCTACCAGCTGGAAACTGAGGGAAAACATAAGAAGAAATAAAATATCTGCCAGTTGGAAAACAGAAAGATACAGCTGGTTGCAAAATGCCTGCTTTAAGAGTGCAAATTCAGACGACAAGTTGTAAAAAGACATACTTCGAAAAAGTTCCTAAAGATAGCCTTGAACTAGAAAATTTGCAGATGTGAAGAAATTGCTGGGGAAGGTGGTCTTGAAAACATGTTCTTTTATTGTGGTGTAGATACCACAGTTCTGACACATTATATGTCTCTGATTTTTACGTTCCCAGAAAAAAGGCAGTAGAAAATGATATTAAGGGAAGGAACAAAAAACTTCAGTAGGAAAAATTATAGGGTCATTGTCAACTCCACAGTGATCTCTTTGTGGTTTGGTAATTAATAACTTCAGAAACAGAGATAAACACTGCTGTTCCTGTTTATTTGATGATCTTGATTAATTAAAGTACAAGTTTCCTTTAAAGACTCAAGACTGCCTTTAATTATGTTACTAAGCATGGCACTTTGTTCTTCAGTGGCACTGCACAGTGCATGCAGCCGGTTTTGCTGATTGAAGAGGTTTCAAAAATAAGGCAGGCTGTGTGGACATTTAGTAGCTGACTACAGCAAAATTGGTTAATGACTAGTATCATCTAAATGAAGCAGCAAGCTGAAAGACTCATAATCTCTCCCCATGCACAAATTTTAATTAAATAATTATAATGTCCTTGTTGTAATTATTTATCAGTAACTATGCTCCTGAGTATTGTCTCTTTTGCTTTCATCTGTTCTGTCAGCTCAGCCTTACAATGAAAAAATCACTTTTAAAGATCTGGTATGATTAATTCTTATTACCGAGGGCCCTATTCTGCTGCCATTATTCAACCTGATTAGTACTTTACTGTGCAATTAGTCACATCGAATTCAGCATTTCTATGTGTGCATTGAGATGCTGCAGAATTGTATGACAGAATTGGACCCCAGATGAGAACAGTTTTTGGACTGATGGTCTAAAAGGACGGCTAAGATACCAATTTGCATTTTCATATTTTTGGTGAGAAGCCAATTAAGAAAAGAGATAGTCTCAATGCAGGCTTTGGATGCCTCCAATGCTACTTCAACTGTTTGGTGTCTGTTATTGCACCTGGGGACCTAAAAAGACAGTTAATTCACCACAATCTTTAACTCCCTCCTGAACTGTAGGTCCCATATGTTTTCCTTCTAGAAGTTGAGCTTCCATTTAAAATTATCAATCTTTGCTTTAGACAACAACCTCGTTGATGGAGCACTGGTTGAGACTGTGGAAGACCCAAATTCAATACTCTCCTCACCCTTAGGGGGAGCATAAAGCAGTTTCCATGTGGTGGAAGTCTTTTCTGAATTCTTAGAACATTTCTAAGAGTAGGTTGCTGTGCTATCATCCCCAGTGGAAACTGTCTGCAAGTCATACAGGTAGGAACTCAGGTCAAGTCCCTTTGCAAGTCTCTGTGGCTTCAGTCTAGCCTCTAGTTTCTCGGCATCTCAGTAGTTATCAATAAGATTGCAGTTTTTAAATAAAACTTAAATTATTTCATTAAGCTGTTCTCTTTAGTCAGGTAAACTGCCTTCAAACGTGAGAGTGAATGAATAATCAAATCCCAAATACAGAGATGTCTCTCATTGTGATACAATAGACACAAAATAGATGGAATAAGATTAAAATCAAAAGAATTGATCTTGAGAATCTAAAAAATCTGTTCTTAAAACTGCCAATGATTTTGAAACACAGTTAAAACTTCAGAAAAAAAAAAAGTTAAGTGTATTGCATAAAGCAAAAAGCCACATGAAGAGCTGCAGGGCAAAATGTGACATAATACTTCATAATCTACTGTGTCCCTGACAACTCTTAATCAGATGGTTTGACTATTGTCAATACAGCCCTATTAAATGTGGCTAGACAGCACCAGTAACTGCACTGCTTCAGCCAAGTCAGTGTGCTCATGCTTGCATGACACTTTGTTACTAGACTGCACATCCAAAAACCAGCAATGGAAGAGGCAGAGCCAAAGAAAACCTAGAGACTGCTTAAACCAGCAATGAGATTTTTCATCAAAAGACACTGCTTTGTTAAAGTATGTAACATACTTGAAGAAATCTGCTTTTATGTTGAGGATTAATTTTCTACACTGTGGGAGGGAATGAGCAGGACTGGCTCCTGGTTTCCATAGCCAGCTAAACTGGGAAACAGACTTGATACAGAAGCACCCACTCCCAGGCTAAACCCCAATCAGCATGTAGAGTCATATTTTTCTTTGTCTGCCAATAAATATTTAGATTGACCCGTTCTAACAGTTTCATAACCTTCTTATGTTGGAGATTCCAGAATCGGACACAATACTCCAGGTGGGGTCTCGTAAGAGCAGAGTAGAGGGGGAGAACACCTCCCTCAACCTGTTGGCAATGCTTCTTTTGATGCAGCCCAGGACACGGATGGCCCTCTGGGTTGCAAACACACCCTGCAAGATCCTGTTGAACTTCTCATCAGTCAGCATCCCCAAGCCCTTTTCCGCAGGCTGCTCTCAATGAAATCATCCCCTAGCGTGTTTTGAAAGCATGATTTGCCCCAGTCAAGATGTAGGTCCTTGCACTTGGCTTTGTTGAACCTGGAGAGATTTGCACAGGCCCATTTCTCCAGCTTGTTCTGGTCCCTCTGGATGACATCCCATCCTTCTGGAGCAACAACTACAACACTGAGCTTGGTTTTGTCTGCAAAATTCCTGAGGATGAACTCGATCTCGCTGTCCATATAATTGGTGAAAATATTAAATATCACTTGTCCCAGTATGGACCCCTGAGAGACACCACTTGTCACAGATCTCCATAAGGACGTGGAACTGTTTACCACTACTGTCTGGATGCAACCATCCAAATAATTCATTATTTTTCGAACAGTCGACCCATAAAACCTGTATCTCTCCAACTTAGAGAGAAGGTTGTTGTGTCAACAGAGTGATTAGTATGAGGTCAAAGGCATATATGTGGAGAATAATTCAATAATATAGAAGACTAGCAGATAGGACAGAACAAAGTCAGAATATTGGTGATTGGCCATTGGAATGTGCTGTCCAGGGAGGTGGTGGAGTTGCCGACCCTGGAGGTGTTTAAGGGGAGACTGGATGAGGCACTGAGTGCCATGGTTTAGATGATGGTTGGTGATAGTGTTGGTATTAGTGTTGGGATATAGATTGGACTTGATGATCTCAGAGGTCCTTTCCAACCTTATGATACTGTGATACTGTGAATATAATACAGGTCTCTCTACAGTAGATGTGCTGCATTTTCTTCAAGACTGAGTGTTCTTCCTAAAAGAAATTTCTAAAGATGAAGCTTCATGTTAGTTTCTGAATATTTAATTCTTTAGGGTAAATCAGAAATATATCAATTTGGATTCCTGGCAAAAATAAATGTGAATATTAAAAATGCATGGAGGAAGAATGCATGAAATAAAAAAAAAATCAAATATAGTTATATGCAATAGTTTTTAAATAACAAAAGTCCTTACAGAATATGTAGGGATGAAATTTTTTGAATGCATAGAGTAGGTATTAGTACTGACATTTCTTCTTCTATTACGTGTGTGTATGTCTGTATTTAGAGACATGACAAACAGTTACTTCTCAAAGTGTGGGTAAAGATGAGTGTCTCAGCATTCTGCTTTCTAAAATGGAAAGTATTGGAATATCTGAAACTATGTAATTATATTCTTCAGTTAAGAGGTATTGTAAACTCTTATGAAATCTTATTCAATGGTGTGCAGTTGTCACAAAGTAAGAATGGCTTGGGAAAGTGAATTTCTCAGAAATATTGGGTAAGATACAGTTACATTCAGAAAATGAAAAAGGACATCTTCATTGAGGATATCCTGTGACAGTTAAGTGTAGATGAAAGATGTTTTTCACTTCTCTAAAATCATATTGGACATGAAGATGTGACTGGGTCTATATTGGTACCACTCAGACTGTCTCTTTTGGTAAAGGATTTTAAAACTACCAGGGAATTTAACAAGGACCGAATGAAGTACATATTTTTATCTTCAATGGTAATACACGCACTCAAGAGAAAATGGCCGAATCCTAAGCTGTACAAAAAATTAATCAAGAAAGGGAAGACAGGAGGGTTAACTAAATAGAGGCATGCCTTGTGCACTCAGACAAAGCCAACATTTACAGAATATTTTGCAGGTAGCACCTGGATTCAGCTGGAATCCCGTACATTTTTCCTACTGTTGATGAATCTTGCTGGATGGTGTGGACAGAAAGGATCCCTTTCCTCTAAATGGTGTTTGTGTTTGAAGTTCACAAAATTCTTGCTAGTAGTGACCGGAATAACAGAGGTCATGGTGGATAACATCCTTAGCATCTGCTGGGCTGCCTACTTAACACTCCTCTTAAGAAAGTTATGCAAAAGGAAAAACAGATACCAGTCTTGTTATAAGCATTTAGAATTTTCATGAGGAAAAAATCATTTTCATATAGATTAAATTATAATTTTCAATGATAAGCTTTTTAAAAATCTAATAGTGAAAACACATTAAAACCAACAGTAAGAAATTCCTTATCTGCATCATGAAGAACACACTAAATAAGTGTCTAGGTCAACTGGACCACTGAAGTTGTAATTAAAAAGGATGAAGAGATTGTGGAGAAATTACATGAATTCTTTGTAATCAGTCTTCACTAATGAGGATGAGGCAGACATTTCTAACTCAAGGTTAATTTTTACAGATGAGGCATTGTCAGAGAGAGTGGCCTCTGAAGATGAGGCATTAGAGCAACTAGATAAAGTTAATGGTAGAAAATCCCTGGGGCTGGATAGTATTCATTTGAGAGCTTTAAAAGAGAAAAACAAAAAGTAGCTGAACTACTAACTAAAATATGTAATATACTTCTAATAGCAGGAGCCATTCCTGAGGATTGATTTTTATCTAAAGAAAGAAAGAACAAAGAATGACCTTGGGAATTATAGAAAAGCGAACAGTACTTTAGTACCACTGAAAATTGTCCAAAACCATTTCCATAACCAGCCATTAAAGAGCCTTTTTAAAACTACCCAGGTATTATTGCTATAAATATATGATATATTTTAAATCAATCTTTACAGCTTTTCTGGGTGTAATTTTTATTTTTCCAAACTTACTGAAATCCAGGAAGGAAGCCACAGAGGTTTAGCTAGGAATACAAGTCATTATAATTTACCTTGACTTCCAAAAATCTCCTGACAATGTCCCTGGCTAAAGACAGTTGCCAAATACTAACAGCAGACTGAGAACAAAAAAATTGCTCATGTGTCAAAAAATGTTTGGTGGGTGAGAGAAGCTTGACGAGTACTCATCAGCCTGGGTGAATCAAGATTTGATATACTGTACATTCATAAATGGTCTACAAGAGGAATAGTTAATTTTTCCAGGCAAATTTTCATTTTGCAGATGCCAGAAGAACTGTATTACGATCACTTTAAAAAAACCCAGAACACTATCAACAACCTGCAATAATATCTGAGAGAACTCAGCACTTCCCAATTGGGCCCTGAGTTGTGGGCCACGTGTGTATCTGGAGAACACAAGGTGAAGCCTCACTCCTCAGGAGGGCATCACAGCTGCTGCAAAGCTGTGGCCTCAGCTTTTAAAAATAAACTGCAACTGCTCAGGGAGGGCATAGGCTACCTTTTGGTGTGTAGAAATAGGAAAAGAAGACAGAAATACCAGGGAATGTCTTCAACCCAAACATCCAAGATATTCTTATGTTTTACCTCACTACTTCAGCTAAGTAAAGGTTTTTTGACTCTGGTTTGTCTTTCATGAAAGAAATAACTATTTTGGGAGGCTATTTAGTTTGGCAGTGATATTAAATTGTTGGAGACTGTTGCAGTTACAAAGGATTGTGAAAATCATGATGAATAATGGAGATAGGGTTATCCCGGGGCACATTAAAACATTAGAGATAATATGCAAAGAGACACACGATTATTTACTAGATGGAAAATATCTCACAAATAATTAATAATTAATTTCAGAAACCCCAGAACTTAGTGCAAACTGTTCTGTTAGCAGAATTATAGGTTTTGACAGGTACTAACTCACTTACTGTAATCATAGTTAAGGTCTGGAACAGTGTTCAGCAAAAGAGTAACTGCAGTTCCTAGTGGTTATCGACAGCAGTAGGGGTAGAGCAATATGGCTTTTGACATCCTAACAACCTCCATGTTGGCTTAAAGTGTACCTTTATAGCTTTTGCTAACCTTTAAAAGGGTATTTTTGTTACATTTATGGACTATTCTTTTTGTTGCTGAGCTAGCAAAGTATGGATAAATATGTTTTAAAGATCTATCATAGTTACAGAACTTGAAAGGCACTGAAGCTTTCCAAGAGGGGAGACAATAGTAAATTAATTTAGTTCTTAATGTAACAGCATCATATTAAGCCTTCTGACTGTTTAGCTGTGTTTGTTAAAGGTAAAATTTCTTCATAATTATAACCAAACAGGCCAGTGAAACTTTCTAGGGCATTGTAGACCAGGCTGGAGTGACTTTTTCATTTACATGTTAATGGAGTCTGCTCCAAGTAAAGTTAATTGAAGAACATGCATAAAGATTTGTTTGCTCTGTGGACAGATGCAATGGAAAAATTTGTTTAAAATCGTACACCAGGGTATGAATATTGATGTGAATGGGAAAGTAAATTATTATGGGAAAGTCATTTATATCACATATGCAATATAGTTTGAATTCCATGGAGGGAAAAACATATATGCAGTTTCATACATTCCTTAATTTCAAATAAGAGACAGCAGTGATTAATAAACTAATATACTCTTTGTTGCTCTATCGTGCTTCTTGCAGTATATCTATACTTCTAGTTCTAAATTGCTGATCCTCAGCTGTCAAAGTGGACAGCCCCAGGGGGTTGTGCAGTATGTTACTGAAGCTTCTGTGAGTATATCAGCTGGCCTATGTCTTTCCTTATACCTTGTATTTTCTCCATGTCTTCTTTTGAAACCATCTGAAAACAGAACATTTCCTCTAAATGACCACAAGCAAGAGAAGTCAGGAACAGATTTGCTGGAGCTTGAGGTGCAAGAGTATTTTCCTGCCAGCTCCCTGGCCTCGGCTCACCAAGAGACAGACATGCCTTGAGCAGCATACATCTACAAAGGCATGCTGAGGATGTAGGAATCTGAGGCAGATGGGAAAAGCATGTTTTTTCACCCATTGTGGGTATGGAGCTAGGAGAAAGAGATGCCCAGATTATTTAATCGAAGAAAAGGGATTCAGAGAAAAACAAACAAACAAACAAAACCTTGTGAAAAGTGTTTAGGATGTTATATCTTGTGACAGTTCCTTTCAGAGAACCTACTTATGTCTCTGGACAGCTCAGGACTCAATTCATTTGTCTAAACATCAGCTCTACTGCTATCTCAGAGATATTTTGACCCCAGCTGTCATTGCAAGAGAACAAAGATGTCTTTCATATGTCTTATATTATATCGGGTACACCCTTGTAGATATTCTAGAATGTCTAAAATGGTACTAGACACGTATGTTTAAGAAATAAGCTGGGTTTTCTGGGTGGAATTCAGTTTGAGATTAAGACACCCGAATGCAGACGTCTATGTGTAGCTCTTGACACACAACCTGAGTACCTAAATTCCAGTAATAGGCAATGGGATTCAAATCAGTGTGATTTGAAATATCCTTGAGATTACCTGAGACATTCATGTGGTGCTGGCAAAGGCGACAGAGTCCTGAGACCTTAGGGACTGGAAACTGGGGGCTGGATATGCCTCTGTGCATTCAAAATGCCAACGCTCAGCTTTGTTTAATTAACTGAACAGTTACTGCTATTCACTGTTCAGTGAATAATTAAATAATGCAGTTTTCCTAAAACATCATTTCAGCATTTTCACAGAAACTAGCAAATGATGGTTTATATTGCTCTGATGTTTGACATTCTGTCCTTTCTTATAAATATAGTGCTGCTTCTCAAAATATTCCCAAGATATATTCAGAAAGAAAACAAGACATATTTGACATGGTTACAGAAATTAGGGCAGAAGTGTAATGCCATAGGTGCTTGGGGGCAATTTTTCAGGCTCACTGATCCCATTAACCCCCAGACAACCAGAAAGCGATCAAAACAAGATTACATTCCTTGTTCTTTAACTATACCATCCACAGGAGCTACAAGGAAGACTGCAACCCAGAAGTGCTGAGGCAAACCACGTCAGGTCAGAATCACCATGGGCAGATGAGAGCCAGAGGGAGAAGCCACCATTGAGCCATTATAGTAGCAGGCTATGTCTCCTTCCTCCCTGGTCCCAGTCATATACTTCTGCTACTTATCTGGGACTTAGCTGATGCCACCGAAATGAGATTTAAGGGGATAAATCAGCAGAAAACTAAAATTTGCAAAAAGATAAATGATGATAACTGAGTAACAAACCAATTTTCACTCAGTTTAGTGAACTGAATCTGAGTTGGGCAAGTGCCAAAGACAGCACAAAGGGGGAAGACTAGAAGAATGGTGAAATGAAACATTATTTGTGGCAGTAAGTTTTTAGGTTAAGTCAAGTGTAATATATAATAACCCTGTTGTCAGGTGGAGGAATCTGTTTGTTTTGAAATAATTCTGGAGAATGTTAGAAATATGCTTAAAACATATTTAGAGTTGTCTCTTCTAGTGGAAACATACTTTGAGTAATACAAAAATAATTAATAGTGTTTATTTTCTTCTTACAGATTTCTAACTTATGGCACGTTGTGAAAGCCGCCAAAAATCCTGAGTCACAGGAGTGCTAGAGCTTGTACCTGATATAGAGATGAGATGGGGAGACTCACAGCATGCCAAGCCCAAAGCCCAAGCTCTGCGATGCACCCTTTGTAATGGAGCTTCCTTGCCTGGCAAGAATATAGAGTGTGACTGTCACAAGCTTGCTTTTACTCTGAGCAGCTGAAAAGAAAGAGCAAACTCTGTACACAAGTAAGCAGATAGATCTTTACATGTGTAACAAAGCTCTGTGTGTGTGGGGAGGGTGTCCAATTAATCACACTACTTCTTCACATTGATGTGTAGTTTTGCTTCATGTATTTGTTATACTTTGCCTTTGCACTGCTGGTGTGTTTTACATTATAAATTGCTATGGATTCTCTTTTGAATGTTTATTTCATTAGCACACAGATCTAATAAGACTGAGTCAACAGCCTTGGATCTGCTAATCTAGCCCTGTCAGATATGACATTCTACAAACAAGGTGTCTAGTTTCTTTGGACAGGAGCCTGATTTGTTAGATATCAACAGTTTGGTTGCTTTATGCAATCTCCTAACAGTTGAAAGAAATTGGAAAGAGTGAATAACCTTTTATTTAGAACAGACAAAGATTAAAGTGGCAGAAAGAAAGAAACAACAAGATTCAAGCTCATATTCTATTTAAGATTTTGAATAGTAGCACTCTGGTGCAAATTTAGTTCTGTAATACAAGTACATTGTCTTTGGTTTTGCTGTCCCATGAATACCATGGCTGCCCTGAGATCTTTTAGGTTTCCCCACTAACTTAGCTTATTTAGGCACATTGAATAACTGTCTGTGAAGAGAGGCTACATGGAACTTGTCTCCTAAAATTAGGTGCTCTGCATCATACCACAGTTAGATGTCTCAGACACTGTCTTAGGCAGGTGGTCTAAACCCTTTCTTTTGTATCTAAGTCAGTCAGCAGACCACTGGAAAACACTCATACTAACAGATCATCAGAAACTGAAACGGAGAACTACGGGTCATTGTAAACTCTGCGTCCCCAGCATTTGCATCTAAACAACAGGCACTCTGATGACATAGAATTAGAAGAAATATTCTCCTATCACTGGACTACATAAAACCATTGGAAAGAAATTAGCAGTAAAGATTTTCCAGATCAAGATTTTGCCTCTTGGGGGTAACAAAGTAGACTCTGAAAGATACACAGCAACATTTCAGAAATTGGGTACTATGCTTTGATAGTTTATTTAAGACATTAAAAGTAATGTATAGTTTAGTTGTACCCGTGTACACCATTAAAGCTATTCCAGTGTGGCACAAAGTGAGCAAGTTGAGGTCATAATATGCCAGCTGGAGAATATTAGGGAAAAATGTTCCTTCAATTTCTGCTTAATGTTCTGATGAAAATAAAGAAGCCACTCACTTGTACTGCGGAAATGTTTTCTTACACTGTTCTGTAACTACCCTTCTCTGACTTATACCAGCTCCTGTAATACGTCTTGCTATTTCCCATTCTTGAATTTCTCACAGAATTTTCAGGAAGGACTGCTTTGTTCCCATCATGTTACTTTTGCAGGAAAATACAAAAAGAACAACTGGTTAACTGTAGTAAGATGTTACCATAGTTGTTTTGGGGTTTTATTTTTATAATGAAACTATGTTAGAAGGAAAAATTATATAAACATACATGCTGCATTTGGCAAAGGTCTGCATGCAAGTTTTATAGAGACAAAAAACTATAGGGTTCTTTCAGAGAAATTTATTCCAATATGCAAATTAAAATTGTGCATTATTCATTTTTTTCAAATAGGTTTAATTTGCTTTGTTGCTCTTATAATAAAAATCTGCCAACAGGGTTTCCTCTTAACTCATCTAAGGAAGCCTGTGAAGAACTCTTCGTATTTAACTCTCTTTTAGATCACTGTGGCTTGAGAATACTTTTAATCTCTTTTCCATTTATAACTGTACTGCTTGACCTTTTTGCAGCAAGGTGTCTTGTATATAAAATGTCAAAGAGAGGATTATAGACATGGGACAAAGATATAGTTTAATTAAAAAAAGTCCTGTGAGACTGAAAAAGGTTACTGGCCCAGATCACAAATATTTAATGCCAGATTACTATTTATGATGTTAAAATAACAAAAAAGGGTTTATGGGTAATTTGTAATTGACCAACCTTTACAGGTGCATATGATAATATTAAGCTTCAAGTAATAACTTTCATATTAGTTTGGAAATCAATTTTAAAAATTTAAGAAATAGCTCCTAATGTTTTCTATATGTTACAGAACTGTCCTTACAACATGAAATAGGTTAATGATTTAAAGTCTGTTTCTAATTCAAAATGGTGCTGTATGAGAGCATAGAATAAAAAGTGTGCAGTTTTGGAATTTATTCATATGTTCATTAGTTTCTATGTCTGACATTTAGGCATCGCTGGGAGCACAGTTTTAATACTGAATGAATAGTTGTGAAAGACTGCTACAGATTTGTTGCTGATTTTCCCCCCAGAAACAGGGAACATATTTCAAAGCTAAACAATCCTATCAGGCTTCTCCACTTCTGTTCACATTGTGGGACAGTGTGATGGGACAGTCATTTTTGCAGTTCAGAGATAAAGGGAAGGCCATGCACAATTATTTCCCGAAAGAACAAAATTTACCAGTTAATTTATGAATGAAAATGAGTTTGTGATGACAGTGATTGCATTTTTACTTGAGACTGGGTGCTAACAGAACAGTAATTCACCAGTGGAGAAATCAGGAGATTTGAAGCCTGATTTTAAGAGAAGGAGAGCACCCATGGATCCCTCTGTTTCACAGATGAACTCATGGAGACATCATACTAAAACTACACACATTTTGTGCAACTATTTTAGTTAAGGTATAGTAAAAGCATTACATAATGCTCATTTGTGCCTGTGACAGTTTGATTTTTATTTATTTATTCAAAACATGATAGATCTCATCTAAGATGAGGTCATAAATTAAACAGTGTCATGTAGCATTTATTAGATGAGGTGCAGAAGATGGGAGTTGTTAGCACCAAAGCAGTAAGCAGACAGGGAAGTGGCTAGGATGTTCTTGGGTCATTGTTAGCACAGAGTCATGAAAGGTGGGTTTGGAAAACCCAGCATTTGAGTTACACTGGGTTACACTGACAAATGTTGATTAATCTTCAATAGAAAACCAACCTAACATAAATAAAAAACCGAACTGACCCAAAGTTTTTGAAGTAAATAATTCAAAATATGAAGTGCAAGATATGAAGTCATTTGCTTGAGGGCCAGTGACAGAAGCCCCTTCTTCATCCCACCCGAGACAGTCTGCAGACTGGACGACTTCTCAGGGCTCATAGGCTGTTGGGGTATCCTGAAGCAGAGACCTTCAGCATCTGCCAGTCTTATAAGTGTTCATGTAAAATAGCTGTTAATAAGCACACAGTTCTCAACAGACTCCCCAGATGTTGTATTACCAAGTTATTGTAATTTCCTATAGATCAATGAATATTGATTAAAACCAGTATTTGCTGCTGGGCAGTTTACACAGCTCTTACCCTGCTTGTTGGCAGCAGCTTATTCCATTTTTGCCATATGAATGTGGAACCTAATTGATGACTATAATGCAGGCACATATAGGCTGGACATTACAACACTTGGTGCTTTGGTCCCTTTGTCCTTTTGATGTTATAACATTGTAAAAAGAAATGGACAAATCAGAGGTTTATTTCATTAGCATTCATATCCAGATTTTCAATCTGTGTGGGCTATTAGTGTTCAGGTAAAGGTTTGTCATGTTAGGGATGGCCCTGAAATCAACTACCAAGTTGATTTTACGCTCAGAAATATATGGCATTTTTCCAGTTTTTAGTAACTAATTTGTGTAAGTTGAACTCACATATAACTATTTCCTTCTCTTGATTGTGGAGCTATATCAAAACACGTAAACCCCTTCATTTTGAGAGTGTTATAGCTTGGCCCTTCCTTCACCTCTCTGTAGTCTTTTGTTCTTTTCTGAAAGAAAAGGTTTTCAGATTTGTTATGAAAAAATACATATAGCGCCACCAGCTACAGCGATCTTTCGGGTTGTGCCTAATCCAACCTATCTCACTTCAGATTTGTCACCTGTGGCATCATCACGATGTTGTCATTTTCCATTCTGTGAGACATATGGGCTGATCCTGTAAACCTGGCAGGGACAGACCTCACATTGACTTCACTATTTGCAAGATGTAGCCTTTATTTTGCCTACTGATCTGAATGGGAATTACAGAAAGAACCATAGTGATCTGACATCATCCTTAGGTGCAATATTTTTTCAATTTTTGTTGAATTCCAACAGGACTTATAGCAAGGGTTTTCCACAGTCTATCTATCCGCAAAAAAAATATTCCCAACTATATATAATTTTTTCCAGAATAGAGTGTCTCAGATGCAGGGCCATGACTCCTGTCTAGGTGTGCAGAGAATGACAATGATCTCCTGTACTCTCCTTTCCGATAGTCCTTTTCAGTTCTTACTATGCTGAGCATTACTCTGAAAGAATGGCTCTGTAAGTCACCTATTAACAGAATTTAGTGTGGTGATGAGTCATTTGAATCAGCATAAGGCCCCAAAAACTGGTCTTATGAGATGGACATTGTTCACTCACTTTTAGAGGTGCCTTGAGCACGGTCCTCAGCAACAGTGACACTTACTCAGGGTATGTATACGCACGGTATGGTTTCACATTACAGCTGCACTAAACTAAGGGCTTGCTTCCAGTAAAAGCAGGAGATGTTAGTCCATCGCCTGCCTACTCCTTCCTCCCCTTGACTCTGTTCCCAGCTGCTTGATCTTTTCCTCCTTTGCGTCACTCTGATGCTCTTATGATCACACGGTAGGCTGGGTCACTCTACTAACCTGGCAAAAAATTCTTCTTTTTTTTTTTCCTACATTGTTTTTCTGCAGTTTTAATGAATTAAATTGGCCTGTCATGCTATCCACTGAGCATTAGCCTGAGTTGCTGGGATCCCACAGCTGGGTTTCAACCTACTGTATATATGCGGGGGTAGCAGGAGAGCAGAGGAGGGCAGTGGGATTCCCACCGAGGCAGTGCAGAACCAGGACCTCTATCACCACCACTCCCAAGTATGTAACAGAAGGCAGAGCTTTTGCAGTGTTTGACATCATGCTCAGCTCAGATTTTATTCTCCTCTCCCTTTCAGTTCCCCTTGAAATTGCTTGCTGATCTCTCCAGGTTTCCATTTCAAGAGTGGGTTTATTAGATGACAACTGGATAAATAGCATGTACATTTAAAAAAAAAAAAAAAGCACGAGGGAGGGTCATAAACACTGTGCCTTTTGAATTTTTTCTGAGGTAGTCATAACAATATCCCAGACTTTGGAAGATTTAGCATGCAACACATTTAGCAACACAGATGTCTCTAACTCCAGAGCAGGCAAGCATCCTGTGCAGGGCAAATCTTCGGTCTGCAAATTTAAAAAGTGAACACATTTTCAAGCAGGGTCACGTTTCTTCTGAAAAACTCATTTAAATTCTCAGGGCTGATCCTAAACGGCAAGCAGACTCACTTCATTTGTTATGTGCCCAGTAGCTATTGACAAAGATATTACTCACTGTTCTTGTCTTTCTTTTTTCCAGAGAAATCTTCCTTATCTTCCTATGTCTTTCACAGATACTATTTTCCATAATCCATCAGATTTCATATAATCAGATTGTTTGAAGATGTATGTTCAGATTTCTTTGCTTGCATAGCAGTGTGTAAACACTGGAGACCTCAGTTAGATTTATATGACAAAGGAAGTGACAGGATCTTTTTGACGAAGCTAAACCAGATCTCTGAAGTATTAGGTTTCTGGAGGATGTAGGATGAAATAAGTAGTTAGGATGTGTCCTCCACCAGTGGTACAGTAGATACATAGGGAGATTTGCCCCTCAGCCAATGTGTAAACGCAAGAAAAATCCTGAGGATTCTGAGCTTACTGTCCTGTTCAAAACGTAAAATTGAAGTCTATCAGAAATTTTGCCCCAGATCTGAGAGCTGCCACAACTGTTCTGCAGGATGATGTCATCTCATAGAAGATGCGACTCAAAATGGTGACTCACATGTTCCTTCCCCATCATTGGTCCCTTTCCTTAGTCCTGAGCAGAATTCTTTAAAAATTCTAGCTGATTATATATATATTATATAATATATATGATAAATAGAGATAGGAAGTTATTAATAAATACAGAGAAGGTTGTGCAGTTCTTTTCAAGTTTAATTGTCTACTTGGAATTTGTAGTTATTTAAATAAATGATTTGGGAGCAGACAGTTACGGTCTTCTTGCTGCTGATGAATATATGAGTTGTCATGAGTTTCCAGATTCACAGTTCTGGTAGCAGTATATCTTCTTTCATGCGTGAACTTTATCTCTACACACTTCGTTACTGAACATGTAAAAAAAATCCTGCACTGTCTGCACATCACTACACTCAGTGTTTCCGGATACTACAGGTTTACTGACAGTGCAATCACAGATAAGGAGTAAAATGTCCTGAGTGCAGTATTATAGCATATTGCTATTTCCATACATACAGTTATTGCCATATAGTTGCTACTGCTTCTTCAAATTAAGCAATCCAACTGTTTGCTTGGCATCCTCTGCTACTGTGGCAGAAGATTTCTAATACCATGAGCAGTTGCTTGCTAAACAAACTGAAAACATACCTTGAAATGTTTGTGTACTGTTTTCGAGTTATGTTTTGAAACCCATATGATCAACTGCTCTTCAGGGCCACTGAACACTCTTTTATGATCTAGCAATATGTTTTATAATATAAGGAATTATGTTTTTAAATATGAGCAATTTATAGCACCATAAAACCTATTGAACATAACTGTGCTTACTCTCTGAAGGTTTACTTTTCTTTGAAATAAGCTTGAAAAACACCATTAGGACTCTCCCAGGTCCTACATTGTGAAATTCCAGGAGCCATGGAAAATGTAGGGAAGGGTAAAAGAATACTTCTCCTTTTCTAGTATGCTCTCAGCCCAACAGACTGGTCTGCCTGTAAAAAGGAACTTAGAAAGGGTCAAATTTGGTCAGCTGGGAATGCCTGCTATACTGTCCGTATGTTTTAACAGGTGGAAGGGTTGCTCAGTTCTTTAATCTTCTGCCTGGAAGTGGGTAGTATTTGGAGGAACACATGGGGTGCCTGCTGGGCTGGACCAGTTTCAGCACTCTGAAGCTGCAACAGACAGGGTAACATTGAGGCATTCACAAAGTCAATCTTGAACTCAATTGCAGTGGAGAGAAATATTTTCCTTCAGGGGGCATGGAAAGCAGTGAAACTAGACTTCTTCTCAGTCTCTTTCCAGTAACTCTGCTGGGAACTCAGGAAGATAGCTCAATTGGTCTTCTCTACTGCACTGGTATAAATAATAATAAAATTCCTGCTCCTTTGCTCTATAGAGTGAGATGAAATTTTTACCAAAATGCATAAAAATCATATTTATGATTGTAGTTCTGTTTTCATGTCTAGTTCACTGACTGAAAGACATATGGAGGGAAGAGGGAGAGAGAAACTGAAATAAAGTTAATACTGAGGAAATGGGTCAAGTAAAGTCTTTGCAAACTCTCGAGGTCAACAACATGAAAAAACACTCAAGAAACCTAACAAACAAGCAAGTGAAAATGGCCTCATATTTATGAGAAGCTAGACAGGAGAATATGGCTTTGCATTTGCCTTGCCTCTGTTTACATTTGCTGTGGTTTTCTGTCACTGTACTTAACTAAGATGAGATTTTTGGAGCAAACAAACAACATAAGTTTGCACCTCCATCTACAACAGGCAACAACTGCCATAAAAAAAACTGAAGGGAGAGTTCACACCCTAGGCATCTGAATACAGTATTTCAAGGGGAATCTCTCAGGATTCATCACCACTCCTCAGACTGAGAGGAAATTACAGGCAAATATTCACTGACATGTGCTCTAGCAACAAAAAGGTTAATTAATGAGAACTTCCTTAGCCCAGGTATATTTAGGACTTCATGGTTATGTAAAGGGCCTTTGCAACAAATCAAAACACATTTTCAATATTTATAATATACTTACCATATAACAAAGGAAATTTAAGTTGTTAAAGTTTTAACAGGGTTATGAAGGCAATAAGATCCATTCCTAACCCATTAAAAATGGAATATATGTTTTTTTCTTAGTACATTTCCCATCAGCTTCAAAAGATAGAAAATTTCAAATTCCTGGTGATTTAATTCTACATGTCTGGTTTGAAGGAAATTTTAAAAGTTTTCATGCAAAACCTAACTTGTAAGTGTATTACCTGAAAAATAAGAAAATAACCTTGTGTCTTAAAGGACGCTGATTTCCCACCCTGTCCCTTGGATAAAATGCAGCAGATGGCTGCCACAACTGTTGCAGGTCTGACAGGATACATAAACTAGAAATAACCAAAGAAAGTAAACTGTGACAAAGGGAGTGCCTACAATTTCTAAGAATTTCAATTACTTCTATGTCTTTCTGAGACTATGGGCTCTTGCTGCACATTAAGGACTTGAGAAGCTCAAGGATCCAGTAACAGAGTTGGTAAGTGAGGGTCTTGGACACGTAGAAACATCAGTGCTGTCCATGCATCCCTTGCAACTCTTGTTCCTCTTACCCAAAAGACTCATTAGCTTTCTGTAGTCAACAGCAACCTCCAAAACAAACTTCTAGGAAACAAGGGGCAGGGTTTAGATGGAAAACCTACCTGTATTTCAGAAGAGGTTACCCAAACATACATGCTTCTGTCTATCCATTTTTATTTAGAGGCAATTTTCCAGGAAGAAGAAAATCCTGGAAGTACTAACCAGCTCTCTTCAAACTTATGACACTGCAGTTAGTGGGACTCCACTGAAACAGTGACTGAACAGTCAGGGATAAAAATAAAACCCTGGTTCACATTTCATTCATGCTCACAGAGTAAGATTCAAGATATGCTAAGTAAGAAGTGTTTGACCATTTAAAGTAGTTCTTTTATGTTATTTTTTAACAAACCACTGTTAATTAACATGACTATTCAATGAATGGCAGAAGCTGCAGTTGTTTAAATCTAGGTTAATATCCCAAAGATATCAGTGTTTTGTGCCTATCAAGCTTTTTGTTCCATTTAACCTCTAGGAAACAGGAAGAACTGTTCCAGTTCCAATAATGTAGGATTTTATCTGATTCTCGGGATCATTTGTAACAAGTTGTTCTACCATATCTAGTGTAGGAACTAAGTGTGTTTATTTTGTTGATATACTTTGCTGCTGGACTGTGAGCGGGTGTTCATGCCAGTTTCATTAGTTTTTTTGGCAGTCGTTTATGGAGATGATTATAAAGTGCAGCTAATTAATTTGCAGGCTCTAGCAGCAGTGGCAGGAATTGATTTCTAGGGACTTATCTTACTGCTGCTCCTGGGACATAAAACTCAGCTGTACACAGTTGCTCATGCAGTTCAATAATGTCCTAACAGGTCCTTTAGGGTTATTTTTTGCTGTTGTCTCCTTCTGAACATATTTCGCCTGCAGGGAAAATTCAGGGACATTGTGAATTAGTGATCACTAAGTATAACCATATTCCCAGGCTAGCTTTTGAATGTCTAAGTTAGCAGTGATGAAGAGGTACATTTCTCTCTAGGCAAATGGCTATTGGCACTTAGAGTTCTGATTAAGCCAGTGGCAGAGGGGTTAGTGCCCATAGCTGCAGAAGGTGAGTTTGAAATGCTCCCACCATGATGTCTCTTAAAGAAAACAAAGCCTCTGGGTTTCATTCTCCTGCTTTCAGACAATCTCCTCTAAACTGCCTTTTCAAATAGACAACTTCTGAGCATAAAAATCTCAGGTTTTGCATCCATAACACCAAGTAGCAATATGGACTGAAGGGCTAATTGACTTGAAACTCTCAAGCATGGATGAAAAATAAATTAAAGAACGGTTAGCAATTTTTTCCTGGGTAATATCCAGAGGAGGTGTAGATAGATGGGATTCATATGCTACTAACCCAAGCATTACTTTGCTCACCAGCCCAATCCAGACACCCAAAAATTCAGACTGCTTCTGGCAAGGAGGTCACCAGTCAGGCAAGTGAATGATAGAATCATCTGGATGGAAAAGACTTCTGAGATCATTAAGTCCAACCACACCTGTCCCCTTACTAAACCATGTCCCTAAGAAACTAATCTACCCGTCTTTTAAACACCTCCAGAGATGGTGGCTCAACCACCTCCCCTGGGCAGCTGCTCCAATGCCTAATCTCCTTTTCAGTGAAGAAATTTTTTCTGATGTCTAATCTGAACCTCCCCTGGCACAATTTACAGCCATTTCCTCTCATCCTATCACCTATCACTTGTGAAAAGAGATCAGCACCCACCAAACTACAACCTCCTTTGAGGTAGATATAGACAGTGATGAGGTCTCCCCTCAGCCTCCTCTTCTCCAAGCTAAACAGCGCCAGTTCCCTCAGCCGTTCCTCATAGGACTTGTTCTCCAGCCCCTTCACCAGCCTCGTTGCCCTTCTCTGGGCACACTCCAGCACCTCAATGTCCTTCTTGGAGTGAGGGGCCCAGAACTGAACACAGTACTTGAGGTGCAGCCTCACCAGTGCTGAGTACAGGGGTACAATCACTTCCCTATTCTGCTGGCCACGCTGTTTCTGATACAGGCCAAGGTGCCATTGGCCCTCTTGGCCACCTGGGCACACTGCTGGCTCATATTCAGCCGGTTGTCAATCAACACCCCCAGATCCTTCTCTACCAGGCAGCTCTCCAGTCAGTCTACTCCAAGCCTGTAACACTGCATGGGGTTGTTGCGTCCCAAGTGCAGGACTCTGTACTTGGTCTTGTTGAACCTCATCCCGTTGGTTTCAGCCCATCGATCCAGCCTGTCCAGATCCCTCTGCAAACCCTCCCTTCCTTCAAGCAGATCAACAATTATAACCAGCTTAGTGTCATCTGCAACCTTACTAAGGGTGCAGTCGATCCCTTCATCCAGATCATTGATAAAGATATTGAACAGGACTGGACCGAGCACTAAACCCTGGGCAACACCATTCGTGACTGGTTTCCAACTGGATTTAACTCCATTTACCACAACCCTTTGGTCCTGACCATCCAGCCAGTTTTTCACCTAGCAGAGAGTGCACTTGTCCAGGCCAATGGCAGTCAGTTTCTCAGGCAGAATCCTGTGAGAAACAGTGTCAAAGGCATTAGTGAAATACAAGTACACCACATCCACAGCCATTCCGTTGTCCACTAAACGGATAACCTTGTCACAGAAGGAGATCGGATTTGTCTGACAGGACCTGCCTTTCATAAACCCGTGTGGACTGGATCTGATAACCTGGCTGTCCTACATGTGCTGTGTGATAGCACTGAACATGATCTGCTCCATGACCTTCCCTGGTACCAAGGTCAGACTGACAGCCCTGTATTTCCCTGCATCATCCCTTCGACTCTTCTTGTAAATGGGTGTAACGTTTGCCAGTCTCCAGTCAGATGGCACTTCCCCAGTCAGCCAGGACTGCCGGTAGATGAGGGAAAAAGGTTTGGAGAGGACCTCTGCCAGCTCCTTTAATACCCTTGGGTGGATCCCATCTGGCCCCAAACACTTGTGTATGTCTAATTAGCCAAGCAGGTCTCTAACCAAATCCCCCTGGATTGTTGGAGCTTCATTCACAATGTCTTCTGGCTCAGAAGGTAAAGTATCCTGAGAACATCTCATCTTCCTATTAAAGAAGGAGGCAAAGAAGACATTACATACCTCTGCCTTGTCCTCATCCCTCATCACTACTGTACCTCCTGCAACCAGTAAAGGAGGCAGATTCCCCTTGGTCCTCCTGTTGTTGTTAATATACTGGAAGAAACATTTTTTATTATCTTTCACCGAACTGGCCAGTTGGAGTTCCAGTTGGGCTTTAGCTCTTCTAATTTTCTCTCTACATGATCTCACCTCACCCTTGTTGAAATAGGCCGCTCTTTGATATTTCTGAGATCTCCAGGATTTCCACTGATTTCTAGCTTAGAACACTGTTTAAATCACGATGGTATTTTATTTTGAGTCCTTGAGTTACTAACTGCTAGAACATCAGCAATTTAATTTCTATCAGTGTTTTTCTTATCTTTCACATCTTTCACAGCTTTGGCTTTTGTCATATCTCAGCTCAAAATTTTTTTCTGAATGAATAAACGAATGTAACACAGAAAATTACAGCACAGGGTGTTTCACCTTTGTTACTCAGATATTTTCATTCGTATTCAGGCAGCTTCCATGTTCAGCTTTTCTTCTTGATGAAAAGCTTTGGCTCTTTAGGCCCATCTCATTCAGTCATGGATGCTCATCTGTAGTCTTTAGGCAAGAAGAGCTAAGGAATGGTTGATGTGACCAACTTTAGGGACATAGGCCTGAGGCACAGCAGGCATGATGACATGATGGAGAGTACTGGAGATCTTCTGTATGTACTGTAGTCAGGAGATGACCATACTACGTCCATGTGCTTCATGTCATGTTCCTACGGCAGAACTAGTGACTTTGCCTTCATAATCACAAAGGTGGGCAATTAAAATGGTCTGTTCCCTAGATGAATTCCAGAGACCGCTTAAAAAATGCAACTCATTCGAAGCAGTTCTTGCTTTTTAAGTAGGAATGGCTGGCATGAATATGCAGCTTCTGTGCCATGCATCTTTGTTTCTGCATTGTGTTTGAAATCAAATGTCTTATTGACTACTTGTGTCAGCTCTTTTCTTTTGGGGAAGAATTGACTTAACATTTCTTATGGTAAGCCATGTGAATTGTCACATGCTCTGAAGCTCAGATTTGTAGCTTAGATAAAAGTCACATTTACTTACCTCAGGTTTTCCTTAGCCTGGGCAAACAGCCAAAGAAGCACTGGGATGGTTTTGTTTGTACCACGTTTTTATAGTGTTTATTCTAGAGTCTTGACAACTGCAAAAGTCATAGACGACACCATGGTCAGTGTGACAATAAAAAAAAAAATATGGCAAGTCAGTTTTTAGGGACCACTTGGAGTTCACTTCAGGTCAAAAAAGAACTAGAAATCACTCTACAGCAACAAATGTTATATGTTCGCACCAGTTGCATAAAAGCTTTTAAGACTATCTTTAAAGACTTTCCATATGGGGAAAATGTCACTTGTGAGGATCTGGGTAAAGTGTCATGGACCCTGCGGAATGTTGTCATGGACTTTGGTGGTGAGCTGGACAGCTTCCCAGCTATCAGCAGTTCGACTGTGGCCTGAGACAAGAAATGAAATACATAAGTCTCTATATTAAGTATAAGCCAAATGTAATCTGAGCCATTAGAACAACAAGGGGGATATTCAAAGGGGTGATTTCTGTGGCTCCTGGACAAATAATGGACTTGAGATTTACCCACAATTTTACCTCTGAGGTTCTCACTTTCCAAATCAGTTAAGCATTTTTTTTAACTTGATCTAACAGATATGCTTGGATATCTGTCTCTTCCAACAGCAGATGGGCAGTCAAAGACTGTTGGTCAACTACTCCTCTGGCAGCAAAAAACGATATACAAATTCTGGCTCAGAAATTCTTAGATAAAGTATAGGCCACTGAAGAGGCTAGAGGAACTGAAAACAAGGGACTGTAATTCAGGCCAATTTTAAAAAGATACCAAATCTCCAAAGACTCAATAATGTGTTTCATTGTTATTTCTTTTTACTGAACTCATCTACATTTTTTAATCCGTTGCATTGTGCCTGCATATTCCTCTACTAGCATTTTGATATGGCAACCAGGAATGTATTACTTTTAAATTGGATATCTCTTTTTTAAGCATTACATGCATTTTACACCATGGTCCAGCAACCTGTGTATCTCCTGCCACTCATATGGCCCCATGTGCCATCTAGTGGAAAAGGTCAACCTTAAAAGATACTGTCAATCTGAGCTAGGAGGGTTTACTGTGGAAAATAAAAAGGAAAAAAGAAATATTAAGGAAAGGGGAAGTCTTTTTATCCGAAGAGCCACACATTGCCAAATGCAGATACGTGACAAGTGAGTGGAGAAGGATAATCTATGGAAATTGCCATTAACAGGAAAATTATTTCCAGTATAAATACCTTTGAATCTTTAACTGCATAGACAGCAATACTGTCTGAGGGACAGAAAAACTTGTTAATCTAATTTTAGTAATTAATCTTGATTCTATAAAGGTCATCTGGAGGAGGACAAGGAGGCAAAGATAAAAGATGAAACTAGAAAACTATTCAGAATTGCTGGAATTCAGAATTTGAATAGTCTTGAAGGAAGTATTAATCTTCACAGGTGCTTTTCTAAATGAACTTTTTGTCGACACTTTAGCAGCAGTTTATAGAGTACTAGAAACGTGGGATGATAGTAAGTACAGGTAAGTCAGGCAAGCCCTCTCCAGAGAGCCAGTATATGGCAGCAGTGCCCTTAGCATCACATGCTGGGAGGAAAGTTTTACCATTTGAATGTATCAGAGGAAAAAAAAAACAGAAAGAAATCATCAAGAAACCAAACATGGGCCCTGACTCTGTTCCCACTTTTAACACCCATGTATGTATGTGTTGCTGCTGCAACTTCAGTAGCAGGATCTGTTTCATTACTTTTAACAGGCTACAAACTCTGACCTGGAAAATGTAGGCAAACGTGGAAAAAGTGACTGTTGGCAAATTCTTTCTCAGCAAATATACAGAGAATTTTGTGAGATGAAGAATGTATGCTCTCCAGGCTAACACCATATTCCTGTCAAGTAAGTCTCAGCAACACTGAAAGCTTCAGAGGTGTGGGAACTTCTCAAAGAAAATATTCTCTAAAATCTTTCACAGTGAAAAGCAACAGTCAGCTGAAAAATGGGACTTGGTGACTCCCATCCTCTTTTTATCTCTTAAAGGATCTCTTCTCTGGCCAGATGAAGATGTATCTGCATGTCTTCAAAAGCTAGCATCAACCGACATTTGCAGAACAACCTAGCATTACAATTTTTAGCCTTGTGATCCAAGACAGGAGTTTAATCAACAAAGAATGTCATAACATGGATTAATTTTTTGGGGAGAAAAAACACTACTGGAAAGTGTGGTATTTAAATTATTCTAATTGCATTGCTAGAGAAGTTCTATGTGTTCTCTGGCACTGTCACTCACTGTTTTAAAGGCATAGGTCTCTTATGAGTGCAGTTCAAATCTATGAAAAATGTATAGATACTACAAACACAATCGTGAGCTGTGGTGATTCAGTGAGTATCTGTATGGTGGTATCCACTGGAAACGTCGAATGATGTGGAAGGGAGACTATGCAGTTAACTTCTCCAAGAACCTGCAGCACATTAGGTAGTCTTAATCAAGGAGCTAGATTATCCTTCTTACTTTTAACAAATTATCTATGAGTATGTTTTCTATTTTTGTGTTAGTATGTATGTATGTATATACCACACATGTAGATGTTTTTCCGGATTATTCCAAAAGTGTGTTCCTAAGAAAACACGCCCATAAAATATGGTGTATTTCTCTCTCTTTCTACAATATTGGTACATAATGCTAATTCCTAATCCTAAAATTAGGGAGATCATAATACTGCCCATGTTCATGAGAATTGGCGAAATGTTTGCCCACTCTGGGATCAAGAATATGCATGAAATAAATCAGAAATAATACTAGATTAATTTAGGGTAGAATAATTAAAAGATAAAGTACATTAATATTAGGTTATACAATTATTGGAATGAATTTATTAAAACACACTTCGGCAGTCAGAGCAGAATAAAAGCTAATTTGCAACTGGTTGTAATGGGCTTGGAATCAGCTTTAGTATTGTAAGAAAGTTCAAATACAGTAGGAAGGAAATGCAATACAATAAAGCAGTGACTCAGGGGGGCTGATTGGGATAATGAAATGCATTTCAGTGAATTCTGATGGGCAAAGTATTATTACAACAAAGCTTATAAACAAGGGAGAATTAGATGAAATTTGCAACAATGGTACTATATTGTCACAGTGACTTTTATTACTGTAGAAATTATTTCAGTGTTAAATGTACTGTACTTAGTGTTCTAATAACTAATCTAAAGTGACTGTCTCTATTTCACCGAGCTGTGTTGTTTATTAGCATCCAAAGTATAGACTTTGTACCTACTCCTTGATAGAACAGCTAATGCTCTACTCATCTTGTCAGTCGTGAACCTCCTCTGCACGCTAAAACCATAAAGCAGACATTCTGCACATCTATTAATATGAAATCCAGGGAGGCTGTGGAAGTTTGCTTTTTTGCCTGCTCTGTGGGGGCCTCCTGTGGCCTGAATTAGATGGCTCCTTCTCTTATGGCAAGGCAAAAATAACTTTTGACTTACAATTTCTGATAACACCATGGATAATGCCGAATTCAGAGAGCAGAGGTTTGTTTCTTGTATGTTTTGAAACATTACAAGTCACATTTTATTAACTTTTTATTTATACATTACTTCCTTTATGCAAATGGATGATTGCTTGTTGAACTATTAATTTTATAAACTGAAAAGGTGACTTGCCTCAAAATAGTAATTAAAAAAAAAAGATTTTAAAGTTGCACATTTTTTGATAGATTTCTTCTCCACTCAACTCTGTAATCAAAACTTACAAAGAACTGAGGAACATGGAGCAATTATGTAGTTTCTTCACTTTCCCACCTGTCTGTTGATAATGTTACAACATTCCCTTAATCTTAGATACTTTTAGTTTGAAAGGAAAACTGTGAAGCTTTTCAGTTTTTGGAATATTGGTTAAGAATTTCTGTGAATGTTGCTGAAGAAAAGAGGGTAGGTGAGAAGATGATATGTAAAGTATCTTTTAAATATATTCAAGAAAGCGTCAAAATAATTTCACAACTAATAAGGTGTAAGATTTCACCCGTGGCTTGATTAATTGCAAACAATATCTCTTTCCCAACAACACCTTTTCCCAACATCTTTTTTTCTCCTTAGACTGTGTGTTGTGGATGGGATTAGGCGTGTCTCTAACAGTGTTATGTTTTGTTAGCACACAATATGTTTTAGACTTTACCACAGTATAAGAATATGTTTCCATATCACTACTCTGGTTGCAGCACATCTGATTAAAGATATGTCTTTGCCAATTTCCCACTCACTGACAATTATTTCTGGTTATTCTCCAAGAGGTTGTTACACACACCTCACTTGTGCCAATTATACTGCTTGTGTAATGTGGAAAATAATACTTTTTTCCAAACATACACCCTCATTATTTTTTGAGAAAGATACATGCATAGATCTGGTAGATGGTGCAGTCACACCACAAAGGGGCATAGCTGAGAAACAGCATGAAATCAGGAACAAGCACCTCAAAGGTGAGGAAGAAACTCTTAAATCACATCTGCTGCTGAAAGTGGACTCTCATTCATTAGTCCCAATGTGTTTGCAGTTTATAAGTATCTTTCATAAGTTATTAAATATCTTGCCTCACAACACGATTAGTAACACCTAATGACAGCTCGTATTTTACTTGGGCAGCCTGTGAAACATGCTGAGCTCATACCCTCTGTAAGATATTTCCATCATTTTTCTCCTTATTCTTTCTTACATCTGTTGACGTCATGTAACAGGGAATGTGAGCACTGGAGAAAGAACACGAGTGCCACAGAAGAGATGATTCCAACTACTAACAAAACAAATCATATTACAGAAGGCAAGCACAAATCCAATAAAAGTACCTCTTGCGATGCTACCATTAGTAAAGAACTGTTCTGCATGCATTGTGTTGCAGGCATTTCCATGTTGGGCAACCACATCAAGGGAAAAACAAGCAGCATATTAACAGATGTAACAGACCACAAAATGCTACATACTATACCAAACTAGCCTGGAGTCCATAACTGAGGTTAGTCAATAATAAGTAGTGCCTTCTGCACTCAGAGTGAAGAAGAAGAGAAAAAAAGTCCCGTGTTGTTTCTGCCCAAGAAATATTATCTATATTGTGTGCAGATGTGTGAGAGCAAGGGTCATCTATTTCTCAGCTACAATCAGCTTTTGGAAAGCAGCAGAGTCACAGCAGGTAGCAGGTTTCATCATTCACCACGCGTCATGTGGGACAGACTGTCAGTGGAATGCAGGAAAGCAGAAGAAACAAGCATACAGGAAGGTCAGTTTGCTGCCTCACTGTCTTTAGTTTCTCCTTCCCACCTCCAAAGCCTTCTCTCCTGCCTGTTCAAGTGAATGTGCAAGAGCAAATCAGTGAGTTCAAATGCATTCAATAAACCCAACTGTCCTAATAAATGGTGGATGTTGAACAATCTAATCCTCCTTTAAGGCACAGCTTCACAACAAAAATAAGCTTTTGTCTTGTACATCTACTTGATATATGATCCAAGCAAGGAAGAGCTTGCTGTGTATTGAGAGGTAGTGTCTCTATTGCTCACAAAAGCAGAATTGTCTGGATTTAGACTTTCATCTATGATAAACAGGTCTGCATTAAGTACTGTATTCTGGGTTAATATATTTCTCTGCACTAACGGGAGAGGAATGATAGTTGTGAATGCAGGCTATGAATAACTCTGATAAAGAGCTTCAGCAGATGGAGAAATCACGGCAAGAAGCTCTACTGGCTTTACCTTACTGCCTACTGGCTCCAACCACAGCCCAAGGACCCCCTTTGCTAGACGTCATCCCAGTTATTTTCAGGTAATACCAGTTAAATAATATTGCTGTGTAATTGTCTTTATACACTCTCCAGTAATGGCATGCCTCTGGGCAAGCATCAAGGGGATTTCAAGGGGGCTAATGTGAGAATCTCTCCCCTTATTAATTCCTCCACAATGCAGGGTGTCAGGATCTTTCCCCAGCAATCTCCCCATGGGAGATCTGCCTCTTTACAGTCCCCTGCCTCATTCCTTACCCTCTGGGACTCCATAAAGTCTCATTACCCTACATCTGATCCAGGATTTACTAAAGAAAAGTTTCACCAGAAAGGTAACCTAATCTTTCTTCCCCTCCACTCTTTTCCTTTTATTAAAAAAAATCCTCTAGATATCACCTCACTCTAAGATGAGAAAAAAGGAGTAGAAGGTGTAGGAGCATTACAGGGTTAGGCGAAGGGGGCCACAGCAGTCCACAGAGTGTTGTGGATACTATAGTGCTATTGGCAGCTTTAATTTCAATGTTCTTACAATTATGGAATGGGTTGGGTTGGAAGGGTCCTCAAAGATGACCCAGTTCCAATCCCCTTGCCATGGACAAGGACACCTTTCACTAGATCAGTTTGCTCAAACGCTCATCTAACCCAGCATTGAACACTGTTATTTAAGAGTTGCAGCAATGTCATAGTAACAGTACATTGTCTATACAAACAGACCAAAAAACAGCTTTGCAATGCAAATCCTAAGTTTAGGTTATGAGTAACACTTCACAGCCATAGAGACATGTGGTCTGCTCCTTATAAAGTGGTATGTTACGCAAGATGCAAGCTTGGCTCTTTCAAAGAAAGAACAGAGATGGAGCCTTTCAAGCAAGGAGGAAAAGTAGGGGAATTTTCTTAAATAGTTGAATTACTAAAAGCGTTTAAGATCACCTATTCTAGGGCTGCTTGGAGGAACCCTTCTAAAACATTTTGAGTACCCTGTAAGCTCATTATTTTCAGTTCGTGAAAAAAAATCACTTGCTCTACTGCTGCTAAATCCTGGCACGCTTACATTGGAGCTGAAGATCTGCCGTTGTGTAAGAACGTGGAGTTACTACAGGTTATGTGTTCTCAAGGCACTAATGCTTACCCCGCAGCCCTCGCCCAAGGAGCTAGTTGCAGACGCCCTGTCTGCACCTCCGCGCCCGCTCCTCCAGAGGGCGCCAGAGGACAGGCGCAGGGCCGGCCAAGCGCGGCAGCACCTCTCCGGTTCACCCATCCTCGCTTCTCCCGCTCCCGGCTCCTTCCTTCCACACGCCGGATGCTCCTCCCTCCGATAGCTCGGTTTCTCCGCGGTAGCTCCCCGCTGCTGCCCGGGATGCTCGCATTTCCCGCTTAAGTGATGTGACGAACTGGCACGATGATGCAACCTATTGGGCGTGAGGCAGCAGCAGCTGTGAATGCCTGGGATGAAATTCCAGTGATTACTGAAATGTGGCTTCCCTGGCTGCTTTCTAACCTTAACAAAAGGTGTAAAAATGTGTTAAATGTGTGGTGAAAGTTATCCTGCACACAGGTGAATCTTTCTCTGGCTAAAAAGGCAGGCATACAATTGTGGTGTCAATCACTGGGAGTGCTTTTCTTGAAAGCTGAAAACCGCATGTTAAACAAAAGACTGATGCACTTGTAAATGATGTAATAGAACATCATGTGATTTTACACTTATTTATTTATTTATTTAAAGCTTTCAAAATCCTTCACATTCCTTTCTGCAAAGGCAGGGACTGAACAGTAACAGTATGCACTCAGTGAAGACCCCTTCAATGTATTTCCATTATCAGCAAAAGCAAATCCAACATCGGAGAATAGAGGTCGGAGTGGCCAGCCCATCCCTCTCAAATGCTGTTTAAATGCTATGATGGACTGTTCCCAGCTGCTGTCCAGAGAAACCAAACGGAAGAGGTTTCAATTTAACTTCTCAGCCAAAGACTGGCACCTAACCAGCAGTCTGATTCAGCAAACTGTTAAAGTGAAAGTTTTCTTCTTGTTTATTCAAAAAAACAAGACAGCTTTGAATATGAGAAAGAAGAACACCAGGAGAAGCTGGGATTCCCTACATGATTTTGAAGAGTTAAAATGTGTCTTTAATACGTTTTGGTGCTGTTCTTGATCATTATGTGATTATGTAGGTTGGTTATTATAGAGGCAGGGTGAAAAGGAGGCAGCTTTCTGAGATGAATTTTCTATGAAAAATTGTTGTTAGATGCAATTCTGACAGATTTTCAGCATCATCCCAGTTTTCTGAAACAAGAAAAACAATCCTCTTTTAAAAGACGTGCCTCAGAATTGGGGGAGGAGAACTAGAGAATTAACTAGACATTAGTTTAATGCAGGTCAACAGTTATAAACTACACAGATCTAAACATTCAGTGGAGTTACGCTCGCTAAGGATGGAGCTTGGTATCTTCAGGAAAGATGGACAAGTACTGTTAAGCGTACCATAGTCACCGCCCTGGCTCATCATTCTCTAAAATTGGAATAACTAAATGCTTTGAGTATGCTAGGGATATTTGGGGGAGGAATAATTTCTTTCTCTCTGGTAGCAAATGACACCCTTGAAAAACTGGGTAATTAATCAAGCCTGTATAGCTCTGATACTGTATCATAATAAGATTGATGGATTGCAGGGTGTACTTCAATGGAGATTGGTAGAAGAAATTAATTATTGACCTGGACATGTTAGGAAGTTTTGGTGTGCTGTGGTTGGCAGTATATTGGGGAAGGCTGTCACACATCACCTAGTGAAAAATGAAAAAAACAGTCCCACAGGACAAACAAATTCTATATGTATATGTATATGTATATGTATATGTATATGTATATGTATATGTATATGTATATGTATATGTATATGTGTATATGTATGTGTATTTATATGTATAGGTATAGACAAATAAATTGAAATACAGAAAGGATCAAGATCTGAAGCAAGACTTTTTCCTTGGCTCTTGAGCACAGTGATATAGGACATAGAGATTTGTTTAAATAAGACATGACACTTTTTCAGACCTAGCTCTTAATAACTGAGAAGCATAAATCATTAATATTTCCTAACCTTCCAGTAATTAATGGCATTCTGGAATGTCTAGAAACATTTCCTGGAAATATGTAATGATTTTTTAAAATAAAAGTTTGATAGGATGTGAAGACATTTTGAAAAAGTGAATAGCAACAGGGTGAAGAAAGTTCACCATAATCATTCTAAAGTTGAGAGAGGTAAGATATAAAGAAAAATAGGCACAATCTTACAGACAGAAGATGAATTGCAAGAGATTTACCATGGAGAAAAAGGAGATTTTCAGGTAACAAGTATCAACAGCCTGAATTTGTACTGTTTTGGAGATCAGCATCAACAGCCTGAATTTGTACTGTGGGAACGTATAGTAAAAATAACACTAGCATAAGGTATTCTCCTACTGCCAGATCTGCTAAGCAAATAAGAACTCTGTTTTGCACCAGCTGCGGCTTCCAAGTGGTCTGCAAATGTGACATATGGTCTACACTATGTAGATTGGCACTCTAATACTATAGCTACCCCCCATTGTACCTAAGTATGTAGGACATATGTTAGATTACATTACTTAATTGTGCATTACCTTGCGTCTGTAGGCACTAATTTACAAACTTCCTATACATTTTTTTTAATCTAAAAGATGAAATTTTCTGAATTTGCTGTGCAATCACATTCAGATTCCAATTTAACATCACATTGATTCAAATCTTAGTTGTAGGCGGTATGTTGTTTTAATGCATTAAGTATGCAAACCCATATGCAAGTTTCTTTGCTTTGGCTATTGTGTTATACTGGAATCTGTTCTGGAACAGGGTCGAAATGTTTCACTGGAATTAATAGAGGATTTCTAGGGTACTAGGTACACAAAATAAACTAAAGTCTAGACAAGAAAGATAAAGAATAGAACAGTGAAGAAATGTCAACGTGTACTTTCAATATGCAATACTAAGATTTGTTTAGCTCATACATCAGGCTATCTTTTAGCAGGACACATTGATAGTTAGTAAATACATACATGTTTAGTGAAAAGCTCTTAAATTCAGCAAAATTAGAAAGGGAGAATTGTTGTCTGACTAAAAAATTCCACAGTTCTGTATATCCCTCACAATTTTGCTGTTTGGTAAACAGCACACTGAGATTTTTTTAGGGTAGTAGAACAATTGCATTCATGTCTGTATTTATTGATTTTTATGTTTTAAATATTACATTATTTCTCTATGTAATTGTCTCTATGGAAACATGTACTGGCAACATTTTTTATTTTTTTTTCAGTGTCCCTAATATTTAAAATTTCATGTGTTTTAATCTAATCCAGTAAATGTGCTTATAAACCTATGAAGTTATATTATGTCATCTAATAGCATGACATAAACAAAAGTCAAGAAAAGGAGAGTTTTCATTTTTTACAAACAAATTATTTTGGCCTATAATAAAGTAACCTGTCTGCGACCATCTAAACAACCAGATGCAGAAGACGGGATTTCTAGTGTGTTCTTCCATTATTAGAATTCTTTTAGCCATGTATAACTACCAAAAATTCAACAGTAGTCTCATTTTCTAGTTGGCTGTTGAAGAAAGTGTGAAGTGGCTAAATAGTTATTTAGCAACATTTTATAATGCATGGAGCCTAAGAAAGCATGTACTTTCTGGTCATCAATACAGGAACTTCAGTTATGATTACTTGTGGGTCATAAGGTTGGACAGTACACTGTCAGAAAGCTTTTTTTATGTTTAAACACGTTAAAAAATGTGATTTTTGTCTTTTTCTTAATGAAAGTTTATGTGTTTTTGCATTTATCTGCCTGACTGTCTCAGGCAACAGTTGAGTACATTGAAATACAGCTCTTTGACTGGTGTTTCCTGTTGGAAGTTTTAAGGGAACAATGACAGAAGGCTGAGTTCTCGTTAGGACGTACAGTAGCTCAGCAGCACAGGTCATTTGAGGATGCTGATGCAGAAACATAGGATTAAATCAAATTGATATTTCCCTTTAATATCCTATCAGAATAATCTTCTTATCCCATATCGTTAAATCACGTAAGAACTTAAGGTGACGACTAAACACAATTAGAATTTCCTAGAGGATACAGCAGGGCATCAGAGTATGGCTCTAAATGCATGTTCAGAATTCATGTTTGTGCTCAAAAGAGTTCTTTTCTCCAAGTATCCTGCAGGGATTAAGCAATTAATACCAGAAAGCCATTATTCTAACTCTGCCCAGTGCAACCAGGAGTCTTACTAGATGATCTAGAACTACTCAAAGTCCCTACAGTTGAGGCCGCAACATTGAAATGTTATGGACATAGTATATAAAATTTAAAATTAGGAGAGAGAGGTAATTTTTGAATACAATTAAAGCTGGCTGACTTTATATAAAATATGTGACTAAGGGAAGAGAGCAGAACTTCTTGGATTTTTTGAGCATTCTCCTTTAATAAGTATGCACCAATCTTTACTATATTTAGAAAGAAAGGGACTGGAATTTTCTCCTATCTAATAAAATAAACAATATTATTACCCTGGGTAGGGGAGAAAGGTCTGTTAAAAAGGAGATCCTCAAGGACATGTTTAATTGTAAAGGTTGCTCAGTTAGCAGTCAGGAATATGCCTAGACCACCTGCGGCAGTATAACAGATATTTTAGTGGTTTGTTTCTCATTTTTTCAAGCTGTGACTCTGTTTCTTTATATTAATGGTTTTGGACAAGACACAATAGTGTCATGTTGCTTTCTTAGTTTGCCAGATAATGCCCAATGTTATATGTGAACATTAGTCTAACTAAATGAAAATTATCTATTTCCATTGTGCATGTTGGTGATCATACCTATTTCACATCCTAAAACTTGGGAGATATTGATTCTTATCCTTGTAATTTAGTTTTAATTCTGCTGATGGCTACCTCAATAAAAATGATAGAAGTATTTTAACCTTTCCAAGTAATTTTCAATAATGGTAAATGATTTCTGAAGAAAAGTAAAGGACAAGTAAGTGAAGTAAAAACCAGAAATTCTTCTGTTGATTTTTACTAGGTTAGGTTTATCACAATCTTAATCCCTTTGGTGTTCTGCTCATTTATTTTTAATTTCTCTTGCCATTTTACTCTCTTTCTCACTCAGGATCAGATCCTATAAAAAGCCCTGCATCTCTAAAGAAGGAATTACATAGGATGAAGGTATCTAAGACCAAAATTTCGATCGAAAAATCCCCCTTTACTCAGCTGCTACCTAATGTTGGAGAAATACCATCTCACTCAGGGTCTTACTTGAAACGTCCCAGGAAAACTTTATTTTATGGAGTACTTACACATTTCATCAGCTAATGAGGATTCATTCAGTTACCTCTTCAATCCCACTTCACCCAGGAGACTACCAACACATCAGGCAATATCTCAATTTGGGTTGTGGCAGAGGAATAGAAAAGAGAAGGAATGTGACTTGGTTTTACAAGGCTCTGAGCTTTCTGCAGGGATCCTGGCTTCTGTTCAGGGTCCATAGCTGCATTTTATGTAATGCCTCTTTAAAGGAATTTCTCAGTAAGTCCTCTGCTAATTTGAATTTATTCTGGTTTTAATTTTTCCACATTCTGGGAAAGTAGTGGCCTAGCATTGGTTAAGCAGAAACTATGGCAGCCTTCGAGCTCATGAAAACAGTTTCCAAGAGTCTTTAATTGAGAATATATTTTTTATTTAAAAAATCTTAATTTTTTTTTGTTTTTCTCAATAAATTTCAAAAACAAAAAGGCAAGAGAAGTTTACTTATTCAAGTTTGACTGCTTCTGAGACCCGGCCTACAGACCTGCTTGTTCTTCTGTGATGGATATTTACTGCAGTTATCCTGGGGGTGATCCATATGTGTGAACACAGAAGATTTAGCTAGCCAACAAAGTGGGAGCTGTGTAGGTACTAGCAGAAAGATGTGAGACGTGAAATTGTGGGGAGGTGATTGAATAACCTAGCTATAGAAATGTCCCCATCACTGAGATTTGACAGGGACTCTGGGTCCCTATGGAACTCTTCAGCCACTGATCCTGGGCCTCCCCAGAATACATACCTAGCATCTCTTATGTTGACAGAGCCTGTTTTTACAGTGGAAAGCTCTCTCTGTAGTACATAGAGACTGCGCCCTTAGGAGAGTACTCATTCCCTCAAAGGCGGAGAAAACTTTTCCCTCTGAGCTGCCCACAGCCCTGAGTCAGGGCAGTGAGGATGATGTTTATTTATAGTGAACTTCTCTCCCAGTGCAGCTCTGATACTCATCTGTCAAACACTCATGACAACTCTTTAGTTCTCCGTCCACCCAGGAAATTCCTCCTCATCAGCAAGTCCTAAATGCCTGCCCAGGCCTAGCAGGCATTGCCCAGACACTGTTATCAGCTTCTGCTGCCTCTTCCTGTGGTTTGTCAAGAGATGGCAACAAAAAGCCATTTAACTTTTGATCTCTGTCCTCTCTCTGTCACAGAATCATGGCAGCCTCTACCCACCCACCCAACTCATTCCACCAGGGCCAGTTAGAGGGCCACCTGCTACAGACAGCCAACAGCTGAGGGCTTTGCCTGCTGCTTAGGCAGGCAGTGGGAATGGAGTGATGGCCAGGGCCAGGCACCATTGGCCATGTCCCATGCACAGCAGCAGCCAGCGCGGAACAGACATCCAAGTGCATGCTGTTGTTAGATGCAATTCTGACAAGTTTTCAGCATCGTCCCATTTTTCTAAAACAAGATGGGAGTCTGCAGCCCTGCTTGCACAACAGCTTGATGGGCAGTTCAGTCCATTTCCAATTGTGGCTGACGTAAAATTCAATGAGAACAGAAACCAGAGCTACCCAATGCCATCAACTGTGTATCGATGAGGCTTCCCCAGTGGCAGAAAATGAGGTGCTGTAAGGGTCAGGCAATAGGTGAAGCAGGATATTTCTGAAAGTGAGCAGAAATAATGGCCTAAAGCATCCAAAAAAAAAGGCACATGAAGAGTAAGTTCTTTTGGGGGATATAGCCTTTGGCTTTGGGTTCATGGTAGTGGGAATTACCGTTTTAGAAAGAGCCACAAAGTATTCTGACTGTGTGTTGCTATCATGATGCTGCATTGAAGGTGAGTGACATAGGAAGGGACTTTCTGATTCACTGTGACAAGCTGACAATTCATTTGCTGCAGTGACATTTGTGAGAGGGGAAAAATTGGTCACATAACATGTAATAAAGATAGCAAAAAAAAATCTAAATATTAGACAGGTTTATGACTACAGCACTTAACTGCATTTCGAATATTATTTAGGTTTTTTTTCTGAATAAATGAATCATTATCAAAATAATTGTATTTAAACTGCATTTTTAAAATGTTTACTGTGGGCATTAGTGAATAGGAAGAGATCTCATTGTTAAATGTCACAGGATGCTCCTCAGAATTGGTTTCAGATAAAGAAGCAAGACTCAGCTGCAATTAAAGTCAAAGCAGACTCTAGGGGTTTCAGTGTTACTACTTGCCTTAAGATGCCACTGAGGAGCTGTCGACGGGTATGAAAAGGCACCCAGCTGCTGAGGCCACCCAGCTGCTCAAGCCTCTTTCAGTTGGAGGCAGAGAAAAAATGAAGTATATATGGGGGTAAACTTAGGGTTCTAGAGGATGCAAAAAGCAATGTACCACATGAGATGGCTCTACCTTCCTTTAATCACACTGAAGTTCTGTTGCACTGTAATTGCATTTTAACTAAAATAGGCCATTTCCATATCTGTGTTCAGGAATGTGAATGGGGATTTTTTGCACTGGCAAAATAGGTGCCTCCATAGCAGACATTTTCAGTTTACCTGAGAATAGTATTTGATCTCAGTAGAAATAGCAAGCAACAGCAAAATGAGATCTTTTGTTACTATAAAGTCTTATGTGGAAGTCTTATGTTGTGATTAATAGTTTTATCAAATGTTCATATTGGTCACTTTCTGTTATGCTATAAAGAATTATTCTGGATCAATAAAACTTGATATTATAAAATTAAATTGTTGTTTCTAACTGAGTGGTTTTGTCATCTGTCCAAAGTAACAAATCATGAAATGTGATGTAGTTTCCTTTATTGTTTTTAATTGTTTGCATTTGCTATCACTTTTTAGTTTCTTAAATCAACTCTAATATCAATCAGCAAGGTTAGATTGAGAAGATGTAATGAGAAAACAAATCAGATTAGTAACAGGAGAGGTGAATAAACATACCAAAAAAAGGACAGACTCTGTAAGAGGATAGTTTCCTGAGGTATGTCTGACATTTAGTGAAAATTACATTATCCTTTTTATTTAATAAATGACTGAACTTTCTTCCTGCCTGGCTGCTAGAAATCTAACAGACATCTATAGAAGATGTATGCGTGAACTCTGCTGCTTTGGATCAGTTTCCATGTTTATTTTCGAGCATCCACCAATGACACATTTAATTCATTGCAGAAATTGTAAATGCTTTATGCCATGACATCACTAATGAAATCACCTCTGGAGAAAAGCTTGGCATCCTGGGAAATTTTCTTCAATTCTCAAATGATTGACCTCATAGGGATTTGTCCATCAATAGGTTTCTAAGGCTTACAGTGACAACAAATATAAGCACTAAAATAACTTTTGTGAAAAAGACATTGCAGGAAAATTAGCTTTCCTTCCCATCCTTTGTCAGTCTGGGTTTATTACAGCACTCACCATGGAATGGCAACCAGCTGAATGATGCTAAATCACTGCACCAAAGTCCTAGCCACCATGCCACAATTCTACAATCTATGTGTGAAGACTATATAAAGTATCTCTCATCATCCAGATACTCCTCAATTGAAATGTAGTAGACAACTACTAAGAGGTCAGCAATTTCACCCAGTAAAATTATAACGTTGTTGAAGGATATTGGTGCGCAGCATTTTGCAGCTCAGATATTATTTCGTAACTTGTCAGAGAAATTAAAAACAAAATAACAATTTGAGTTATGTTACAGGTATAATACTACAGAGTGACAGAACATAAGTGTTTAAGATGATTCCTAGATTGTAACTTGGGTAGTGCACTTGCTGTCTGCATCTCCTGGAGTTCCAGTGAGTTCTCCCAAAAGTCAGTTTTCTTTACTCCGCACTTAAATATTATGGGGTAACACAAACCTGTGTGTGACGTACAAGTCAGCTTAGTCATTGCACAATAGCATGGTAACTTTTAAGATGACTTTTCTTGTGTTATAATTTCAGAATAACAGTTTGAAAGATTAAATCTGCAGTTCAGGCTGCCATGGGTCAAATCCTTAGAACTTGTATTGAAGTGAGTTTGCTGAGGACATTACTATGGGTAGAGCACTTCATTTCTCTGTCAAATAGCTATCATCTTTCTCTACTGCTGCTGAGCTCTAACTGTAAAGTAGATTTAGTGACTGCACTTACATGTGCAAAGCTGTCATATCAAGCATCATTTGGAACTCAGACGATTCAACAACTACCACTATGTTTGTGAATAGATCTGTATTAAAAATATTATTCAATGGTGAATCATAGGGAATGTTAGTTCTTGTGATAAAAATTCAAGTACAGAAGATGTTTGTTTTTAGCAAGATGGGAAACCCTGAAGTTTAGTGACAATACTGTTAATTTCATTTGCATATTTTTAGGTTTCTGTGTTCTGTGTGAATTCAGAAACTGTAAAATATAGTACATGGAATGCGGAATGTCAGAGGAAATTTCCACATGTGCACTTAATCATGTGTTTCATATTATGCTATCAATACTAAACCAAGAGCAAATACTTGAATAGCTAATTATAAGGGCATGTGTACTATGCTTGCCTATGTGATAAATAGAGAGTGTCCCCAGTACAGACATGGGTTTAAGATAAAAAGTCAGTATGTTATTACAAGTTTTCAAAATAATCTCAGATTTCTCTGAATTTATATGATGTTTCACCTTTATTTGTCTAGCAAACTTTTTCTAGACTAGTTATTTTACTTCGTTTCAAGTAGCAGCTCTGTGTGGCAACATCATATAATTGCAGTACTCCTGAGATACTACTATTTTGTGATTCTGTGAGCTTTTGCAGCTCCCAGTTTCTTCCTCATCTGCCACCAATACAAATCAGGACTGGTCAGAGGCTTCAGCTTAGTTTTCACAAGATAGAGTAATGCAGTGCAAGGCTTGCACCTGTGTCTGAGTTAGGGTTTTTTTCCTGTGTCCCTGTGGATGTGTTGCTAAATTCCCGCTGGACCTTTGACAAATTGGGAATTACAGCAGCAGCAGAATTTTTTTACACACATTTGGACTTGGAAGAATAATTTCTTTTCCAAGAATAGGAGCAGCTCCCATCAGATAACAGTTTTGTGTAGTTTCCTCTCCTGATGAAGAGATTTGACTTCTAGTGCTCTGGAGAGTGCAAAAGCTTAGTATGTATTTTGTTGAGGGAGAAGAGAAGAAAATTTCCACTATTCTAGCCAAGATTTTGCTGACAGGCAGAAAAGATTCAGTAATCATTAGATCAGAAAAGGAAAATGAAATAGTCTTGCCTCCATGTTCTAAGGGCAGAACAAATATCTTAATGCTTGAATATTAGGGTCCTGGCTTGTTTTGCACTGTGAAACAATATAGAGAGGTAGAGTTGAGAATACTTTCCCAGGTCCTCAAATGCATCTATAAACATGTGGATAAGACTCATTCCTCGGAGATACAGATCTGAAAGCCCTCAAGTAGAGAAACTGAAAATAAGATTTTCTGACAAAAGAACTACAAAGGTGACAGCAGATGGTAGGAGGCTGCCTGTTCCCTGTGACATAATCTGGCATGTAATTATTTCTTATTTGTTGGTAGTCTTCCAGAAATCCTCTGTGGAGGCTGTAGTTGATCTCTACTGTAATAATTAAAGCCCAGTGTGTCACCTGTAGGATGTGCTTGGCCACACCTTTGTCATTCTTTTGTCCCAGCTACTGTGCATTGTTATGCTTTCTTAAATGTTATCATAGATGTGCTGCCAGCATTGCTAGTTGGCTCTGTTTTGGCCAGTGACAGGTCCATCTTGGAAATGGCTGAAACCGTGTGTGTCTGACATGAAGGCAGTTCCTGATCTCTTCTTCCAGAGTCCATCCCTGCACGCTTTCCTCCAGTACCAAAATCTGGCCATGCAAACCCAATATATTAGTCCACTGCAAGTGTATGGCTAGGTTCTTGTTTAGGAACAGCGATGGACCAATCTTGCTCTCACAACATGCCACTCTCCCTGCCTGAACACTATCGTGACAGTTGTCCCTTGCACAAAAGTCCAGGATCTTCATGTGAATGTACAGATTCTCCTGTATCTTTCCCGTTTCTCTTTCCTTTACCATCAGTTTTCTTTCTTCAGGAAGTCTCAAAGCCACAGATTCTTCAATCTGAGCAAATATTCTGGGAAAGCATCACGATTGCACAGCTGCTGTCTTCTGATGCATTTGTCGAAGAATCTCGGTTGCCATAGAGGATTTTGGAATAGATGCACTTTGAAATGACCCAGTATGGATGTTTTTATGTTCTGCTTGTATTATTCCTCAGTTAGAAAGGATCTTTTGCTACAGAAATTTATAGGTCTGTTTTGTCTGATCTATTTTTCCTTTTATGACTTCCACTCACAAATATGCACGTGGTGTATTTTTAGGCTAGCTAGCTTGGTTGCCACTAGCCATATAGATGTAATATTGGCGTATCTCAAAGAACTGGGTAAATTTGTGAGTGGCCCAGATGGAGCTGTTTTCTATAGTGCTTACATTGTTAGTTCTCTTGTTATCAGCTTGCATATGTCTGTGTGTTTAAGTTAAGCAACCTTTACTCCGTTTTTTAGATCCTGCATTTTTAGAACACCTGTTCTCGTCTTCAACTTTCAGATCCTTGCAGGGTGAAAATAGTCTTTATCCTGGAGGTAAGAAAGACACCGTAGTCAGATCATCTGAGCTGTTAATAGTTTTTAATATCAGTCTGTGGTTAGCACTGCCTTGCCTTCTTAGTGCAAGATGAATGAGGCATAAAACAAGAAAAAAGGAGCTATATGACGTAAGGGAACAGCGGCTGAGCTTGAACTGGCACTCACAAACTACATTGTGACAGATTCTGAATTCTCACAACATCTCTTTAAGATTAAACATAATCCAATTTCCCTATTATAGGTAAGTCATTGCAGAAGTCATTGAAAAAATAAGTTGTGCTAAGGATTGAATTTCTTTAACAATCTATGCAAAATTTATTAAAAATGCACATTTTAAACCTTGAAGCTACTACTAATTTTTTTCATTTTCTCATCCTGACATATAGTGAAAATTTTACTTTAAGAACTCAAAGAAAACTACGCATTAGTTGAAAACAGAAAAATACTTCTTCACAAGTGTAGGTGCTAAAGGACCTTCATAATAAAAGGTTCTATATGAGATATTGAGAAAGGAATTTTTGTTTCTTTATACAGATCAATGTTAAAACTGCACTAGAGGCAAAAATTAATTTTCAATATTGGCCTTTCTTACTGAATAAAGAGGGAATTAGATACCAAAGAGACCTTACAAAATAGTTTATTCTTTTCTTTTATGTCATCAGAAATTTGTCAGTCTGGAAAAGAAAGCCAAGATTATATCAAAAGTGAAACATAAGCACCCCTACTGTATATGAAAGAAAGTGAATTAATAACATAATATAATATTGACAAATATAATAGTGCTTAGTTTCTGTTTTTATTTATACCAATGTATCACTGAAAATCCATTTTCAGGATTTAAATGAGAATTCTAATGATGAATTTTCTGGAGGATGTTATGGAATAAGTATAAGGAAGTGAAATATTTTAAGGAAAATTAACTTTTTGTTGATCTGAGAGTTGACTTAGTTCTCCAGGGGAGTAATTTATAAAATTGGTGTTCTACTGCATGTTTGAGTGAAAGAGCGATGAAATATGAAAGATGACCTCCTCCTTTTTCTTTACCCCCTTTCTTTTATTTTGCACCACTTTTTGTTCAAGATGGTTTCTTGTTTCTCTGAGAGAGTGTCTGTGCTACTCTGGCAGGTGCTGTCTGCCCCAGATCTGTCCTGCAAGGGCTTGTGAGCCTTGAGAGGCAGGCAGAACTCTTTCAGTCAGGCAAAATGAAAAACCTGGCCATTTTGGAGTGAAGCAGTTCTGCTTGTGTTGAAATAGGATGAAGCTGTCCAGGTCACTTGACCAAGTGATTTTTCTTCCTGGCCTTCTTCAGAATATGCTGAAAACAGTCATTTGCAGGGAAGCAGATTCATTATCTGAACCCTGGAATGCAAACTTCAGAACCTTTGTGCAAAACACAGAGAAACTTCACCAGCTGTGAACATTCAAAGGCACTGTTCCCTTTCTCTTCCCATCCTCACCCCCAGCATATTTTACCTTTGAGCCAAGAATGTTTGAATATAGAATGAGAAGTAAAGTCCGCTAGCCCTCTAGGAACACTAACTAGATAAAATGTAGGGGGCAAGGGAAAGGGATAACTTGGAAAAAGTAGGGGAAAAGGTAGGATAATTTGATAGCGGAGGGATTCAGCTCTCTGTGTTGCAATACATATTTTAGTGCAGCAGAGCTCTGTAACCTTGGCTTGGTTTTGCTGAGAAAATTGTCCTGAAGGTGTGAGCTACTGTGCAAGATAGGAAAAGAAATACATAGAAGTAAAACTTCTGATACTGCAGTTGTTAGCAGGAAAGGATTTAATGGTAAAAAAAAAGGGTTAAAGTGTAAAAATCCCAAGAATAAAATTGAAAATTAGGTGAAAACTCAGCAGCCTTGATGAGGGGTTAGAGTTAGGGTTAGGATCATAGAGTCCTAAAATAATAGAATCATCTGGTTGGAAAAGGCCTCTGAGATCATCGAGTCCAACTGTACCTGTCCCCTTACTAAACCATGTCCCTGAGAAACTCATCTTTTAAATACCTTCAGGGATGGCAACTCAACCAGCTCCCCGTGCAGCTGTGCCAGTGCCTTACCACTGTTTCAGTGAAGAAATTTTTCCTGATATCTAATCTGAACCTCCCCTGGCACAACTTACAGCCATTTCCTCTCATCCTATCACCTGTCACTTGTGAAAAGAGACCAGCACCCACCAAACTACAGCCTCCTTTGAGGTAGTTATAGACAGTGATGAGGTCTCCCCTCAATCTCCTCTTTTCCAAACTAAACAACCCCAGTTCCCTCAGCTGCTCCTCGTAGGGCCTGTTCTCCAGCCCCTTCACCAGCCTCGTTGCCCTTCGCTAGATGCACCCCAGCACCTCAATGTCCTTCTTGGAGTGAGGGGCCCAGAACTGAACACAGTACTCGAGGTGTGGCCTCACCAGTGCCCAGGACAGGGGCACAATCACCTCCCTGGTCCTGATGGCCACACTGTTTCTGATACAGGCCAAGATGCCATTGGCTCTCTTGGCCACCTGGGCACACTGCTGGCTCATATTCAGCCGGTTGTCAATCAACACCCCCAGGTTCTTCTCTACCAGGCAGCTCTCCAGCCATTCTTCCCCAAGCCTGTAACACTACATGAGGTTGTTGTGTCCCAAGGACTCTGCACTTGGTCTCGTTGAACCTCATCCCATTGGTCTCAGCCCATCGATCCAGCCTGTCCAGATCCCTCTGCAGAGCCTCCCTTCCTTCAAGCAGATCAATAGTTCCACCCAACTTAGTGCCATCTGCAAACTTGCTAAGGGTGCACTCGATCCCTTCATCCAGATCATTGATAAAAATATTGAACAGGACTGGACTCAGCACTGAACCCTGGGCAACACCATTCATGACTGTTTTCCAACTGGATTTAACTCCATTTACAACTACTCTTTGGTCCCAGCCATCCAGACATTTCTTCACCCAGCAGAGGGTGTGCCTTTCCAGGCCATTGGCAGCCAGTTTCTCAGGAAGGATACTGTGAGAAATGGTGTCAAAGACTTCAGCTAAATCCAAGTACACCACATCCACAGCATTTTCCTCATCCATTGAATGGGTAACCTTGTCATAGAAGGAAATCAGATTGGTCTGAGAGGATCTGCATTTCATAAACCCGTGCTGACTGGGCCTCATCGCCTGGTTGTCCTGTGCATGCTGTGTGATACCACTCAAGATGATTTGCTCCGGTACTGAGGTTAGGGGTTAGGTTTAGTGTTAGGGACATTAGGGTTAGGATTAGGGTTCCAGGGAGCAATGAATATCAGCCCTATCTGATGTGACCCATGACTGCTTGGTCAACGAATACGCATTGAATGTCTTATTAAGGTTGTTGAAAATATTAACAGTTCAGTAACTCGTTAATCCCATGTATATACAATGTGTATTAGCTGATAAATAGTTGCACTATATTGTTAAATCAGATATATTCTGATTGCATTGTCTTCTTGCACAAAGTAAAAGGCAGCCAATAAAAGTGACAAATGAGGAAGGATTATATCAGTTTCCCTGGGCTTGGTGCTGCTCCCCCAGCTTAAGCTCATCCATTCTCCTGACATCCCCAACTGCAACCAGTTCCCATCTTCACAGAAGACTCCCTTCCACCCACACACTGTAGCCATCCCTGTGCTACCACTCTAAGCTAATTCGTTCCTAGGTTCCTGGCTTAACACGCTGCAAAAATTATCTTCAACATAAGCATCTACTATCATTAGCTAATTGCATGAGCTTGTGGGGCTTCAACTCAACATTACCATCTAGTTTGCTGCCTCTTGCGTTCCGTTAGTCCTCTGTAATACAACAAGATCAATTACTGGGTAATTTTCTGACCTGAGTGGGATGAACATCCGTTGCCTGAAGATGGAGGTCATACCGCACAGCAGAAGTACAATACGGATTGTGAAACTCCCTTTCCTTATGTGTCTGAGAGGTGTTCCATCTGTTGCTGCAACAGTCCTCTCTGTCATTGACAGAGTTTTTTTCACCTAATATTTCTCCAGAGACTTGCTCCAGGTGGGAAATACCATTCTCCATTGCATTTTTTGGGGTCTGCAAAAAAAGTCTAAAACTTATGTGAGAAAGGGGCATGAATGACAGTCAATGTTGGTAGGAAAAGAGCTGAATTTGAGTAGAAGAAATATGTAGAGGGTTCTAATATCTAAAAAAAGAGGTTCATTCATTTCTAAATATGTTTTTGTGATGACAACTATGTACAAAGTGCACACAGTGGTTGTCTGTGGCCAACTAATTGTCCCTTAGCAATAACTACCAAGCAGTACTTATTTTTAAATATAAAGTACTTTTCTAAATATATGTTATATATTTTTTGTGTATCACTGATTTCTAATAATTAAGTGGAATACTGAAAAAATACCATCTATCTCTCTCAAGACATTTTAGCATATGGTAGATATTTCATACATAAAGGCATTCCTGCCATTGATCTTATATAAATTAGTCCAAGGAATAACCCATAATACAAGAAAAAACAAGCCTAAGAAAAGAAAACAAGAAAATCAGTAAAACTGTAATAGTTCATTCTCACATTTCAGTTCATTCCACAGAGAACTGACATTATTGTTTTTCTGTAGATGCCTCAGGAAAAAAGAGGAGCTTTCTTAGATGTGATGACCCATGTTTTTCTCTTAATTACACCACCGATAAACTTCAGTATCTCCATCAGTTTCAATTACATGTTGTTTACTCTAGGTCTTGAGAACAAAAGGAGCAATTTATCACACTTCACATTTTCTCAGACTTCTGCTTGTCCCTCACTACTCTGGAAAAACATAGACAAATTATTGCATGAAAGAGGGTAAAAGACAGAGGAATTAAGTATGGAATCAATGTCAACTTCTTAAGGAAAAGCAAACCAGATATTTATACATAATACCTAGGATCCTATGTGGGTGGTCAGCTGTACCAGAAGGAAATTATTTTGAGGAGCACAGCTGCATTGGGGCAATGTCACGAATGCATGTTTCTTACATGCTTGTTGTTGCAGTAACATGCATAATAGTTGCTGTTCTTTCATTGTATTTACATTTTCAATACATGGAAAGAAACTCATGGAGTGAGCACTGTAGGTAAGTCTGGTGGGAAATACGTTGCCTGTGAATCCTGGCACAGAGTATGTGTGAGCTCTGAAAAACTCAATAGCGTCAGGCTTTAGTGCATTCTTTGCAGGAAATAACAATCTCTGCAGCCCTTTAAATTCTGGAAGCTCTTTGTGTCCAGGTCTTCTGCTAGATCCAACTCATATTAAGTTGTTGTTCTACAGGAAGAAGCACTCAACACTGTTTCTCTCAAAGAAATATATCTTGGAGAGTAAACTTAAATTTACATGGAAATAAATTGCATGGAATTGTTACCTTAATTACCTCTATCATTATTTCAAAAATTAAGAATCAAAATATTTTCTGTGTAATAGAATTTAATTTCCTTGAGGATTAATCTTTTCCATTTCCAAAGAAAATCCTCTTGTTATGACTGCTTTATATAAAGCACAGCATGTAAATGCTTTTCTCAATTGCTTTTTTTTTTCTCCAACAGGACTTCCAGAGAGATTGTCAGTTCTTGCTCTTTTCTCTGATGGAAAATGATTCTGTGCAATCTGTTTTGCCTACATGTTTCTAGGGCTTTGCTGGACCAGGTACATGGAGAACAATGCTCTTATACTAGAGTTTTGCTTATTATGATTATCTGATCAGATCTTAACAATATTGATAAGAAAAATTTTAGGAAAATCTCACTGGGAAATGGAAAATATATAAATATTCTTAAAGCAGAGGAGCTTCCCTGTTGTGATCTCTCAGCCCTCTGACATCAGAGAGAAGGCTCTCTGTAGTACATCTTAGTAAACCTGCAGAGAAAAGGGAGAAAAAGCACAGACATTATTACTTTGTTTCAGTCTGACCACCATTCAGATTTTGGCACTTCATTTGGTCTGCAGGTGGATAATACTGTCTGTGCCTTTTTCAGCTCTGGAAAAGGAGACTCAATCTGTAGCTTTTCATTCCTCACGTTGTTATGGAGAGATGTGCGACAGTCATCAGCGTATGTTTTGGAAATCAGACAAAGAAGGAATCGATAAGATTGATTATCAAAAGGCAATCTGTCTGAGACCTCAGAGGCAGGTACATTGGTTTGCCCAAAGCCTGACCTCTGTGAAATGTTAAAGTAAAAATTTTGGAAAGTACATAAATGCTCCTCTGATTTTCATCTGAATAGTCAAAATCTAGACCATCTACTGAGGGCCTTAAATCTATCACTTTCATTGTTTTATATATATAAAAAAAGATTTTAGAGAGACTCGAATTGCAATATCATTGTAAAGATGGATAGTAAAAATCTGTTTTATTTTGCATAGTTGAAAACCTATTTGATAGTAAGTAATGGCCAACCAGTAAGACATTATATACTAAGAAGACATAGGGAGTGTCCATTATCAGAGACACTGAGCTACAATTTAAAATGTGATTGGCACAAACCTGTTCTGACTAATATGTATCCTCTTTCCTCAATGCATTGCATTACTTCAGGACATCCCTGAGTCACTGTCATTTAAAAATTTTTAGTATCAAACCCACTAATATTTGAATCTAGTTGATACCATTTGCTTTGACCTGCCTCATATTAATTCAGGAGAATGACAAAGCATTCATGTATGGTAACTTCGCATTGAAGTTTTACTATAAATCAGGGTATCGTCGAGAATAATTTTTTACAGTAGTTGTCAAGATAATGCTTGGTTTAAAAGGCCAATTCACTCAGCACATCAGCTCATTTTTTTTACTGGAAATAGTTTCATGGTGGTATCCAAAGAATTATACATTAATGCTTAACTACCTGTAGCTTAAACCAATAAAGGACTTGGAAGTCAACAACTTAGAAGCTTCAGTGTCTACTGCTTAAACTGTAATACTTGCAGCGGAAATCTGAGTCAGGTTGCCTTCTGTGGGACACAGAGAAGAAAGAGCCTTGTTCCCTAATCCAGAAGACCGCGTATGTCTAGGATCTCTCTAGCAGGACACAAAGCATCAGCGGAATTTCTCTGACATCTGATGACCTCTGTCCATGTGTAGACCTTGAATATCCTTTCTCTGAAATAGGGATTACTAGTCATCGTTTGAAAGGAATTTCTGGTTCTTGTTCTTTTGGAGTATGAGGCATTAGCATCTTGCTTAGAAGAGCCTAAATGTCTTTTTAGAAAAATGTAACCAAATGTTTGTTTTATGAGAAGCGTGATCTCATTGGTATAATGGGCATGTTCCAATAGTACTGATAAGAATTCTGGTCTCAGGAACTAGAGAAGGGGGCTTGGGACAGCTAAGTAGAATGCGGCTTAATAACAGTGATTGAATTTATAGGTCACAATTCGGGACTTGGATGCTTTGATTCCATCTGACTTCTCATCTGAAGGACCAAGTTCCTTGCTGAATGAATAGTCTGTAATCTGTAAAATGAACTTTTCAAGATCTGCTCAAGTAACCTTTTGAGTTCAGAAGTAAATTTGTGATTAGCACAAATTCTGGTTTTGTTTAATCAAATATTAAATATTTAAAAAATACCTTAGTTAAACTTGCGACTCCTTTGAAGAATTATTTTTAAGATGCTCCTCTGTCTTTTACCCTAGGTTCTTTTGATTTTTTTCCTAGTTAAAATTTCAAATTCCTTAAAATAAGTACAGGTCATAAATTTGATAAGCTGTCGCTATACTGCAGCATTGATTGCTGGTGATAATCTCATTGGTTTTAGAGTGACTTCCAGTTCATGCTATACCTAAGTCTGTTTTGATTAGATGATTTAGGACAGGACAGGATAGAGGATAAAACTAAATATGGAATGACAGCTTAAAAAACCAGAGTCCCATTAAACGCAGGCCTACCTAAATGAGCATCTCTTTTTTCATGCTGCAATTACCCTTTGCTGTGCATTAGCATCTCCATTCAGTAAACTCTTGTTGAAAAATTGTGAAAGGTTTGACAGATGAGTTGCTGAGGTAATTACTTAGTTCCCTTCCATCTCACTAGATTTTGTCTGATAAATGAAGGCTGGAATTCCGATTTCAACTTTCCTAACCTCAGTAGCTCAATCAATTACAGCAAAATGTCAATATATATATTTTTCCAGAGTCTGGCAATTTAAGACTTCATCCTTGCAGTTGTTTATTGTTTAGGTCAAGGAATAGCGTATGTATGATAAATCTATCCAGTCAGAGATGAACAGGAAATGTAACTTAAAGGACAAGTGCATTTGTAGCTGATGGTTTTACATCTACTGAATACTAACTGAATCATCTTTTTAAGCAACTACTAAGTATAAAATGAAAGCTAAAAGGGCAAATTATTGCTTTGTATAGTATCTCACAAACAACAATAAGGACACAGAAGATCTTCTTCCATGACAGAAAGCTGACTGACAGTGTTTCCACAAGAATATGTGGGTTTAGAAATTGAAACAAAAAATTGGAAGATTTTAAAATAGTGAGATAACTCGATATTTTTCAATGGAGATAGGAGGTCAAAAGACCTAGAAAGAAAACTGGTATATTTGTAAAAGGCTCTACATGGTGTTGTCACTTGCAGTAGTGGAGGACTTGATTGTGCCTTATTATCTAGACTCTTGTCTTGTATTCTTTCTGTACAATCATATTCCTGTAAATAAAGGATCTGATACCAAATAGGTGAATTTTTGGGCTATTATACTATAGCTGAGTGTGAATGTTCAGATATAATGCAGATGATCTGATTTTTACATTTAGATTTAGGTCTCAGTTTTAATTCTTACTGGTTTATACATGAGCATAAAAAGCAACATTTTTAGAGCTGAATTCCAGCACACACACTGTTTTTAATTTAAGGTTTTTCACTAGCAAGAAAAAGATGAAAATTGTTCATCTAGTAAGATGATATGATCAATTATATAATATTTAAAATTTATTGATACCTTATACAGAGCTAATAACACTACTCTAGACTGTCAGATATTAATGGCATTAATCAAAATTTGAGTCTTCTATAACTTAAATCAATGGATGTGACTGTGGTTTATACTTCATATATGTCTGTAAGTAAGTAACTGATAGATATGTGTGCAGGTAAAGCAGAAATGGTGACCAAGTTAAATGCAAGAAAAAGGCAACAGACTGAGAAGTGAAAGAGGATGTCACCTTTTTAAAAACGTAATAGTCTTATTTTCCTCAGTTTATGGTAGTTTTTTTGGAGACTTAAAGGCATTACTTCTGAAAGGGAATTTACCAACTTGTATCCTGTCAGCAACTTTGAAAATATTATTTTTGTTTTTATTAAGAAATGCTTTCTGGAGAAAGCAAGAAGATTCAAAGAGAAACTGTGCGTCAGTGACACCTTCAAAGGGATGGACCTAGGAGAAACTTTTCTTTCAAGGTGACAAAAAGATGAGTGGATTTCTTTCAAATCTCTTCTTATCTGCCTCAGGATACCTGTTGCAGCTTTCAACAAGTTTCTATAGCTTTTTAAATTATTCGTTATTTTTCAAATGTGTAACAGATTCTTCATGAATCGGCACTTGCACATAGCTCTCTTTGGGGATTTCTTTGGCTATTGATCCCCAGATTTGCAGACATGGAGGAACCAAGGTTAAGCACAAAGGAGGGAGCACTGGAGAAAGTTACGATGTCCTTTACAGGTAATGAATATTTTTACTTCCTAATATATAACAACTGAATATTCACTTCTTATTAATATTATTTTGATAATTACCCACTCTTTTTGTATGTGGCACAATATTGTCCTCTAATGTGTGTGTGTGTATGCACACGCACTTGCCCTGCAGAATATTCTCTTAAGAACTCAGCCTTCTAAAAAGCTCTATAGCTGCCACTGCTTTCAAGAGACTAATCTACCATCAGCAGGAACTGCTGGACCTATGCCTCACCTGGATGAGAGGATGATGCACATACTTGATTGGATACTCTTTTTCTCATCTCTCAGCCAGCTGATGCCTTGCTTTTACCCATTTCTATGTCCCACCACAAGAGAGCTCTTATGTTAATCAGGGAAATACATTCAACTCCGTTGGTAATATTGGAATAAGAAAACTGTCTGAAGGAACCCAATGTTGAAGGGATGGGTAGGGTTTGCCTAACTGGCTTTTTTCTGGTATTCTTTCAAAAAACATACACTCAAACATAAACATAATAAAAAGTTCTCAAACTGCCAATGACTTTAATATTGACCATCTATAAACCATGAATACTTGTTCCTATTTATTTAATGTTCTTACGGAACAATTACTTTATTCTTCTGCAACAAGGACAATGCCTCATATTTACCTGTCATCTTTTTGTTAAAAATTTAATTATTTCACTATCTTCGGGTCAGTTGTTGAGGGCTTGTCTACAGGATTTTCTAGCGTTAAAATTGTGATATATTTGTATAATAGAGTAACATAGATACTTAATAAGTAATTTTAAATATTAAAATGAACTATTACTACTCCCTTAAAGACTGACACTGAGTATGTATGTTTATGTTTTTTTAAATGATCAATTTTTTTCCTTCTCTTTCAAATTCCTTATTGGTTAAAGGAAAGGTTTTTAAGAAAGGTGACAGTAAAAATAAGCATAGCTTCTCAGAATTAATATAATAACACAATATCGCAAATGGTACATATTTGAACTATTAATACTTTGGTCTAAAAATTCATTAAGCTTAGTCCTTGAGATTACAATTTTCTCTTGCATAAGTGGCTTGTACTATAGTCTGAAATAAACAAAAGAGGAGTGTAGGTGTGTTTCATCACATACTGTGGGCCCCAATGGGTCAAATTCATTGCCTACTATCAAATGTCTTTTATTGAAGTATGATGTGAGTTTGATTTATTTTTATTAAAATATTTTTTCATCATACCGGTAAGATCTGTTGAAAGTCACCTGTGATTTTCCATATAGGCTGCCAAACACTGAAGAGATTTTTCTCAAAAGGGGTAGCTTTTCTTGTTATTGCTGAAGGTTGAATTGGAAAGGGTGTCTGCTCCTGTCCTTTTCTGCCTGTTCCTGCGCTCATCCGGAAGAGAGTAAGATTTGAGCTACTGTTAGACATGGAAGAGGGAAAGGCAACACCAATCCATGTTCAATGAGAGTCTTGAACACTAACAATAAACTCACTGAGAATATCTTTACCAAGTAAGACTTGAGTAGTTTCCTACCTTCGAGGAAGCAGAGCAGGGATTGCTGAACCAAGCTAATGCACCAACGGAAGTCATTACATCATTGCCACTGATAATATTTTACACTAGCATAAATGTTTAAGTTTGCTGTCTCTAGGTGCTGAAAATAGATGTAAATATAAATAGATTTAGGGAAAACTAGTATGATAACACTTGACAAATTGTACCTTTAGCCACCAGAGTAAACCCACTTAAAATTAATTCTATAATTTTGTTTCTTGAAGGGTATTGCTTTCTTTCAAATCTCCACATATGAGTAATGCTAGCCAGAAAATAATTTTAAAGAGTCAGAAAATCCACCGGTTGGATTTACAGTGTTTTAAAACTTGACACTAGTTCTTTCTGATCAAGGATCGTTCTTTAATTCCTTCAGTCACTCATCAGTCTTCTTGTTGGCAATAATGTCTGCTGCGGGTGTGCTGAGCATGCTGAGTTCTGATACTATTACTAGGAGTTTTGAGTGGCCAGTCTTCAAACTTCCTGAGTTATTAGAGCTAGACTCTAGCCTGACTTGGGACATCTCTAGCTACTGATCAGTGCAAAAACCTCTGGAACCATTTGTATTCAGAAAGCTTTGGGTTAGCCTCCAAATGGATGAGATGCATACACATCATTAGTACAAGTCCTCCTCCCTGGATCTGTTCCCACAATTTCATGACAATCTGAATTTTATCCATTGCTGTATGACAGTCCATACAATGCTGCTGTGTGGCTATCCATTGCTGTGCTGTAAGCCACTCTGCTTCACTGCTTCCTGGGATTTCCTATGCAATTCAACTTCCATCTTCTTGGCATATCTTCATGTGCTGAATATACTGCTGTCATGTAGATTGTAGTAATACCAAGACAAGTTTCTAAGGATGTATTTACACTGCATAGCTTATGTTAGATATTTAAGGTATCACAGTATCACAGTATCATAAGGTTGGAAAGGACCTCTGAGATCATCAAGTCTAACCTATACCCCAACACTAACACCAACACCAACACCAACCATCATCTAAATCATGGCACTCAGTGCCTCATCCAGTCTTCCCTTAAACACCTCCAGGGACGGCGACTCCACCACCTCCCTTGTCAGCGCATTCCAATGGCCAATCACTCTTTCAGTGAAGAACTTTTTCCTAACATCAAGCCTAAACTTTCCCTGTTGAACTGTATCTAAACTAAAAGCTTAGCCTCCCAGAGACTTGATTAATTCAATGCAGAGGGAAAGGCTTTTATCAATATCAGTTCAGGGTAGACTCTCTACTTGGGAAGACCCTGTCTCTTGCTCTGACTGTAACATTAGCCTTGTCCTTAGGGTTAATTAGTGGTAATGACACTTTTTCTTTCCTGTGGTGCCTAGAACACTGGAAGATTTGTCAGCAATTTCGACGTAATACATAAAAATTGCCTAAGTCAGTGGTCATTAATGGTACATATTGTAACAGTATACAAGTCTATATTTCTATTAGAACTGCAAGGGGTCTAAATATGCCTGAATAACAATAGCATGTGCCAAGTTAATGTTTCCCAAGCATATTACACCTTTTTTTTTTTTTTTTTTTTTTTTTGCCAGGGTAGCTTTCATAACTGCAACAGTTACCGTCTTCTACTTTCTAACAGCACAATTTTTGACTCTAATATGTTATGATCTTTTATTCCCAGCTAACTAACACAGTATAGTCAGTATTAGTTCTGTATGAACTAATGCTACATTACAGTCTCCTACAGTACAAATTTTGCTGTCAGATACTGATGAATACTGATTGTCAAACATGTCATTAAATTCAGTACCTATCTCATGTAACTTGAATATAAATGTGATATCTAAATCTAAACTTTTCAGAACTATTTCATTACTCTCAGCAGTGCTCTTAACATCAGGGAGCAGAATACTTGATATGTAAAGGAATTAACAAATACATACTTCTCCTGCATATTATCTTTCAGTGAAAGGTTTTCTTTCTTCAGATAGTTGCTTTGGAAGTTAAAGCTTCATGAAGACCCAGTCTATTCCATTAGTTAGATCCGTGAAGTTTGAACATGAATCAGTTTCTGTCTTTACAGGGAGGACATTCTTTCTGTCAGGCAAAGTACACATTTCAGTGTCAAGCTTGACATTCTTCTTTGAGCCCTTTGACATGTTGAATAACATAGAAGTCAGTCTGAAGCACGTAAAGTGTCTTTTAAATTTTCATAGCAGAACTGGTTTATATCTTGTAGTCAAAATGATCCTGCCAAATCCAGCTATGATTGTCACCAATAAAAACTCAAAACTAATACAGAATCATAAAGCGATACCCAGTGAGATGACTGTTAATGTTCACCTTTCGTTTTATTTGTAGCCTAAAATGTGATACAAAAAGTCAGCATGTATATGTCAAATATGACATGTTTATCACACTATCAATTAGAAAATAGGTATTTCTAGGGGGATTCACTCCTTAATCCACCTTACTTATTAAAATTGAAAAAAGATACCTGTCCCACTATAATGGAAGTAATGGACATGCCATGTGTATTTGAGTCACACATGGAGTAGTCTGTTTTAGGATTTGAGAGCAGAGAAGGCAAAGCAAAAAGTGAGAGATCTCACATTCACTCTCACAGCTTTAACATAAGCTGAGTGTTTAAACTTTTAGACATTAATTGATTGTTCCTTTCCTAATGAACCTTTCTATGCCCTTTCTATCATCTAATTGTCTCTGCCTAACTTATTTGAGGCTAATGCACTAACGTAGGAAAAAAGTAACTCTTCTAAACTCTTCCAGCTTCTCAGAATGGTGATTTTGAGGAACATTGTACTCTCGAAGAAACAGTAGAGGAAGAATGAGAAAACAAAAAACTAACAATTTGCTAGTGTTCCAAACGAAACTGAAGGATACCTACAGGGAGGTTGCTGTCACTCTGTTGTTTCCTTGAGCAGGTTGTTATTTTTCACTATTTACCACTGTATTTCTTAACTTCCAAAACTTTCGCTGTGTGACACAAGAAATGACACTTCTCATGGCAGTGTCAGCATTAGTACATATTAAGTGTTGGCATACACAGTTAAGTGCTTGTCATGCTTTTTGAGTTGGATATGTGACTTCTGAGTTCATGCTAAGCACCATGTTAGACTAGGCATATAGCATGTGTTTTCTTACACATGGAAAGAATACATATAAAAAAGAAGTTATTTAGAGTGGAGTCTGCTGCTGTTAATGGAAAAGACCTACACTGTTGTGAAGTTTACCTGAAAAATTTCTCCTAACCTTACAACATATCCAACAACAATCTTTCTATACGCTCAGAAAAATACCGTGTTCGGTTGGAGAGGGTTTGAGAGCGTTTATTTGAAAATACAAAGCATTCCACATTTTAGTGAATGAAACTTTGCGAACTCAGGAAGCCTGGAGATTACGCATATACCTAGATACGTTAATGTAGGAAATGCATTAACACCAAAGCCTGAAAGACACTTAGTTCTCTCTACCACTGGGATATTATAACTGAACTGTTAACTTTTGAATTCTCAGATAGATCAATTTTTTTAAGAAGCCTATTTATTCTTATAAAATAATTTTACTTTAGTAGCATCAAATATTTTGGGTAATCTAGTTTTATGATGTACACATGTACAATTTTAAGATAAAGCATGCAAGAAGTCCTGTTACTAAAATCCAGTTATATTTAAAATAACAGAAGTGATGTTAACATGCAGACAGATTGCAGTATGTAAAAGAAGATAAAGTGGAAAACAGAGAAGAAAATATTAATCCACTCTTAATAGATAATGCCAAAATTCCACGGCAAGTCCTCTGGTTTTCAGGGTTACTTGTATCTGACTTTCTCTCGCTTGTCTTCGTTATTGTACTTGGTCAAGGAAATGATGAGAGACAAGGAGTGATCATGGGGTGAGAAACCATTGAACTTTTGCAGCATAGCCTTTCACATTTGCAATTTTCTAGGTTTCTTTGGAACACCAAATAAAATCACTATACTGGTGTTGTATTCATGCTGTAGTAAATTTCCACGGTCCAACCCTAACATCTGTAAGGGAAGATACCATCCTGAAGACCCTCCTTGGCCTGTATTTCCCTTATTGTTTCAGTAGCAACCACTCTGTTTGGCAAAGAATAATGACTTTTGCCAAATGGAAATTTGTGGGATCAGGAAATGGAAGAACAGGTTGTGTTGCAGTTACCGCTGCCAACCAGAAAAGGGGAAGCAGGACACTTGATGAGAACAATCCTTTACTAACTGTTGGGTTAGAACTAACTACGATTTTATGATGATCTGTGAACAACTGTAGAAGAAATTTACCTGGTTGATCTGATTTTGCCGCTTAACCCATTTTTCCTCATTTTTTTAATGAGAAACTGCATGGAAGCATCTTACAGACCAAAAGCAGCCTTTATCCTGGACAGCACTACTTTATCATGGCTTATACAAATCTCCATTTGTATCACAGGAGACAAATGTTGATGCTCATGCTTCTTTTCTATGGGTATTCTTGGTTTAGGATGATAGCAAAGCAACAATGGCAGGAAAAGATGAAAGAAGATACACCATTTTAATGGAGTTTTAGTTAGAGTAACAAATAACTTCTGTGGGTTTCTAATGCTGTGTTAATTAGAAGTATAGGATGTGTGAACCAATAATACAAACATAAACAGGCGTATGCATGCATGCACTCACACAGAGGTTAATCTGAGAGATATTACTGTTAGAGGTTCAAGTTTTCTTCTCCTTTGTAGAATTTTTTTCTTCTATTCTATTTTCAGATCGCAGCTCTTTTAATTCAAGTAGAATATTCACTTCGTTATGCGAAACCTATTTTTTTCAGTGATGAGACTATTTTTTTAAAAAAACATATTTACAAGAGAAAAATGGAAATAATTTGACTACACAAAATCCTATTATTAACATCTTTATTTTATAAATTTTGAAATTATCTAAGCTTTGTATTTATTATAATTTAAGTCCAGAAGGAAAAAGTGAAAGATTAGTTACATAAAATTCCGAGACAGTTTAATGGGGTGGAGGTTGCCATGAAATGCCTAAAGAAATTTAAATATGGAAGAAATTCTGTTTTCAATCACAGATATAGAGTTTGCCAGTTCTTTGTTGTTATTGTACATTGATATGTGAAGAGTATGAAAGATTTCTCAAAGGTTCCTCCTTAAATGGGACAAGTAAAAATCCACTCCAGATTTTCTTACTCCATAGAAGCAGAAAGTTACTTTTCTTGTATTGCTGTTTACACTTGAGATCAAGACTGACTACCAGAAGAGACAGAGAACTAATTGAGAGTTAGAAAATTTATCCTGCAGATATGGAATAATTCTGGAAATGTTTTAGACTGCTGCATTCAAGATTTTAGCTTCTAAATCATAATGCTGTAACTACATCCATACTTTCTGGTATATGTCAAATGTCACAGGAGATTTTACCTCTTGCTAGAGCCATAACATTCAGTTACAGGATTCTGACATTTGCAAACTTGACTTCTGTAGTACTCTTTTAGTGAAAAACACTAAGCCTACTCAGAAACTTTTGATGTCTGTAAGGCTTAATGACAGATTTCTGATCTTGACTATGCTTGACATTTCATCCGAGAAAAAATTTCAGATCAAGACTTATCCTTTGAGTGTCCAGAAATCATTTTTACTTGGAGAAATCTAATTTTGATGTCTATAAGAAGAAATACTGCTTGGCCTTTTCAGGCTAGTAAAAAGTTAAAATTTCAAGCTTTGAAGTGTTTGTAGATTTGAAAAAGTAAAAGAAGAAAAATAATCATTCTACAGATTTATGAGTGGAAAAAACAATCTCTCTTTTTATGTTCTTGAGCTTTCGGGTATTCAGACAAAGACAACTTCTCTATTCACAACACAAATATTTTCAATGAGCACTCTGTCTAAATTTCTCTGTGAGTCGTATGTTAATGCTTGGTCAGACTGTACCAAAGTTTCTTGGTCTTTTATAGTTGATCATCACAACATAATTCTGAGCTCAATAACTAAATACAGGTAACAAAAGAGGGAAGCGAGACAGTCAAACCAGTTTGTCATGGGTAATTTTCTGGAGCTGAAGCGTGAGAGTACCTCCACGTAGCATTGTATTGTGCTCTGTGGACGTAGCCCTTCATTTCTGACATAGCCTTTTACCTTCTCCTCTGACTGCCCTGTGTGTGTCCCTTCTCAAACATCACCCACAAGGATCTATTTTTCTAAAAGCATTGAAGAGCTTTATATTGTGTAAAATTTTCCAACTTACTAGTGTCAGAGGGGTTTGATACAGCCTCAAGCATTGTCTTCTAAATTGAACATTTTAACAAAAACCAAATTGTACATTTTAACCAAAGCATCAAAAATACAGGGAAAAATTAATATTGCATTTCTACTGACATAGTTTACAACAACTTTAAAATTTCAGCAAGACTAAGACTAATAAATAAGTTACTAAGACTGGTAAATAAGACTCGTCAATAAGACTAATAAATAAGTTTGACTAGTACGTTGTTTAGTTAGAGCACCATAAAAATTTGCTGAGGCTAAATATTAAATGTTCAAATGGCTGATAGCAACATCTTTGCCACCTGAAGTCAATATCTTGTTATCAAAAAAATCTTATATTTGGGTTACAGGTGGCCATATTAGCAACATTTGGATCCTCATGGATTTTTAGTTTTTTGAAGGTGAGATATGAAAATGCACTCAAGCTTAAAAAGAGATTCAGCAAAAATGAAAACAGAAAAAATCCAGATATAAAAGGACGACATTACTTTATATTTAACTTTGAGAATCACTCTAACTGCTAAAGAACAGAACTGTTGATTAAGGAAGGTATTTCAGAAAATTACTGAAAAGCTGTAAGCCCTTATTCCCCTACAGTGCCCACGAACATTTCCAGGATAATAAATCCTTAAACATAGTGAAAGTGATGCATTAGAGAGTGTCAAAATTATCATTTGTCCCAGACAAGCTGGTAGTGAGTATGCATATGTTATTAGTATGTGGTCTGATACAATCTGTGAAAAATGACTTTGAGAGCAGAGTCACTCCATTAAAACATTTTAAAATGATTTTTTTCTGTGCTCTGGATGACAAGGGCAGATTTTGGATCATTAAAAGGCTTCAAGAAAGAAAACAGTTGAGCAAAAGGTAGTAATATGGTGTTTGTACTAGAAATAGTGATAAGAAAAGATTCTCTTTTATTCTAAAGAAGATCTCACTATGGCCAACAGTGTTGTACAAAAATATTGAGCATCTAGCCAATTTAATCCCAAATTTGATGCTAGTCATAATAACAAATAAATGTAATAATTACCATATACAGAGTCAGACGAGAAAGCACAGGATTCTTTGACAGTAGGCTAAGTCTTTTTTTTTTAATTCACACAAATATAAAATTAACACAAGCCTTTTGATATGGATTATTTTCCCTTTCTTATACAGAAGTAGAGAAAAGACATTTCTTATGCACACTCTGAGCCGTGGCCCAGTTTATCCATATATTCAATTGGAACATAATAAGGTTTGTTTCCAAGATCATCTATTTCACAGGTCCACAAAGGAAAAAGGAAGGAAGGAAAATGGTTGATGGCAGGCTTGGACAAAGTTGTTATTATGAATGGATTATTTTCTGAAAACTGTGCTTTAAAGAGTAGTGAAATTATTAGTATACATACAGCTTCAATAGATCCAGGAAAGAAAGACCAAAACAGAGAACTTTAAACATATATTTTTCAAATTTAGCCAAATATACTTGAAAGGAATTCACAGCAAAAGGAAATGAAAACTTTGCTTTGGACTGAATTAAACACTTAATTGAAATCTTGTTTCCACCCCTTTTATTCCATCGAGATGAAATTAGACTTTCAGTTTCAGATTGACCAGAAAGTCATAAATACACTTTTTTTCACGTTCTTTTCATGAAACAAGTTGCTGCCTGAACTGATAATACCCAGATTTCTATCTCTACTGTGTCCGCTCTTGAAGCAGCAGATTTAGAGCTGTTGATCCATGAGGAGACAAGTCACAGTGAAAAACATCATTGACTCATCTCATAAGCTCTGCTGGGCTTGTTCAGCACAGATGTTTGTGTTAACATCATGGCATTAAATATCAGAGAAGAAGGAGGAAAAGCTTGCTGGGAAGAGACCAGAACACTAGCAGATGTCTGGAGTATGGCAAGGCAAGGCTACAACAGAGTTTCAGCATCAGGGGAGAAGCAAGGAAGCTGCAGGAATGAAGGGAGCCGGTGAGGAAGCAGCACTCGGTCAGAGGGCCAAGGCAAGGCATGCAGCAATCAGGCTGGCTCCTAAAAGATTTGGAGCTGCTGATCTGCAAGAAGCAGCTGGAGGTGAGGTAACAGCTGCTCCATGACAGAGGGCAGATATCCATCAAAACTAACAACTTACAGAACTAATTAAATTCCCAGCTGTTTTAGCCAAAAGAATAACAACATTAATTAGGATGGGTTATTTTCCCCATCTCCACCGGTCAGAGGGCCCTGCCCTTTTGTTTTGCATTCAGACTGCACTGTTTGAAACCATTTCTGTTATCTCAGGAGGAAATCATTGAAAATAAACACTTTCAGAAGAGGAGTCTAGAAGCCTGATGTTATGACATACCATGCCAGGAGAGGGTTCAGAATTTCCTATGCCCAAAGAATCCTGGTCTCAGCAATCCCATACAAATATGTCTGTGCCTTGGCATACTTTTTTTTAAAAAAAAAAGAAAGAGAAACAAGTCGAATTGGAGATAATGGGAGGGTTACTTTCTATCTAATTTTGAGGTAGTGTATAGCCAAAAATTACAGGAACAAGGTCATGATCTCATGGAGCAATGCATCATAACTCTTAGGTTATGGAGTACTACTGCTATTTGCTTGCTCATATTTGGCTCAAGGATACTTGCATTTTTATCTGCATGGGAGCATAGCTTCAAGAGGAGAGTACTCACTGTGTGTGTTAGCCAAAAACCTAGTTGTTCAAGCAGTAATCTGTTAACAGGTTTGGAAAATGCTCCCCTCTAACGTCATCTGCAGGCTGAGATAGACACAAAACCCAGCTTTTCAAGTTATAGATCTGTCAAGATTTATCACAAGAAGAACACGGACCTTGATCCTCAGTTAGGCTGGCTGTTCTGAATGGGCAGTTTTTACACTGGTTCTTAGCAGAAATCTGCATGTTGTGCAAGGAGGTATCTAAGGAGTTTTTGAGGGTTTAATCTTATAAAAATTTGCTTAACTTTAAAATACCGTACATTTTGTTTGTTCCTTTTTGAGGTGTGGGCTCTCAGGAATTCATTTCCAAACTTTGGTATTATTTTTAGGCTTCTAGCCTAAGCTAAGGACTATTGCCTATGAACTACTCAGAGGATAAACTCTGAATCTCTGTATACAAAAATATATTTCAATATTTAATGATGCACAACGCATAATTGTGTTATTGTCTTTCCCTCAGAAGTTTATTCCATCAAAATTAACAGATACAATTGAATCATGAAGGATCTTTTATTTTCCTATGCCAAAAAACCCCAACATTTTTTGCATGAACCATTTTTACATTTCAGATTAGTGATTTATAGCTGGTTTCTGTTCAGGTTTCACAGTTCATGCCTAGAAATGAATTATTTTTCATAGATAACACTAATAGTACATTCATTGAGTTTATACAGGGTACAAGGCTTATAATAGACATAAAGCATGTTCATGGTTATCTGATATTTGCTTTGGAGCTGATGAGTCAGTATTAGCCATGAATTCAGTCTGTCTTAATTAATCTTAATTTCTTGGTCTTCATCACACCCTCACTTTACAATTCATATGTAAATTGTCAGATTGTGAGTGGCTTTTCTGCTCATGTTCAATCACAACCCCGTGATATAAAAGAACCAGAAGTTTTGAACAGAAGTAGCATACTTCAGGGATTGCCTGACTCCTGATTTTTTTTTCTGTAGTTATAAAATAATTTAAATTTAGTACATGAGAGGCATACCAAAAAGCCTAAAATAGCCTGTGGTAGGTCTAAAATATAGGACCTTAAGAACTGTGTAATATATTTTTCATTTATTATGTCCTCCTTGTTGAGCTATTTTATTAAAGAAGAGCTAAGCAATCTTTGTTTGTATATATTGCAATTTGAAAAGATGACAGGATATTGAAGCAGTACAATGCAATTCACAGACATTAGAAGCATGAAGAAACTGAAGATATGAAACTAATCCATCTTAGAGCTGCTTTAATTCTATAATACTAATCAGGTGGATTCCATTTAGGTGAAAGTGTAATACCAAGCTCAGATTTTGTTAAAAAGAAAATTCAATTTAATTAATTATTCTGTTCTACCAGTTTATCTTCATGATGCATAGACATTAAAGATGCCATGAAATTATAGCATATCAATATCAGTGTGAAGCTATTTACATCTACCCTGTGCTTTGATTGCAGTATAGGATACACAAATCTAGCATGCTCAAGATTTGATGAGTAACCTCTTTATTATGCCCATTGACTAGCATTAAATTAGAACATAACACCCCTGGCTGTACACTACAGCTGCATGAACATAAAATTAATTTCTTTCATCGGTATATTACAATTAATGGCATGTGAATTCATAATGAACAAATACTTCTTATGCCCAAGATATTGATCAACAGTTCAGAACAGAAACGGTACCAGCTTATCTAGGTACCCTTGGAATGAGTGGCAATTTTGGATAGGCTAGTAAGGGGCAGTTAGAAGACGAGATGACAAAATCATTATCTTTTATATATATCATCTTATTTGACATCTCCATAATAGCAAAGCTTTTACAATTATATTTAGAGTTGGGTTTTTTGATGTGTTCAAGTGTCCTAGGAACCTCCAGGGCCTTTTGTTCTCTGCTTTCCTTTGTGTCTTGTGACCCATTCAGCTAGGTCAAAGGACCAAGTTCAGCCATTCTCTAGGCTTTATAAATAGGGCTTGGAGGCCTGACAGTGGTTTTGTGTCATATTGCCATGCTTCAAGATGCATAGCTCTAACCACTTGTGTAGCATCTGTTCTGATAGTAGCTGAGCACATCTTAGATATTAATAACGGTTATTCAAAAGACACCTCTCTCTAGAAGAAACAGAACAGGAATATAACTGAGGTCTGGAAGGGCCTACTGAACCATATGCCCCAACTGATTGCACAATCTAGGAATAGCTATCATTCCCCTCTGGCATTCTTAACATTTATTTTCTGACTGGTTTATTTTATCAACCAGTATTATGAAGTACTTATAAATGGGAGCATACACTCCTTCAGACACATAATGTTTCGTTCATCTAAATGGCAAGATGGTTTATCAAGTTCTACTAATTGCACAGTCTGTGTACAAAATCGAGGCAAATCACTGGCTTCTAATATTTTTTGTATTAGGCAAACACAATATGAAATAGCTTTACTTCCAGCGAATGTGCAGGCGATCTCTCTATTTAAACTGAAATTGTCTGTCCTGTGCAGAGAATTTGCAGGCTTGGAATGAAGCTTTTCAGGTCCTAGAAAAGTGTCATGGAGAGCTCCTTCAATGAGCACAGTGTTCAAAGCAATGAGACTGGAAGAACTGTCTGAAAAACAGGTTAACTTCTATATAGCAATTTTTTCTTGTCTTTGTCTTCTGCTGAAAGAGAGATGTCAAATAGAGGAATTAGCAAGAAGGATGAAAAATTACAGAATCACAGAATGGTCTAGGTTGGAAGGGAGCTATGGAGATCATCTAGTCCTACCCTCCAGCTAAAGCAGGTTCACCTAGAGCAAGTCGCACAGGAACACATCCAGGCAAGTTCTGAATATCTCCAGAGAAGGAGATTCCACAGGTTCTCTGGGTAGACTATTCCTCTGCTCCATCACCCTGAAAGTAAAGAATTTTTCCATCATGTTCAGGTGTAACTTCCTATTTTCCATTTTGTACCTGTTGTTCTTTATCCTGTTGCTGAACACTACTGAAAAGAGTTTGTCCCCATCCTCCTGACACCTACCCTGTAGATATTTATAAGCATTGATAAGAACCCTTCTCAGTCTTCCCTTTTCTGAGCTAAGCAGACAGAACTCACTCAGCCTTTCCTCATAAAAGAGATGTTCCTGTCCCTTCATCATCTTCAGGGTCCTCTGCTGGACTCTCTCCAGTGGTTCCTTGTCTTGAACTGGGGAACCCAGATCTGGACACGGTACCCTAGATGCAGCCTCACTAGGGCAGAGTAGAGGATAACCTTCTCATCCTACTAGCCACACTCTTCTTAATGCACCCAGGGGTACCACTGGCCTTCTTAGCCACAAGGGCCCGTTGCTGGCTCATCCTCAAGGACTCTCAGGTTCTTCTCTGTAGAGCTGCTTTCCAGCCAGTCAAACCCAAATCAGTTCTGGTGCATGGGGTTATTACTCCCTAGATGCAGAACTTTGCACTTTCCTTTGTTGAACTTCATTAGGTTTCTCTCCGCCCAACTCTCTAATCTGTCCAGATCTCACTGAATGTAAAAGATAGCCTGATCACAAGGCAATAATGAGTGTGTCTCTTCTGTAGTTTATTTAAAGGTTGCTTCCAGACTGATATTTTTTAAAAAAGTCATCATTTTTATATTCAACACTATATCTAAAAGCTATGTTTGTGTAATCAATGTTTTCCAATTTGCAATAATATATCACTTTAATTCAGCACTGATAAGAAAGACAATTTGAAACTGCGCACGAGTAAACTTAAAAAATCAAAGAACGATGACTGCTCCTGATGTTTGCTCATCTTGCATAAAATTGTTGTTCCTAAACAATATAGAATGATACCAATCTAATCAACTGAATCTTGTTTAAAAAAATCAGCACCTATTTTTATTTGTATTTGATTAGCTGTGACTTATCAAAGTGTTTTGGCTTGCGTCTAGCTGGTTCCATTTCATCCTTCAATGGATACACATATTGTGCTTGTGTTATGTAAGATCTTGTCAAGATTTTTCTATATTAAATATTATGAATTCTTGTTTATACACCCTCAACAATGTTATACTTTCAAAGCTTCAAAGATATATTCAGAGATCTTTTTCAAGATCACTTTTTTCACAAAGAGCCAGAAAATTGAAATTTTCCTATGACTACTTTAAAATCTTTCACTCAGTATGCCACTAAAGAGAATGTCGTGGCTTTAAAGACCATAAACAAAATTTTGCTTCTACTTAATGAAAAGTAATTGCCTTGTATAGAATTGAAAGAAGGAACAGAAAATCAGCTGGTAAACTCTCACTAAGGAACACTCATTTTAATGTTATCAGACATAGAAAACAAAGAGTTTCTTTTTGGTTATGAAATATTTAAACTTGCAACAGCACTACATGTGGCCAAACAAACTAACCAATTTAAGGTATAAAAATAGTAAAATAAATCAAGCTGTAGACTCCCTTAAAATATTGCAGTTGCAGCTGTAAGTGACAGCTCTCAAATAGACTGATTTCTTTCTGGATCTCTAATCTTTGTAAACCAAATGAATCACACTGCTTAACAAGACTATCATTTATTGCTATGTACAGAGGAATTTCTTGACAACTTTAAGATTAAAGAAATTTGCACACCTGGATCCTCATTACTGTGCTCAGGTGCTTATTCTCTAAGCTTTAATTCATTTATTTCATTCATTTCATATTATTCTTCAATCTTCTACGTAATGCTGGGGTCTACATAAGCCTGTGAAAACTGTAGAAACTGAATTTCAATCAAGCATGCAGGATCATCAAATAAGCTGACTTATGGAAAGATCGCAGAACCGAGTGGACTGAAAGACAACAGGTTCATATTCTCCTGCCTCAGCTCAGCGGTACATGATGAAGTACTTCACACTTTAAATGCTATATCTCTGGAAACCAAAACCAGTAGAAGACAGACAGAAGGTAATCATACTTCTGGTTAAGAAGATCACTATTGTTGGTAGGGGTTCCTTCCAAAGCAGATGACGAAGACTTTTATTTTTATGAAATTACTAAAGGAAACTGAAACAGAAATACCTAGAGCATCTGAGTTCAATGAACTTGAGGTGCGGCCTTACCAATGCCGGGTACAGGGGCACAATCATTTCCCTTCTCCTGCTGGCCACGCTGTTACTGATACAGGCCAAGATGCCATTGTCCATCTCGGTCACCTGGATACACTGCTGGCTCATATTTAGCTGACTGTCAACCAAGACTCCCAGGTCCTTCTCTGCCAAGCAGCTTTCCGGCCACTCTTCCACAAACCTGTAGCGTTGCATAGGGTTGTTGTGCCCCATTGTTGGCCTTGTTGAGCTTTGTACTGTTGGTCACAGCCCATTGATCCAGCCTGTTCAGATCCCTCTGTAGAGCCTCCATACCCTCAAGCAGACCAACATTTCTGCCCAGAAACACATAATAATTATATAATGGGGTATTATACTTTATATAAATAAAAATACATTATTAAATATAGTTTATATATTGTTAACTGCAGGCTCTAACAAATAATAATTAGAATCTGAACATATTATTAATGGGTAATCTGATGACACTTTGTTATATTTCAAAGTGGAGGACAACAAATTGCTGGTCTTCAGGACTATTGCTTCTCACTGAAACTGCTGCAAGCTACTGAGGTCGAGCCCCTCTGATAAGCAAGTAGAAATAGTTAGGTAGATAATAATAAATACTATATTTCTGAATCCTTCCTCCCAGGTGTGAGGATATTAACCTGGAAATCTCTATATGAACTAAGGAATTTGTGACTAATTTGCTGCAAGTGTTCTTTTCAGAAATCAATGCACAGGATCTACGGTATTTTATGAGCCTGGTACAGTGCTTCAAAAGACCCTTTAATAAAGCTTTGTCCAGTCAGAAGCTGTAACTCATGTTCCTTAGTGCTGCAGCACTAGGATTTGAAAGAATAACCTGTCGAGCTGTGCTTCCAGGAGAGGAACAAAAATCAATACTAGCGAAAGGGAGAGCAAGAGCATGTGAAGACCATATCAGGGAAATGTTTCGCAGTGGTTATAGTCTGTATGATAAACCTATGCCAAAAGTGAGCTAGAAGGTGCAAAGACAGAATACAGTCATCTGCCTGTTTTTCAATTTGCATTATTATGTTGTGCTTCATATAATGCCACAGAAACTGTACAAATATAGTAGGTGCTACGCAGTAAAGGAAGTATTCATCAAGAATTGTGTAGTTAAACATAAATCTTATTGGTTGAGAGCCTGTCTATGAATAAATCTAAATCTGATAGGACAAATATGATTATACATCACATGGGTGAACAGGAGGCTAATTGATCAAAACAAGGTGAGGATACACCTATTCCAACTCCTAAGAAGTATTTTTTTCCTTCTTGTCAGTAATTTTGCAGTATTGTGTAATTCTTTGCTCTAACTTCAATCTCATCACTGCAATATTGTCAGTTTACTCATATCTGATAGTAACTTGGGCTCTGTGCATACACCAAAAAAAATTCCTCTGACGTTGTGGCTAAAAGAAGCATTTTTTCCCAAAGGCATCAAAATCCTTTTTTGCTATGGAATACAAAAATAGATCTCCCCAGCATCTCTGCCAGAAGAGACTGTATTTGCAGATGATCTAAATTTTGTTTCATCTCCTCCGGTCTTTGTAATAGATAAAGTTTCATATTTATTAAGGTAAACAATATTGATACAAGAGACAAGTGCTTGAAATACACGAACATTTAACAAGAAACAGACTGGAAAATTAAGAAAACTAAATCTATTAATGGGAAATGTTCCTTTTCTGGATGTGGTGTCTGTAAAATAACATTAATTTCGCAAGATATTATTCTTTATTCTTTTCTAGAGTAAATTTCGACTGTTTCATTGATTTTAACTGTCTAGATGAAAAATTGTCCCTACACAATAGCTAATATCAAAGTTTGCCTTTTTTTTCATGCAGTGAGAAATGATCTTCAAGAGCGTGGGCAGGGAATGCCATACCTACCCACATATCCAGACACACATGCACTCACTTGGCTATTAAAATATGTCTTAGCTTCAGTCTAGTTCCAGCACTGCACCAGGGAACTCAGGTTTTCTTCTGGCAGAGGACTGACTGGCTCTGTGTAAAGCCCCTCTAAAGGATAACTTTTTGCAGTATGAGGTTTCCCAGGGTAATGCCAGAATTTCACCTTTTAACAGACTATGTAACGAACTACAAAACCAAGTAAACAAAAACAAATTCCAGAATTACAGTGAAAAAAACCCACCCAACCCACATATTGGAGTTATTTATTATTCTAGAGTCATCAGATTTATGGTTAGTGCAGTCACAAAGGAAATGTTTTAACTGGCCAGCTATTTGAAACGCTGATGCAATTGGGCTCTTAGAATGCCATTAAAACGTTATTATTTCTACCTCAGTTATTTGAAATTATAAATGCTGATGGGTTAAAAATTATCACTACAAGAGAAACATATTTTAATGTGTACCATGTAACACAAACTTTGTATGTCAGTGATCCCTGTTTGATTAAACATTATTAATTATCGGTGTGCTCATGCTTGGTACACGGACTACCTGTGTCAATCACACACAAATATTTACTCAAAAGTAAGCATAGTTTACTAAGCTACTGCTATTCCAGATTGTTCTACAGTCATAATACTTTAGTCTCTTCCTCTGCGACTCGGATGAGAAATGAAGAGACCATAAATAAAGATCATGTCCTCGTCAGCCCACATAGCCTTCTTATGGGAACATTTTCCTTCTATATCTGGGCTACGCTAGGAGAAACTGCATTTTGTTGGTGTGAAATATCACGTTTAGTTACATTTCTATAAGCAGTTATTAGCAGAACCTGCAGAACCGTTTCAGTGTCTGGGAGGTGCAAAAATATTTAAATTGCAGGGAATTTCTCTTGGACGGCAAAATAGTTTGAAGAATGTAGCACCGAAATGATTCAACCATTCTGTTTTTCTTGTTATTTGTCTTTTATTCTCCATGTGGGGACAACAGAAATGTGTACAGGCCATACAAGCAAGCTGACACTGTTCCCTAGAAAACTGCTCTGAAGTCAAGAATATGAAGGATATGGAAATAGCCAAGTCCCATAGGAAGTCCCAGTGAACATGTAGTTGAATTCTGCAGTAGTGTTAATAATCACAAGCCACATTACAGAGTGTTATACATGATATGAAGGCAGACAAGTCCCAGAGGTGGCCTCTTCCCTTTGTTCACCCATCTAAGATCAGCTGCAGTATGTCCTTTGCTTTGATTCAAATCCACCTCTGAACTATGACATACATTAAAGGCATAGCTGAAAAGCACATTCTGCTTTAGGGATTGTAGTTGGAAAAAATGCTAGATTCTTAGTTTTTGTCCTTTTAATGAAAAAAGTTCCAATTCGGACAAGTGAAACACTTCTCTCTTTGCTTGGCAGACAGTTCAGAAAAAGCCTCAGCTTACCTGGCTGCTAATGATTCTTACAGAGATTTCATTGTCCAACCCAGCAGGCTAATCAAAGATGCTTTTTTTCAGCCAGTTCTGATAACAGAAGGGAATATACTAATTGGCATTCTGAGGCTTACCTAAATGATCATTATTCCAGAAGTGGGAAGACTAAAAAGCTGGAAGATACTGTGATCAGTGAAAGTTTCTGTCATAGAATCAAATATAAAGTGTTACACAAAGCAGTATGAGGGCTGCTCTAATTTTAGTCCACTGTCTGACCCCTTGGACTCTTCTGAAAATTTTCTGATCCATCATCTTTTCTTCCCACTGCTCTCTTTTCCATCACCCTGAAGGATGGGGATATTACAGGAGAGGCTCCATTGACTCTCTGTAAGCTAAGGATTCCTTTACACACCTACATATACATTTAAATAGATGTGCTACCACATATTATTATTTAAATGATCAAGTGCTTGAGAGTGAGTGATTTGGGTTAAAAGTGAGTTTCTTTACATGATTTTCTAAAGTGTTTAGAGTATTCTGAGAAACTGCTTAAGAATATTCTAGTTACCTGTGGAGCTTTAGAAAAAAAGTAAAACCTTATTTATAATTAAGGAGGACATATCAGGAATTGGAATGGCCTGCCCAAAGAGGTGGTGAATTCACTATCCCTGAAGGCTTTTAAAATAAGACTGGATGTGGCACTTAGTGCCATGATCTAGTAATCATGATAGTGTTGGATTAAGGGTTGGACTTGATGATCTTGGAGGTCTCTTCCAACCCAGATAATTCTATGACATCGACTCCTTTTCTGCAAGTCCATATTGATATTCAATAACGCAGATAATGTTAGAACAAAAAAGTATTGATTTGAATAGTTGAGGTTTTTTCAATTCCGTATTGATTATCAGCCACCATTCTGCTTTTAATTTTTTATTTTCTTAGGTCTGTACTTCCAGACATTTGGACAGATGCTGTTGGCAGCGAACATGTAGTCATACACCTGGAACCTCATACTGTTAATTATATACCAATACAGAAAAGATTAATGCAAAGTTGTAGGTAGATGTAGATTGCTTATAGTACCAATTTGGGTGCGAAAAATTGTTCATTACTGTTTGTTCATTGATGTTCACTAGATGGTTGGTTAAATCTTAAATCCTCATAGGATCTGTTCCTTTTGTCCTGGCAGGTATTGTGATTAAAATTTAACTAGTGGAACATGTGTGAAATGCTATGAGGACTCAAGAGGAACACCCCAAGATCACAGAATCATAGAATCATCTGGTTGGAAAAGACCTCTGAGATCATCAAGTCCAACCGTACCTGTCCCCTTACTAAACCAAATCCCTAAGAAAATCCTCCACCCGCCTCTTAAACACCTCCAGGGCTGACGACTCAGCCACCTCTCTGGGCAGCTGTTCCAGTGCCTGACCACCCTTTCAGTGAAGAAATTTTTCCTGACGTCCAGTCTAAACCTACCCTGGCGGAACTTTCGGCCGTTTCCTCTCGTCCTATCACTTGTCACTTGTGAGAAGAGAGCAGCACCCACCTGGCCACAACCTCCTTTCACGTAGTTGTAGACAGTGATGAGGTCTCCCTTCAGCCTCCTCTTCTCCAAGCTAAACAATGCCAGTTCCATCAGCTGCTCCTCATAGGACTTGTTCTCCAGCTCCTTCACCAGCCTTGTTGTCCTTCTCTGGATGCGCTCCAGCACCTCAATGTCTTTCTTGTAGTGAGGGGCCCAGAACTGAACACAGTACTCGAGGTGCAGCCTCACCAGTGCCCAGGACAGGGGCACAATCACCTCCCTGGTCCTGCTGGTACGCTGTTTCTGAAACAGGCCAAGATGCCATTGGCCCTCTTGGCCACCTGGGCACACTGCTGGCTCATATTCAGCTGGCTGTCAACCAACACTCCCAGGTCCTTCTCTGCCAGGCAGCTCTCCAGCCATTCTTCCCCAAACCTGTCACGCTGCATGGGGTTGTTGTGTCCCAAGTGCAGGACTCTGTACTTGGTCTTGTTAAACTTCATTCCGTTGGTCAAGATGTCCTTCAGGTCTGTGCTGCAGATTCAGTGAGACAGTCTGCCCTGGGAACGCTGATTAGGGTGAGTGTAAGGGGCCAAGATACCAAGATGGAGCTGGCATCTCTTTGATCATTACACCTCTTCCTTCTGTGGCTTTATATCTCTCTTGCAGTCTGGTCTTCTAGGCATCACAGTGCAGCCTTTAATAAGACATTGTGTCCAGAGAAAAAAAGAGTACTTAGGTTAAGAAAGACTGTAAGTTTTTTCAGTCAGAAGAGAAAAATAAAGTTCAGGGACTTACACCTTCTTGTTAGCTTTTCGTTCAGAACACATGTATGTTTCAAAACAGTCATGCATCATAGAGTCTTACCACTCATTTTTTTCCAGCACTGTATTGCCTGTTATCGCTACATTTTTAGTGTCTAATCCTACTTTGATTCCCTTTAAATATGTGGATTCCGGTAATGCCTCCTGGCTCTGAGATCTCTCAGTTATTGCTGCATATTTTTTGATAAAATGCATATGCTTCTAAATACAGCTGGAACAAACTTGAAAAAAAATTAGTAAATATCACTACCAGTTTATTAAAGCTGTCAAAACTGTAACTTGCTGCTGTCAGCCAAAAATAGCATTCAGTATTGATCTGGGGCTATCGTTTGCCCTTTTGCTTTCTCTCATGGTGATGATTATTAATCATTTACCTTATGACACCAGCAACATGCTAGCTGCTTCACAGTTAAAAACTAAAGAAAAGAGCTCTACTTACAAAGCCTGTCATCAAAACAGACAAAGAGTGGGAGGAGGTACAGCATAATCATAACTGAGCAAAGAGGTTTTGCTCAGCTTTTTCTGACTTGTGACTTTTTTCATGTGGATTATGTCATTGAGGTGAATTTTAAGGCTTTTGGTGCAATTTTTACTTTTTGATATAAAAGCCACATGACAAAATGAAGACTGATCACTATTTTCCAGTAGATGAGCTCAGGTTATCTGATACTGGATGAGGGCAGAAGTTCACAACCACAGTGATAAACTGGTACTCCAAGAGGTTCTTCTAACCAGAGCAATGTATGTGGGGTCGTTTGTGCGTTAGTCTTCCTACTGCTAGAATTACACACCTCTTACTTTGAAGCACTGTCTAAGGCAGTGTTTCAGAAGAAAGGAGAAGGAAACCAGGTTCAGCTTTCCTAGGTCTAACCCCAAGGTTATCATAAATGGTGAATGCCGCTGTGCTATTGAAAAATAGCATATTTTTGTCTTCTAATTCTCAAATCTGGCTTCTTTCTCCAGTAATTCTCTCCAGAGTACTTAGACTCTGGAGAGAAATGGGTTTTCAAGCACGCTGCTACAAATGCCATGCAATACTCTAGGGTTTCCCTGCTGTTTACATCATTTTCTGAGGTGCCCAATTCCTGTTCTGTAAAGAAAGCCAAGTGTCTCAACACACATAGTGAGTATTTCACTCTGAGGATCTAAAAATTATACTACTGGATTTACCTATTAGAGGCATAACTTGCTGTTCTCAGAGGAAGCATATACCTACGCTCCAAGCAAGCACAATTCAAAGAAAACAGTAGTAGTCAAATGAAAATCTATCCAACTCCCGCACTGAAATTATTCCAGTATTACCCTTTATTCTGCCTAGATTATTCAGCAGTTATTATTTAGCTAAGTAATAATAATGAATATTCACTCAGTAGCTGCTAGATCTTCAGTGGTGCCCCTTGCAAAGCCCTAGTAATGCAGCCTGGTCTGATGGGAGTGTTCTGACACTCTGAGGGAGTGACATGAGCCTTTGTGGACATCAGGCTGATCACCATAATCTCACTGTAGTTCACTAAATTATAACTAAAGAAAGTTATTTTAACAGAAGAGTGCATTTTGGGTGAGCTGAAGCATTCTTGTTCACGTGACTGTGTGTGACCTCATTGTGTGACACTGGGTCCTGGAGTGAGGTCAGTACTGCCAATGAGACACAGCTGCCCAGACCTGTTTTGCCATCTTTTTCCCAGTTGGCATTTTTTCCTTTCCCTTTATTTGAGCATCCTCATTCACAGATAGGATTTATACTGCCACAAGACAGTCTGGGAACTGTTTTAGCCCTCCAAAGTGCAAGCCCTGTAGCTACAACAATGTAACTAGGCTTTTAACTTCAGTTCAGTGTTCATATTCTCAATGCAGGAACTGCTTGGCTCTTTCTATTTCTAAAAGATATGAACAAATCATGTGACACAGCCACCTGCAGAAATTAGTCTTGTCTGACATGGCAGGCTGCAAAACTAACAAGGAATGGAAGTCTTTCATGGGAAATGTATCTCAAAAGCATTATTTTTCATCTATCCAAGTGCCTAAAAGACTCGGGAGATGTAATGACTGCAAGAAAGTAAGAAAGGATGCAAACAAGAAAGAAAAGAGGCATACAGGAAGAATGATATCTTTATTTTTACAAATATAAGCATCTACTTGTTTTGAAATGGCAAAAAAAAAACCCTGGCATGAAAAGTCAAGAATTTACACCAGCAAATTTACTCAATTTGTAATTCTGTCTCTCTATCCAAAATACATAGTATTTGAAAACAAAGTGTTTTATAATTAATGTGGACAGAAATTTATTCCTGAAACTTTTCCTCTCTGGAAAATAAACAGGGAAAAAGAGGGAGACTATTTTAATAGAATCACATTTCCTGATGTAAGCAAAATGGGCTGAAACTTAAGCAGATCCAAATGTATTGAGACATGCTCCTTTATTGATCATCTAACTTATAAATTTTAAAAATAATCGGGTAAAATGCACTAAATATTTCCAAGAATGGTAGATCAATAAGAAGACAGCTGCTCCCTAGTGCACAGACTTGTTTCCTTTACTTTTGTTTTTTTTTTCTTTCTGTGATGTGTGGACAAGGGTTTGACCAATTGGTTTTATCATACCTCAGTTTTCTGAAAAGACTAAAAATAGAATAATGTTTTGAAAAATTGATCTAAATTGTCCTCATTCTTCTGAGATAAGAGCAGAGATTACAAGATGCCATCAGGAGCATTGTTTTTATCAGGTAAAGAACTCCCAGAAAGCTTTGTTTGAGTGAAATCCAATCCATCTGGCCATCTAAAGAGAGCAGAAAGCTTTAAGGTCTTTTGAGGAGGACTGATTGCATGATTGGCATGATACCCTTATTCTCCAGTTTAAGCACACTGTGCATGGACAAACATCAGATATTTTTATATCAATTACTGTGAATTAAATACTTAGCAATGTAGAGTCAGAACAGTCACTAAAATGTTAGGTTTTGGCTAATAAAATTGACATGATATAAATCCAGAAATCAACACACTCAGAACCTAGAACATTTTTGCAAATATTGACTTTTTTATATTTCACTTTAATTAAAGTTGCAATTTTGCAAAGATTGAAAGAACAGAAGCAGACTACAGAAAGTATGGAGCTACCCTATGTTTGTGCATCAGAGTGGTAAAAAGTAATTTAAAATAGAGAATAAACATCAGCAAGAATCATAAAAGAGTAAAGGAAGTACATGATAAATAGGCTGCAAAAAGCACCGTATTAGAATGTTTTGCAGGCACTGTGGGAAAACCAGAATTTTTATAATCTTGGGATTTTTATCAGAAGAGAGACATACTTATGAATACAAATACAAAACTTCACCAAGCAGGAGATAACTCCTAAGAGAATTATTTATGTGACATACTGAATGATGTTGACAACTTCATTTCTCAATATCCATGCATATATGTGTTTCTTTGACCGGTCCATAGTGTGAGACTGTACTATAATGAACAAAATATATATGGAAGCCGCAGTGAAATATTCACTAAAGCAATCAATAGTGCTGAGATACAACCTGAAGTTAAGAAAGGTTTGACCTTGAGACTGAAAGAAGCAAACTTAACACAGAGAAGTATTTTTTGTCACTCAGTGTAATAAATTGAAAAATCCATAAATCTGAGGTTGTTGCTTGCAATTGTTTTTGAATACATTATTGTATTCTTCTGTGACAGACAATCAGAAAAAGCATAACAGTAGCATAGTATTCTATATTTTAGCTTGGATTTATGGGAAAATAAACCCCTTCATTTACATCCACCACTGTGCCATGTCCAAAATACATTACAAAACACCATGTTAGCATTCTGAAAAGACTGTAGAAGCTATTGGGAAAAGAGCTGGTTATGACCTTTTGGAACACAGCAGGCATGTCTTAGATGAAATAAAAAGCCGCATTATTAGTCATAATATTTTCTTCTAGTAGTGCATATAAAGACACAGTGCACCATTTTTTATGCTCATTTGTTTTCATTATTTCAAGCCAAAGGTTCATGAAGTTGGGATTATTCTGCCCTCTCTCTGGCATCTGAAATTTAAACATCTAGCTCAAAACAGATTACCATAGATTTACTTTATAATCACTGGAGAGAAACAGGTCTCTTTATCTGTCAATTCATCTCATTGTTAGCAAAATATCAAGAATCAGGTTCTCTAAACTAGATATCTTGGGCTTCCTGAAATCCAAATATCTGCATTGCTCGACACATGGGATGCAGGATAGGAAGGACATCCATGGCCCTTTGATGCGCAGCCTGGTAACAGTCACAGCCAAAAGTCACAGTAGACACTCATGTTATGACAAGTGAATCTTTCCCTGAGCATCCAATGTAGGACTCAGTCTCTGGAGGGTTCTGTTCTATTCTCCTAACTGTATAGGGAGCCTAGGATGGTTAGCTTCGTGCATGCTTAAAGCTGCAAGATGTTTAAATTGGGTCCCACATTTTATGATAACATTCTTCCTACTAGTAATCCACGTAATTCTTCAAATACAGAAAGAATTCTGCTTTATACTTGCCACTGTATTGTTGGCTTCAAGCTAATTCATATCAAAAGAATCTAGGCAAAACTTATTTCCTCAGGTGGCCCCCAAAAAGAGGTTTCTTTTCCACAGCAGAGATTAATTTGAGGGGAGGAGGGGCTGAATATAGTTGTCCATGAGACTATTGCAATATATACTTTTAAATTCAGAAAAAAAGGTGAGAGAAAGATACGATAGATGTTATGGGTAAAACTTTTCTTTTAAAAATTACCTTTAGGTTCCTACAGCAAGAGGGGAGGAGGTAATTAAGAGCAGGGTTCTCTGTAAGGTGCTCTGAATTGACTTCTAGAGTAGCCAAATCCACACTTTGATCCCAGACACCAAGAGAAACAAGACTCTCCTCCAAGTCACATCAGTCCCATTTCATGCCGAACACAAACAGAATGGTTTACATGCTCCTTTTTTTTACCTTTTTTGTCTGCTTCCTTGTATGTTTATGTAGGTAGGCAGAAACATATGTTCATGTTCTCATTTTCCTGCTTTGGAGAATAGATTAGAATTTTCCTCTTCAGAAAATTTCCTGAACAATGGGGTACATATAATACAAAGTAAATATCTGTTGTTTGTATAGAAGTGGTTTCCTTTGTATAATTAAGTATCTCAGGAGTAAGGACTCCTGACTGGTTATTTTTATGCCTTCTCTAACTACACTTACTATGATCTGCTAGCAGGAAACAGACTGGTACGACAACAATGTGATTGGTGTGGATGCAGCTCCAGAGTCAGAAATGTACTTGTTTGTAGGAGTCAACTGGTGGACAATTAAGTATTTTAGATAGTGCAGCAAATAGTCAACAAATTCCACAGTGTGGGCCCAGAATAGGGAAGCCCATTTAGTGGTGGGCAGACATCTGCGTACCACTATGAATCTAGAACTGTATGACAGTATTTTGTGATATATGGCAGATGGCATTTTTTTTGTTTTAAAGCATGCATGGGAGAGATGAGTACCAGGTATTTCATTATTTATAAAGTCAGCAATGGATATAAGTACTGGTTTTGTTATACAGTTTCATCATGTAGTTTACATGAAATTATATAAGATTATAACATTTCATTACAGGAATGATTATGCTAAGCTGATTCTTTGATAGCATTTGCATTCTTTTATGTGTCTGCATGATGACAGCAACAGTAATGAAAATAGTGGTCTTGGTTGGTTTTTTTGTAAATAGGCTGGAACCCGCTGTTATTTTCGATAGTATAGATGAACAGTATTTTATAGAGTCAGGGGTAGATAATTTCTAGGCAGATTGTTTCTTAGTTATTCTTAGAAGAAGCATATGTGCTGCATACCAATGCCAGGAAATCACTTGCAGCAAGTGCGTTGGTAGCAAAAAGATACTGCTATTAATTTACACTTACAAATTTGAACTATCCATACATTTTAGCAAGTGATATTACAGATACAGATTAATTTAAGTAAGAAGCTTGGGAATCTAGTCCAAAAAATCCCATAGATTTAAGTATTAAAACAGCATTTCTGCAAAATGCTTTTACCAGGAAATTTCACAGCATCAGCAAAAATTATGCAAAGTTAGTTACATTAATATTTTTTTGGATATTGGTAAGAATTTCAGCAAAGTCTTTCAAGGCACACTTTTGGTTGTTTTGGAATTCAGAATAGCTTAGTTTCTTAAATTTCATCACATGGTGCAGTTCAACTGATCAAACTGTACCACTATTTTTTTGAGGGAAACATGGAAGGAAAAATGTCTCTTTGAAATCAGTGAGTATCACAAGTTTGTGGGGAGAAAACCTAGCCACAAGATGAGTATAATGACAGTTTACCTTCCCCTCCCCTCACCTCATTATTTTTATAAAATAAACAGTAACTCGGCAAAAAAGGCTGAGAGAACACTAAAGCTGCTTTCCTTGAAGTGTGAATTATGTACTACAATTATTGGTCAAACTGATCTAGTGGAAGACGTCCCTTCCTGTACAGGGGGGGTTGGAACTAGGTGATCTTTAAGGTCCCTTCAAATCCAAACATTCTATGATTCTAAGATTCTAAGATTATCTCTACCTCTAAAACATGACCCAACTTCCTCTTCTGTTCTTAGTAGCAGTAGTACTCATAAGGAGTATTTCCTTATTTTTCTCTAGAGGATTTTTCTGAGGAAAACAAAGCAAACTTGCAGGTTGCACACCAGGCTATTAATATGCTGAATCAAATAAAATATGGAGTTTTTAAAAATAAGCAGATTATGTATCTATGTATATATACAAACAAAAATTATAAGAATAGATATTTTCTATGAAAAACTTTCTTTGGTGCAATAAAAATAACAGAAACAAAAATTAATTAATTCTTGGAGAAAATCAGAGACCGTAGGGTTCTGCTGTATGTTACTTCAATACAGAGGAAGCCATGGTCCTGGCCAAAATTTATCTGCTTGTATAGTTCAAAATCAGTGGAGGAGAAGGATTACACTGTATAAATTGTGCTTCTGATTTAAATCCAGATTTCTTTGGATGAAGAGTTTACAGACTTCTGCACTGGCATGTGCAAGTCCTAGTGGATTAGATGTTTTTGTGTAGGTTGTGAAGAAGGAGATGAAAAATGGGAAGCTAATTTCAACCTGACCAGCACAGCACGATAATGTTACTCATATAGTTGAAATGTTCTTTATTCTCTAAACGTTTCTGGTATCCTGCTGCGGAGATGGTCTTATTTGCTGCTGCTGCTGGTTGATGTTATTTTATTATCCTTTAATTTACTAATCGTCAGTCTTGTGATTAACTGTATGCAACACAGAGTTTGCGTGGATCGTGTTCAGTACTGCTTAAGCTATGCATTTGAACAGAGAGAAATAAACCAATTTCATTTCAAAGACTTCAAACTTTGAGAGTTTTCAGTATTTCAAGATTACATTCGTATCTTTGTACCTAATATATTTTGTGGTTTGGTCATCTTTGGTCTGCAAACAGACAACAGTCAATTTCCTTTGAAGGCTATTGATGAGTAATTTGGGTGTAATACGTAACTGGTAGCATTATAAAAGAACAGTAAACTCTCTGTGTAGCAATCATGCTTTACTTTCATCACAATAGATATATCTACATTTATTGTATTTTGGAACATCTGATTCTTATTGTAATGTGACAAAATTATACACTGATCAGTATCTAAAGTTCAGATTTTCAAAAGCTACCTAGGAGAGAATGCTTCCATCTGCTTGGAAAGCTTTGTATCAAACCTTTAGTAAAAGACATCCAAGCTGCCTTCACTTTCTGTAAGAAGTGCTGTAGATAATCAACTATGAAGTATATTTTTTAAGAAAATCTAGATGAAACTTCTAAATAATAGTGTAAGAATTCTTCTGTTTTGAGGAAAATTTATGATCTGCTTGCTTTAGATGTCTCCATTTGTCTTTTACATGAAGTATAGTAACTAAGAAAAGAACATTTGAATCCTTGAATGAGCACTGGCAGATGCTTATTTGGCACTATGCAATTTTTTTTTGCCATAATCATACAATCACAGAATCTTAAGTTAGACATAGGATTTTTCCTTTTATACATCTTGTTTATTCTGATTATTACATTTCCATGGAGAAATTATATGAAAAGAACATCTATGTTGTTCTCTTTTGAAACTACTGGAATTTGTTTATTTTTCATGTTACTGGAGGAAAGTTCCCGAAGAGACACTACAGCGTGATCAACTTAAATAGGTAATTCTCAAGATATATTGTTAAAGGTGTTTCAGTCTGGAAACTCCACAGCTTTCCCAGGCAGTTAGCCCTCATTCTTATAATCTGAATATTCAAAAGGTTTTTTTAAATCTTCCATGCTTCAGTTTAAGCCCACAGTTTTCCCCAGTCAGCATGGTCTTGGAAAGCTGGTTGGTTGTATTCTCCTTGCAGCAGGCAGTGCGACACAGGTGCAAACAATGGTAACTCAAATTTCCACCACTTTCTTTTCTCCAGTCTAACAAACTGCATTTCTTCCAAATCCTCTTCAGGCGTAATATTTGTTACTCCTATGAAAATTCATATTCTTTTCCTCCAGACTAAACAGTTCTTAATGGTGGTACTCTAAATTGCATATGACATTTCAGCTGAGATCTTTTCAATAACCAATACACAGCTAAGCAGGGAAATTATTTCACATATTTTAGAGAACATACACCTGTTTCTGCCTATTCATGGTGCTCACTATTTAACAATAGAGTGACATATCTTTCTTGTTCAGTTTTGTTTTCTCCAGCCATTTCTTTTCTGTATAATACTTATGCATTTGAATATCTCTGCCCAACTATAAGTATTTCTTGTGGGCCTGAATTTCATCCCTTTTTCCCTTCCATCTCACAAATTTAACAGGCTTAGTTTGAATGTAGTGTCTATACTCCAACATGCTGGCTGTCCCTCCCAGCATGATATCATCAGCAATGAGAAAACTCACTTCACCATACAGCTCTTTAATGAAAATATTTAATAGAATGATAGAATCGACTACTACTATTAACAGTTATGGGTTGTGTACAATTTTCTATTCTATAGACAAACATTTCTTTACTAGCTTATAACATTTTCATGAGACATAGTGTCTTCCTTAAGAAAATACATATGGCATCTATTTTTCTCCTCTGTCCACAGAACCTGCCACCCTGCTGTGGAAGTAAATTAAGTTAGCTAGATGTGATTTGTTGTTGGCAAATCCATGTTGGCTAACGTTCATTTTCTCGTTACCTTGTAGGTGCTTATGAAAAGCCAGTATGGTGATCTGTCCAACTGTATAGAAGGAAGAGAAGTTAATTCAGACGTATTGTAGTACTTGGCTCTTCCTTTTTATCTTCTTTTTAACAGAAGGTTTTCCTTCCTCTCGCCTTTTGACGTGGTATTTCTTTCCCACAATATCTTTAACATAACCCTTAATAGCTCTAAAATATAATCAGATGGTCTTTAAGTACCAAACAAAGCTGTTCTTCAGAATCATCTGATCTGAAAATACATACCTTACCTAGATAGCTGATGAACCTAACCCCTGGACACACATAGACATAAACATCTGGACATCTACATCAAGATACCTTGGTGCATGATTCAACTGAAATGTAGACATTTGATGCCACTATAGAGACTGTGGGCACCCTTCCTGGCATCCAGCTTCTACTCCAGAAGGATATACATCTTCTGAAGGACCTATATTGTGCTTTTGGCCTCAAATACATAGCTAATTTACAACAGGGTGAGACAGTATCAACACCTCTATGTAGGCAACAGAATTGTGCCTGTGCAGCCAAAGAGATCCAGAAAATTATTCAGTCACTAGATTTCTATTGTAGGGTGATCAGAATTGCTCTCCAGGCTTTTCTGACTATTTTCTGACTATATTGACTAGATCACCAATGCCTGTTGTAGACACACCTACCTTCACACAAAGACTCTAGCTGTAGACACTCAGAGCTTGATTCAGTTGCCCAGACACAGGCATTTGTGCCAACTTAGATGGCAAATGACATCTTTGCAAGGCTTCCAATTGATAGTTCAGGAAGGAATATGTAAACTCCTGTATCATGCCTGCCAGTTCAAGTGGTGGCAGATACCTATGTTTAGGAAATTAATCAAGGCCCTAAATTTCAGTCTTAATCTGGAGCTTAAACCTGCTCTTGGAGTTGAACTGCCAAGTTTATCCTCATCTTTAATGTTGCCTACAGTAAGTTTGCTCCCACAGAAGTGACTGGAACTTTTGCTATTCTAAGATACAGTTGCCATTTAAAGTCATGTTTCAGTCCTTTAGCTGTGACTCAGTTTTTTTTACTTATAAAACAGAGAAAAATAGCAGTCATAAAGGAACTACTCTTAACAAGTGATACAAATATCCTGAAATAGGAGTTATTATCTACGTCCCAGTTTTTGTTATTGTTAACCAAAGAAACACTGGGATTTGACATGAAGTCTAAAATGAAAACATTTCAACAATGAATAAAATGTCTGCAGTTTCCCTTGCTGAATCTCAGGCCCTTTCTAAATGAGACATTTCTGAAAATATTGTTTGAAGGGTGGCAATGGGAAATTAGTAATTGTCATGAATCCAATTACAGTCCATTATGACAGACCAATCATCAGAACAAAGCTACAGAGAAAACCATGTATGAATATAATCTGAAACACTTGGTAAGCAGGAAGTTGGCAACTTCTCAAGCTTCTCATGGAAATACCTGCTTCATTAATTTTATTACTTTTGTTTTCAGATCTGTTTGGGACAGATTCTGTAAATCTGCTGGATGTCACAGCCAAGTAAATAATGGCCTACAGCACAGTTCTGTGCACTGTAGACCCAGGGGCCTGATGTGTAGATTCAGTTCAAGAAGATTATGAGTATGAATGATCTCAAAAGGTCCCTCCAACCTAAACAATTCTCTGAATCAGGGGGATGTTTTTGCTTATACTGGCAAAAAATGAAGGAAGATTGTAGTACAGATAATGACCAAAACAGCCATTGAGTCCTCTCAATTTCATTCTCTGGTTTAAAATCAGCTGCTTCTGCTTATTATTCTGTAGCCTAAATTCGTCATAGAAAATATGTCTCACATTTCTGGAAAATGAGTCGTAAGTGATGGAAGACAATATTACATCTTTTTCTGTCCATTTTTCCTTTTTTTTTCCTGCCCAAATTTCTTTGCTTCTACTCAATGTAATGATAGTTGCCAGTGTACTTGAAGTAGTTTCAGGCTCTGCAGAGGTGTGTGTTTCAAAGCTCCACAGAAAATATGTATATTTAAGAGACAGAGACAGGGCTTTAGACACACGCCTCTTAAGCCTGGTTTAGGAATTCTCTGTGCTCAACCTCTTGACACGTTTAGTTGTCTGAGTCAATGTCACTAATTTGTTTGTCGGTACAGTGTATTTTGTGCTGGATGGCAAGTCAAATATATGCATATGTTGGAAATGTTGCATCACTCCTCAGAGGCTTCTCAAACCAAAAAATAAGACATAACACAGTTGACATTCCTCAATAACAAACTTAGGATACAGAAGTGGTAGAGTCTTTTCAGTGTGGTTTCTCTTTCACTTTCTGTACTGGATGGAGTGCTTATTGCTGAAAAAATATCATTCTAAGGAAAGTCTCTACATCATTTTTCAGCCTGAGCAAAATTTTACAGATTTCATCTGCTGTTGCTAGAAGTCAGGACAAAAGCTACAGTAATCTGTGACTTGCTGGGCCAGCCTAACGTAGTCCATAAGATCAGGAAATTGTAAGTAAGTCGCAGATGTCTTCCATTCCAGTTCTCCCAGATTCTGAGTGTCGTTTCAAATTCAACTAACGGTGAAATTTTGGAAGTGCCAGGTCTGAAGCATGTTGGTTCTGTGGTTCTTCCTTTTGCTGAAGGTTGGCAGTTGAAATATTTTTCAATTTACTGCATGAGGGGAATACTGTGGCTGTGTAAATCTTCTCCAACCCAAGCAAAAATGCTGAAAAGAAGGCCTTGATTTTTAAAGCAGCAGTAACTCACTTCTAAATGCTTTAGAATTCAGACCATTTAAAGACAAACTACCAAATCACCTAGATTCGCCTCCCTTTTTCTTCTTCCCCTTCACCTCTTTCTCATTCATCATCACTCCCAGATGAGATAAAAGTTTAAGCAGCTTGTCAAAATGTTTCAGTCTGTTTTTCTGTGTTAGTTTCTAAATCATGTCATTTTTCCCCATAATGAGTGCTTTGATTCATGCCATCTGAACACCAGAATTTTTCCCTCAATTAAAACAAAAATTTGCCAACTTCTGTTCAAAACTTGGTACTATTCCTTTGCTTTCAATCAGAAATTTTACTCATGTCTGAGAGTGTAAAGCTAAATTGTAAGCTTCAAAAAATATACCTTTACTGTTTGTACTATGTTCAGTATTTTGGAAAAAAAGCATAACTGGATTTGCACTGGAGAGAGGAAGTTGATCTACAGCATTAATTATTTGAGGAATGAGAATAGCAGCAAATTTTGAGTGATGTTATATAAAGCTTCAACAAAGAAAATGCCTTTTACTGAGCAACATATATTGACATAATTGCCTGCTTTTGTATCTAGAATTTTTGAACAGAACTCTCAATTATTTTCAAAATATATTGTTTTAAGAAAGCATTGTGGAAAGGTTTTGTGTAAGCCTGAAGTTCTATCATACAAGCAATGATTCAGAAGCTTGCATTTCAAGGTCTATCTTGCTTACAGATTTTGACTTTGTCTAAAATTCAGGACATCCAACAAAGAAACCACATGATATCTCTTTGAGAATTAGTTACAAATGAATAATAATAGGAATAAACAATATGGAAAATTGGAAGGTTTTCTTGCTACAATTACTAATAATTCTCAGTGCACAGATATTTATGCTTAGTATCTTCTAATGAAGATGGCACTGTATCTTGACTATCCCCACATATTTGTCCCTTAGGGCTACATTAAAAAACACCTGTTGACTTCAGTAAAATGTGGATCATGATTTTATAGTAGCACCTTGGAGAGTTTTTTGTTTCTTATTATGAGTCAGGTGGAGCCATGGCACGCAAACTTTGTTCTCAGAGATTCCTTTCTAGGGCAGATCCATCAGTTCGCATTCAAAGACACTACAGCTTTCTCCTATTCGGACAGGAGTACATATATCTTGGCTGAGATCAAATGCCTCCTAACTGCAGAGAAAAGTAGGTTCTGTGATGTTGAGTGCAATTAAATTTGGCAGTACCTGTTATCAAATTTGTATTAAATTCTATGTATAAATGCCTGCAGTGGAACTCTGAAGATTCTATTCTTTCTCCTTTATGTGTGTTAATGATCTTTTTATTAGGTGTTTGTTATGATCACTTTTTCTTTACTTTGCAGCTAAAAATCTAAAGAAGAGTAGGGTAGAGGATGTTGAAAGGAGGAACCAAGTATAATCCCTTGGTCACCCTAAACGCATTTCTTCCTTTTTGGTAGCTAATACAAACATTTATTTTGAGGTAACCCCATCCATGTGTTTGCCAGGCAAGGAAATGTTTTTTTTCTGGTTTTCTGAGAAAATGAACTGGTATTTTACAAATTTCAAAGGGGTCAGCTGGCCTGAAAGCAGATTTGCCAAAGTAAATGAATAAATAAATTAACCAGAAACAAACAAACAAAAACTTGGGGAGACTCAGCAGCAAATTGAGCCTGAGCCAGTGGTGTGTCTCCACAAGAGTGGTGCTGTAGCTAACTGAAGTGTAGCCATCAGGGCAGATGAAGGAATTTTTATGCTCTCTGTATCTGGCACTTGTGGCACCACTTCTAGAGCCCATGTCATTTCTCCCCACTTGACAACAATGACATGAACACACTGGAGCATAGCCAGAGGAGGTTTCCAGGTGGTAAGGGTCTGAAGCTCACAATGTGTGAGGAGATGCTGAGAGAATCAATTTTTTCAGACTAGAAAAAGAGAAAATTTGAAGGAATCTTATCTAAACCTGCTTAATGCAACAGTGCAGAGAAGGAGAAGCTAAAATCTCTTGAAGGGGCTCACAGTGAAAGGATGAGAGACAGCAATCACAGCCTGCAATGTGGGAAATTCTTATTTGAATTTAATATAAGGAGCACTTTTTTTACTGTTAAAATGTTCAAACACTGGAACAGGTCACAGAGAGGCACGGGATCTCCATCCTTGGAGCTCTATGCTTACATCTCAGGTACTTTTCAGCATTACAGATGTCACCAGATTGTTTAGGCAACTGAACTGTCTCTTGTGTCTACTTTCATAATATAGCAACCATGGTGCCCAGAGCAGTACCATTGGCACTCACTGACCATGACCCCTCTGTGTTAGACTCTTTACAAAAGTAATTCCAAACAAGCTAACAAACATCTAGTTTACTGTGGGTGTATTGGAAAACAATTTTTGGGAGAAGTTATAAGGGAGTTAATAGATCTGCTTTGAGATATTTATTGGGAGTGTCTCAAGGGGCAGCAGAAGCAATAGTATTCCTTTTTTAAAAAACTTTAAATGGATTTTGTCGCAATTATCACTTCGAGAGTGAATTCACAGGAAGAGTTAGCAGGGGAGATAAGCAGAGATTGATTTTGAAAGTGAAGACAGGATGCTGGTGTTCACTTCAACAAAGATAGGGAAGCCAGTGGAGAAATAGAAAAGAAGGTGATGTGTAACTGTTCCTTCTCTCCAAGGTCTCAAAGGCTCTGTACTATTTGTAGTGCTCTTCAAAATCTATGTAAATCCCTTGAAAGAAAAAGTGACATATGCTTCACTCAGCTGCCAACATATGCTCCTGACAGTCAGATATTTATCCCGTTCTCAACAACAGCAACCACTATCTTTCCTGAATTTAAGAAAGCCTTCAGGAAATAAGTTGAGGGAAGAATCTAGACAAGACTATAAAGGTGCTGGTGAGAAAAAAGGAAACACTAATATTTAGCCAGGAAGCTATATAAATGCATGGAAGTTTTGGCTGACTTAATTAGTTATTAGAGGTTAGGAGGTGTCCAACTGGATGGAAGATTTGTCTCTGTGAAAGTCATATGAAGAATTCTTCTTCATTAAATAGCTGCCAAGAAGAATCAAAGTGGTTCTTTGTTATACCTCAATGACCAAAGAACATCGATTGACCAAGTGGTTTCAATTTCAACTTGCTTAGAAGTTTAATCCTTTCTTCCACGTGAAGACTCATAACTCAGTCTTATGCATACAGATATGTGTAAAAATATGGTAAGTGCATAGAATTTCTGTAGTAAAAGACCATATCTCCTTTACATACCTAACATTAACCAAAAGGGAAGAAAATGTTTGTGCTGCCTGGACTCAACTACTCCATCTGTAGTGTAAATGTAAAGATAGGAGCACTGTGGAGATGACTGATTTGGCAATTCTGCTAGGTACTGATATAGAAAACTTCACCAACAAATAAGAGGAAGGAACATGTGAGATTCTTTGACCATGCATGTAGCAGAGTAGATAACTGGAACTCTTTGAGAATCATCTTGGAGCATCATGTGAAAATGTATCAAAATTATGGTTGAAGCAATATTTTTTTCATGCATATGGGCTGTTTGAAAATATTTTCCCAACTTTTCCATGCATCACCTACTTGTCAAAGCTCATTCTATTAAAATGGCTGCATTAGCAAAAATGCAATACTACATCATCCCCCCAGGTAGCACAGAAATGAAACACAGGGTCAGTTTTTCTAACAAAAAGTGAGAGAGGAGTTCTTATGAAAGACCTTCTAAAGTTTATACGATATCTATGATGCTACTATAATAATTTCAAGAAATCAAGGATCCATCACAATCTGCATGACATTGTACTCAGCTGGAAATATTTTAAGCAACCTGAAATTATTCCTGTAGAGTCTATTATTAGTGAAGAAAATGCAAATATTATATAATACAACACAAGCAAAGCAATAAACCACAACTTCCTGAAGAAAAGTACTTCAGTGCACTGGTACTCAGTCCTTCCAAAATTCAAGACAAGGGTTGGATTGACCCTGTCTTTTACTTCTGTTGCATGGTAAAATAAGTGAAAACAGCTTTGAGGAAGGATATGTTCACAAGACTCTGGTCTTGGCAATTCTACATTTGATCTCTCAGGGTAGGAAGCAGACTGCAAGTAGAAAACGTGCTGGTAGAATCTGTGAAAACAGGAATACAAAAATGATGGTTCAATAACAGGCTGAGATTTGTGTTCTGCTTAGCACCTATTCAGGTCCAAGGAACTATGCTTTGTGCTTCAGTCTTTGCGAGCCAGGTGGCAGGTCCAGGAGAGCTGTGATGAAAAATATACAAATCACTTAGACAGTATGCAGTGGCAATAATCTAAATATGTAAGTATAAAAACAGATCCAGATCTTACATATGAGCAGGACTACAAATTATCCCAAGGTGAAAGGGTGAGAGAAGGTTAAATCCTTTCCTACGTTGTGCCACACCCTTTCTCTGGTTCTTAGAAGGACAGTTTGTCAGGACAGGGGTTACCAGGAATCTCATACTGCCCACAGAGCAGAATACATCTGAATATGGTTTTCAGTGACAGGCATTTCTTTGTCTAAAGTTGTTTTTTCACCAAAATGCTGAGACCAAAATGTTTTGTGAAGAGGGTTCTAATTCAGCAAGTTCAGCCAAAATGCAGGCAGTCATTTGAAGGATTTTGGACCATTGGGAAGGTTTCCATCCAAAACTCGTGTGAGCTCTTGCCAGTGTGATGGGAATCCTGCTCTACAGGCACTACAGTTTGAAAATACCCCTGTGAGCAGGGACACACTGGGATGGATGCTTGTTAGACATATCTGGGAGCTCCACCACTTGCCAAATCTCGATTCTGTCTTCTCATCCAGCAGACAACGACTGCTGCCTCTTTAAGCAAGGCTGTTCCGCATGCCTGGGCTCTGTGAGCTTGGGAGCTTTGCTCAGTAGTCTGCCAGCCAAACTTGCAGGAGTCTGAGGAGATAAGGAGTGAGACTGAGATCCTGTGAGCTTTATTTTGACACATTTTCAGAGCTTTCATTTCAGTAGAGAAGTTGCCAAAGACATTTCAACCAATAATTCAGAGAAGAAGGAACCTGCCCAGATCTTTATAGCTTGATTCAAGCTTTTAGGAAAGTGTCTTTTTCTTCTGCCCCTTCACTGGGAAGTAGCTGGCACCTCGATGTTCAGGGGACTAGAATATGTTGTTACAACACAAAAGAAAAATAGAAGCATGCAGAGACATTTAAGGGGGAATCCTCAGGCAGAAAGAAAACAACAATGATGAGGAAGGGGTAAAGTTTGACACCCTCCTTCATTCACATGAAGAGAGTGTCTACCTCTCATTAGGAGCTGAGGCTGTATTTATTTATATGTCCACTGACCTATATGGCCACTGGTGCCATTGACCCTCAGAGGAACCTTTCTGTGCAGGGCTCATGGCACCCCCTGCCTCCTCCAGTGTGGGCTCCAAGGACAGCTGCTTCGTTTGTGACCAACAAATCCGTACTTATTTGGTACAGAACTGTAAGACCCATGACATGCACAAGCACTGCAACCTGCTGCTGTACACTAGGCTTCTCTCTCGCTCCTCAGCTTCTTCATCTTCCAACACCAGCTGCAGCGGAGCCTTATTTTCATAGGAGTTCACCCAATGGTATAAATGATTGAGGCTCTTAGATTGTGTTGTGAATTTCTGAGGAGTCCAAACAGTAAAGCTGCATGTAATGAACATGACTGCTATTGCTCTGCTCTCAAATTAATTCACAGAAAAAAATTTGCTGCTGCTCCTTTTTGGTTTGGAAATGAATCTTCAGGTACAGGTAATGACTGTGTTTTGCAAAATATCACAGTGTCTAAGCAGCTCTGCTGGGAGTCTGAAAGAAGTTCCGTGAAATTGCAACATTACTTTATGAAAAAAAAAAAATTAAAGGAAACTTTGTCTGCATTTCTCCCTTCTTTCCTTCCTGCCACAACAAATGCCACAGGACTTACCACAGCTGACTATGGAGATGAGCTAAGCCTGGAAGCAACACTGAGCTATGTTCTTCCTTCTCCTCGGTTCACTCTTTCTGCTCGCATTTATGCAAATTTTAAATGTACTTAGAAATACTCATTAGCACATATTAAGATTTGTTTCAACATCTTGCAAAGAACAGATGGAGAGAAAAGATGAGAAAAATTGAAGAAGAAATACAAGAAAAATGAAAAAAAGAGGATAGAGGAAGGAAAGGAAAGAAAAGTCTAGAAAAAGAAAAGGATACACAGAAAATATATATTCATGGTACCATTTTCATGACAAATATCAGCATACTTCCCAAGTTAAAAATTCACACACCTACTACAGTCACTACAAAATACAGTTCAGGTCAACTTGCACAGTAATGACCTTACTGAAGGACTGTGAGATGTTTTGTTGACTTCAGGTATTTATTTACAGCACTGCTTTTCCTGACTGTTCACACAGTGTTAACAACACTCACACTCTAAGGACCTATTTACTCTTTCACAGCAAACTTCACAGTATTCCGCAGTTTTCTAGATCACTCTTGGCAAGATACTTGAGGCTAAACTGCTTCACTGTTCATTCTGCCTTGCTCATGAGGATTCTCTGGGCTATGTGGAGAGCTGCCCCATTGGCGTGACAGAGAAACATATTCCAAAGGACATCCATCTTTATAGTCATCCCTGGTGTGCCACTTCCTCTGCCAACACAGTCTGGACAGCTTGCATGAGGGACCCTTCCAGCAGCACCCCCAATGCCCTCAAAACCCATTTTAGGACCCTGATACTACTGCACATTACTTTCTGTAAAAACTTTGTGGCATTTTCAGTATGGGTAGCTAAAAAGTAGATACAGGTAACTAACACAAGAGCCAGTGCTTTCCACAGGAATAGCAGATCTAGAGGTTTCAGTCCAACAAGCAACCAAATAACAAACCAACCAACCAACTCTTGGTGAATGTGAGACAGCAGTGGCCAGCTACAACACAGTTCACTAGTGAGCATCTTATTTCTTGTCTATACCTGGTCAGGCAAACTGATTTGAAACAGAAGTGAATTAAAACTGAAGTACTTACCTTCCATTAGCTGTGCCTATATTAAATTAAAGAGTAACAAGACAACAAATGTCAAAAATTTACCTAAATTCACAAAACTGAACAGGCCTGACATAGGACTACACTACTACATCTACTCTTTCGTCAGTGCATTTTCCAAGTGACCTTGCCATTTCTGGAAAACTATCACAGAAGACTTGGTGGTGTCAAACAGATAAGTCTTACGGGCATCTTTGTTCCCTCCAGAAGCAAGGCTTAGTTGGAAATATGTTACCAAAAATCAGTTAAAAAGAGAGGAGAAGAAAAGAGAAATTGTGAAAAAGGAAAGAAAGATCAAAAGATGATAAATGGTGATTTGAGAATGACAAAGAAACAGAAAGAAAAGCTTAATAAATGAGTGAATGTGAAGAAAAAGGGAAAAGAATTATAATAGATAAAAGACAATTGAAGGGAACAGAAGAAAATGAGAGAAGTTGAAGGGGTTTCAGGTGTAAGGTTCTACCCCTACACAATGAAACATTTCCAGACAGAATCATTGTTTTTCAGAATATAATCTTTATTCTTTGAATGCTTTTTCCTGAAGTGACTTTAACTGGAGAGGAATTCATAATTTGGAGAGTCTGATGGACCTTGGCAATGGCAAGTTTTGACATTGGTTAATGTTTGATCTTTTGAAACTTTCCAGCTGTTTCTTTTCTGATATATTTTTTTAATTGCTGCTTTCTTGTGTAGTCTAATATTTGTGCTACCTCATTTGATTGATCTTAATGTGTAAATAAACTCACATCCAGTAGTTCCACAGAGCTGAGTGGAGTATGGACCACTATCTATTAATACTCATTTGGAATTTCATGACAAAAACAACATGATTTGGATTGTATCAAGTGGAAATCAATCATGAATCTTTGGAATTTTGTTGATAAATACATATTTTAATGGCAGAGTTTGTTCATGTTACGTTTAACTTTTGCAGTATGTTATTTAAGACTGCAAATGTGTGTGACAATATGATAATAATATGTATTGTATTTTAAAATTACAAGTAAGTGTCTTAGCATTGGGGTTTATGTATATCATTTCCGCTTGGTTACTATCATGACATGAGTTTTGTACATACATTGGGCACAATTCTTCTCCGTATTTTCAAAGTTTTTATATAATACGCTAATCAAAGATTATTCTTTTCCTGTGACCCTAATTCTTCATTCAACAAATGTTTTTAAAATAAACTTTGACATCATCATTTTTTCCTCAGATGAACTCATCCCGTTATGTCAGTGAAATATTACTAATTACTCATTGCTGTTGTTTTGGATAGTCTTTTTACATATTATGTCACCATTCCAGCACCACTTTTCCACAATGCATCTGATATTTACATGATTTTAAACCACATCACAATGTTTTTAACTTTATTGAGGAGCTAGCTCATGCAATTGAGTCTTAGATTTTTACAGGACTCCTGAACGAAGCAGTCTTTCATATCGGAGACAGTAATTTATATTTTGGTGGTATAGTTCTTAGTTTTTTCACACTTAAACCTAATTCTATTACTGAATGTTGTTTTTAAAAATATGCCACTTAATGTCCAGTTAAAAAGCAGGGATAGTTGCTATTAATTTTAAATCAAATTTGAACATATTTCTTAATAGTCTTAAAGGGAGGAATTATAAAGAAAACGTCCATCATGCTGTTATACATCTCGTCAATATTATAAGAGAACATGCTCAATTCCAGGTTTACAAATAACAAAAAACCCACGATTCTCATAAGCTCCATTGTATTGTACTGATTTATTCCGATGCTTCAATCTTTTTGTTGTTTTTTTACCTAGTTCTAAAGCCAGCAATTTTAGCAAGAGTGACCAGCTCTCAGGTATATGTAAGAGTAGAACAAAGACGGAAGATGCATGATGACTATGTCAACCAGATATTTTTCCTTGCCATAATATCTAAAGATTGAATATTATATGAGAAGAAATTGATACAGATTTCTAAAGATGTTTGGATTTAGTATGTTAAGAATAACTTACAGCAAATCTGGCAGTCACTAGTAGGTATTTTTAGGTTAAAACAAGACAGCAACAAATAACCATCATGACCAGAAGTCAGAGGAAATTTTTACTGAAGAAATAACTTTTCCATTTCTATTTCACATTTGCATATCCTGCAAGTTCCACTCATGCACAGGTCCCATATCCAATTTTGAGAACTCCGTTAAATTCTACTTGCCACTTTCTGTGGCATGTGGAAAATGCACATGAATCATTACCACTGTTGATAAAACTTTTGTCATGTCCATACGATGCCTGCTCAGTGATCTTTCTCATCATCTGGAGTATTATGTCTGCCTTACCCAACATTATCACTGCCAAAATTCCCTTCCAATCCATTCAAAGAATATCCACCACACTGACCCGCTCAGGTGCCTGTGTCTTGTTCTGAAGGTTGAATGCTTACCAGGTGAGAGACACGATCATTTTACACGAAAGAAGAGGAAGCAGTGACGTGCAGCCTTTAGCTACAGACTAGTAATTGGAAAGGTCATGTATGCAATGGTGGGAAGAAGCACTATTGTCTTCATTATTTCAGTGTGACTCTGTTGAATTGTAATCACTGATAATTCTGGAATTTGTTCCAACTGATTATGTATAACCAGAATAATGTCTCATTATATTGTGTAATACTCCACAAAGAAAAGCATGCAATAAAATAGTGCTTTAGTCAGTGGTGTCTTACACAATAAGAGTTTTCTTATGAGGGGTATTGTCCCATTGTTTTCTTCAGTGTCTGGCATTTTTGTCTTTCATTTATTACTATTTTGCTATGACAGTAACAAAGATGTCGCTTTTCAAATTCATTATCATTGTTTTTTCTCAACATTTTCCAAATGAAACCATGGTGAGGTAGAGCGCCACTCTTCCATTTCCCCAATAATCAATTTCTCCAAGGAAACTAATAGGTTCCAATTTTATGTTGATAATGAAGGTACTATTTGTTTATAGCTATCTTGATAAGTCATTTGTCTCTTCTTCTCTCCTCCTCTCTTTTTTCCTCCTCCTCTCTTTTTTCCTCATTTTTTTCCTTTTTCAGCACAACAGCCTTTGTGCTTTCCAGGTCACTGAAAATGGGATGGAATGCTTTCAGCTATGTGCCCTACTGAGTGGAACTGTTTTGTTCACATGCACTGATGCTTCCTTTGTAGAGAAATAAAAAATGCAATCAGGAAAATTCAGAAGTGAATGTTTTTCATCTGTGCTCTAAGTAAGGTTAACAAAACAAACACATTACAGACCTCCTCTATATTTTAAATATTTCACAGATGTGGTCAGGTGCTGATAATTCTGTTTTGCTCAGTCATTCAATCATTTATATTGCACTACAAAATTAATGTTTACGTGAATCTGTTCTATTTATGCAACGACACTGTAATGTAGTAGCATTTTCCAAAGAAAACTTATTTCTTTATGAATGTTTTCTCAGCATAAACAATAGTTTTCATGTTTTATTCTAAGAATTGTAATATTACAGAAAAGAAGTTTTATAAATCCATATAACAGGACAGAAATAAGCAGAATAAATGCAAAATCCTTGCACAGAAATACAGTCAATCCTGGCCAGCCTGAGGCGCAATGCAGAAGAAATTTAAGGTGAGGGAAATTTTTGCTACGAAGGCATGGCTTTTATAAATATGGAAAAAAGAAAGTCTCTTGCTGTAAAAAGGATGGAGATAGGGAGCTCATCCTGTCTTGGGTGTAGCTAAAGATATTTTTTCCTATCTGCTATTTTGTGAGATGAGTAACCTAAGACTGATGGATTCTAGCGCAGAAGAGAGACAGGAAAGGGCAAAAATGCAAATATTCAAATACAATGCACTTTTAGTTGTCATTTTGGGAAAGGAACAAGCTTTGAAACTATGACTGAGTAATCATGATCATAAAAATTGCATTCTAAACATGTTTTGTGTGGTGTAGTATAAAGCAAACTACTTAGAAGCTTCCTTCTTATTCATGTCTATAGAATAACAAACATTAAAGACATTTAGCCTTCATTTCTAAAAGATTGCAAAATTCAGTGAAGAGATTTCTTTTTCCTGGGATGTTACGATATTTACAGCTATGGTAAAAATTTTGGAATATACTTACAGATTTTTTCTTTTGATGTGGGCATCTTTTCATAATTTCAGTAGAGGAATTGATGTTGAATATGACTATATCATTCATAAAGTCTCTGACAAAAGTTCTTTCATGAACATGAAAACAGAATATATTTACATAGATAAATATGTACACACAAGTAGACACACAGAGACATAATTTGAGATTGTTCTATACTTTGGGCAGTTATATATTTCAAAGATACTGTCTATTTTGAATATCTTTATTTATGAGTACACATCTTGAAGCATCTTTATAAGGTAAATGTAGGCCTTTATCTGAAAAACTTAGTTTTTATTCTGAGCACTCAAAAACTAAGCCATGACATACTTGATATTATTTTTGCAAATTATTTTTGCAAATACAGCTCAATGGTTCCTAACATCCTGGATGCTTTAGGTTTTTTTTCCTTTTTCTGCCCACCAATGTGCTGTTGAAAGCAGACAAACAAACCGACTCCACCCTAGGAAACCTCAGTTATGCAGACTATTACTAGGATTGGTGGAAACAACCCATGCTATGTGTCCTGTATCACAGAAACAGGCACAAGCCCAGCTTTACAAAGTACCAAAGACTGTCTCAGTCCAGCCAAGCAAATTTGCATGGGTCCATTTCCAGGAAAGAACTGGTCATTCATTTCAGTGCTTTACTGGAGCAGTACTGAAGTGTTTGGTACTTTGCAGTGTTGAAATTTATGTACTGTTCATCACCTCTCTGGATCCCTTGACTTTGGAGCATATTTTCACTTACGATTCAGAGACAGACTGCCACGTTCTGAAGCACTATCATTAACTACAGAATCTGGATTTTTTTTTAAAGCATTCAACAATTACAAATCAGTCCCTGAGCATGTCAAGTGTAGGAAATAAGACCAAATCTCAGGCTCAGGTGGTGCCACTGATGAGTTCCAGAAGCATACATTCTCAAGTAAATATTGACATGTGAGCAGAGTGCCAGGGGAACTTTATCAATAAACTGGAACACTGAAACATAGCAAAACAAGAAAGTAATCAAATGTCATTAATTACCCTGGACTGTCTTCTACAGAGGGTATTCTTTAGCACATGCAGGGAATCTTTGATATTTAACCTGAATTTTAGGAGTAACTGCCCAATCTTGAATTTTAATTCTGTACACGATTCAGTTGCTAAAGTTCTCCCAAGGCATTTCAATGCAGAAACTCTGATTCACTGTGAAATGAATTTTGACATATCTTATTATGAAGAAAGACTTCATTTGAAAATGTACAGAGTAGCTCTAGGAAAGCAACAGCAAACTCAGAAAACCTTGTCAACAGTGCACTTCATCTACAGATACAATTGACAAAAACTAAACAGTATTTGCCATTAATAATGAAGTCCACAAATAGCTGTGAGTGGAATTTGTGAAGGTACTCTTGCTATAAGACTCTCAACCAGAAAATGTTGGGAATTTATAAATTTTCTATGCTGTCCTGAGAGCACTTACACAGAATTCAGTGGTCTGACTCCTTGTTAAGAACAGTGTTACCTCTTAGTGTTGCTTTGGGAGAAACACAGGTATAGTATTTATGCAGCAGATCTTGTGGTACCAGTTCCTCTGAGTCAATGTAGAAGATATTTTACAAGAGAAGTGACTGAATTCCAGGTTGCATGAAACCAGTCTGTCAAAACCTTATATCTATTTTGTCCTTCTCAGCAGAATACTGTCATTTATGTGAAGTCAGGTGAAGGAGTAGTGCCTGTTTACAAGAAGCTTCGACTTGGTCCTACAGTTTCCCTTCCTCCTTTTTTTCCATTCATTGTTCTCCTCTTTCACTTACATCTACAATGGCATCTTACACATGCAGAAGTGGATGATATTATATAGACTATAAATCAGATTGTTGATTCACCTAAGTGTTTTACGCTTTGTGCGCTTTGTGGGATGCCATAGTCCTTTCCTTTCCTCCCATAAAAGAATGGAAAACGTACATGCCTCTTTAGCTCAATGTGTTGAGACTATTTCACTGAATAGGGTAAGGTGGGGGGAAATTAAGAAATCAACAGTCTTTACCAACGTATGCTTTTATTTGTTACACGTATCAAACAGACCTGTCAGCCCTTTCGAGTTGAAAGGTCATTAATGGCGACTATAGAGGCACATGGGAAATAGGAAGCAAGTTAAACATCAAGGCTTTCTCATCATTCCTAGTACCACTGTGTCCTCCTGGCACTGTTGAGGCTTACTCATGCTTAGGAGGCTTCTCAGTGATGATAACCAGCTGGAGAGAAAGAGATTGGCAGCCTCATCACCACCTCAACCCATTTCTATGAAATCTCCAGGAATGCTTAGAAGAGAAGCACACAGATCCTATTGTCACTCCTTAAAGGTTTACTTTCATCTTCAGCTTTTTTATATATATACATACATATTTAAATCTTCCTCTCCATTTTATGTCTAAAAAAGCCCATAGTTTGAAAATCTTTCTATTTTATTGTAAGCCACGACTGAAAGGTTGAGATAAATCAATGCCTTCAACAGTCAGACACTGGGAAGGACTTGCTAGGTATATGAGCTGCGTGTCTGACCAAGTAACAGAGAGAACATGTAAAAAAGAGTCAGCACCGGAAACATTTTCCAGAAACATTTTCCCTTGTCATTGTTTTGCTTTCCTTGGGTACATTTTTTGTCTTGTCTATGTAAGAAAGATAATCCATGAGAAAGATAATACAGCATCAAGAATAGTCCCATTTTTCTCTTCCTCCCTCAAAGGACTCTTTAAATAACTTTTTTTTGTTATCCAAAATATTGTCATATGAGGTGGGGAGGTTTATACAGTTCTGAATGAACGTAATTTTAAATGCAAATTTTACTTAACTGAAGCTCAGAAAGGAGGCAGTAAGCTCATTGCAATGTTCCTTTTAATGGTTCATAGTGTGGGGGATGAGATGCATTTCATGTGCAGGTCAGGGTATCCCATAGTACAGTTAGGGCGATCGCAAGGAAAGGCAGCCAGTGCTGCTCCTCTCAGACACAGTGCATGTGCACAGCCTAGCAAAGGTGATGTCTGTACTACGTCACCAAGTGCCTTGACTAAAATGCATTGATTGTCCAGTACTCCACTTAGATAGCAGTCCATTAATCAACTTATCTGCCAATTGGACAGAAACATTTTGCGTGTTCTTCCAGTTCCAGCATAACAATAAAGGTCTAAGGTTTTAATATTACATGCAGATGCTTTAACAGTCACATGGCAGCATAACATTTTTTTTCTTCTTCTCATTCACTTTCATGCATGTAAATGAGGAAGTGAGGGTGGGCAGATACAAAGAGCTGGCAGTTACCTTATATTCTATCTTCTTGACAATAATGTCATTAAGAAATACAGTTTATAGAAGTAACAGTAGCTTTGAAAGAAAAATAATCTTTTTTACATGATAGAATCTCTTTCATAGATGTACTGAAGAAGGAAACCTAATTGCTTAACTGCTAGTGTGCAAAAAGTCAGATAAAGTATAAAATGTTATGTTCTAATAAGGAAGTGCGAGGGTAAAAAAAAAAAGATAAAGAAAGTTTGGGTTTGTTGTTACAAGGAAATCAGTAAAAATCTCTGGAAAATATGCTGAATAACTGACCTTTAAATTGTCACAGTTAATAGCTATACATCAATCTACAAAAAAACCCAGGTATTTTTAACCAGGCATTCAATTAGTAGGATTTAATATAATAGGTGTTGCCGCCTGCTCCACCTACAATTGTATTAATAACAAAGTGCACAGAGTTGCTATGACCTCTGTCTGTAACAACGTGTTGGCTAATTCAGGAGGAGTTCTCTACTGCTTGTAAATGCTCTTTCTTTCTTTGGAGATGAGCACAGGTGAATCATGTCTGTAGGAACGGATAGAAGCAGTTCACCAAGATAAAGCACTCTTACATTTTTGACATGTCGAAAACATCTGCTTCCTTCTTAAATAAACCATTGACTGAATATTCTCATACAACACTACTGAAGCATGCAATACAGCTTCACTAAAAGCTTTCCACTGCCCTCCAGATACACTTAAGAATACAACTCTAAATGGAACTATGATACAGACAATAGCTAAAGGGAATGCAATTGCATTCAGAGAAGATGAAGAACTCATAAGCAGCCACCTGCATTTCTGGAAAGTCCTTGGGTTCTTGCTATTGGCAATTCTAGCAAAACACTTCACCGCGTACACCCATGTCTGCTTCCAAGGCTTTCAGGTTGAACCACAGGTTCCAGCTTGCATTGCTATGGTGAGAATAGCCCACCTCTATGAAAGCAATAACTTAAAAATAGGAAAGACTATTAGAAATAACCAGGCAATTCTTTCCGAGGAACAGAAGTGAAACATTCTTAAGTATTAAAAAAACAAAGCAGAGGAACCACAGGAGAGCTAAGGGATGGGTCCCCAACACAGTCTTCCATATGCATCAGGGTGCCCCAGGAGGGCAGCCCCAGCTGCCTACAGAGGAAACTCAACTTAAAATTTTGCTTGCCCCATGGGACAAAGGGAAAATTTGTGTCCCGAGACCCCTATTTGAACTAAGATTGGGAAGAACTGGTTATGACTAAAGTTGTTTCATGCCATCTTTCAGAAAAAAATAGAGAGTATTTTGTCAGTCAGAATCAAGAGAGCATGATTAGCCTTGTACTAGGTATCAGTGGGAATATATATATGGGAATATGTATTGACTTTCATGTAATGCTACTCTGGTTCCACAACTCCATGATTTCAGATTCCCTTCCTCTAAAAAGTTTAAATGAAAATAATTTATCTGTTTCTTCTATTCCAGTTGCCTAAGTTTCCACCTTTGAGTAAAACTCTTAAAAATTATGCTTTTTGTTTTACTTTTCACCTAGAAATACTAGCACAGGCAGAGTCCCACACTGGGCAAATGGACTGTTCTTTAACTTGACGGTGGTTGAGTACTATAAGTATCCCAGAGAACTCTCTTCTAATCTTTCCAGCTGAAGTGCTGCTGAACACAGCTTTCCCGACTGTTTTTACTCCATAACATCTTGACTATTAGACCCTTGAACTCCACAACAAAACCTGAACAGAAACATTAAACAATACGCTCCTAAAAAACCAACACTTTACATTCTTCATAAAGGATGTATAGGTCAGGTGTAAATTTTTAAAAACTCTTTCCTTTTTCTATGAATAAGACCTGTATTTTTCAATTGTGTAAAACCCTGGAGTAAAGGCTCTTCCTAGAATCTTTGTCTCCTGTACAGTTACTACCTCCTCAATAAAAAAAGCTGCTCATGTTTAAGGCTATTTGGGTCATATTGAGCTTCCCATTCCCTCTCTTAAATGTTCTGTCTTTCTTCCCCTGAAAAATCTTGTTGAAAGGAGTATATTTCTTAGAGTGAAATTCAGAGAGAAGGACGAACAGCTTCCTGCAGGCAGTTGCCAGGTTGATATATCAAAGCGATATTGCTTTCTAAATAGAATGGTACCAATCAGCAGGAACTGTCAGTCTGGGTGTATAATAACTGTGGTGCCAGTCATCAGGAATGTAAATGAAAGTTTCAGCTATACTTGTTGTATATTAAAAGTGCATGTTGGCTTGAGGAGGGGAATAAGAATGGGGAAGAGTTTTGCTGGCAGTGTCAAGGAAAGGATGGCATTAGAAGAAAAAATTAGTGAAGCACAGAGCACCTGGATTCTCCTCCCAGAGCAGTGTGAGAGTCAGACAACAAAAGTCATGGCATGAAATGGATCTTGTGTCTGCGCCCTCAGTAATTCCAAGCCCTATTAACCATCTTCCTGAAGAGAAGGTGAAAATTCATATAAGCCTGTCACATTTGTCATGTTGACACTCTACCCAACTGCCTCTCCTGACTCCAATCCAAATATAGATCCCTGAAAACTCTGCTTGTCTGATGACTGACTCTGTCAAAGCCTGAAATCTGTAGGCACCTGATTTTTAATGAATAAATTTCCTCAATTCTTACTAAGGTGATGACACAAAGTCCCGCGGAGTCTGCAGACCCAGTACTCATACTTTCACTCTTCCTAGCTTGGGTTCAGGACTTTCAGAATAGCCAGTGACCCCTGGGGGATCGTCTAGGCAAGCATGGCATAGCAGCGGGCTCAGCCACGGCACTCTTCCATGGAACCTGGAGCCAGGGGCCCCTGTTTCCCTCTTCCCAGGACACTACTGTAGTCTCTGTGTTGTCGCTGTAGGCACAGCTATTTTCTCCCTCTTGATGAAGCTATTTCCTTCATGCTACTGAGGAGTGACTCACATGAGTACCAGAACTTTCAGGTGAAGTCAGAGAGTGAGGATCTACTTCCAGGGCCCTTTCAGAATACTATCATATTTAAGCCAATTCAACACAAATAAATTGCATTTCAGTAAGGAAAAAAAACCTTGCTTACACCCTCTTGAAGGAGTTCCCACAATACCAAAAGGTACACTTTGGAAATCTCAAGGTGTTGCAGCTCTCAGTGGTGTGACATAAGAGACCTTTTGTCGGAAAAAAAACCTGATGTAATGAACTGGATCACCATTCTGTGATGGAACCACAGGTTCTGGAATCAGTGTAATTTTAACCAAATTTTGGGATGTAAATCATATTATAATTAGTTTTCATGTTTTAATACTCTGCAATGTAAATATGATATAAATCATTATATCCACGTAGTACCTGTGACAAGTAAGAAAGGTCAAAGTGTTGATTCAGTTTTCTGTGTATATGTCTCACCAGGCAGAGGAAAACTCTCAGACCATAGCAGTACAGGTACCATAAACAGGTAGAGCTTGTCTTTTCTGGACTACACAATTTAACCCTCATTCCTGAAAACCTTATCCTGGTGTAATATTTATTGAGAGGGGTGCAGAGTCTTGGACTCATACCTGTCCTTGTACTCCAATGGTGCAGATATGTGACTCCCGTCTAACTCACATAAATCCCTGGAAAGCCATTCTACTGCTGAATCAAGCAAAAATCTCATGATTATGAAGAAGAGCAAAGAGGTATTATACATGCTGTTAAATTCCAGATCAGTACTTTATAGGAGAGCAGGACTCAACAATCTTCTTAAAAAAAAAAAAAAATGGAGACCAGAGGAGGGCCAAGAGCCTGACCAAAAGGATTCTTTCTTAAATTCCATGAGTTGGAAGTATTTGTGATTCATCCAGCTGTGCTAGACACACCATTAAATACTCTGCCTTTAACAACATTTGGGGTTTACTATCTTAAATCATGCAAAATAGAAATTAAAATCTCAAGTCAAGAAAACATCTTTTAAAATAAAAGTAATTTAGAATAATATTTAAAATATGTATCTAAAAATGTAGTCTTTCTCACTCTCATTTACTTTACTTATTTACTGCCAGTAATGAAAACTATAAATTAAGGTGTCTGTGGAGTGGGATTAAATGGATTTCTCAATTTGTATGAGCATGGTCACTAAAAGATTACAGCCATTGTAAAGGTGATAACCAGTTTAAGAGGAAACGTGATATTGATTTTAGAAGGATTCAGGTTAATTAGATATGACTGCAGAATTTCCTATCATCTGTCCCTTTGGGGAGTACTCTGAAGATTCATTGCAGATCTCATGGTTAGGCTCTTCAGGCCATTTTGTCCTCCTGAATGTTGTCAATTGAATTTACATTTCTTTTTATTCTCAGTATTTTGCACCCTGGTGTCCTGGTGAGGAAGAAATTCTTGTGTACACATCCTGTGGCATTGCTACAGGCAGATGGTTTCTATCCCAGTGCATCACTGGCTGTCCTAGAATCTTTCATTTCTTTTTTAAAAGATTTTACCTAAATGTCTGCCATGCCTTCAGCAGAATTATCTTTTGTATTATTCAATTCAATTTTAGAAGAGCTGTCAGAAAAAGAAAAAAATATTGACGGTATCCAAAATTGTTTTCTATTAAAAATAAAAAGTTAATTCACTTAATGAAGATGTTTGTGAAATCTTTAACCTGGAAAAAAACTAAAGTCAATATTGAATGGCTGGAAATTTAAACTAACTGCATTCAGAATGGAAGGAATGTGCAGTAATTAGCCACTGGGAGACCTGACCATGGGGATAGTCTAATAACCTTTAGTCTTTTAACAAATTCAGATCTCTCAGTATTGACTGTCTTACTCCAAAACAACTCCTTTATAGGAACTATTGACTCAGATTATCTGATTTGCACCTTGTAAAATATGGAAATGTAAAACATTTCCAGACAAAAGTTTTCACCTCCAGTTTTATTTGGAAGGTTTTTTTTCTGTAGCTTTGTGAGTGGAATAAACCACAAAGAGTTAAGTATAGTTAAACTATAAAGTGAAAATAAAACCCAAATTTTTATAACCAATAAAAGGAAAGTTAAAATTCTTGAGATTTGTTTATTTTTAATGTGTGATATTTACATTTCGACTGGTTATTATTGCATCTGAGAGCTTATCAGGATACTAAGAAGGATTAATGTTTGCAAAAGGAGAATATCTATAAATCGTCTACTAACTGTGAGGATATTTGGGAAAATAAATTCCCTGATGACTCCACAATTGTCAATTACAGTGATTTGAATACATTCCTCTGAAGAAGCACTCCTAGGTATTGCACTAGATGGATCATTGTCTTGATGCTCCAAACCTGTTATACTTTTGTGTTGCAGCTCTGTACTTCAAAATTTTCCCAGCTTTATTAACAGAAAAGAATCATAATTTAATTGTCTCAAAATCATACCAATTATTAAATTATAAGCTGTTATACTCAGCTAGTTAATTTTATTTATATATTTGCTCCTCCGTGGTTTCCTTCCCAAGTCCTTATTTTTTTGAAAGGCGTAGTCTTGTCCCTAGAAATTGCAAGATCGGGTTCAAAGAATGTAATGCTTGCAGACAAGCTTCACATTTTTTCACTTACATGTTGCACTCATATAGCTAAACATTCGGCAGTGTCTTAACTCACTTGGCTGATCCAGTTTTCCAATTTGATTTGCCGTTTGACTGATTTTAAATTGGCAACAAAAAAACCCTCTCCACACATAAAAACCAGATAATTGTAATACTATTCATTTCAAGAGGCTATAGTGCAAATACACTGGTATTTATTTAAACAGGTCCAGGTGGGCAGTTGGCTCCTTGAATTGTGATACAGCTGTTTGTTAACAAACTTAATTTTATAAGCTGTGTTGGTGGAGAATTGTGGATCACTTGGTGGAAATAAGTATTTTATATCTTATCTGAACATCTTTTCTGAAGCTTGTTCATTGTTTATATATTTACAAAATGACTACTTTTATATGACCCGCACGTCAGAGGTATAGAGTTAAGCAGAAGGAATTGTGTAATTTAGGCAGCTCTTGGGTAGATAAAAAAATTTTTTAGCAAATGGTTTCATTGTGTAAGGACAGGTGATGCAAGTGGCAAACATCAGCTGTCTTCTACTCTCTGTTGACTGCTATAGATGGCACCATCACTGGCAGAGCAAGTAGTGATGCTGAGTTAAAATCATCTGCCACTTTGCATTACAAGCCCCTGTTTGCAGTTGCTCATAACTTTGCCGAACTTTGGCCAGAGGGCAGAAGAGGGCCGTCCCCATCACTGCTAAATCCAGCTGTGCAGCGCTGAGCAGAGGAGCTACAAGCAGGGAGGTTGTCTCTCCAGGAGTGGCATGGACATGAGACAAGATGAACGATTAAAATGAACAGGGGTGGGGATAAGGGAGAGTAAAATCAAATAGGATGAGCAATAGGGTTTTTTTAGCAAAAGGGACTGTAAAAAAGAGGCCTGGGAGGTGGTACACTGGCAGCTATATAGCCGCTAGCAGAAAGGGGCTGAGACTAAACAAAGTTCTGGGATAGAGACAGGAAGGGGACGGTCAGAAAGGTGACTCTGAGATACTGCATAAGGAGACAGAAGTGAGATGGAAAGACTGTGGCAAAGAACCAGACTTTGAGTGTGAAAGATCTCTGCTCTAGTGTAGTGCATGGTAAAGGAGCAGAGGTACTGAGTCCATAGGGGACAGCAGGTTTGGGCAGCGAGCGCTTTCACTAAAAACCTGTGGGAGGAGTACAAGGCTTTAGATATGTGATGAGGAACCCAGTGTTTGGAGGGGGTAAAAACAAAGTAAGAAACAGATTAAAAAAAAATATTGAGTTGATATAAAATGTAATTATCTTTATATGAAGGGGAACGTATATTGACAAGATTTAAGACTGCAGTCTCCTTTGAGGTTAAAAGTTGCTAGGAGAAATGTAACCCTGCAACCAGTTAAAGCCATAACTGTTAGTTTCCCTTCTCCTTCTCTGTCAAAGGGCTAATGTGGCAACTGCCATGAGGCATCTACAGTTATTCTAAGAAATGCCAAGAGGATGTAGGAAGATGTAAGAGTATGGGTGAGTGACAATAACTGTTCGTTAGTTTTCCTCCTGATCATGTCAAGACTTTCTGCTGGGCACCTGGTGCCATCTGCTTCCCTCCAGCTGTTCCCATCAAGAAGATGGGGACAGCTCTTTGCAACCGTGACCTGTGCACCACTTTGCTTATGCTGCTGCATCCCACACTTCTCATCCTTCAGTGAAAGATATTGCAAGGCAGCTAGATTTAAGGTGGACTTACAAAACCATGCAAAGTTTGGACTTGCTAGTTTTGTGTGATGTTCAAGTTTTACTTCTAACACTGTCTGTACCACATGAAAGATGTCTATCATCATCCCTCAGTTTCTTCATTGGCTCAAACAGTGGAATCAAGCCCTCAGACTAAAGTTGCATGAGGTGGACCATTTTATGGGATGATTCACGTCTGGTGTAAGGTCCCTCAATGCATCTGTAACAGAGGTTGAAAGGCTCGTGTTGAAGAAGACAGAATTTCCATGAAAGAGCGTTCTCATGATTAAGACAGTCTAACAATAATCCTATCCCTATTCCTGCCAGAAAATTCCTACCTAAAGCCACATTAGTGATTTCACTAAACACTCTACAAAGTATATAGTCTTTGGTACCTCGAACTACTTGCGCAAATTAAAAACTAATTTTAGTCTTAAATCATCTGTCTTTCTCCACATGCAAAATAATGATGATATTACCCCTTCTACCACAAAATTACTGCACAAATCAAACTTATGATGAGTAACACCTTAGAAATATTCCCTGAGGACATTTTTGATTCTGTCAGACGGAAGGATCTGAGTAGTATAAAGTAAATATGTCCATGGGCCATGCCCTTATAAGGGCAAAACAAAAATATTGAGGGACCACTCAATCACTGGGTACTGCCCACCCAGGGCATTGAATGAGACAGTATTGCAGAAAAAACCAGTACGTGATCCTCAGTCAAACTGCCACAATTCATACTCAACAAGGGGACAGCCCAGGGCTATACAGACAGAAATGCAGAAAGATACACAGAAAGGTTAATTCAGGCATTTTCTTACTTTTCAGTGCTTGAATTGTGACCTTACTGTAACTTAATTGGGTGTCTTGTTTAGAACATAGGTTGACCAGAGTTGAAATGTATACTGATGGTTTTACTGAAGTTTCACTGTCATCTACATATTCTTTACATAATTTCAGAACAAGTCACTTTCATTTTAATGCGCTGCAATTGTCCTGAGCTCCTGTTGAAATTCTCTTTTCATTCAATAGACAAATTACTGCATCAGCAAAGTCTTAATGGATAGCCATGAGAGGAAATCTTTCATAATTTGGTGCTTACCACATTAACGTCATTATAATTTGGTCCTTCTGCATTCATTTTGACATTTCATTTTCACTCAGAATATATCAGGCACACTTTCACATTACCAGAGATCCATGCAACATATGTTCACTTACCTTAGATGTTACATCATTTTCACTAGAATTTAATTTCTCCTATTCTGACAGACACAAGCCTCAGAATCTGTAGATGAGTGAGCACATTTGAGCTAATTCTGCTACACCTTGTATCTACAGTGGGGAAACTGACAGCAGGAGCCCACATCAATGCAGGTAAGAAACGTGCATTTTAGCCCTTCTACAAGTTAGTGTTTTCAGCACTTGATTTGTGATAGGTGCAGGCAGGACTGTTCACTGGTTCTGACCCTAGGGAATTAACATTGCTGTATATTCAGGTGGGAGCCAAAGTTACGCTCATTTAACACTGGCAGGGGCTGCCATCACTACATGTACTATCATGCAAGCGAAGGCAGGGTTCAGGCTAAGCACACTACAGCTTCTCCTGAGACTCCCATTCTCTCATTGTCCCTGTGTGATTTGGTAATTCAAACCCACAATCAGACCTAATATTTGTAAAAAATATTTAATTTGGTCAAATACAAGACCTTTCTCCTAAATGTGTTGCAGTTTTCTGGAACAACTCAGTTGAAACAAGAAGGGCAAGTAAATATCTTGGTGAATGCTGCAGATGTGCCCTACCAGCTTGGTGCAATATTCAGAGAATAAGAACTGACAGTTCAAGTCTCTTTTGCCCTAATGTGCTGAATCTGAATGCCCTAAAGTGAAGAAAGCTTGAATTTTAATTCAGAATTCAACACCCACATCCCTAAATTCAAGAGCATTTGGGGTTAGATTTTAATGTTACTTCCTTGCAGGAATAAAAACAATTTGGTCTGAAGCCAGAAAAAATCTGGGATCCTCACTGCCATTTGCAACTGCTGCCTGGCAAATCAATCTCATGTCTAATTGAAGACTGCACCTGCAGAATATTAAAGGTGGGTAGTGTGCAATACATTTTGAGTGACATTCAACTCACTATGACTGATGCTTTCTGACAGTGCTAGCACAGTGAAAGGATAACACCCCTCCTCCCCTGTCACAGGAGGCTGACAGCAGTCAGACACTTGGCATCCTGTGTCAGCCACTGATTGTGCAACTCAGTTAAGACTGACTGTTTCCTTGCGCCCATGTGTTATGGAAGGGAGCTGCTGAGCAACCTCCTTTGTAGCTCTCCCTTCCCTACCTCTCAGCTTAACTTTCTGCTGGCACGTGAGCCAGAGCTCTCTGTCTGCTCAAAAAGCATTACATAGGATTGGGCTTCAGAGAAACTTAACTGAAATACTGATAAGCAGATGCTAGTTGTTGTCAGACAGTATTCAGAGGAAGGGCTCCTAAGAAAGGAAATATCAAATACACAGAGAAAATATTATAAATAACATAAAATATTAAATGTTACCTGGAATGCTTTGCAAAACTAAAAATAAGATAGAATTAGCTAACAAAGATACTGCAGTTCACCCTACACAGATATGGCTCTTTTCTTCTCCTACCTCTATTAATAGGATTCCAGTTGCAATATTCATTTGCATAGCATTTATATTGCATTAACACTAAAATAATTTAGTGTCGATGCAACCACATTTCTTCACAAGTTTCTTTAAGAGACAGTTTCTTGGTGTCTCCAGGATATCCCTGTTACCCTGTTTTCTGGGATCCAAAGTTCAGAAAAAAAGACAGCATCTCAGTCCTTTCAATGGTCTCCTGAGTAAATCAACCAACTTTCTTAATTCTCCACTTTCTGGCTTATAGGTTAATCACTGATGACCCTTCAGCTTTAACACAGAAAGAGGACAGACCAGTTGCCTATGCATTGGTTTGTAGGGCTACAAGATTTTATTATCTTCCTGTAAATCTAGGTAAATAAAACACTAATATCCACAGAAGCATACGGTCACTTCAAGTTCACCTGCCTGCATTCTATTGTGAAGAGAGGCAGAATTACAGCTTAAATGCAGTGAATAGCAAAATGCAATGTGTAGTCTATGGAAGTGACAACCACCAGTTCAATGTGCACTCTATCTGCTCCATAAAACAACCTGTGGCAGATCCAAATTCACTCCTGGCAGAGAAATGAAGCTGTTATATGAACTGAAAATTGGTGAAGGTAGAGGACAGAATTTACAGCAAATTCATTTAAGATCTGCACTGTTCAATATATTTTTTCTGATGATATTTTTTTCTGCAGTCTGACTAGAAAAACTCTTGGAGGGTAAGCATGTATGACTTCGGGGAATAATCAACCACAGTCTTCCTCTGATAGTGCCAGAGAAAGCTACTAAGGATGACTTGTGACTACCATACTTGTTTTCCTGATTTTTCTGGGTCTCGCAGTTGAATGACCCTGCCCTCTACAAGTGGGTGGGATTCAAAATATTCCAGGTAAGATTCACCTTTCTTTTTAACTGGTTTTATTCTGTCCTGTGGCACGAATTCAAATTCTTTAAGTACTAAAGCATGTAGACTGCGTCTTCTGATCTGTTCCCCTTTATCTACTCATCACCTCAGCTCTTAAACTGAAAGAAATGCCTGGTTTTGGAGCTGAGCCATCTATTTGAATATGAGCACTTAACGCTGCAGGGTCATGGTCAGTAGCAGGAACTCCTCAGGGACTCATTAGGACTTCCAAAATTGTGTATAAATGCAGTATATATGTATATTTATGCTGCTTTGTCTCAGAAAGCTCAGGGGAAAATCCCAGTTTAACTGTGAGTTGAATCCTAGAAAAGCAATGGGCATCTTTGCAACCACAGACAACACAAGAGGACTGCTTTTTTGTTCATTATTAGTTTTGTCAGCTGAAACCATCTGAATTGTAAAATTTTGATCAGTTCATAATAAATTTTCCTTTATCCCTTGTTCATGAGGTGAAGCTTCAACATGGCTGAGTAGGACCTGAGCACAGCTGTTTTCAAATGAGCTGAATTCATTGGCGCTGGAATAACTTAAGGACTTAATCTGAGCCCTTGCTGAAAGATTTGCTAGGATGACCCATGCAGGACAAGCTACAGGATGATAAAAAATTAACTGAGGAATGCATTTTTTTTTCATTTTTGTTCATCTGTTTCCTTTTTTCCACACTGCCAAATAATAAAAAAACCCAACAACCTTCTCAGTGTTACTTCAGCCTTTTTGTACAAAGCTTAAAAAAGTCTTGGGTATTTTCATAGCTTCTTTTATTTTTTAACTTCTCTGTAGATTATATTTTCAAGCTGTCAAAAAACATTACGGGACTTTAACCTGCAACTCCCATCCATGTCAGCAGTACTGTGCAACTTTAACTATGGAGAACTCAAGTATGTGTACTTATTGTACAGTTTTGAACAAGTATTAAGTATTAATGTAGCCAACTATTAGCCAACTACTTAATTAAATATCAAAGTATTAATTGAAGAACAGTTAAAAGAATCACATTGCTCAAGAAGTTCTGGGGTTTTAAGGTGGGGGCATTTTGTGAATCAAATAACTGTCCTCCCTTTTAGTCTGAGGGAAGGCAAGGCAAAGGGAAAGGGTAAAGCCAAGCAAGGGAAAAAGGAAGACCAAGAAGAGGAATGGGAAATTAATAAGAAAGGCAGAGCAGTAGCAGTCATGTTGCTTATAAGGAGGCCTTTTGATTAGTGCAGTCCCCACAATAGAAGTGAAAGGGCTTTTAGCTGAAGTACCGCAGTGCTCGTGTTTCTAAATTGTATTCTGCATCATGTCCTGGCAATATTTTTTTGGATGTTACACAGAAGCTAGTTATATCCAATGGCAAGTAGTGGAGTAGTGGAGCAACAGTGAATTGTTGAGAATTGGAGCTCAGTGCTGTCTGAAGGCAGATGTTTAACCAGAAGGTGCTTGATTCTTCAGTCCAGATGACAGACCCAGACATACCACAAGAAAACAAGTCATAAATCTCATTCTAGGGAGAGTGTCTTGTGCAGTTCTAGAATCAGGAGAAGCTAGTGTGCATATTTATGATAGGAAGTGCAAGGTCAGGTGTGTCAACCAACTGTATTTTGATATGGATAATGCTCTGAATTTGCATGCATTTTCAAAATGATTTAACTGTTTTTGAAATTTCAGGAATTTAAGGGGAGGAGTTGAAGAGAGAATTCCATTGTGCCTTTTCCAATCAACTTAAAAGGCTGGAGATTTGAGTACTAAGGAAAGGAAAGAGAAGGCACATGTAATATCCATGGCATTACTCCAGGTCCTGGGTTAAATTCCCTGATCCAATCATGTTTTACGAAGCAAGAATTACTTTCTTTTACAGTAGTTCGTGTATTAATGCTCCACTGCTGTAGATGGGCCATGTGTGTATTAATGAAAAGAAGAATGCAAAGTTTCTCGATACAGTCTGATAAAAGTCTGAAGTTGTATGCAGTACCCTAAATACATAGTATCAGATGAGGTGAAGAGTACTGCTGCCTGTCTAATAGAAATTGTGTTTGGACTGGATCAGTTGGATTCTCAGCAACCCTTTATGTCCAATGTCGCTTTCTCTCTTCATTACCATTACTTCGACACTTGGCTGTAGATTCCCCACATAAAGAATGACATGACTTGCTGCAAGAAAATGAGACCTTCTGGACTGCTTGTTTCAAAAACACTCAGGAATCTCTGGGAATTGTTGAGTACATGTACAGATATAGTCTCTATAATTTTGAAAGGAGTGTTATAAAAGAGACTGAAACACCTTCTGCCTCGTGCATGCAGTAGAGGGCTCCAATCAATTGCCCAGGCACAGGCAACTACCAAAATATTTCGGGGCATCCAAGAAGCACACAGAAGTGGTGAATTAGAAGACTTAAAAGAGATTCTAGTGCCTTGGGAATAACTTATGGAGGTCAGGTGGGCTGTTGGAAATGACACTAGGCAGCCATGTGTGGACAAATTAATCAAGCCCAAGGAATGGGATTCAGTTTGTGAATAAGACACATAAACGTAGACATCTCTGTATAGGTGTCAGTATGTGTGGTAGATATTGCCAAATACATCAGTTCCTACTTTAGGCAAAGATGATCAAGAGTTCTGCTAATTTTCCTGACCACAAGCATCTAGTGCCATATGAGACACATATCCACATGAGCTGGGCAAATGAGACCCAAGGACCTATAGCAGACCTATGCCTTTCTGCAGTGTCATTTGGGAGCAGACAGGATATCCTAGAAAATCTTAAATGAAACTCGACACCTATGCTGAGGCAATAACAGGTGAAGGATGGGAGGAGAGGGACTGTTTCTTTGGAGCCTAGGAAGTTTCTCCAGAGCTTATATCATGGACTCCGTTCAGCTGAACTCTCTTCCAGCTGCTGTTGCACAACACTTTTTCTTCTTCTTAAATATGCTATCCTGGAGGCACTTCCACCATTCCTGATTGTCTTGTCCTAGGCCAGTGGAAGATCTGTCTTGGAGTCGGCTGGCTTTAGCTGTGTTGGACATAGGGAAAGCTTCTAGAAGCTTCTCACAGAAATCACCCCTATAGCCCCTGATATGGATTTCCCAGAAACTCAAATATCACAAATTACACTTAGACCTTCATACACTTCAACTAGAGTCTAAACAACTAGTTCACATGGAGACAACCAGCCTTTGTCAGAAAAGGTGTCAATGAGCTGTTCCTCATTTAAACCGAACTAAAAGCAGAGTAATATGTTTTCTTGGAAAGAAAATGAGCTGTTGCCAAAAGCCTACAGGAGAAATAAAAGTACAATGAAATGAAAAAGTTTTTTTGACTTTTGGTTACTATGAAGATCTTTTTGGCTCAGAAGCGATTAAACATTTGCATACTGATTCTATGGAAATCTAGAATTAATGGAGAACTATTTAACATCACATTTGTTTATCTGAATATTTTCACAGAGGACCGCCTCATTATGTCTTATTATTTTCATGTTTCAGCCCTAAACTATCAGCATAAGGATCAATTATAACATTATATTTTCCTGTTAAAAAAGTTCATAGATAGTGGCAAAGTGCAGAAACAGCAAAAAATATTTTTTCCACAAAAATAATCTTTTCTGCACCAGTCTTGCTGATAACTTCATTAAATTATGGAAAATCTCACAATCCCCATAAATGTGCATATGTCTCCCGTGCTTGTGCTCTCTCAGAATATTTCCACTTAACAGAACCTAGCTATGAAAAAAAAACCACTATCCCTCATTAATCTAGACTTCAGAGAAAGACAAGTGTACTCAAATGGCTTGGTTTTTAAGTGACTACCTTGAAATACTGAAATCTATTCAGAAGTGCCAACCAGCTATCTGAGAGTTGAGTCCTATTAAAAGTTTCATTTTGTGCAGCCCAAACTGGCTTGGTTAAATCTTACATTAAAGCTAAAAGTAGCTTTATGTTAATAACAGTTTTTGCAATCAGAGGTAGAAACAATCTGCTCCAGGCAACCAGAAATGCAGATGTATCCTTTTGTTTCCTTTAAGCTGGTGCACGTGTTCTTTTCTCCCAAATATGAAGACTACCAAGTTCACACCAAAGTTCAGAGTCAGGCAGCCGACTCCTCCATGCTTCTCCCTAAGGAGGGAAGATGTCTTTGGATGCTTACTTGGTACAACCCCACACCTTTCTTCTGCTTTTTGACTCGCTACAACACATATGGCTGGCCAGTACGCAGTACTGACCACATCACAGCTGTCACCTAGCAAGAACAAGACCGAGGTATGGCCCTCCAGCCAGAGGCTACTCCCTGGAGTGGTCCTCAGAAGATCTCCACAGCCTGGCACACTTCCTGTCTGCAGACTTCTGATACCCCATAAGATGACGAGGAGGAGGAGAGACAGGCCACACTGTTGGCCTATTGAAAAACGTAGGAAAAGAAGATGGTTGAGATCTGTGAATAAGAGGGCTAAAAGGTGCTCTTCCTCCACAAAATGAAAGTCTGGATAGATGGGTCTATCAGAAGGATTTAAAAATCAACTCTGACAAGAGATGACAATACAACATTTGTTTCTTCTGGTAGATTTTGCAATTCAGATTTAAGCTTATGACACTCTAGTGTGTGAGAAAGCTGTCAGAGGCATTTTAAGCATGGCTATTTTTCTCTTTCCCAGGCTGTGTTAAAGTAATCTGAATTTTCACCTTGAAGAATTAAAGTAGAACATTTTGTAGAATTCTGAAGTATTTTTTAAATACTTTCTGTAAGACACAGTTTATGCTGCATACGTGGTGGTGGGGTAATGTTTATTAGTATTCACTTGATATAAATTTATTCATTGCTTCCTCACTCCTGAGAAATATGTACCCCCCCAGGTGAGATGACTAAACCACATACCTTACCATCATGAATTCTCTCTCCATAAGATTCCACAAACAGAAAATTCATAGGAAATATGTTTCTCCAAGATTAATCTGTGCAGTCAGGGAGTCTAGGAGATATGACAAAGCTGATATATTGTATGGTAATTCATTTCAGTGAAATATTTCTACATAACTGTTGATAGAGAACAAAGTTGCAATTTGCTGAAATGGTTGAATATGGTATGTACCAGCATCTCAACAGCAGGAACCTTTTAGCAGTACAGCAGCTCATTCCAAAAGGGTTCTTTTCTTAAGCCAAGATGCAGTAAAGTTAGAAGCTTGGCCTCATCCAAAGTAGTGCTAGACATGATGAAGAACCACAGGATTTGGACAGATGTACTGCTGACAGATGGTGCTGAGATTAGTCATTATCAACCAGATACAACTTGCATTATTCCTCTGGTTCGGTGCCAGTCAGTGATGAACCCTGACTGATAATGCCTTATTACTCTCTAATATTTACTGAGTCACTGACTCCCTAGAAAACAAAGTGAAGGCATAGACCCTGCTCATGGGAAAGCACAGACGTAACGTACTAAGTTTGCTCGTTACCACTAAGACTGACACAACTCCAGCATCAGCTCTGCTGGTGCTGCTCTGCAAAGGGATCAAGAGTTGAACACAAGCAGAAAGACCAGCTGCCATCGCTCTCAGAGACAGTTCCACCCACTTAAGCCTGAAGGGTGCTTTTTGGGATAGCTTAAGAGAAGCATAAATAAGTTAATATTATAACATGTAGAAATGCCAGACTTCCACCTTATAGTATGTCCACTTTAAAATTGTTTTTAAAATGGCATTTTATTTTAGACCTGTTTTGGGTTTAATTGTCAAGGTTACCCTGCCCATGTCAACCCACTACAAAATTGTGAGCGTGGAATTGCAGACTTAACTGTGGCTGAAATTTGAAAAAAAATGTTTATGTGTCCTCGTATCAGAGGTAAAAAATTTTAAGTATATAAGTACATATATACATACAAATATATAAATTTATAAGAAGGTAGGTGTGACTGTACATCTCTTCCAGCATTCTACTCCATTTTCACATTCTCTTGATGTGAAAGAACAGGACTGGCTGCACATCTTCTATGAGCACACATAAGATTGTAATCTAATACTAAATTCAACCCCCCACCTCAAATCTACAAGAATGTAATATGATCCTAAACTTTATTACGCTAGACTCAGCCTTGATTTACACTGAATGCAACACCAGGACTGAACTCTTTCACTTGACATTATGGAGATTGAAAAATTGATGCTAAAAACAAGAACAGTTGTCCTCACAGTCTGACTAGTAGCTACAAATTGTATTAAATTCCTCTAGAGAATAAAAATGAAATTATGTTATAAACAGTAGGCAACATGCTGTATGTTCATTGTTGAGGTGTCAAAAAAAATTTCTAAAATCATCGTTGCTGATGCTGACTGGTAGAAATATAAAACCATAATAGAAAGCTGGTTTAACAAAACTATCCTACTATGTCTTTTATTTGATAAGGATTAAAAGAAAATTACTGCATGAAGCAATATACCCAAGTCAGCACAACAGTAAGAGGAGTCATTTTATCTACAGGATTAAGAATAATCCGTGATGGAAGTTACAGGATTGGAGAAAAGACAGAGCTAAAAAGGTTGTGTTTTGTTTGGATTTTATTCTTCTAAGAGTTAAAATAAGATGATATAATGCTATGTTTCCATAAGCAAAGTTCTTTCCCAAAGCATTTCCCAGGATCATTTCTTTTTCTATTTAGTGAATTTCAGGAAGTCAGGAAGGTTGATATTTTATGCTTTAATGCGGTCCCTGAAGAGCAGACTACAGCCATGAAGATATTCTCTGTATCTTATTTTATAGATGCAAGAATCGTGTTGCTTTTGTTTCGCTTGAACAAAGACTCTCCAGCAATTTATGAATGCAGTCAAAAGTTCAGACATTTCAATGCAGAAGAGGTTTTACCTGTGCAACTAAGGATATAGGGAATTTATAAACCTCAGGTTTTCAACAGAAACCTGCCTCCAAAGAAGTGTTTGAGAACTGATTTCTCACCTGCAGAGAGCTAGGATTTCATTGCAAACACACCCCCAATCTGTTTTAAAACCAACAGTCTCCAGCCTAGGCTGGGCATGTTGGCCAACTTCCTCTCCCAGGATGGAAGAGCCTCTTGGTGAGGGAAGGCACAAGAGGTGGTTGCAGTCTGTGCCACGAGGTGAAGCCCAGCTAGAAAGCCTAGCTCACAACAAGGACTACCACCCAGCCGCACCTCCAGTGAGGCAATGTTCAAGGACCAACATTCTGGCGCAGGACTTTTCAAGGCAGGAAGAATAGATGGATTCAGGATCCCTGTAGATAATTCACGACACATCCATAAGTACTTTTCAGGGTTAACGACAACTAAACTGAAAAAAAATGTTAAGAACCTATTCAGAATTGATTCTTCATTGAATATAGGAAATTTGAGCTATTAGATGTTCAGAAAGCTCTCAGTGAGAAACGCAAAGGAAGATAACTTATTCTTTTTTTTTAATTATAGACAGGTTAACCATAACCAGTTAGTAGAAAAGAAGATATGAAAGATTTTAATTTACTGAGTTTCATGAGAAAATAATATGAAATAACTTATGTGTGAGCAACTATTGTATGTGCAAAATATTAGACTGGGTAATATGGTATGTACTAGCTGAAACACAATCTTAGCTGACAACTGACACTGTTGTTTGGGGAAAAGGGCGTATTTACCAAAACAGTTTCTCCTGATCTTTTTAAAAATTCCACAAAAGCCAACACAATTTTGAAAAATAAAATAAAATTGAATCAATTCCAAGCAAATGTACCTGAAAAATAGATTCATAACTTAAATAATAGAGGACTGAACTTGCAGCGCTGACATAGATAAATAGGTTGCCTAATAGGTTGTTTACTGTGCTATTGGACCTGGAGCATGATAAAGTAAGCAGAAAAGGGACTGCATCAGCTTTATCTCCACAACAACCAAGAAAAGAACGATCACAAAGAGCATGGAAAAGCCACCTTCACAAAACAGGTTTTAACTTTAGAGCAATGAGAGCAGCAGAGCACAGTACTGCTGATGTTTAAATAAGAAAAGACACAGGCCCAGCTCAAAACCACTGCATCTCTCATGAAGTTCGATGCTTCAGTTGGAATAATAGATGTTTAAAGATATCTGATACAGCAGTCATATGGAACAATTAATTCTTTTAACAGCATTGAATTACAATCATTATGTTATGGAGGAAGAAAAGATAGCCTTGCATTAAAGTGACTTGCAGAATATACCTATGTATGAAGAAATCATTCACATAATACTTCCATTTAGCACATTTCAGAGTATTACACCATTTTAAAATCAGCTAGATTTTTTATTCCATTAGTCTGTTAATTCAAAAAGCTCTTCACTGTAGTTTGACCTATCTGGATGAGTTCTTTAAGGTTTCACAAGAAAGATCATTCAAAAACAGTCTTCACAGAAACCTCCTAGCTGAACAAAAAAGGGGACTGATGCTTGAGATGAAGGAATCATTGGGAAGGTAGACTCACTCGCAGCACGAACCTGTTCCTACTCAAAATGTTGGCAAAACTCCTGCTGGCTTTAACAAGCACAGAATCAAGACCTGGGGTTTTCTCTTTAGATTACAAATTAAGCTCCTTGATCTTAAAATACTTTTAGGGGGAAACTGCAGCTTCAATGCACAGTCCCTCAGTAATATGATGTCTAGATGGCCTTACTTTGGCCAAAACTTCTGAGGGCATTTTTCTTCCCCTCAAGGCACAATATTTTGTCAATGGAAATAATGTAGACATGCTACAGATATATGTAACCAACTACCCTGGCTGCCATTAGCAATTGTAGTCCACTCTTGCCTTCTCTCACAGCCTACAAATTCTTTGAGCGATCTCTGTCACACAGTGTCATCCCAGCAGATTAGAGGCAAAATGAGAATTACATTTCCCTGAAGAATTTAAAAGCTCTTTTTACTGGGACTACTTTTACATAGAAAAAAATCTCTGAAAACGACTATTTTTATTTTAGGTATTTTTCCTGGGCCATTTGATGTTTGTGAAGAAGGGAAAGATAAGGGGTTGTTTGTGTTTTTTCTGGCGAATAAGGGGTTTAGTGAACAAGAAGTCATGGCACAGTTTTTCGCACAAGCAGTTTGGAGAGAAAAGGGTCAATTTTAGTTCATTATTAAAATTAATTTCAGTGGCTATAGGAAGCAACCCTGACCCATGCAGCAGATCTCCTGTCCCTGCCCTTCCTACCTTGGATCTTCCAGCCTGCAGTAGGGAGCAGTTCTAGTGCGTTATGGCAGCCACAACAAGGCAAAGAAAGACAGGATGCTTGCCTCGATTTCCTTAGTCATGTGCAGTGCCCTGCTGCAGAACAGAAAAATCTTGCCTGTCCTGAGCACATTTGACTGAACATTGAGACACTAACCTACCTACAGGGAGGATTTTCACAAAGACTTCCAATCCAAATATCAATTAAAATTCTTCTAGGCAGACGTGCTACAGGTATGTGTACAAAGCAAATATACTGAGAGCGAATACAACTACAACTGCTACAATTAGAAAATGTGCATGTAAGATTTATTTAAGCACTAGTCATTCAAGATATTATTTCTTCTTTTTCTTGCTGCCTTATGTCTCAATCAAGTCATAATTTCACTACCACTTGTACCAAAATACTTGAATTGTAAAATTTTTTCTCCAAAACAATGTCTAAAAAATATAGTTCTAAAGAACCTGTCAAGGCATTATGTTTCATATTTACCATTTCAGTGTTACTTTTACACTGGAATGTGTAACTGTAATGGTAAGAAAGCAGTAAGTTATTTTTGGTCATTTTCCTTCTTTTTTTTAATTTTAATGCTCTGATCTACTGAGTATGTGAAGGCAGTGATATTAATCAGAGGAAAATGAGAAACCAGTGATTAGCACATGCAGGTGCAAAGCTGCTTCATTATGACTCTGCAGCAAGACTGGTCTATTCAGATATTTGCACCAAAGTACTACCTACCAAATGAACTCTGCATCGGAAATAGCTAGATGACTGGTTTAGCCATAGTAATCAGAGGATGAAGTTTGTTGACGAAAACCTCTTTTAAATTCTACACGACTGGATGTCTTTTCACTTTGTGAATGAGAGATTCAATGCATATTGCTATCATGACTGAAATAGGGAAACAGGGCTCACTATGTAAAATCTTCCACCATCAATTCTAGCAGCTTTCAAAGATATATTCACAAATTAGTTTTGCATAAACTTACCCTGAGGTGCTCTGACTGAATGTTTGAGTGAGAAAATGTTGTACTAGCACTAACAGAGTTTGTTCTTCAGATCATCTTGGTATCTTTCTTTTTGGTGGTATTTGACCAATGTTGAAGTTTTATAGCAAACTTTACAAGCATGTATAACATCTGACTATAAGGTGTTACACCCACTGGTATGGTTCTTTTGAAAGACTGGAACACCCTCCTGTACTGATACATGCACATTCATCCTGCATATCATTCTGAAGCAATTTTCATGAAAGCAATTGTTTCTTTCCAGACTGCTATGCAAATCCTACTTATAAAGCTTTCAGAAGATTAAACGTGAATAAGTAATTTCAAATATAACCAATATCAGGTAGATGACCCCATTTGCTTTCACAAGAGAATTATCATTTCTTAGAAGATAAATGTCATAAATGAACATCATATACCTAGACAGATACACATGCAAGGTGTGCTAATATTTCATTCAGCTGTGGCATGATGGAAGGTTACACTTGCTGATATATTTTTAGCAATGTATTAGTTATGCCAATGGTCTTGGAACTATTCTAAGGGCACTGAGGGAAAGCCTCCTATTAGTACCTCTCTGTAATCAGCCAAAGTTAAACTACAAAGGGAAAAATCATAAAGTGAAAAATTCAGGGAAGTTCTAAGACTTTTGATTATGTTGGGGTACATATAAATACATTTTAACTGCCAGATATGATGCTAAGGCACTGTCTCATCTGTTATTATTGGGTAACTAGGTACAGTCATGATGGGAGTATTCTGAGACAGACACCAAACATTAGTTTATACTACTTTATGTGCTGCCAATAGACGATACATCTGTTAACAACTGAGTGAAGCATTTATAAAATGTATTATTCAACCCTGATGCTATGATTTTCATTCTGGTGTCTGCATATTTTGATCTTTCTTAGTCTCTGAGATCAAGAGGTTTGGTAAGGGGAATCAGAACAGAAGTGAGTCTCTTTTTTCTTTCTTAAACCCTATTACAAATCACTGGTATTTCTATATACATTTCCCATGTTTCAAGACCAGCTAGATACAAAGGATTACTTTCTCATTCTATAAGTCAGAACTAGTCTGTTCTAGTTTATTCAGATTGGCAGTACTGTTAACCTTAGTTTTATTGGTTTTATACTATTATGCTAATCAAGAAAATACTATGAAATTTTTCTTTTCCATGAGTGGGCTTGTGATAACTCTGTGTGCAAGGCACATAAAACATGTTTCACAAGTTAACTTTCATGTTACAGCTCTTTGGTGGTTTATAGAACAAATACAAATCTATTACACATGTGCATATACTTATACATAAACTTACTAGTAAGATATGTGAGTCAAACGTGGAAAACTGCAAACTTGCCAATAGACTACAGAAACTTTTGGATTTTTGATGAAATTTCTGGATGACAGGATAATGCGAAACATTGTATAAAAACTTTATTTAATGATAAATTTCAAAGGAAGCCAGACCAAAAAGAAGGTCACCCAGACAGGACACATCTGCGCAGCTGTAAACCAAACCATTCTTTATAGTGAAGGAAGAACTTGATCTTCAAACTAAGAGATAGACTGAGATTTTCTTCCCAGTCTGTATAGCTGACAATGACAGAAGCTACACAGACAGGAAAGGAATTCACTTTTCAAAATTTCTCCTACATTTGCACATGCACCAATAGAAGAAAACCTGTCTCTCCCACACCACAACTTTCCTTTGGTTATACCCAACACCTGTGCTCTTTCAGAGCACTTCAGTACATTAAAAAAGAAAAATGGTTAAGAGGTCCATAGATGGAGCTATATCTTCATGCAGAGTGCAGATATATTGCAGGGAGGGGAGGAACGTATTTTAATCTCCTATAACTTAATCTTACTATAATTTTACTAGCCTCCACAAAATTATCTGAAACTCATGTTCTGCATCCTGCACTGTACTGTACTGACTGTTCTCCTCTGTGATTGAAAAGGATCCTGCTATGCTCAATACTGCCCAGATTCATAACAAAAACTACTTCTTTCTTCATGAATCTGCAGTCTAAATAGTACTGCATGCTCTTGACAAGATTTTGGTGATTGATGTCGGCAAGATAGCATTGTTTCAGAAGCATTTCTGAATGCCCATTTGAACCTGGCTCAGTTGTGAGCAAAACTAGCTTGGCCAATTTACATATGAGAGTATGAACTCAGCACAGGAAGGTTTCACAAGGTTAAAGCAGCTCAGTTCGCATCTTGAAGAGCTCTGCAAAGGCAAGTACCTTTCTTCAGGCATTCAGGTTTTAACAACTTGGTTGACCACCCTGCACGTGACAGGAATTCCATATATCTTCAGATAATTTGTTATTGCCTACAGACTTACTTCCTCATCCACATCTTTTTATATAAAAAGGCTTAAGATCCTTTTGAAGGTAAGCAAACACAAACAGGCTCAGAAGAGTAAATACTGGAGGAAGTTTTTTTCCAAGGCACAAAGAAAAGTTAAGTACTTACTTCTATGTGTTTTTGTCTTTAATGAATCTTGCCATGAAACAGTACAATGACATTTACAGCAGCGTAACCATGACACAGTGCTAGCTCATGGCAGCCTCATCTTCAGTGATAGAATTCAAGTGACATGACAGGGTTGGACAGATGGAGAAATGGCAGCTCCTTTCTCAGCATCTCAGCTCTGGGAAACCATTCCTGTCTGCATGTACTTCTGTGGTGCCTGTGTGAAAATAACACCATTGGGATAATACTGGCATGCTGTAATCATGCCATAGCATAATATTGGATCTGCCAGAAATATCATGGACTGATCTGGTCTCCTGTCAGCCAGGAGAGTGAATTCCACAGTGTTTCTGGTGCTGAGCTGCATATTCAGTCAACTTGCAGTTCAATACAAGAACAAGGCAAAGTTACACAGCAACAAATAACACTCTGTTTCCCTTAAGTCTAGGGAGTGAGGCACTTTGCCTTTCTCAGGAAGCCAATACCGCTCTGTCTGCTTTAGCCTATCCATTCACATCTGCTTTTACTTTTTGCTTTCTTTGCTAAAATGAACCACATCTGTTCTTCCTCTGAGAATAAAAATATTGATATTATCCCCTTATTCTGGTTCGAAAACCAAAAATAAATAGCAACATAAATATAAATGCCAACAACTGGCAGTGAGGCCCTTGGTCTCATTTTCATGACTTGTATTTTCTACATAGCCTGGGGACAGCTGCACTTTCAGGCTCTTAAAATACACATATTTATCTTCACCATTCAATCAGGTCACAATATTTACGCTATCTGATGGTCCTTTTCTGGACACCTCATGCACAGCAGGAGCAATTGGATGTGGACACAGGACCACTCTGCCGTGTGCTTCTTGTGTTGCACAACTGCAAGGCACATGATGCACAACTGCAGCATGAATCTTTTCCAGAATAGTAGTGTTGTGGGTTTTTTCTAATATTATTTTGTAATTTAAACAGCAGCTTCCCCTTTCACATCGTATTTGTTTTCTTACTTTCTTATTACACCTGTTCAGAAATACTTTTGCTTTGCAGTTCATCTTCACAGCCACTGCACTGTCTTGGGCATAGCAAATAAACCTGCTCGGGTAATACCTAAATGCTGGTAAGGTGAGGCTATCTCTGAAGAAATAAGAAATTGTTGGCAATGAAACTGCTCTCTGTGACAAAATTCTGTGAAGCAAAGTCTGTTTGGGCAGCAACAGGAAACATCGTAGCTCAATCTTTGCTTTACTAAATCTGGAGAGGTAGGAGGAGAAGAGTGGAATCAGCACATGCTATTGTAAGCAACATGACTGCTAAGGAAAGATTAACTTGATCCGAGGAGAGAAAGGTCAAAGGAAACTGATATGCCTTCAGAGGAAATGCTTGGTGATCTCTTAACTCCTCAACCACAAGTGATAAGATATTTTTTGAACCTTAAGTCACTAGACAACTCTAATTAATGCTCAGTTTTAAGATTTAAAAAAATTAAAACTATTTGCATAGTTGCACATTTAAGTATCATGTTTAAGGTTCGGAGTTTAGAGAAATACAAAGCTTCCAGAACTTTGTAATATGGGGCTTTATCAATTAACTACAATACCTCCACTCTGTTTGTCCACTGGTATAGTAATAGCAACATCAGATTTGAGAAAATAGCCACCACAACATAAGATACATCTAGAGTTGTATTTTAGGTTGGAAGAGAAGTTCAGTCTTGAAGCTTAAGCAGACCTCATCACGCCGTTTCCCACACACTGGTCTGAACTGCAGCAAAGTCAATGAACTGTCATATTACCTGCTTAGAGTAACTCCAGCAGACACTGAAGAGCCAGGAAAAGATAGATACGTAGATAGATAGATGGCAGTGTTCAGCTCTACAAGGTTTTTTGTAGATCTCAAGATTTTAAGCTTTTTCCCCAAATTTTGGTTCCCAGAGCTATGCTATTATGTGACAGCCTGTGGTTTCATTAGAAAAACATAAACTTTTATTTCTCGGGAGTTCAGAGAAAAACTTTTGATTTTTTAATATTTTAAGCTAGGATCTTCTAATGATTTTCTCTGGTGATTGATGACTCAGAATAAACTGTGTCAAGCTTGATTTTGACAGAAAATTGAACTGGCACCAATGATAAGTAACTATTTATAAATATATGACTATATATTATATATATGTTTTATATATGCGTGTAATATGTGAAATGTGGCACGTGCACAAAATAGCTTACTGCTGATGAGTTAGTTATTCTAGTCTTGTTTCAACGTTATCATTATTTAGTGAGAAATTGGCAATATTTAAAATGCTTGCAAAACGTGTTCTAGATTCAAACTAAAACATCCAAATTTACCCCCAAATGAAACCAGAATGTAATAGCACTGTTTATATGACCTTTATTCTCTGAAATATGACCTTTTGATGGTTTATCTATTAATAATCTTCTGCATATGATGAGAAGTTCAAAGGTTCTCATCTTCCATTTGAAGAACTAAACCCATTAGAACCAGAATCAATATGTGAATGGGAATAGAGTTTGCTCACTCTCTTTCTCTCTTGTGCATACATGGGTCATACGAATCCCATACATTGCCTATTAACCCATCCAGAAAATTCTGAATTGTCAAACTGAAATGATTTATAAAGTATAGGCTACTGATAAGTTATACTCATATTGATACATACTTTGTTTGAAAATAGAAGCAACCTTGTATGCTTTATTTATATTATCTTTTTGACATGGACTAACTAAACTGAATCTCAGAACTTTAGCATAACTTCATTGTAACAAAAACATGATATTTCAAATGCAATGGAAAACACAACTAACCTAAGGCGAGGGGGAGGAGGGATCTTTGCTTAACTGAGTAGTTCACATAAAAGTCAGTGTTACTAATAAAATAAATTTAATAGAAACTGAGTTTGGCTTTGAATATAGAAGAGCATCTACGGTGAAGAATCTCCATGAGTCATACATGTTTTTCATGAAATAAAGGGCTTGTGTAGTTTGACTGAGTGTGTATTTTTCTTTTTACAAGCCTGTTTGTATAAAAGTAATATATCATACTTTCACCAAATACAAGATGGGCCAAACTGGATTCATGTGACCCTCAGACAAGGGGAATCCTCAATGCAACTGCTGTCTTTTCTTTTCAAGAGACAAGAAATAACTGATATATCATTGCAGAGTGGTTCAGTGTCCAAATGGTCCAGTACTTCATCCTGACCTACTCTGTGCATTTAGAGAAAGATGCAGATATACTGCACCTTCTCTGAACTCATCCAGCCCAGGAGCTGTGAATGCTGAAATAATTTGGCCCACAAGGGTCAGGGAGATGTTAAATCATGAAACCTGACCCTGCCATTGCAGAAACTGGTCTGAGATTGTCACATAAACTTTCAGATTTCATCTAAGATAGATTCTGTGTTATCTACACTGTCATCTGTGATGAAGATACCATCAACAGAGACCAGATCCGGTATTGACAAGTGTGACTAATCAGTGAGCACTCTGAGACCATGGCATCCCCTGCTCCCACTAGCATTGTTGTGCTCACTCTGCACACAGAGAAGGAAAGAAAGAGCACAGAAAAATCCCAGTTTAGGAGATTTTTCACACTGGGTGATGTCTCTGTCCAATTAGTTTTTCTGGGAAATGATGCAGTTATTCCTAATAGTCAGAGCAGATGCAATATACAGTTTTACCTACATGATGTCTGGCAGTCTTACTGTAAACCTCTCCTGACCTCAGCCTTCTGAGCTCGCAGTTGACATCAGTCAGAAGAGTTAATTCATATCCCTCACATGAAATTTTATCAAACCTGTGAAAACTTACCTAGATTCAGCCAGGTGATAAATCTCTGGAAAACCTCCAGTTCAAATGCTTTTTTTGCTCAATTTCCTGTCTCTGACAGTGACCAGTGCCTTGAGGAGAAGTATCAGAAGAGGGTAAGAATGTGGTACACCTTTTCTGGCATGCATCCAAGCCTTGACTGAGACATTGATGTTATCCTTAGAGAGAGATCTTTATCCAGTCTTGATTTCTGAAAAGCAATCCCATATGCTTTGGGTGCTCATCTAAGGTCTCACAAAGATCAATTGAACAAAAAATATGAAGAAAGGAATACTTTTTTTTTCACAAAATGTGAAGGGATTGAAGGAGCTAAAGTACAACCAAGACACATAACAAAAAGAGAAGACAAGGTAGGAGTAAATATGGAAAAAAAGATTTAACTAAAAAAAATATCATTTTCCCTAGGATCACTTATCACATAATTAACAACCATTTCATCATATGCTTTCGCAAGGAAGCAAATAAAATTTCTATTTACAAAATATTAGCAGCCATTTTCTAATTATCAGGTGGTTTGCAGTGCAACAAAAATAGTGTTCCTTAATAAGGAAACTTGGATGCTGACCAGAAGTTAATATAAAAAACATTAAATGGTACATAGAATAAAGACACTTACAGGTTTAAGACAATATATTTTGCTTTAGTAATTTATAATGATTGCATAACTAAAAAAAACATTTTAGAAGAATATTTAATACCAATTTAATATGGAATCCTGAGTCGAGTTTATTAATAGACCTGTAGTTTTGAAATGGAAAAAAAAGACTGATTTAGCTTGAATGAAATAAAGAGTGAAAAATGAGATTTTTTTCCTTTAAATCTTTGTCAAAGCCTTGTCATAATATAAGAGAATATAAGACAACATCTCTGCTCTTTTTCTCCAAAACCCAGATAAGGATTTGATCTATTCTCTGTACAAAAGCGTACGATAACAACACACATATAGAAGCTGTGTGGAACAAATTGTGATAAAAAGGTAGAACTGGTTCCATCTTGGTGACTTGTTTTCTGCTTTTGTGAATATAAGGACAATGGATGCTGTCTTTTAGTGATTTAATAACACATGTGGTTCACCTTTTTAATACAGAGAATAGAAATACCTCCTTCATGTACAAAGGTCAATTATACCTTGAAGGTTTGTAAAAATCAATGTAACAGTGATAATGAAAAGTTACAATTTCGATGAAGCCTAGCTATATAATAAGTTAAAATCTAGTAATGAAAACTTGAGAAGTGCTCAAGATAAACTGAACAGTTTAACTAATAAAAAAGTCCTTCCAAGTAGCTGCTTCAACATTAAGAAAATAATACAAAATGTGTGTTTGAGATAAATTCTTAAGTCTGCTCAGAGAGATAACCTAATTACAAACTTATTAAAAGGCCATCTGAGCCTCACATCCATGCATGACTGCATATTTTAACTGGAATTAAAAAGGGTCACCTGATCTCATTTTCAGTAAATAAGTCAAAAGTCATTTTCCTGGTTAAAGTGGTGCTCCTTAGTTACTACACATAAGGATCTGTTAGCTTTTTCATTATGCAGTCCTATTTTTAGAGATTTAATGCAAGTTGGCTGTCAAATCCAGTTCATCATTAAAATAAGAAATACAATGACTCAGACCAGCGAATATTCCTTAATACAAGGGAAGAAAAGAAATCTTGTGTTTAACAGTATTTAGGTTAAGAGGTGCAAAATAAAAGTTTTTAAAGCAAAGGTTACCTACAGAATAAACATTTAAACTCCAATAGGATTACAGGATCTTGGAGTCAAGCTATACCCTTATTTAATAACGACTAAATTTTACGGCAATTCTCATTTAGCAAAGATCCTAATTGTGTAGATAATTTAAATGTATGAATATTCTTTGTATGTTTAAGGCAAGTTAAACTGTTTATTGAAACAGAGAAAAAACCTAAAAGGTACTTTTTTGAGCACCTACCAGGGAAAAATAAGTAAAAGACCCTTAAAGCCATAGGTATAGGTAGCTATGTATGCTTAAGGAGTGAGATGCTTGGCTACAGTGTCTGATTGACTCTCTCCACATCTTCCTCCAGCTGGAATCCTGTGTAGCTGACTCTGCTCTTGCACGAGACAATAAGATGGGGTCTTTTGAGAGGAGAGCTGGCTTGCACATTTTCTTAGGAGTGGGTTTCCTGAATCAAAGTACAGATACATGCTCCAGATTTTCTGTTTAACACCTCTCCACTTTATATGATGGCAACACGTCTCTGGTTACTCTGTGTGTGTCTGCACAAAGCCCATCTTAAACTCTTCCTTAGACGCCTATCACCTGCTTCTTTAGCATATTCATTCTTTAAACTAGAGTAATCAAGTGACAAAATTAGGGCAGTGTTTATAAATGAACACTTCATTTTCAGTATTCATGTTGCATTCTGTGGCAATGATTTAGATCCAAATTCTATTTAGAGCTAGGGAAAATATCTTTTATAAAGAAGTCATTGTAAATTTTGGCAATTTTTCCATCACATATTCATAGTCCTTTATTAAGCCAGCTCTATAAATGGCTAAACAATACCACTTGTATAACATTCACTGCAGATTTTTGCTTTTTTTCAACGAGTAATTATCTATCTTGACATTTTCTGATTTCTCAAACAGCCCTTATTCTCAGACATATAGATACACCACTACTAATACTACATCTGGAATATGCTGAAAGTCCAAATCGTAAGTATCCAAGACTACATTTTCAAGCAATACATAGACATTATAGCAAGGAATGCCTGTTAAGTTTCATAAGAACTGAGTTGCTAAACCCATATTCCTGCATGATCTCTCCGAGTGTGAAAAAGAGAGGTATCCTTTGTACTGAATCCAGTGTTAATCTTCATTCTTGCTCTTTTTCATGGTGGATCTCAGTAATTCCTCTCAGCTCCCTAGCTCACAGGCTAGGGAATAACTTGTGTTTATTGCCAATACCACATAAAGTCCCCATAAATCCTCTTACTGGACTAGATAGATATGAAATATGCTGTGGACTATATTACATTCTCCATTTTGAAAATTTAGGGGCAAATGCTTGAAGAATGGTGTATTAGGTTCGGTGTTTTGACTACCAATAAGCTGAAGCACATGATTTATAGTACTTCGAGGAGTGCTGAGGCTGAATTGGATATTCCTAAAGTGAAAACAGATATGTTATAGCGTTAGCCGGTTCTACATTTGCCAGGAAAAAAACCCAGCTGCAGGAAACATTGTCCTTTACGGACTTACTGACACTTGACATAATAATTGGAACTAGCACATATCAAAAATGAGGTGGTAACACTGAGTTTCCTTGATCACAACACTGTTAAATACTAAAGAGCAGTGTTATTTTTCACAAGTACTTAGGGTAACAACCATTGCAGAATGTCCTGCTGCCTACTTCGTTTGTGACAGAGCACTGATAAGTCCTTGGCTGCTGCTGCTGAAGGAGCTGCTCTGGGCTGCAATGACCTCCCATGAGCTGTTATTCCCTGAAGAAAGGTGATCAACAGGTCTGGTTTTCCAGTGTCTTTCCTCCAGCACTTGCTTCATCATGCCCTGCCTTCCCTTTCCAGTAAGAAGAAGAACCTAAGCCAGATCGCCTTGGTTCATCATCTTTTAGATTGCAAAATTCAGTTCTGCTCTCTCTCTTGGTAAGTCTTGAAAATATAGAAAGGAATCAGCCCTGACACATTGTCAGGCATATAACTAAACAATGTTGTATTCAGCAGAGAGAGGTTATTTTTACTGGATCCATAGATTAAATTCCATGGAATTCTATACTTAGGAGATAAAATTATTGTCTTCACAGACATACGGAATAAAGACTATGAGCAGTTTATACCACATCTTACAGTTTGTATTTCTTATCTGTTTAGATATGTTTGAAGGCACCTGCAGACAGGTGAATTTCAATCTAAGCTATCTTAGGAACAAATTTGAATAATAACAGATGCAGTCACTTTCTACTGCAGATCTGCAGTAGAAAATATAGTTTAGTATTTTAATGATCATGTTCCACATAAACATAAATTAAGTGTTAACCCTACTGTGCTTAATTTGAATCAGAAAATTGACATGAGCTCACAAAACTGAAACAGGGACAGAAGAAGACGTTTATAGAGTAAACCTGAACACAACCTTTTATCACTTTTTATTTATCTTTAAAATTTTCCTACATGAAGGCATTATAATTCAATATACACAAGAACTTTAAACCTTACATAATTTATAAGGGATAAGAAAATTTCCCTTTCAATTGTTCCAGCCTGCTGGATCTGACCACATTTGAGAAACATTTCATTTCTTGTATTAAAAAGCAGATATTTTGAAACCATTTGAACGAGTGTATATTCAACCAACTTTTTAGTAAGAAATAATATTTGTCAGGATCTGCACCTACACATTGACCACAGTTCAATGCAGGGTTTGAAGCTCAAACTGGAGCTGTGAGGAGCTGTGAGGGCCAGGCTTCATGAAGCCCCAGGGCCAGGCTCCCTGCAGCGGCAGGACTGAGCACAAGGACAGGGCAAGCAGGACAGGATCTCAGCTGGAAGCCACAGCCTCAAGTCAGCAAGGGAGGTTAGGATGAGCTCTGGAGACAGGAATCTGGGTCAGTATCTGTCCAGGGTACAGCCGCATAAACTTCTGGAAGTGAAGGACATTCAAGTTCCTTGCAATATTAGTCTGACTCGCAGGCCCAAATTAAGAAGATTTTTTGTTTTGTTGGTTAAAGCTGATTGGTAGAAGTCATATTAAAGAAAAACCTACAGTGATGACTTTTCAGAACTTAAACTGCCTTAAAAGAAACGTTTTCTTCACAGTATTTTTATACCTTAAATATTTATTCAAATTAAAAGCGTTCTTACACAAGACACTCTTTTAGAATCACTATACATGGTGATTTGTGTCCTCAAGGAGAAAATTGCCACTTTCCTGACATTTTCTATCCCTTGGATTGGCCTTCAGATGTAAAAACAAATCCTCCTATTTTGGAAAAACAACAGACAACAGCCATATTTCATAGAGCCCTGAATGATCAGCTACTACTCGTCTTCATTTTCTCATAATAAAATTGAAATACCTGCCAACCTCAGAAACAGGAATACAAAATAGTCAAGTATTTCTTGAAATGGAAGGAAGTACATTGTTGGTATAGCTGCCACCAATGTGAAAGCTAAGGTCCTCCCTGGCTGGTTAGAGCCTGATTCCACATAGATTTTGGATCATGCAAAGCACATTGAAATAAGCTTGTGACTGCATTGCTAAAACATCCTGGGGTACTTGCTCTTTCCCTCCCTGGGATCCAGCACTGTTCACATCTATGACATCAGTAAGGGGCATCACTTTTTTTCCGAAATCTTGTAATTACCAGTTTTGAATTCTAGGGTCCTCAGTCGTCCAAACAAATTTGTCCCCCACCAACTTACAGTGGAAAACTGAAATCACGTGTAATTTTTTGTATTTGATGCAAATATCATCACAAACGGACATTCACGGAAATGTTGTCCGTGACTCAAATGCTTGAAATTTGGAGTGCCATAATGAGCTGATTCAATACGTCTTAATAAAAATCTTAGTGAAATAGGCAGTTTTCAATATTGTATCACAGTAAGGCTTTTACATGTTGCTATGGAGTCAGAAAGTGATTTTAAGAGATCATTCATCCTGTCCACAACGCAGGACCAGCTGCAGCTGTGCAAGCCATTTCACTGGCAGATTGGGAACTGAGGCTCCATCAGCGCTCTTGCATTGAGCGGTGCCAGTGCCAACAACATGGAGTTGGCACAGCAGTTTTGGAAACGCCTGAGCCTGAGCCAGCCTGCAGTCTCCCAGGGAGTTCCTGGCACAGTTTGGGAGTCCACTGACCACAGCAGACACACTGCAGGCAGAAAATTAATATTTTAATTTCTATCAATAGGCCAATGACAATGCTGCAATTTTAGAAAGCTGAAGAAAACCACCAAGCAAGTCTTTTCTTATTCTGTCATGATGATTAACATGATTTAAATCTGTAAATTAACTAATGGGCTTATGAACAGAAATAAATAATATAATTATAGAATGGTTTGTGTTGGAAGGGATATTTAAAGGTCAGTTAGTCCAACCCCCCTGCCATGAGCAGGGACACCTTCAACAAGATCAGGTTACTCAGAGCCCAGTCCAACCTGACCTTGAAGGTTTCCACGGATGGGGCATCCACCATCTCTCTGGGCAACCTGTTCCAGTGTTTCATCACCATCATCATACAAAATTTCTTCCTTATATCTAGTCAGAATTTGTCTTCTTTCAGTTTAAAACTATTAATATCTCTTCAGGCCCTGCTAGAAAATCTGGTCCCAGATATCTTCTCATAGTTAAAAAAACTCTTCCTCTAATTATCAAAATAAGATGACTTCAGAAGATCACAACTTTTGCAAATTAAATATCTCAGTAACTAATAGAATTATGTGTTTTCTTGTTAATTATTCTGTGCCTTGCAAGTCAACTGAATTTATACTATGTCAAATTTTGTTTAGCCCCAAATGATTCACAGTGTGTTTTATGACCACAATTTTTTTCAGAAAAAACACTTTGCAAAGAAGGTAAATTTTGCTTTAAAAAGCACTAGAATTATCTAATAAATCTCAGTATAGAGCAATATTATCAAATCAAACTCTTATTTCAGGTGCAGCCTACATTTTCCTCTTAGAAAATATATTTCACATATTAGTTCTATGGATTTACATAAAATGAAGAAACAAGAGTAAAACTTGGACTTTTATAGCAAAAACATTTAAGTAAAGTAATTTATAGAAAGAAATTTTTAAAAACAAGTATAGAATTGTATTGCATGATTTTAAGTAACACCAAGAATCACTAGTGACACAATATTTTTTTAATAATCAGATTGGTTTGCATCAGTGGTTTGCCAGACTGACATTTACTACTTAAAAATGTACTGGTCAAATTCATGGGAATTCCTATTTTTATATGATCTAAATGCCACCCAAATGCATTCGGTCATTCTTTTAAATAATTTATGGAATTATTAAATGTATTCTATTTATTGTTATATTATTTGCAATTGTGTATAATATAATGACAGTTGTATAAATGTCAGTCTAACCAATCACCATCTTAACTGTTTCCCTCATTGCAATATGGCAGGAAAGAGATGACTTATAATTATTATGAAAAATATGAATGAGAAAAACACAATAGACTGTAATCTGTGCTCAGAGTCATACACTCACTGCTCATTTACTTACTGTGTTATTGATAGAGGTTCTATTTTGTTAAATAAGCTCAAATCATATATTATTTTCATCACAGTGCTCAGGAGCACCATAAAATGTTCAGGAACAGGATTAGAATGATAGACAAACACAGAAGGGCATTGCACTGAGTCTTTATTTGCCATAATCAAGTGCTAAAAAACAGAAAAGGGAAGCAATTCTCCACAGAGAACTGTCTCCTTCCCTGAGACGCTCTTACAACCTGACTATCCATCTCACACCTTTTCCACACATGAAAATCTTGCTAACAAGAATTGCAAACAGAATCAGCAGTCATTAAGAAAATATTTTCAAGTTAGATCTCCAAAGCCAGGTAGGTTTATTGCTCTCAATATGCTTAGATGAAGTTTATTGAAAAACTTCTGACCGCCCACCCTTCCTGTGATCAGAAACTACTCAATACTTTCCATCCAAATATAATCAGCTACTCAATCTTGATGCTACTTTTTTCTTGAGCTCAAAGAACTTTTCTTCACCTCTGGTGTTTACTTTGCATATTTACAGACACAATGCTGTTTCTTTCTATCTTTCACTTAGCCAGATTGGGCAAAGAAACTTATTTTAGAGTAGGATTACTTGAATAAGAACTCATGCCTTTATATATCCCATTAGTCAGTTCATGGAGGCTGCTATAGTATTTTTCCTCGGTAAGTTCAAGGTAGCTTATTTTTCAGTGAGAATGAAGAAAAACTACTCTGAATTTACCATGGAACAGTTGCAAGCAGGCAAACACTTAGCAGAGATTACTTCATGATACTTAGTAAGCCTCCATCCTTCCCAAGTTTGCAGTAACTCATTGACATATCCACATCCTGAAACTCCTTTTTCATTGCAGCACCTATTCGGTTGTAATTTTTTAGGGAGATTTTCATATACATACTTGAATATACTCCAAAAAATGTCTTTTTGATCGTTTGAGTAGTGGTTTTGTCCATTTCTAGCGTTACTGGAAATATTTGAATGTACTTTTTTGATAGCCATGTTCTTTTAAGTGGCCCACAGGCATTCTGTTGTTGTCTTAAACTCTCAAAATTGCCTTTCTTTCTCATTTGCACCTGTTGCATTCCCACCTTATGGCAGTCATTCTTCTTCTTAGTCTCTGGATGCACGACCTTACACTTGGTACTACGTATTATCCTCCTATTCCTATTACTCCAGTCCTCAAAATCATCCAGCACTTCCTGTATATATTCTGATGCTCTTCTGTATTGATTTGTGTTTCCAACTCTTTGTCATGAGCAGATTTCATCAGCACACAGCTACCCTTTTTGTCAAGGCCACCAATAAAACATTACATATAAATGGCCTCAAGACCTATCCTTGAAGAATTACACTAGCTACCTTCTAACAGCAACACTGTTCCCTTTTTAGCAGTGTCTCTGTTAGCTGCATTTTTTCCTGCTTTACGGTTCTTATGTTGTGCTCTATCATCCCCAGCAAACTGTATTTAAGGCCAGGTGAATTTATCTTTTAAGATTTGTTCCCTTTCCTTTGCCTGCAATGCTTGCTATGTGAACAAAGACAGAGATCTGGTTGGTCTGGCACGATGTGTCGTACATTATCCCCCATTGCCTCCTTTTCATACTTTCCATTTGCCTCTTTGTCTTTGTCTTTTCCTTCAGATGTTCCAAAGTTTTACAGACTATTCTAATCAGACTGTTTGATAATATAGTAAAAGACTACAAACAAGCTTGTATATGAAAAGGAAATGCAAATTCAGATGAATTCCATGGGGCATAGTGGTAAAGTCAACTCAGAACCACCTTCTGTTGTAATTCAAACAAAATGTGAAGGTCAGAACTTAAGTCTTTTGCTTCTTCATAAGTACCCAAGCTACAAGTCTAGTGGTTAAAAGGATATCAGGACTTGCTCTTCCAGTCGTCTCTTGGAATATACAAACTCACTTTGATGCTGAAAAGCAAGCTTGGTATCTTGTTATGAAAGAAGTGCCCATCACTGGCTCAGAGAAGACAACTGTTTGTCATAGGCAGGGTGCAAACCCTTCTACTGTCCTTTGTATTTCTGCTTTAAAAAAGAGAGGATGGGTGCCTCACCTGGAACTGTGAATTGCATTGGGTGCCAAGGAACCTGAAATTACTCATATTATTATTTCATTTTAAGAACTCTTGCTAAAATGATCTGGGGCTTATTTTATCATCATCTATTTTTCTCCTACTTGTAAGCAGGGAGAAATGGATGACAAAATATCTTCTCAAAGTTGCAAATTTTCCAGGGCAAATGTCAAACTCAGTGTTTGGCATCATTTCAGTTCAAATATGCTTTACAAAGCTGTTATATGTTTTTTAAGGGATTTCAAAGGCACGCACTACAGTAAAGTAAGCTTCAATGTTCACAGGCATTATTCTCTGTTTTCCTATTCTCATGTCATTAGAGGCTAATTCATCCTCCCAAAATTATATATAAAGAAGTGTAAGATGGCATTAATTTTTGCATTATAGGCTTCCTCTACATTGTTTTTAACATATACTGGATTATTTTTGTTATTTGGTACTTGAGAAAAGCTCGCATACATTGATTAGTTGCAGTCTTGTGATCTTTTTGTATGTTCTCAAAAGGAAATAATTTTAAAATTTCTAACCTTCTTACTTCTAGACAGAGTACAAAATAAAACTCATTAATCATGTTCTGCAGAATGTCACTATTATAGATCCTGTGGAGAGTTGCCACAGTGGCAGTAAAATATTCATATTTTAAGAAGAACAATTACAAGGTACAGTAAATCACTTAAACATGTTATGGTGATATTCAGAAAGCAGAGAGAATTTCTTCCTGTACACATAATTACTTGAGGCAACCACTTCTTTTCATCGACAGTGAGGGGAAAATGATAGTTGATGGTGAAAAGAGGAACTTGTGTTTGCAGAGACACTTCCCGGCATAAAAATGTCACCATTTTTCAGCCTTGACTTCAGCAGGACCTGAATGCTCTTTTCACCTCAATGGTTAACAGAGACTTAGCTCCAAAGATCTCTTTAAAACTTTGCCAGTAGCTTATTGAAAGTACAATCTGATTACCCTGACCACTCCAGTAGTACGCCTGTCTATTTGGTCTTTGCTTCCTGGGAAAACGAGACCAAGGAAAATTTTCCTAGCATTGTAGAAGGCTGTAGTTGCTTTCCTTTGTGTCTGACAGTGGTCCTTATTCTCATTGGTATTCCTCAAATTCTACATGAATATAAGTTTATAACAAAAAAAATCTATGTCATTATTCCTTATGATCTTGGCTTTTTGTGTTCTAAATCCCTCTCTCACAGCTTTTCCAATCACAGTGTTGTCAGGACACTGATATTTGGCTTGGAGGACATTGGATTTCATTTGTGGCTTATGTGACCCCTTCATATGTACGTGAGGAAACCCATGGTTATTGTCACCTTAACTCCTCCCTTAGGTCCTCACCTCTTAGGCATCTGCATGCCTTTTGCATCTTATTATGAATCTGAACTGCTAGTTTTCTGTATTGAAGAATATTTTTTTCCTGTGGTTTTGTATTCTTTATAGCCAGAAACTCCAGATGCTACCATGACAAAATGAAATAACTTTAAGTAAAAACCCCACGGGTGTGTATTTTTAAACTGCTGCATACAACAGAACAAAGCTGGGTATGTGGCAGTGTAATTGTTGAACAATGACTGCACATATTTTCTTTGCCTGGATTCTGTTAACAGTTACTATGGAAATGTAAATTAAATAATTGGCAATGTGCTGGCCTATAAATACACCTGTAGATATCATCTGCAGTGCCCCCTTTTTAAAGTAAAATAAATTTGCATTAGATGTAAATGCAATAAATTTTTGCCTGAAACACAAGAGACCTACTGCCACCTTTACTGAGCTGCTATCTAGACAGCCCTCCCAGACATGAATGAGAAGATACATTGATTTTGGCGGAAAAAAAAAATATATCTCTCCTTCCTTAACTTCTCTTTGTTTTATTACTTTTCTTCTTTTTTCTTGTTTGTTCTTTTTCCTGCTTCTTTTGTTTATTTTTCTATTAGATGGTTTCCTTTGTTTTCTTTGACATTTTTTTCTCAAATATCATTCCTTTACTCTTTTCATAGAAAAGTTAAGTCAAGTTAAACTGCAAAGATGGAGAACTATTTCTAAGTACACTTGTCTGAGTTTAACTGTTTTTTCTTGGCAGTCCCCCTATATCTCCTTCCTGAGCTAGATAACCGTCTTTTGCCACTGGTGGCCTAATCTTCATGACCTTCTTTGCTTGTCTTGCCAGTTCTCCCAGAAAAGAAACGGATGCTTCAAAGTATTACTGACCTTCTTTGACTATGGATTGATTATGCCTCTGCTTTCCAGAAAAACATGTCACCCAAAAGCCAGCAGACAATAACCTTTCATTGCAACCAGGGTGATTCTCTTGTGTTTACACTGACAGAAATTGTAAATAATCCCATTGAAGTCAATGAGTCAGTTCTGTGCATGCGTACATATCTGAAATGAAAATCAGACCTCATACATTATTGTATCCATATATTGTTAAAAGCTTCCAACAGACTCACTGTATTATAAATTCTGAATGCGACAGCTCTAATACCCATGGGCACAGTGTTTAGTCAAAAAAGCTAACTTAAATCAAGTGTCTAAATAAAGGCAGGTTCTTTGAAGATCAGATATGGTTTTCCAATGCTTCACTTTTGTTATCACTGTTGCAAAGCAATGCCATGACCATTATCAATTGTAAAAAGGTACCTGATTTTTTGCTTTTATAGATGAAGTTCTCAGAAGTGACGCTTTGCCGCATGCTGGCCATTTCAGTTTCTCATGGCAGCACTCTGCTACATGACGTAACATACTAATCCTCCACCACCCACAAATGCAAACTATTTGGCTTCTAAGTGCCCTGTTCATACGCACATCATCTACCTTACCTGTAAGCTGCACACATGCTTTGTGTTGGCCTACAAGACCTGAAATGCAGCCACATACTCAATCACTGAACGCTGAACACATGGGCAGAAATTACGACACCGTGCCTCCTACTTTTTATAACAGGTAAAACAATTTGATCAGAACACTTTTTCTACTGGTGTGGGTGCATAATCAAACACACACACACAACTGCGTGCACAAACACAAGCACACGCATCCTTCGCAAATATTTTGTCATTGACTTTAGTGACGACTTTTCATCTGTGTGAAGGTAAACTGATGGCAGACAGGAAACAAAATTACACTTTTTTGCCCTTTGACTATTTTGCCTGTGCCTATGGTAATGTATCTCTCTTGGAAATGCCTGCAACATAGCAAATCTATGGGCCACCCAAAGGCAACAGAGAGTGTTTTAAATTAGCCTCCAGGACAAATATTTCCTGTTTCTTCAATACAGCAGAAATATTGAATTTCTTTGATATAGCAGAAATACATTGTATTTCGGCCTAACACATGTAATAAATTATTTTTTTTCTACCTTCGATGCCATTCATGAACTTCATTGCAGTTGCTACTAAGAAACTTTATTTGAATCTTTGTCTTTTAAGCAGACAGCGTAATGTGTAATACTGCATACTGTAATAGAAAGACATCAGTAGCTACTTCATAGTTAAATGGTTTGAGATTTGCAGGGTTTAACTGTCACTATTTCATACTTTAAGAACTGGATTTAACAAATTAATTCTTCTGAGGACAACTGAATTTCTATACAACTATTGAATATGATACTCATTGGCTGCTGCAGCAGAAACAAATAAAATCAGCCCATTGGAGAAATTAAATATCAAAAAATGAACAACAGTAATCCCTTGAAATTTCAAACATCAAACTTCCATTTATTTTTATAATATCCCACAGAATCAATGTTTAAACACAAACAGAAACTATTTCAAATGCTTTTCATAAAACGTCCTTTTACAGAAATGTAGTTAGAATCATAATCATAAACAAATAAACATCCTTAAATCGTCTTAGTTTTAGCGTACTATGGATTTTTCTCTGTGGTTTGAAAGTGAAAGTGTAATAGATGGGTCAGTAAACATTAATCTTCCACCCATGTTGAATTAGGGTTATAAAAACCTAGATGTATCAGTTCTAGTTGCACCTTCATGATGAAAGGTAATTCCTGCGGAAATCAGATCTATGCAGCTGCATTTAGGTGTGTTTGCATATAACCTTTCACTAGATAAGAAGACACAGAAGCAGTAGTTGGCCTTTGTAAAATAGTGTGTTCCATAATGCCATTTGCTTTGAATGGGTGTTGTGGACATGGTTAGGAAATACCTTGGATTCCAATGTTAACTGTAAGTAGTAGGTTGTTAGTGTTGCAGATGTTAACACATTCTGTTCCAAGAGCTTGCATGTGTTTTAGGAACCAGTAAAAACCAATATTAAACCGACTACACATTTTCAGTGATAAGAGTATAGTCCTTGACAGACAGAATATTGGAAATTCTACCGATTTAAGTTTTCTGAAAGCATCAAAATGCAACTATTACAGTGATGGTCTCTGCCTATCCTCTGAAATTCTGGTAATTGTGACAAATCCATGGAAATAAAATTTAAAATCATGATAAAAGGAGAAAATTCAAATTGTGATGCAGTTGGGTGTGAGGGCTGGAAGGTTGTGTCTGTGCGCACAACCAGCACACTTAGGTATCACTTGCCTGGGAGGCCCAGGAACTCCTGAGCTAGCCCCTGCACGTGGGAGACAAATGATTCAAAGAGCTTATTTGATACAAGTACTGTCTTAAAAGAAGTTGATTGACTGAACTCCACAACAAAGCATTTGACTAACTCCTGAAGGAACTCTCCAGGTGGGAATTTTGGACAGCCACATCTCCCAGGCAGCTCCTGCTGTGCTTAGTCCAATTACTGGACACTGTATTTCTGCTTAAGATGTGCTGATTAACTCCCTGGGTGGAGAATCTGGCAGTCTCAGGGACTCCCCCAGACAGTTTCTGCCACAGAATTGACCAAACTTTATATAGATTATTTTAAATAGCCGGTAGCAACAGTTCCTGAAGATGCGAAAATGGTCACACAGGACAGTATTTTGTATTTAGTTAAAATGGGACATTTTTTACACAAAATCCAAGACAATAACAATGGTTCATGCTTATACTAGAGTGGTTGCATAGGACCATGGCTCAGCTGAATTATAAGAATTCACTGAAACGGTTCAAAGACTCTGATTTGATATAGTTGAAATTGGCACTTAAAGGGATGTTTGTAACAAAGACTCCTGTCACCTTCTGGACAACGACTGACCATCCCATTTAGGAAATCTGCATAAACAATTCCTTACCTAAAAGTTCTTAATAAATTAAGATTTTAAAAAATTCTTTGCCTGCAAGTATCTGTGCAAAACAATAGGTGGATCATTTGGTACACTCTTTCCTATGAGCATGGTGGACAGTGCGTATATTCAGAATATTATTTCACATGAAGATGCAAATTAGCAAACAGTCTGGCCTGCTACTTGAAATGATTAAAAGTACATTTGCTTACCTTTCACCTGGTATTTTCTGTGCTGTATTTTCAGAAGAAGCTATACAGAGTCACACATCACTGTATCTGCTTACAAATACTGTAATAATGCTCCACAGCTAAGAACACACATAAACAACTCCTAGCCAATGGAAGAGTGAGCACCAGTCTCCAAAGGATTTTTAAATTCCAGTAACATTGAGATTGTATTGCAGATGGATTGTAGATTAGGATGTATTGTAGATACACTTAAAATATCAGAAATTGTTGTTTAAAGTTAGCAAGAAGAAGCCATTTAAGAAAGAGAAATGTGTGTGGGATTGCAATGTCAGGAAGGCAAGTGGTATGAAATCTTCAGATTTGCTGCAAACATCAGTAATGAAAAAGACTTTCTCTATTCTTCTGCATGACAAATATATCAAGATAGTCCCAAGTGTGGAATAGTGGACTTAGGAATGAGTTGCTCTCTTTAAATAGATCAGAAGGGAACTCTGTGCCACATAAGAAATGAGAAAGTTCCCCACAAACTCCGTTGAGGAAGCCTGACCCTGAGGCTCCAAAATTATCATCATAATAGTCAAAGATGACAGTTTATGTATCTGTCAATACTGGGGAAATAAAGGTAAAATTAATGAAGTTTTCCAAATATTTCTGTTCCTAAATGCCATTGACCTCTGTGTGACAACAGTTTCTTTGTTGATTTTTACTGTAGACATTATTTTATCTACTTGAGACATTATATATGACTTTGTGTTATCATTTTACACACCAAGATTTCACAAAGAAGTATAAATGATTAATCACAGAAGTGCCTACAATTTCTGTTTCCTTATTCAATTTAAAAACAGTGATCTTCAAGAATAATTAAGTAAGCTACCTACCAACAGAAGAAAGAAAGAAAAAAAAAAAGAAAGAAAAGGAAAGAATAACACTTCATTAGAAAATAAAAAGTAGTTATTCCAGTCCATTCTGTTATCTTCTTTCGTTACCAGTGATTGCTCACCTTCAGCTGGTTGATTGAACTTGCTGTTTCAATCACTTATTTTATAAAATATAATTTATCTAGACATGATTACATAAATTATAAGCAGTAAATCAGGTAACAAAGTAATAATGACAGATAATGCAGTTGGTTTATTTTATTCTCCATGCAATACAATGATATGTCTCTATCAGGGATAGAAAACAGAAGCATTACCTGATTTGTCAGTGGTCTGTTTATACGTGCAACAAAGTAGGAGACTGGGGTTTGGGTTATGAATTTTATTGTGCCTGTACAAACCAACAGAGTCTGGAAAAATTTACCTCAGAATCTTGAGACTAGAAACAAAGATTAGCATTGATCAACATCTGTACACAAGAACTGGGACCTATATGGTTACCTGAGAGTCATTTCTTCTAGGTACCTGCAGTATGTGTAACTCTGAATTCCTTTGCTCCAGACTTCCCTGAGTCCACAGCTGTGCACCTGCAAAAAGTCAGAAGGATGAGTTCAGGATTATGTTTCTGTACGGGTACACATTATTGGGTACACATGTACATAACGAGAACAGAGGCAAGATAAAGTGTTGTGAGTCTTAAGATTCCACACTAACTTGATGAATTCTTTAAAACATATTTTTGTCAGTCAAATGTCTAAAGGAATTTCATCCAGCTACTTGGCAGACCCAGTCGCTGGACTTAAGAATTCATTCTGAGGAGCCTATTCTCGCACAGTCTTGACAGTCTTATTCTATAAATATGTACCTCTCTACTCTGAATAATGAAGTATGTGATGTACAAATCCTGGACCACTCCAGGCACAGAAATTCAAGTATTTGAAAGTCTACTGATAATAAAGACAAAAGGAAGACTATGAGACCCATAGCAATTTGTTTTTTTAAGATCTGAGACACAACTCTGCATACAGTATTTTTTTAAATTTAAAGAGTTTATGTTTCTGTAATACTTATGTTTTGTACTGAACAGCAGAATTATTCAGTGTGATCAATTCATACCTATCTGCCTCTGTTTTCCAACCACATGATGATGTACAATAGTTGCATAAGGCAGAAAAATGTCACTTCTGGAAAAAATGTTTTAGAAAACAAGTAGTGAAAAATAGGCAAAGAAGATTATTTTGACAGCATAAAATAAAAACTGTAGTAACATCTAGAAAACAATGTTGATAATTATCCATTTTAAGAGAACATTATGTTTAACTGAAATAACAGTTGCTTACTCTTATTACATTCAGTTCACATACACAGAATACATAGGAATATATATTTGAAGAATGAAAAAGGGTAGCTACAAGATTTCAGAACAAAATATCTTCAATTTTCTTCACAGAAGGTGGTCAAACATATTTGAACTTTTTCAGTAAAACTGTTCTCCAAACTTTATTTAAAACACTTCAAGAATTACTAATTTCCAGCATTGTACAGTGTATTAAGTATTTTTTTAATACACAGACCTAGACAATTTAAAATTTACTTTGGTATTTAGAATGCCAGCCAAGAAAGGGTAAAATAATTTTAGGTTTCAAAAGAACCCCAAGTTTATAAAGCATCAATTTTCATTCTACTCCCATCAGATGTTACATTTTTCTCTTTATATTCCCAACTTAGCCTCATATATATATATATATATATATATCTCATTTCTACACAATTTCTTTTAGTGGTAGGAATGCCCACATAAACCCCCTAAATACTGGTTTGAGAAAATTTTGCCCAAATAGCCTAAAAAGTTTCTCTGAGCTCCTTACACATCCTGATAATAACAAGAAAAGAATTTTCTCCAGGAACTCCTGGCACACCCTGATAATAACCAGAAAACAAGTTTGCTGGTGAAATTCCAGGAGACTTCACTGCATACCACAGAGAGATGTTTAATGCCTTTGAGGGGGGTCAGAAATATTCACTAGAGCATAATTCAGCCCTGTTCTTAAGATCATTTCATGTCTGTGTTTCTCAGCCTCACTTGCTAGGAAAAATCCGTGGCTGCTTTAATAAACCCATAGCAATATAAGATGGACCATTGTGGGCTCAGAGACAAGCACTGGAGCATGTGAAGTAACTAAAAAAGTGATAGTGGAGGTGTGTTTAATGGAAACAACACAAGAAACCTGTAGAAAACCAGATTACTTTTAGAGCTGCTGTCAATAAAAGAGCTTTTACTTTCTCTAATACCTCCTACTGTGGTCTGTAGGGGGCCTGAGTTCTAACAGTGCTGGTAAGGCACTGCAGTGGTTTAGAACATTATCAACCTGAGCTCTTTGTTTCCTTGCCCCTATTGAAGGCTGCTGCTCCCATAAGCAGCTGCCAGTTCCCTGCAACACCCACTCCGATGCATAGGGCTCCTAACAGCCTAAACTGCCTCAGAAAGGATGCTGAAGCACTGGTTTGCAAAACAGACCAGCTAAGGCAAGCTGGCTGCTTCCTGACAACCAGTGCAGCTGCTGTGACAATCTCCAGCAGGAGGTTATTCTGATCTACAGGACTCTGATGGCCTGAACCACTACAACTCTTTTCTCAACAAACATGATTCAGAGCCTGTAGATCACACCCCAATAGAAACTGTTCTGTCATCAAGGGATTCATTGTACTGATTGCTGTTCATTTTGTCACAGTTCCCTCATTCTCTTATAAAACACCACAAAATAGGAAAAGTGACATAAAATGTACTGGACAGTATTCACAGTGCATGCTGATGTGTAAACCAGGACTATGATTACAGAGCATTACAAGAACATAAAATTAGTGCAAGTCACCATAATAATGACGCTGCCTGTTCTTTCATTGCTCAGCTTTACATCGATTCAGAAAGTGGTAGGACTGGCCCCTTGTGGTGCCTTATGAACATCTATAATGCCACCAGACTTTGTCTTACAATGATTGACATAACTGAAACACTCTATGGAGAGTCACAGTGTCCCTGAGAGCCTTCAGTGCCACCTAAGGCCCCTGGAGGATGTTTCTGCTTCCCTTGGCCCGTGTAGTACCACCTCTCAATGCTACCTGCACATCTCCCTTCACTCTTTCCCAGCTACAGGAAGAATATACAGGGAAGCTCAATACTTGTTAGGATGTTCCAAGGCCCTACTTTGTAGATTTACCATGCTCCTGGATAAGCAATGGGGTGTCATTATGTAGCGAACCTGAGAAACATGCATCCCCAAGCAGGTTAAGGCCCCTAACTCAATATAATGTCACTTGAAGGAAGGAAAAAATCACTTGAAGGAAGGAAATGACACCTACTGCATTATTTCATCTGAATTAAACAAATGTAAGAGCTCTTGAATGCTAAAAAGGCTTTCAAAACATTTTAAGGAATTGCTGCTCTGCAAAGCAAGTTTGGAAAACTTTTTCTTACAAAATAAAGGCTCTAAATCACCAGCATGCTGACAATTTAAGTGAGTTTCCCTTGTGGCAGCTTATTGCTAGTGGCACTAACGGTTTTTGATCCACCAGTCAATAAGCACACGTTTCTCTTCCAAAATGGCAGCCACCTAAAAGTTTGGCTCATATTAATTTTTATAGTAAAACAGAAAAAAGCAAAATTCCAAACCACTGTACGCTCATCTTATACCTCCATTCAGAAAAGCCAATATATAAAAAAACCTAAGTAATTTCTAGTACTGGATAATAATTAATAGAGTTAATTTGAAGAGTTACTTTCTTCCGAATTATTTTTGATTAAATCACTATGAAGAAAATAGCTTGCTGATCAAATAACTCTTTCTGTCACCCAGAGGAGAAATAAAAACTGTCTTAATCTCTTCTCCATCTATTGAAAGCTTGAAAATACTTTCCCTTAATTCTCCAGGTATTTTTGTAGCGCAGCAGTGAATATCTGCACCACAGCATACCCAATCCTTCATGTTTTTTCTCGAGACATGACAGGTCCTTCCTTTAGCTCTAAAAGTTTTTATATCTTGCTGCATAAGTGCTCTACCTTACTTTTAGTCCAAAGCTGAAGTACACCTGCCCTGCTGACACTGTGATAAGGTTGTAGCCACTGATGTCCATCATTCCTATCACGGTATGACAGTGAACATGGAAGCCCAACTTGAAACCGCCAGACTCAGTGGTTTGACCAAAATCATGTTCTGGTTTGTAGTAAACACACAGATGCTTGTATTTTTCTTACTCGATCATTAGAATAAGTAATTCTTTAATATTTGTAGTACTCTTTTTCTTCACGAGGCGTTAATATGTATGGGTAGCTGATAAAGAAATAGTGAACCAAATATATACTTAAAGAAGAACAGAATACACTTTTCTTAACTGAAAATCTGAATCACATACTCCAGAGTCGTAGCATATTTCGCACTGTTTTTAGTTACTGTGGCAAAAAGCAGAAGCTTTGAAAATAATCTACCACTCATTAAGGAAAAAAAATACTCTCGATGACTGTGGGAGTTAAGTTTGCAAAGCTGGCTTTAACCTTAAGGCAATCAGTTTTCCCCTTTTGACTACTCCATGCTGTCCTAGTTTATGTCACCCCAGACCTTTAGTCCATCTGGCCTATAGGTGAATCTATCACTGCCATCTGTCATTAGTGACAATTTTTTAAAAGTTGTAGTATATATAGAAATAGTGAGAAAAACAGATATAAGCGTATTCTAGTTGATCTTTCCTTACTGGAGAATTGAGAATAACTTTATTACTGACTCTTTCTGCTTCCTGTAAAGAACAAAGAGGAATAAATGAGAAACATTAATTTTCTTGTACTGCAAAGACACATTCTTCAGCATAGTAAATTCACTGTAAACACACCAGCTTGGAATGGGAAACAAAATTGGCACTTGCAATATTTAATTAATTATTTTCTTGGATTGACGCTGTCACCACCAGGAACTCATTTGGTACATTCCACAATTTCTCTTTCTCTCTTGTGTATTTTTCTGCTAGGAGTCTTTCCAGACATCAATGAGGAGTGACTTAAAATGCACTAATCTAAAATAAAAAAAAGAAGAAAAGCTGCCAGTTCAGTCCCCAGGCTCCTCACTTGATATTCTCTAGCCCCCTCCAAGCTGGCCATCAATGCCACTAGCAGTGAAAGTGAGAAGCATAATGTTGCTGACGCTAACACCTCCGCACCTTTGTGTCAATTGTTTTAATATCCATTGCCCCTGGGATGATAAAATTTCTCCAAGCTGCAAGCCATTAGTGCCACTGTAAAATGTTCTCCTCCAAAAGCCATTGACAGAAAAAAAGATGTGCTCTTCCTATGCTCAATAAAAATAAAATAGACCAGGAGTGTCAAACTCCCAGCTCCCGACATTCTCCTGCTCCTGCAGGGTAACCCGTGTCAAGCGCTGCACATGTGACCAGCGCTGGCAGGAGCGCAGGGGCAAGGAGCTCAGTGCTGCCGCGGGGTAGAAACAAGGTGTAGGGTTGGATAAAACAAGATGGAGGGACAGATTCAGCCCACGCACTGCGACTTCGAAAACCCCTCAAACAGACTATGCAGGAAACTCAGGTAACTGCAAGAAGACAGAGGCACTTTTAAAATATAATTTAACCCCTTGGATATCCATCAAAACTACAGCACCTGTGAAGAAAAGCAAGAACTAGAATTCATCTGAATTTGGGTAATTTTAAAGTTCTCGTCAAAAAACATTGTATAGAAATGGACACATTTGAGGTTCTGCTCTCCAACAGATATAGTTAAAGCCTCTTTGAAAATGTTATACAAATAGATTTTCTGAGCAGATTTCCAAATTTCATGGTTTTATTGAAGTGGTCATAGCTTCTCTCCTATCTTGTACTTCAACTGAGTATCTTGATCAGAATCAATATGTATATATAAAAGAAAAGGAAGAATGAAGAAATATCCCAAAATATTGGTGCTGTTATCTATGTCTTCCTGTGACAATCCTTTTTATTTTGATTTTCTAAATCAACACAAGTAGGGCAGAATAGACATGCTGATATCTTTAGAGCATCTGTAGTCATTTTGAGGATATCACAATCTGAGGTCATCTCCTTTCACTGGAAAAGCTTTAGGATGAAGTTGTAGAAAAATTTAGCAAAAGAATCCTGCAGGTAGGAGGTACGTGAAGTTGGCATCACCTATTCTCACTGAGATTTCAGTACATTTATTGCATGCTAATACACAGCAACTCATTACGCCACAGTATGCTGACCATGAGAAAAGCCTGATTTTTGAAAAACAGTAACATTTCTTCCACATTCCTCTGGCAATAGAAAGTTTACAGATGTGATACATGCTTATCTGTCTGAGCCTTCGCTTAAATCAATCAGTGGCCATTTCAGTTATTTTAAATAATTATAAAAATCAAAATGCAACTGCTCTTATTTATAGCAATTTTACAGATACAATGTTGACAAGTATGGTATGTAATCTAGGTTGAATGACACTGGTTCCTTCCTCCCATTCTCACTCTTCCCTGGAAAAAAAGAATAAAATGTTGGTTTCTGTAGTAAAAATAGCTAATATAATAAGGTGTATTAAGAAAATCTTTGCCAGAAAATTGTTATGATTTATTAAATAAGGGATAGTTCAATCTGGAATACTGTATAATAATAATGCATTTACAAAAACAGGGATCTTTTATTAATGAAATATATATTACAAATTAATTAACAGTGTAATTAATTAACAGTATAATGTAATATGGAGTTACAAAAAGACATTACTTGGGGGTAAATATAAAATGAAACTGAGGGATAAATTACACTATGATATTTAAATTAAACTTAAACCCCCCAAACAAAAGAAATTAATATACATCATGAATTGAGCATTTTAAAATAAATGTAATAAGATTTACTCTGGAGATTGACTAAAAATGTTTTTCAGTGTTGATAATATAAATTTGATATGTTTTTAAAAAAACTCTGAGAGAAAAAATTCTTAAAATTAATGCTACAACTAGTGGATTCAAATTCTACTTTACAAAAAAAAACTACTGGAAGCACCTTTTTTTTCTCCTAAGCCATCCTTAAACTAGTTTAGTGTCTGAAGAAACCTTCCTTTGCATGGATTGTCCTGAATTTTCTTCTTCCGGGTTCCTTGCACAGTCCTTTAAAACATTTTTAAAAGATTGTTATTAGAGGCAAGAAACAAGTTTTGATAACCTATTCCTTTATTGACAGGTCTTTTTAGCTGTGTTTTATCAGTGCCTAGCAGTGCATGGGATACCACTAGGAAGTGTGGAATGAGTAAAGGACGTATTTCTCTCTGACACTCCATCCATATCTTATGCGGTACCAGAAAAGATGTCTCTACAACTGCCTGTACACAAACCTTCTATATCACATCTCCTACTTGCTTCTGCAGTGGTTAAAATGATGAATACGTGTGGCTAGTGGGATATAGCTGAACTAAAACTTTATGGAAAAAAGTTTTTACAGTGAATGAGAGAAAGCAGACAAAACTCAGATATGAGTCGCAGATCGGTGTTTTGGTCCCATCTCTATTTAATTTAAATACCCAAGGATTTCTGTATGATGGGGAGTGATGGATATGTAAAAAACATTATGATCAGACATAGATCAGTGTAAAAGACTACTAAATGGGAATAACTGCAGTACTGAAATCTATATGGAAAAACATTCAACAATTTAACATATTTATGATATGAATAAACCACCCCACTGCTATTCAGGATAACAATTTACTTTTCCAAAATGTTGCTCACTGGAATTCTCCTGTTTTAAAATTGTCTAAAACTTTCAAAATCAATTTTTACTCACCAACTACTACGCAAGCCAGATGTCTTAGGGAAAAGGAAACACCCAATTCTGTTCTGATAAATCAGGCAATAAGTGCAGGACTGACAGATCTGATGGAAGCCATCATGATTAGCCTTGTCTATATTTCCTTGTTTATTACAGCAATTTTCTATTTCAAGAAAATACTCCCATCTGCCTTCAGCATAGGTTAGAGCTAGAGTAAAAAATCTGTTTTTTCTCACCATATGCAAGCAGACTAACTCAACAACCATTACACAGAACAGACATGAAGAAGAGAAACTCAAAATGTCACAACAATGTCACATTCTCAGTTCCCATATACCATTTAAATTGGACTTTGACACATATCAGATATTGCCAGTTAGGGGGCTTATGCCCCCTACATCCTAGTAGCTCCTGCTTATTTTTGTCCTATCAGTAACTGGATAGCTCAGTTACTGCAGTCCCAGTACATAACAAGCATTTACAATGGTATATCATTTCATCCAAGTAACTCAGGTCTGAATGCTAGCAAAATTCATGAGACGGGAACAAAGGGGAATCTCTTGAAGATCCTGCTGTTATCAACATCAAGAAAGATATGTGTTTCAGTTACGTTCATTATTCATTCCAGTCCTTTGACCCCTGTGTATTTGAGAGCATCATGGGGAGCAGCAAAAGACCACAGATATTTTTGTAAGGACCCAATCACCTCCTGAGACACAGGGTCATTCTTGCAGTCTATGTTCCCCTCCTCTGCAGCTGACAGCAATGTGGCTTTAGTATGCCAGTCTTCCAAGGCACCTAATCTCCCTCGAAGGTGCTGCTTTCCTTGTGAATCCAGTATGTCTGCAGTACTTTAGCACTCCCATTTCCAGATCCTTCACCATTTTCAATCCTCTAACAAAGCACCTGTATCTGTTCTGTATTTATATTTAGAGACGTGCAAATGCAAATCCTTGGTCTTCAGATTTGATATACAAAAAGTACTTGTACACACTTAATTTTTCCTTTCCAATTATTTACATATAATTAGCTTTTCGGTCCTGATAGACTCTGGTTATTTGCCTCTTTCTCCCGACGTATCTCTCTTAAATGGATTTTGTCCACATTTTTCCTATTGTTGATTGTACTACTGAACACTACCCAAAATTGCGTTGGCTAAAGTGATATCCCTTTCCTTCTGCTCCAAATATTTCAGTTACAATTGAATTCAATTTGCTTAGAAGCTGAAATTCTTAGATTAATACTTTAAACTTGTATTTATTCAAACCTGTATGTTCTTTTGATCAATTTCCAGCCTCAGTGAGCCTAAGAAAATAGTGAAAAGAAATGGTAAAGGTTAGAATCATGGAGTCACAGAATCATTTATGTTGGAAAAGATCTTTAAGATCATTGAGTCCAACCTAATGCCATTAAACCATGTGCCTAAGTGCCATGAAGATCCCCTTCCTTGACCAAAAGAGCCCTACCTCTAACCTCGTCTATCGATCCTGACCATGAGACTGTTACACATTTGGGAGCTGTACAGGCCTTCCTTGTCCTGTACAAACCCTTGGCTGGATGATGAGTTCAGCTTACTGTAGCAAGGCTGCTTGTGTGGCCTAACTTTGTAGCAAGAAGTTTTCACGAGAACATCTTTTACGAATAGAGATTCTTTTTCTTTTAAGGAAAAGATGTAATATCTTTAGTCGCTAAAAGGGAGATTTCCTCATCGCATTCAGAATCTGTGCACTGTGAGAAAATTCATCCAGGCTCTGTCTGATTCCACACAAATGTGGGGTGGCCAGTACCTGAAAGGGTGTAAGATTCACTCATTATCACTCTCTTCTCATTCTGTTTTATTGAAACAGTTGCCTTACTAAGCCATTTGTGGTCAAGCTGTTCTCACCAAGATGCAGAAAGGATCCTGCACCTTCTCCCTCTTTTTTTTTTCACCTCCCCACTTCCAGAGGTGGTGCAGAACACCCTGTGACCCCAAGCCTCCAAAAAATCCTAGGATACCGATTCAATGCCTTTTTTCCATGAAATACCTCTCTCCAGTTCCAAATTTAACATGGGTGGTTCAAAAGTATAGGAATATTTGTTAAATAATTTCAAGAACTATCAGGTATTAGATACAGGACATCTTTTCACCAAAGAAGTTTAAACCCATGACTGAATACTCTCTGATTATTTATAATGGGAAAGCTCTAAAGCGTTAGGACAACTTCAATGTTTCTGCATTGGTTTTATAATTTAATTTGAGGAATGGTAGAATATGTCAGCTTAATAGCAATTTTCATAACTTACTGGAAATTTCTTATACTAACTTCATGTCTTGATATATCATATGGCTGTCAAGATAGCATGTGGAAAAAAAAAGTCCTTGTCAAGTATATCTTCCAACCTTTTCATCAAATTTAGAGCAAAATAGTACAAAGTCTAAGAGGCTGGTATGAAACACACATTTCGGCTTCTGTTTACTCTTTCAAGAAACCAAACTTTAATGTGTTATTTACTTGAAGACAGAGATATGATTGAAGTCAGTCATTCTTTGATTTGTTGTAGCACCTCAAGTACGTTCTGCTACAATGCTTTGCTTCTATTGAGAGTGATGTTCACCTAATAAATACGAACTCTGAACATCATTGCAGTATGCAAGCTCTGTGGAAAGTCAAAGAAACTCACTACAGCAAAAGTTGCATCTGTGCCGTCAAATGGTATAAAAAAGGATTTAACTGAACTCTGAGCTGATAACAGGAGTACAGAGCCCTGAATATTGGTAGTCATTAGCTAATAAGATATTCAGAGTTTTGTTCTCAGCCCATTGGAAACTGGATGACAGAAGAAGTTTTGACAGCAGGAAGAGAAGTTGTCAGAGGAACTACCAATGTGTAATGAGAGAAGACATTTCATAAAATAGAATATGAGTCCATTTCTGCTTGTCAGGATTCATTGAGGTTGAATAGCTCTGAATTCACTGCTTAAAATGGACAGTGTACACTGATGACTAGCAGCAACCAGCCGTTCTCGAAACTACGGGTCTGTCTTGGAAGGGAATGCATGCCCAAGCATTTCCAGAGTACGTGTCTGGTTGTATAAGCCCACTCTCCTACAGAGATTGATGTGACTGATTGTCAAGAATTTACCTGTACTGACATTTTGGCCCATATACAGTGGTGAATGTTGTTTATTATTGAAACCTAGTTTCTTCCATTCTTATAGCATGTGCTGAAAAAGGAGGTAGTGCATCCTTTTCTTTGCTTGCACAATTGAAGTGTCCCTTGGAGTGAATTCATTATTGGGAAAACTGGAAAACATGAAAAGAAATGCATGAAACCCATCTTAAGTTTAGACACATATAGATTAATATATATGTCTGGAGAGAGTTATTTCAATAAATATGGTGTAAATACAACTTAGTTTTGCATTGTCTCTTTCAAGCAGAAATCAAGAAAATGCATATACTTTTATCTCCACCATCTTTTGAAAGACCTTTCTCCAGTGGAATCAGAGCTAGAGACTCTGGGATGTTGAATGTATATAAGCAAATGAATAAGATGCCTTCTTCCAGAAGGAAACCTCCAAGGCTAATTGGTCCAATGTGCTTAAAGATATTTTAAAACAAAAGACAAGATGTGTGTCCTAAATACACTGATTCAAAAAAGTTCCTTTTCCAAATTTCACATTCAGACCGGAAAAAGCTATTGCCTTAACTAAAATTGCTTATAATCTGAGTCCTGATACAAAACCTACTGAGAGATAAAAAGCAAAACTCATACCGATTTTGATGTTGATCAGGCTCTAGGAACAACTTTACCTTGTCTCCACCACTTGTGAGCAGAAAGGAAGATTTCAAGGAGTCTCTTTCCTTCTGCACTAGGTCAAAACCTCACCTAGAGGCATGTGCACGTACCAAAGTCAGCTCTAAACCTGTTAGTTCAGTGCTCCCACAAAGCTTTAGAAAAGCCTCCATAGAGCTGAATGGGAATTTGAATTGGACAGCTAAAGGTGGATAAATACCTCAGCTTGATTGAAAGACACACTGCGATCTTATTGAATCCCAACATAGCCATCTTCCTCTCCACAGAGAGAAATATGAGATAGAAGTACCCCAAGTACTTCAAGGAGTCTAAAAATTTCTCCTTCCTAACAAGAGGTAAAGGAAATGGTAGATTTGAAAACTGCAAAGACTGGGTGAAGATTTGGGTAGCCATATGCTCTCTTTCATCAATGATAAACGAACATAAGCCAAGCAACGGTTTTATTCGGGAAAGGAATACTTGTGCTTACTTTGGATTTGGAATAATTTTCAAGTATAAGCAAAAGGGCCCAAGGAAAAGAGTTAATAGTGAATAACAAACCACAAAGGGTTGAAAATTCAGAAGAGTATTTGTTGGAAGCCAATACATTCCCTTCCAACACAAATCATTCTATGATTCTGTGATTCTGATCCAGACAGCATCATTTCCTCAAAAAAAAAAAAAGAAATAAAAAATAGTACATCCTACTTCCTTTTTAATAGCAGCTTCATTTTACCTTCACCATTAAGCTAACTGGATTGATTCTGCACAATGATTAGCCACAGTTCTTTCACTTCCATCTTTGGACTGGGTTTGGTTTAAAGAGTGTTCAAATTCTTTCCAGCCAAAGCTGAGATCCAGTGCTTCTTCCTTGTTCTCTTTGACTAGTCAGCCCTTTTGGGCACTGCTTTGTCAAATTCCCATGTTTTTTCTTCGACTTTTCTCACTTGTAGGTTACAACCTGCTGACCTCTTTAGCTAGTTGGATACGATGATGAAATATTCTGGAAACAGTAGAGCAGGGTTTGGTGATAATCTCCACCTGGCTTTTTTCTACTTAGAAGGAAATTAATTAATAATAGCACTGTTTTTATGTAATACAGACCTGTTTTCTGAGACAAAATTTTAATTCTCTTTGACAAACAGGCAGAAAGAAATATACTCATTTAGATTTGGGTTTTCATTAAATAAAGAGAAGGTTTTGAAAGAAAACATATTTTATGCTTTTCTCTGTTCCACTGTTCTCTGTTATTCCTCACTCACAATTTCAATTCTTGTTAAGCTGTCACTTAGCATTTTTTCCCTCTGGAATGACAGCAGGGCATGCTGCTTACACTGGCTAGACAGATGCCTACCCCAGAGAGTGAGCATATCAGCTTCTGGACTGCACAGCCTGTACCAACATGGTATGCGTCCTTGACATCAGATCTTTGGTATGTAGGTGACAAGCTTGTTAGCAAGTCTGATGGTGCAGAAGTTATGTAATTCAAGTAACAGCTAAAGAGCTGATTTTACCTCCTGGAAATAAAAAAAATTAATTCTGGCTGCTATATAAATAGTTGCCTGACAATTAAAATCAAGTCAAGTTCCTGCAACAATACCTAAATCATTAAAATATGCCTATAAATCCAGAAATACTGAACAATAATTACAGTTTAGCCTGATTTTGAACAATAGTAAACAGGAGCCCAATTATTGCCATTGAAGTGTTTAGAGCATCAGCATAAATGCAACTTTTGCTGTGGGAGGCAATATAACGTCTTTGTAAGGCTTCATTGTTCTAGAGCAGCCTTGGAGGAACATTTTGCAGGGCTGAAATTTGAAAAGATGTAGTTAACGTTCCCACACCAGTACAAAAGTCATCAAGAAGAATGAGACCTCTTCCCCACCAGAATTCAAGCTGTTAAGAGTAGCTGCATTAATTCCATCCGAACCTGTCTACTCATAAGTCCAGACAATTCTATTACACCACTGAGGGTCCTCATTTCCTATTTTCACTCCTGCCAAGGCCATCCAATGCCAACTTGGCAATATTTTAATGAAATCTTAACATTTCTCAAAAGAAAGGAAGAAGACAAAATCATCCTAAGCTTTTCTGAGGGGCTGTTTTTGTAAAATGCAAGTTGTTATATGAGATACAGAAGAATTTATAATAAAGGGTTCAAATCCGCACTCAGAGTAACTTTAGATCAGGAGGGATTCCAGCATTTACAGTGACTTTATTGTAGATTAATACAGTTTGAACACAGAGATTTCATCTGGGGCACCACCAGTTTGGTTGAAGATACCACGCTTACATAGACATGGAGATAGATCCTCTGATTCACCCATGTAAAATTTTACAATGTAGATATCCGCAATTGTGTTGTACTCATAAATTCCACTTTTTATAGAGGTAAAATAGGTTCTTCTGCAGTGTGACTCCTCCCAGCCTAAAGTATGCACATAAAACAGGTCAGATGATAACTTAAGCCTTGCATCTGTTTCTGTTTACTGACTATCACAAGAGTCAAGGTTGACTACATTAGATATAGTTGTCTACTTTACTTATATCTAAAATCAGGTGTGATGAACCCCATCCTGGTGTCCATGGAGCATCTCTAGGACATACACTGCATCCATTCAAAAACTTCACACCTTTGTCAACGGAGAATGAGAGTTGGATTTACATAAAGGTTTTGGTGGGCATTTCCAGTTGGAGAGCAGGATACTTCAGATTTTTTCTTGCCTACATCACACCCAACCAACACTATCTGTGTGTCAGCAAAACACACTGTCCCAGGTTACCATCAGTTGCAGAACATGTGAATGGAATATTTTCAGACTTCAGAGAAACTATAGTGCAAATTTCAAAGAGCAAAGATTCTCATTTTATCCCAGTTGATTCTCTCCTCCTGAGGCTCACTTAGGTTGTCAGCCTTCAAGTGGGATGAGATCCATTTAAAGACTGTGACATTGCATGTGTCAGAAAAATCACAGATTCTACTTGAAACCAACATTTTTAATTACACTTGGCATTCCCATGCATATAGCTGTCACTTTTCTAGTACTGATGGCAATAGGCTAGGGAACGTCCAGCATAATTAAAAACTTTAATTTCTAATATATTCTGTGAATTTTATGTATCTTTGAACCTTAGGACTCCTGTACTGAGCAAAATGGAATGAAAATTATAGGAGTCTAATGCCTCAAACACCTTTACAAGGTAAGATCCTCCCCACATACGGCCAAAAAAACGACTGCCAAGAGAAAGCACTAGGAAGCAGCTTACTTTATTCTCTCACCCTTCTAGAGCCTGAGTCCTCTTCTAGTAGTCACTCCTTAACTGATCCACTTTTGAAACCAGGACCAGAGGAGAGGTAATGGCATTGGTGCTGCTCTCTACGTTCTTCAGAACAGCACTGTTATTAGGTCACTCACCTAGAAAGTGGAAAACACACTTTAGGCTCTCCTCCAACTCACAGGTCTCAAACTTCCCCAAAAGACAAACACAACAATAGGTTAAATATGCTGTTCACTCCTCCTGTCAAAGCAGAGTCAATATAAAACCAAGGCAGCAAGAATCATAGGATCAAAAGTTGAGCAAATGGGGAAGATGCCAGCACTGTGACCTTGTGATTAGGGCACTCATTCAGGACAGGGTAGGAATGAGTAGTCCTGATCCCTACTCCCAGAAGCTGTGTAGCTGACAATCAGATGAAAAAACCTAGCATAACCCAGAATACAGAGCACTGACGTTTTCAACTGCCCTTTTGAAGCACCTCACTCAGAAGAGAACAAATCAGCAGCAAATGTTTTCAAGGCTCTCCTAGATTAGCTTCAGTAAAACCTTTTCCAAACATATATTGAAGAATTCAGTTCCTCCACCATAAACAGTATACTGCCAATCTTATATAATACAATATTTTTCTCTGAGTAAAACTTCAAACTCTGAGGATATATATCGCATTTGCTGTCAGACACTGTCTTCCTGCTCCACAGGACACCTAAAGGACAATTCACTTACAGTTGCTGAAAATGAGTGGTAACATAAGCACTGCATCTGATCCCTTCCTGAAGTAATTTGTCAGAGAGATGATATGCAAGGTCAAAAGGCACTATCACTCACAAATTCTTCTTAAAATGAATTAGGGAAAAAGACAAATTGGAATGACAATGTAACACATTACTACTGTCCCATAACGTGACCTTCATGAAGTAAAATTTTAGAGTGGTCTTAACTTCAATATCCAGTCCAGACTAACAGTACAATTGCACATTTTGCCTGTAGCATTTCTAAGAGAGTGAGTCAAAGAAGATCTGATATCATATACCCACCTTGTGAAGGAAACTTGTTGCTTAGTATGAAGAACTGTACTAAAGATCAATTGAGGTATTTAAGAACATGCAGCCATTTGACTGCGGGCGTTTCAGAAATCAGTAAGTCAAATCTAAATCACACTGCTGTATACACACTTGTAATTAATGTAGAAGTTCATTCCATGCCACTGACCTGTAAGCCTGGGGATATCACACTTACTTTTTACTCTTCACTCATTTTTTAAAATGAATTGCAATGGTTCTGCAACCACTGGACAAGGAGTCCATAATTTGTCTCAAACATGGATACCACTAAAAACTAGTAGTACTAAACTCGCTGTTGACTGAGTTTTAGTCTTTCAATGAAGTTTCCACAACAGCAATCCAGGAATAGCCTGAAATTTTACAACTCAGTGATCTAGAGTTAAGCAATTGAAGCAAAATTCTGAATCAACTTTGCATTCTGTAATAAAAGACTGAAGACAAAAAATAATGCTTGGCTTCCAGTTGTATATTTGTAACAAGCAAGACATTGAGTGGTAAGGTTTCAATGCAGTCTACAAAAGTTATGTTGTGTCAGCAAAAAAAAAAAGACAACCAGTTGTCTGGCAGTACATTTAACAAAGTTAAAAAAAATAATACAGATTAATTTATCAGACAATGTTTCAAGTGTTACTGTAAGGTTTTCAAAGTCTTATGCACCATCAAGATAAAATTGGATCCAAACTAAACAATTACTGACATTTTTAAGTGCACAGTGCACTAATCTCTCCAGTACATATGAAACCAAGGAGTTCAGTGTAACAAATGCTGTCAGATATCTGCTGTCCTAATAATATAATACTTCATATGCTATAAATTTGAAGAGAAATGAACAAGCAAATTTGTTCCACAACACTCTAGAAAGATTTATTTCATATGTGTGATTCTCCATCACCCTCTAAAGTCAAAAAACTAAAATACTCTTAGACCTTTTTTTTAATCTGCTCTGGGGAAGAGTTGTCATTGAACACTAAGAGAACTCATCAGATATTTCTTCACTGGTGCTTTACTGGGCTGTTTTAATCTCTTATGGTAAAAACTCTCCATTTCTCATAGAGAACAATAAGTGTTCACATTTGCCAGGTAAATGTCATATTTGTTTCACTTCTATTTTTGCAGACAAACCCTTTTGCAAAACAAAGTGGGGTTTTTTTTTTGTATTCACTTTACAACAGCAGGTGCTAGAACCCTCTCTCAGGAAGCTGAAGAGTGGCCATTAACTTCTGAACTAACTGGTGCAATCCAGAAGCCTATGCCCAGGATAGAAAAATGGTTATACACAGTTCTGAACATAGTAGGTAATAGTATGTACCAAACTAAGATTCACCCATAGAAAATCAAACATGGGTATTCAATTCCTTGTCTAGATGTACCCTAGGCTCAGAAAGCAGCAAGCTTCTAAAGCATTGTAACCGAATTGGGTAGTACAGAAAATGCTGATCTGGTACCTAGTATTAATTCAGTAGCCTAAGACTGGTTTACTGATGTAAAAGAAACATTAGCAATACACAGTATTGCATCTGCAAGGTATTTCAGACAGCTTCTGTCCACTTTCAGAACACTGGCAGAGCAATTTCATTTGTTTGTTGGTTAGACTGAGAACTAAAATACACCTTCGTGATATGTCCAGTCTTTCTACATGATTGCATCCCCTGTTCTCTGCATAATATATAGTGAAATGTGTAGTTTACTGGGCAGATTCACAGTAGCACAATGAGCTTACTTTGTGTATTTTGAAACTTCATAGTTTTTCTTCAGATTCGGTTTAAGCCAAATTTGTTGTTTATGTGATGCAAATGGTGTTTGAAATTCCTCGACTTAATGCTTTTATGTCTGCCATTACCAGCTCCATTTGACTAGTAAAGGATTTATCTCTCTGCAGTGTCAGGTCTGATGTAAGTAGTAACTGTTCTTTGATAAGATACGCAATTTTTTCCAATAATAGATATTCGAATAAAATAAATTTCCAGTAATAGAATAACTCTCATCAACAACAACCAGGGGCCTTAAAGAAATATCTGTAGAGTCTTCCTTTTCTCCCTTGAATGAAATTAATTGTGTTTAGTTCTAATAGTCAGTTTAACAACCAAAATCTGTGATATGAGGCCTGTAACATAATCATCTTTGAAAAGGAATGTAAAATATATGCTGATCTTTTCTACCAAAATGGTGCATAAACAATACACCTCTTACACTGCAGAGCTTTTTGACATTGATATAGAACTTTTGTTTTCAAAGACTTTCATCCAAAGATGAAAAATAATTGAAGGCTTACCAGGCTTTGCAGAGGAAGTACAGGCAAATTCAGGGATGAGTGAGCCATCCTCGTTGGCAATTCATTGTACAACAAGAACGAAAAAGCAACCCAAGTTTATTAGTCAGAGTGTTAAACAAAGCAAAGTTAATGCCTAAACAGTGGACCAAAGGCAGGACAGCCCCTGCATCCTATGATGGTCCTATCCCCTTCCTTCTTCTCTCAGCATGGTCAGCTCCTCTTTCATTAACTACATGGCCGTTTTCACGATGTGCAGCATTGCTTGTCCTCCTTTTTTCAGTGTCATCTTTCTCATCTCTTAAATCCACCACAGAGGTCATATCTTCTTGCTTTACATGTGGGATGTGCAGAACACCTTATGTAGGCAGTGCTATACAATAGAGATATGTCTCAGATCTTGCTTTCCTTTAAGGCAGGGGTGTCAGATTCCTGGCTCCCGCCGTTCTCCTGCTCCTGCAATGTAATGCACATCACGTGCTGCACACGTGACCAGCGCTGGCAGGAGCGCAGGGGTAAGGAGCTCAGTGCTGCCGCTGGGTAGAAACAAGGTGCCACGCCAGATAAAACAAGGTGGGATCCGGCCCATGGGCCATGAGTTTGACACCCCTGCTTTCAGACATAAACATCACCATTGAATCAAGATTCAAACGGTACGGAACTTTCATTGTCAAACTGTTTTCTAATTGGCAATGCACACAAAGCACCCACAGCAGCAGGCTGGCTGTGGAGTTAGGCAGCCATCTTTTCCCTTCTTTTTGTGGCAAGGAAGATCATCCAGCTCCCTGAACGTGGGACCTGACCACCATTAGGGATATATTTTGGTGTGGCACTTCACTTTCCATTGCCATTGCAGGAGGGCATGAGGGCTGTTTGAGGTAAAAGCCCCCTGCAAACGTCCATAAATAAACCTGTTCATGAAGCTGAATGCAGCTTTTCACCTAGGATTCAATTTGAGACTGACGTCTATTGATTGACAGGAGGCTAAACATGAGCCAGCAGTGTGCCCAGGTGGCCAAGAAGGCCAATGGCATCCTGGCCTGTATCAAGAATAGTGCGACCAACAGGACGAGGGAAGTGATCCTTCCCCTGTACGCGGCGTTGGTGAGGCCACACCTTGAGTATTTTGTTCAGTTCTGGGCCCCTCAGTTCAAGAAAGATATTGAGGTGCTGGAGAGGGTCCAGAGAAGAGCAACAAAACTGGTGAAGGGACTTGAGCACAAGTCCTATGAAGAGAGGCTGAGGAAGCTGGGGTTGTTTAGCCTGGAGAAGAGGAGACTCTCTCTACAACTGTCTGAAAGGAGGTTGTAGACAGGTGGGGGTCAGTCTCTTCTCCCAGGCAACCAGCAACAGAACAAGAGGGCACGAGCTTAGACTCTGCCAGGGAAGGTTTAGGCTGGATATCAGAAAAAAGTTCTTCACAGAGCGAGTAATCAGGCATTGGAATGGCCTCCCCAGAGAGGTGGTGAATTCACCATCCCTGGAGGTTTTTAAAATAAGACTGGATGTGGCACTTAGTGCCATGATCCAGTAATCATGATAGTGTTGGATTAAGGGTTGGGCTTGATGATCTTGGAGGTCTCTTCCAACCCAGATAATTCTATGATTCTAAACCACAGTTTGGGAGGGGAATGTATCACATAACACATATCACACCTGCTATAAATAATGCCTTGCCTATTATACAGGAAACATTTCCCCTCTCTTAGTTAAAGACTGGAACCTTACAATGTTAAGGAAATAAGGAGGTATCATCACCTCTATTTTGTAAAGAGTGAGACTGAAGCAAACAGAATTAAGATCTGGCCTTTGATTTCCTGCTGTAGCAGCACAGTTACCGTTTCCGAAAGACAAGTGCTAATGACAAGGTCCACATAAGCACTCTGGTCTCTCGTCTCAGGTAAATGCCCAAACTTTATACTCTAAACATAACCCACAAAGTCCATGGCCAAAAACTTGGTGGTCTAGAAGCTGTTGATATCCTGAATTTTTGCTGGATAGTTACCAGGATAGCTACCAGTAAAGGTGTTTAATTCATTTTTATGCAGTATTGCTGTTCTTTGGACCGTTCAAGAATCCATGTATTTTGAAGTTTGATATTAATTCCTGATCTTCAAGTATATTTAAATACTCAAACCCCTTATTACATTAGGTGATTGTGGCAAGGTGCTGGCAGCAGGGGCTGTTGGGTGGCCTCTGTGAGGAGAGACCAGGGCTGCTCCATGCTAGTCACAGCCACTTTCAGCTGGCTAAAACCAACTCACCAGAGGCCGCCGTGGAGCCCCTCAACCAAGATGGTGGTGTTGTCTCAGGGAAACACATTTAAGAAAGGGCAAATGTGGCTGACAGAGAGAAGAGGAGGGAACAAAAAGGAGTGAGAAATAGCCCTGTAGATACCTAGGTCAGAGATACCTATGTTAGAGAAGTTCTTGAGGCATTGCGTCCTGCGGGAGGGACCCCACACTGGAGCAGGGCAACAGCATGAGGAAGAAGGAGCAGTGAAGAGGAACTGTTATGAACTGAGTAAATCCTCCATTCCCTATGTCTCTGCACTGCTAGGGCAGAAGGTAGAGGAGTTGTTAAATAAGGAGTGAAGATGAGCCTGGGAAGAAGGGCAGAAGGGAAGGAGGTGGTTTATTTTTTGTCTTTTTCTCACTATCCTACTCTGTTAGTAATTTTCAACAAATTAAACCAGTTTTCCCCAAGTGGAGTCTATTTTGTCTGTGATAATAACTGAAGTGACCTCCATGTCCTTATCTCAACCCACAGGTTCTTCATCTTAATTTCTCTCTCTGTCCTGTTGAGGGGAGAGAGTGAGAGAGCAGGTGGTGGGTGGCTGACAGTCAGCCAAGGTCAATTTAGCACATGTGGTACAATGCATGGTGGTTACTTTAACCTCATTTAGGAATTTGATCTCAGAATAGATTTGGTCAAAGTATGCTCAACAGGGTAGCTGCAAGTCCCCATATTATAGTGCCCATATGTCATTGTCAAAAACTATTCCATATGTAGTGGAACTGTATGTGAAAGGCTCCTCTCCTGTAATCAGAGTTTGAAGTGCATTCATGGTCCCACCTTCCACAAAACTGTTTTGTCCACACTGTGCAGGCTGCTGGTGCTGTAGCGACCTTGAATTGTCTCTGGTCACCAGACACTGTACACAGCCCCTTTGGTTCCTTTGCACCGCTTTTGCTCATATCTTCCAGCCCCCAGCTCCTTTTTCGATCCCAGATTAGCACTTCTTCCCCAGCTATTCTGTACTGCAACCAGGCACATGAGTACACAGGGTCTCTGGCCAGCCAGAGCCCGAACTGCACAAATAATTGTTCAGATCACATATCAGCCAGTGCAGGCATCCAAATGAGTGTTCGCTGGTGTGGACCTTTAATCTGATATCTTTCTTCTACTCAGTAACTTCTTTTTATGACCTTTTTAAGAGCTTAATGTCTTTAAGACTTCAGTAAAATTTTGGGGACATTGACCAGTAACTTCAAAATGTATTTGTAGTGGAGGAAATGACCGACAGAGAGAGACAGAATGATCACAAGAAGGGAAAGAAGGCTAACAGTCTATTGAGCTATGAGTCTTTTCATCTTTAATGCAGAGGAAATATCTGCAAACCTTCAGAGACTACAGGTGCCATCATATAGCATTTAATTTTGATTTAAATAGCATGAAATTATAAGTTTGTATGTTTGTACCTGTGACTCCTGCCAGCTGCCCCTGAGATCAGGCCAGAGCATTATATGCTGGGACTGCATATCACATTATGAAATGATACACGCAGCGACCTTCAGTCTCCAGAGGCAGCAATTCAGTTATTAAAGATGAAAGAGGCAGCAGACTTCTCCATTTGATTTCTGGCATAAGATCTTCTCTTTATGCAAGGGATTAATATCAGTTTTTAAATTATTCTCTGTAGCTGTTATGTATGCATTATGTCAGCTGGGTGGAATAATTTTCTTAAAAAATAACTGAACCACACATGCAAACCATGTTGAAAGAAAAAATTTTAAAGTACTTTAAAATGAATGCAACAGTCTTTTATGCTAGAGTGAGTAAATAATAGCCTTACCACTAGAACTTCCTTGGGAATCTATTAAAATATGTGTCATCAAAGTGTTTCCTCCTCTGCATCTGAGTCAAGAAACTATCTGTGCCCCTTAACCAACTCACCATGCCTCCTTGAAAAAAACTATCTTACTTCCTTCCTTCTGAAATAGGAAACCAAGATTACAAATAAGAACACACTACTTTTATTGACACTCCATTTCTATTAAAGATCTTCTAAGGCCAGTAGGGAATTGGACATCCAAGATCCTCATTCTATCCAGGCTCACTCAGGCCAATCCTTATATTCCTTTGGATGTATTTGTGTGGCAGAACTCAATGCCATTAAAAGACAGCCACTTTAGCTAAAGTACAGGAGATATGATAAAACATTACTGTGCACGGACTGAATACTTAATTTGCATTAACAACAGGATATATCTGCTCTGGAGGAGAAACAGGGTAGCATAGCCCTCTTTGGAAGCTTGTTAGAAGCTAGAAAGCCAACACTTCTTACTCCAGAATTGTCTACCATTCGTACCTCAGTGTTAGACACCTTCCACTATTCTTGTTGAAGTGTTTTCTGTGGTGTCTTTACACATGTCACTAAGTGCAAAATAGGAACTGGCCTTAATGGTCCTGCAAACTGTCACAGAATTCATAAAGTGGGGACCAGACCCAAAGGGACCCAACTTGCCAGTCCCATGGGATTTTAGTGTCTCAAAGACATCCAGCAGGGTTAGATATATACACTAGTTTGCACTTTTCTAATAGTTCCAACTCTCTTCTTCCATTGGATTTCCACTCCTTTGAGGGATGGTAGCATCTTAAAAAAAATAGGAGAGTGCACAGAGAAAGTCTTGAAATTTACTTCATGCCCAGTAAGTCATTCATATGGTTCCTACATTGGGTTTAGAAGTGAAAGCTGAGGCTGAAAGGCTGATTTTATCACACATCAAACACATGTTGTGAGCTAGCCCATTCCTCTCATTTCATTGGGAAAAAGGAAAGCAGGTCCCAATGGATCCTAAAAGCAGGCCTGGGCTATAAAACAAACTAGGAGAGATGAAATGAAATGCATGTATAATAGTGATTTCCATCCAAAAGTGCTCCATCTATAACCCATGTGCTCTGCAGTCACAATATCTGGCCACTGTGAGCAAGGCAGGGAGGTATCATTTTTGAAGACATACAGGAAATTTTCTTCCTGCCTCCTGTTTTCTCTCTACCTTCAACAAATGAGCAGAGTGCCTTCAATGGCTGCTTTTGTGGTACTTCAGCCTGTGTCACTTGTCTTGTTCAGGCTAGCTCAGAGGGCTAACAACAAACATGTCATCATTATAATCAGGCATAGGATCATTAAACTTACAGAAAGAACTATGCTGGCTTCACTGTCTGAGATGAAGGAAATATGAAGTATGCATAAAAGTTAATTTAGTTTACAAAAATGTCACTGTAAGGCAGCACATGGCTTTGGTTCTCACACAGGGAAAGCATTTTAAATATGATTTTCATCTTTATGATTTCCTTTATAAACCCTCATATATCAGCTCTGCTTGCATTCTTTCCAATCATTTTGGTCCTCAGGAAAAGCTCTTCAAAGAAAGATATGCCTGTAAATAAGGTGTGGGAACAAGTAATTCCCAACAGCCTTAAAACTGTTTTTCTCTGTGTGTCCCTCACCGAAAATCTCTTCAGATTATGTGTAGCAAAATGGAATGCATGATGTCTAATGGCATGTATTCTCATTTGAAAAGCTAATAAACACCTGCATATTTGGGCCAAGTAAATAAAAATAATGCGAAAAGATGTATCTTCTAAGATATGCTAAGTTTACCTTATCCTGAAACCATATGTCTGTGCTTACAGCTGTTGTCACTATAGACGATGGTTATGTGAGGATCAGTTACATGAGTTGTTACCTGAATGTCTCCTGTATCAAACAAATCTTGGAAAGAGGAAAACTGGGGGAAAAAACATCAATATAAAACATATTGCAGCATTAAAACACTGCACTGAACATCAATTTATGAAAATTTTCATTATATGGTTCAATCTGTCTATTCTGTATATTTTAACCAATTTACCCAGTCTCTCATGGTTTGTAAGAAGGAAAGGAAAAGAGAGGTTTATCGAGGTCATTTTGTATTTGTGCTTCCTGTCTCACAGACTCTAACATAACTGGCATCACACTGAAACATTGATACAAAATGGAACATGCTATAAAACGAGGATGCCTCCCTTTTGTTTCCAATCCTTTTCAGAATGCCACAAGACAGACGCATTTCCAACACACGTGCAGGCCGTGGGGCATGCCAACAAACAACGTCTGCACAGTTTGGGTTTTCATCATGGAAACATTTATTTTGGTTTCCATTTTGAACTGTATTTTTCTCTTAGTCTCTGTCAGTCACCACCACAACTGACAGGTGCATGTGGCACATGCCAGCTTTGGGCTTTGCTTATAGTCACTCTTTGTAAGCACTTTACTTTTGCTTATCTCTTAGCATCCTTCCTGGGACAGGTGTACACCCTCCGGTGTTTTGGATGTGTGGGAATATGAACAGTTTAAAGTCTACAGATCCCCTTAATTAGAATTAGATATTCAGATATACCAAAGAAACCAAAGTACAAGAGGACTACAGGTGAAATAAAGAGGTAACGAGGCTACAAAAGACACAAATGGTGTGTGACAGGCTGGGTCCTCTGAAAGTTCAAATGGGAGAATGGAAAATGTGGTCTCTATAAATTTGAGATAACTGATTCAACATTTGTCTACTTATTTTGGCTCCTACTGCATATAAATGATTATATATTATTCATAATGTTTCCTTCATTATGATTTGATCTTCCCACTCAACTATTAATAAGTCTTCATTTTAATTAGGCCACCTGCAACATGTAATGTAATGGAGGCACAACTTTAAACCTCTGAATTCAAAACAATAAGTATTGCCTCACATGAAGAAACTTATCATGAAAAATAATTTGACATTATCGTTTGTATCTTTGCATTTCTGTAATGTGATAAGCAAGAATAATTTCCTCTTGTTGTAATTCTTACAGGACAAAATGTTCATTTAATACAGGATTTAATAGAACAGAAAGTGCTCATGCAATGGGAAAAGATTAGAAAAAGAAGTATGCACGATGCATTTCAATGCAACCTTTCCCACATATCTATTTTAGTTATTGTAGACCACCTGTTTACTAAATGACCCATGTGACCAAACACAAATATCATGTACCAGTTGTGATTGTGACACTTTGGATACTAAGGAAGAGTGACACTCGTCATTCACATCACTGACTTGACGGAAGATAGCAATCCAATTTTCTGATTGTCATTTGTTATTGAAAGGCACAATAGTTATTACATTTCTTGTTAAAACATTCAAGGGGCAGCCAATGATGTGTAAGTAAAGCCTAAGCAGCACTTTGGAATTAATAATGGTTCACCACAAACAAGTATGCTTCAAAAATTCGTTTGCGAAGAATCTCCATGCAAACTAAGGCTAGTGAGCTCTTCCACATTCCAATGGAATTTTGATTCAGTTGAATAAACAAGGATCTAGACATGAATAAAAAGAATACATGAAAAATAACAATTCATTAGTGACATTAATACACTATTCATCCACAAGTTGATAAAATGTAGCTAGATCCCCAAATTGTGACTTATGTATCTGAAAATACAGCATTTGAGAAAAGCATGTAATGATCCACTGGAGTTTACATTTTGAATTGTCTTTTTCTAAAGGACAAAGTCTTTATAATTCTATGATTTACTCATAAAAGAGTTATATTTTAAAAGTAATGAGAATACACTATGTAATATATGCATTAGTTATTGTTTATTTAGTAACAGTTTTTAAATGTAAGAGTTAAATTTGGGAGCATGTAAGAATGAAGCAAGACGCAATTGTGATAATACCAGGTTTTATGAGATCATGGTTGAATAAGCAGAAACGTTTTATCTGAGATAAACCTTTTTCAGTAGTAAGTTCCATTGCTGACAGATTTTATTTAGTTTTTGAAGTTGTTTCCTACTTCCATATCACATTATTGCATGAAACTGTGGCAATTAATTTTGAAATTTTCCTTCTGCCATTTTTTAATTACATGAAATAAAACTATCAATATGCTACCCATCACTCAATAATTAGAATCGCTGATGTTTTTAAATTTGCTTATGAAATTACTGTGTGATTACTTGTCACTTTAGCAGAAGAATGTAAATATATTCTACTGTGAGTCTGCAGCAAGTCAGAAACTTTGACACAATATTGTGCAGCTATTGCAAGGCTTGAAAATATATGAAATCTTTTTCTTTATGTCTGTGCCTGAAAATTGTTTCTATAGTTAAGATTTTGGCTGCGTATTGCATGATTTCCCTCCCACTCATGCCTTTCCCCGGTCCAGAATCCCTGCGTTTCCTGACTGTTCCCCCTTTAAATCTGTTACAAGTTCAATAAAAGTCTGTGAGACATTGCTTCAAGCCCTTCAAATATGCTTCAAGATCTGCCAAAGTTTGCCTAGACTTGGCAAGTCAGAGCATCCTTACCGCCTCATGAATTGAAAAACCTGGTTCAAAAGTCCCCCAGAGACCTATTATCTGTGGATCACTGACACAATAAGCCAGAATAGCTTTCAAGGAACCATTCAGGTCAGCAGTGTTGGTTTGTACACAGTACCAGGGGAATCTTAAATCCATCGTTCATTGACACAGCTCAGAACTATTCCAGACTAATCAGGTTTTGCTTAGGGTGCATTAAGGAAATATATCTGTACAACCTCCTAAGCTCAGGCTCCTAAAAATCCTTACTGAAATTTCCAGGTAAAATTATTGATGATTCTGTGGATGACCAGTTTTCTGTGTGAAGTAACTTGCTTTAAAGCTTGTACCTGCCACAAAACAACTCTGTATACCACTTTAGTACCACCTGGAGACCAAGAACTGTGTCACCTTCCAGGAGTAACTAAAAGATGTTCAAGGATTTTGTGTCCCTGATTTGTCGCCTACAAGAGCACTAAGGATACTGCCATAAATAACCTACCATGGCTTAAAAGCACCAACAAGCTGTCACCCACCTGAACAGCCTCTAGTTTTATTTCTCCGTAGTCATGACTGTCATTCAGCTCTTGCTCAGGCTTTAGCTAACACACAGCTCATGCCAAGGTCTGATGTATGCTCAGAGCAGTGCCATTAGGTCAAGCAAGAGCAACACGTAGGCAAGTTATGGTGGCCAGAAAGGGCTAAAGGTCATGATGCAGCCACTGCCAGCTGCACCTTGCTGTCTCCTGCAGCCACAGTCTCTGCATTGGATGCCCTGATTGAGTGGCAGTTTTCTTCAGAATCTGCTACTCACAGAGTTGGGGTAGACCAAACCCCCCAGCTGGAAGGTGTAAATACATCAGTTCACTCAAAAAGCTTTTGAACCAGATCCAACAGCAGCTGGACTGCTGAGGCTTTCGTACTTCCTAGTGGGACACAGGGGATGCCTGCAGCATCACAGGGGAGGAAGGATGAGCACTCTCACCGTTGGCTGGGTAACTATTTTGCTCTTAGCTGCACAGGTTATGAGTTATGAGTCACAAGTTATGAATTAGAGAACTTACGAGTTAGAAACCTCATGAATTAAAGGATAAATCAGTAAATTCACATTAGAGTCTGTACAAAGGGGACTGAGCCCTTTTTTGTCATATTTGTTTGGTTTCTGTCTTAATGAGCTCATAAAATAAAATTTAATTTACAGAGTATGTTGTCCTGTAAACCTGAGAAATACAAATGGACTGTGATAGTACTCCTCCTCTGGGGTTTAACTGCCAATGCACAAGGTCTGCCCTGGTCTGGTGTTGCCACATAATCTGGGATTCAACTTAACAGAAAACAGCCGAGTCATGCAAAATGGTAGTGAAAAAACTCCTTTGGGGCCTCCCCCAGTCTGCGAGTTGCACTGAGCCCAGACTCCCTCCTTTGGAGCTTTTGGAGGTCCCACGCAGCTCTGTTTCTACCCAGCCTTGTGCCCTAATGGTCCTTATTCTGACCCCAACTCATCAGCTGGACTTCCTGCTGAGGCCTCAGACCTGGCCGCTGTGGTCCCATAGGGCACTGGGCTGTTCCAATCATATCCCTGGTTCAACTCCATTCATGCATCAGCCACCTCCTGCCCAGACCTGGCAAAACCCAAACCGATGACAGGAGTAGTAAGTGCACAGCCATGCAGATGGTGTTGTCAGGAGGGACGTGACTCTTTCCATGGCCTTTTTCCCCATGACGCTGGGCAAAGGCAGCTTGTCACATGCTAATCTGTAGTGAAGGTGTTGTAATAAAATACAAAAGCTGCAACATCAGCCTTGGTAAAGGTCTAAACTCAGATGAAAATTCTAATTCTATCTATAATAGTGTATAGAACACAGAGACAGAGAGAGGGGATGGTAAATTGATTTGCTAAATAACCTATATCTACGTATCTTTGCCAGAATTGGGAAACTAAATGAGAAGAACTGGAAGTCTTACTACATGAATAAGGACATGACTAAACAGTCATAGAATATATTTTTTGGAAAACGTCCTACGACTCACTTGTCAATATTGAAGGATATAACTTTTCAACTTAGAATAGACAAATAATGAGATATTACCCTGTATACTTAGCACCTAGTTAGCAGCTTGGAGACCCAGAACATGGAGAAAATTGAACCAACTGAAGGAAGGTTTATACAACGTTAAGAAAATAAAACAGTGCAGGTACAGTCATGGGAAGCAGTTGATTACAGGCAATTAAGATTATGCTAAGGGAGGGGTTTGTCTGCCAGAGGCAGAAATATGGGACCTTTAAGTAATGGTATGGATCCCTGATGAATGTCTAAGGAAAGCAATATAACAGGCAGAATTGTCATACATGAATCAGGGAAATATGATCTTGCTCAATGTCCTACTGCTTGATGCAAAACTGGTTGGACAACTGCAAGCTAGATAGCAGCTGAGAGTAGGCAGCTGTCAAAAACAGATGGATGTATTGAAGTTCCACTGTAGTCTGTCCTGGCTTTAGTACTAACCAACATTTTCATTAAGAGTCTGAAGATTAAATATAAAGGCTTCTTATGCTCCTATTATTGCATTATTATGATTATTACATTTGTGAAAAACAAAACTAAAAGGGATTGCAAATATCTTGACTAGTATCATCAGAGTTCAAATATTCCTAACAAACAAGAAATGATCTACTGAAGAACGGGAAACAATTCACCATGAATAAATGCAGTTTTCTATTCTTGGGAATAATTGTCTGCACAAATGCAGGATGTACAACATTTGATTTAGGTAGAAGCTCTTCAAAAATTGATCTTAGGGATTACAGTGGATCACAAACTGAACATGAGTGAGCAATGTCCTACTCACAAGAAGCAGACAACCAGTCATGCCAGGATTTATAATTAGGAATATGTGAAGATAGGTGAAATAGTCCCTTAGCTCTGTCTAGCATGGATTAGGTTTCAGCTGGAATATGGGACCAATTTCCAGGCAAAGAAAATCAGGAAAGTTGTAGCAATCTAAGTATAAAACATAAGGTATCAAGAAAAATGGTAATTTAATCAAACAAAATACGATTAGTTTGGAATCATGATAACAGCCTTCATGTACACTGAGAGATGCTGCAGAAAGGAATCTCCATGATGTACAGGATATGTCACAGGACATATGTGGCAGATCATTCTAGCCTTTTCTGGTGATTAGAAAAACATATTATAATGCTGCAGAGGAAAGTTATATTTTGAATTATTCTTTTTCTCATTGTTGTAGCTCTTTATTAGTATTACAACACCAGCATTTGTCATGATGATGTTTACTTAATTTTCATCCATTTATGGTTTTTTTAAAGTCTATTTCTTCCCTTAAAAAAGAAGGATCTTTTAAAAATCATTATATAGTCTAAAGTTTATCAGACTTATACGTAACCATTAAAAGTAACCTATATCTTTACATGGAACAGGAAGACTTTAAAAAAGAAATTAAGCATGTATCAGATTCAATATTTACTCTCTCAACAAGATCACAAGTATACTTTATATCCTTGTAGTCTTAAAGTTGTATTTCAACTTTATTAGGTTATATATTGTTTATATTCTCAGTATGGTTTCCTCAGCAACTGTATTTTGGGTAGCTTTGCTATGGTAACCAAAGTTGATTGCTTATTTTACTGTTTCAATTAATAATCCATGGCCTGAAACATAAAAGCAATAGTTCGATAATACATCTATGAAATGCTAAATAAACATATGTTTCACAAATGTAAGACTTCTGTAAGAGTTACGTCTCTGGTGTAGGAATAATAGAGAAGTACATCACTAATTAGTCTGTATTTCAGTGTTTAAAATAGAAACACTGGGTTCTATTCTAACCTGTATATAGAGGAGGGCACAATAATGAGTTTTGCAACGTTTATAACAATCATCTACTTCATGAGAATCACATTATGTCAGAATCAACTCCTTATTTATGAAGGCAGGAGAATGAATTTCCCAGTATACCCTTGTACTTCAGTTCTGCTCTCAGCTACATGGGAAGAAAAATCAGTTAAGTCTCTGTAAAGATGAAAGAGAGTTGGGTCTTTCTCAGTTTTGTGTGCAGAATTTCTAACCACACTTGGTCGATCCACTGCTTTTGTTATATAACGGGCAAAGTATGTTTCTGAAAGACTTCACAAAACTGATGACAAAATATTCTCAATCAAAAGCATTTCAGATTTCTGGACAGAAAGCGCAAAAGCTGAACATTTCTCTAAGTGAACATGATTTTATGTCTTTAGTTTGAACAAATGCAGAGTATCCAGATGATCTTAACCCTTTTGCAATTTGCACCTATATAAGAATCATTATTTTTTTTGTAGCTCTCCACATTTCAGCACTTTGTCATCTGACTATTGAAGTGGCTCCCAGATTTAATTGTAAATAAAAGTCTAGAAGCCTGGTTTATGTTACCAGACTGGATTTGAACATTGTTTTCATAAGCGATGTCTACACATTTTTTCCTCATATCAGGAATGCCCTTATATTGCATGCAGGACAAATAACCCGCTCTTCAGGAGTACGTGGTCAACCTGTATAAATTAACTTATATCATGTCTGAAAATTAAAGCATGATAAATCTGGGGACTCATACAAATATTAATATATGGTCTTGCTATAATAATTTTATCATCTTTTGGTACATATTCTGTTACATCATATCTCTATACTTGGTGAACAGGTCACAAACGTACGCGACTCAGAAAGTCATTGCACATGGAGTGCAAGGTTCTGAAGGCAGTACCCCATGGCAGACCATGGAAATCCAACGGGAAAATTGCAAGAATCTACGCAACTATATATACCTTTTTTCTTTTAGGTCTTGGTCCTATTGGTGCCTGAACCTATCCACAGGATCACTTTTCCTACCTAGAAACATTTAAGATTTTGAGCTCTACATGTGGTAGAGTAGTATGTGATGATGTGATCTAGTTACATGAACAGCTATATTATTCTCCATGTCATTCAATATTTGACTGTTCTATTCTCCCAACTCAATTAGATGGGAATCCAAGATCAACAAAATCACCCCTCTGCACATAAACCAGAGTTCCATACTTTTAATGATTTTGATCTTCAGATCCTAATGGAAATACTTCAGTTATTCTATTTATTCGGAAAACTGAATAATCCTAAAACAGCAACTCATAATCTTTTCTTTTTTTTTAACAGCAACTTTGCTAGCTGATGTACTTTTCCATAGTCACTGTCTCTTTTTAAAGATGGCTAAATGAGAGCCATCATTTTCTGAAGAGAACATTACCTCCTGAGTAATCTAAATGAAGGTGGAAATATAAATAAAAGTCCTCATGTGCAGGTGCAGAAGTACCCATTGTATTTTGAAAATACAACACTTACATACACATTCCATGAATGAATACGGAAGTTCACTGGTTCATAGAACCATCACTTTCAATGTCAAGATGACATTTTTTATCATCAAATTTTCCAAGTGCTCTAAAATCCATATGCTGACCTAGATTGCCTTGAAAAGCTCCAGACCTTAAGATATTCAGACAAGAATGTCTGAGCAAGGCACAATGTAAATACCACACTAGAAAAAAAAAGACACAAAACAAACCAAAGCACATTCATTGTTTTTTCCTCCATACCCCAAGAAACTATGGCTCTAAGATGTCTCAAACTAGACTAGTCAAGGTTTTTTGTGAAAACTGTCCTTACAATATTTTCATATTGAAAGTCTAAATATCTGCAGGCTCCAGATAAAGCTGATAACTAAGAGCTTTCTGTGAACAAACAACTGTTTTAAAGGTAGCCTGGTGATGCTATAGCATGACTCCTGTTAATATGAATTAATCACAGAGTGCCTCTAATATCCTATGAGTCCGGTTCCCCAGAAGCCTGTACAGTAGGAGCATGTTATTCTCCATCTGTACTCTACAGCAGCAGATTTCTTCCAAGAGTAAAACTTCTGATTTATGAGATGACAGGTAAGTTTCACTTGCCCTGACATAAGACATTTAAAAATTTGGACATCAAAGTCTGATTTACTCACTCGATGACCAGCAGAGAATAAATGTATCAAAAAAGTAGTTTTCTAGTATCCCAAGAAAGGCATCTGAAAGAGGTTAAATCACTTCTAGAAATGTTAATTTCCTCCGTGAGGTAATTTATGATAGAGTCAGGACAAAGTATGATTGTGGCCCTGTTGGGACAGGAGGAAGAGGAACACACAGGACAGAGGAAGGCAAAGGAAGCAAGAAGTAGGAGCAGCCCCTATGTAAGAAGTTACGCTCAGCTGGACGAAACTGAAGTGCTGTCAAGTGAGATGCAGCTACAACAGATCTGGAGACTCCTGTCTTAAAGAAACAATAACAACCAGTGTATTTCCTTTTCCGGATATTATACCATCCTCTGTAAAATCGCACTCCGGGATTAGAACTTCTCTCGGATACCAGTGTTAGATCCTGGCTTTTGCAAATACCAGCACAACAGTAGAAATTGTTTTATATTTAAATTGTTTAATTTTATTTTCATGTCATTTTCCTTTGGATTTTGCCAAGAAAATTGTCCTTCTATTTCAAGATGAAAATGTTTCCAATTTACTTTTAAGTGCATTTCATCTTTCTTAATAAAACACCCTTACCAAATTGTAAATAGTTGCTTTCACTAAAATTTCCGGACAGAATTAACATTAAATCACTGAAGACAAAAACAAAAGGAAACTCTTTCAACAAATATCATAGCAGAATTTTTAAAGAGAAAGGAAAGGAATAGGAAGCATTTTAGCAACAAATGTAGCTGATGGAGACAACCTACACATATCGGTTACCTTATTTTGAAATTAATTTTAACACTTCTAGATATTTTAGCAGTAAATTACCAATTCTAATTTTATTTTTCACATTAAATAGCATAACTCTGGCTTCTAGAATCACTTCCAAGAGGAATATGTAGCCGTAAATGTGGTTTGAGGTTGATCTCCCTGCATAATGCATATATTTGTGTTGGTTTTCACACTCTAATAACTATCAAGCAACTTGCCAATATTAAACTTAACTGTTGCCAAAAGCCTAATTCTTGTAGTAATCAATCAACACTTGGTCAACAATAGTTAAAGTTCCACAGAAACGTTCAAAATACGCTGCAAAATACAGAATTACTTATGAGGAAAATCATGGTAACTGCATGAGTCTTTCTATTATGACCTTAGTAAATATGATCATGGTAAAAATACTGACTTGAATTCTATATTTTGTATAAAAAATATTTTCAAGTATAATATGTGGTAAGCAGGAAGTCAAACCTTTGAAATCATTTCCCTCACAGTGAGAAAGTAAAAACAAGGGTGAAAATCAGCAAATGCTTTCCAGGCAACAGAAGAAACGTTGCCAGCTGAACAATGACCTCTTTAGGACTACAGAGATTTGGACTTGCCAAAGGTAAAAGATTTGACTTCAAGAGAAAATGCTGAGGAAGAAGCTACAAAAACAGAGGTCACCAACTTCCAAATTAATTATTGCACAAAAGAGCACTGAGCTGAATGCTGAGGAGCGTAGTTCAAATACAGAAGCTATAGCGAGGAGCTTGTACTGAGACATTTATGGCCTTGACACAAAATGCCATTGCATGTTCTTTCTTAAGAACTATGAAGAATTTGAGATTGGGTTGTGATAGTGGGAATTTCTTCCTGATGATACATAAATACATCAACTCCACCAATTAAATATTGGTATATCAACAATTACGATTCTGGATAAAAAATAAATAACTATAAGAAATAAATATAGGCTAGGAGGGTTTTATTACCAGCTAAAGAACCACAACTAAGGGGTTCAGGAAAGCTGACGTAACTTCTGTAGGATCTCATTTAAATGTGTTGATGATTTCTAGATTACTCAGAGAAGTGACAGTTTGCTAGTATTCAGAACTGGATGAGCTTCATTAGCAAACCTTAAGCAAGAAAAAAGTAGTTTATATTCAATTTACTTGGCAACATGCAATACAAGGAGTAAAATAGAGAAAACACAAGGAGTAAAATAGAGGAGTCCTCAAACAAATCCTAAAAAAATACGGTAGAAATGAATATTCAAAAGCATATGTATACAAATTTCAGAGAATTAAGAACAGGAAAGGAAATTCTCAAAGTCCCAGTAAGTTCAAGAGTTATCCCAAGCTGGTTTGAAATGGACAGTTCCTCATAAACCCCAAGGCAGCAGGAGAAAATACAGAAAACTTTAAAGTTTTTCAGCTTCTCACAGAGCACATCAATTGTGGAATCTAAGTCAGAACTGCATATCTGAGGCCCACACCTTCAGCAGCTGTAAATTACTCTGAAAAAATAGCCCTATTATTGCCTTTTTATGCTTTCTGAATTTAACAGCAACAATGAATGAGATTGAAAGATCACTGTACAGTTGTGAAATAAAACCTATTTCTTATATTCAGTCTTAAGCTATTACAAGAACAGTGGGAGGAAATCAAGCTGTTCCATTGATAAAATTGATATTGTAGATCTAGGATCCCTTCAGCGTGTACAATGACTCCTATTACACGGTGAGGTGGCTCCTGGCCATGATGAGCCTCAACTTCTACTGACAAAACATATTTCTAGGAGTAGACTGTTAAGCTCATAATCTGCAGCTAAGGTGTGTGCATAAGGTCCTGAGTGAAAACTGGAAACATATTGCTTTTCCTAAAACATCTACAGGCTGTTACTTTTTTGGTGGGGCATTCAATATGTGGATGCCTACAAGACACATCCACGCCTGATAGTGTGATGCTCTTGGTGTGCCTTCCTGGTTTAACTACTTATTCTAGCACTAGACTTGAGCCAAGTTCTAGTCTCTCTGACATGCAGTGGTCTTTATCACACACAATATCAACCCATACCATTTTGTACAGACCTCCTTAGCAAAGCCAGTGTTGTGTACAGGTGCAAACAACCATGACAGAATTTCTCAAAGATGCACCATCCCCTGTGAACTAAGTGGAAAATTTTTCTCTCTCATAAAAGACATTTCAGAAAGAAATAAAATATTTATCCATCTTACTACAAGAATATTACATACTCTTACTGCATCACTCAGGAAGCAAAAGGATAGCATGATATCTTACACACTTCAGATCAGGAGGAGGAAAATCTTGACTTTGTCTTTTTAAACAAGAAATTTCCTAATACACCCCCAATACTTCTGCACCCTATCCCAAACAACCATAGCATATATTCACAGAGGTGGTATCTAGAAAACAAGAGCACTGAGTTTTATGGGGGGCTGCTTATACACAACTGTCTTCATGTAGTGGATCATTAAGAATGTCCTCTGATTGCTCTTACTCGGCCATACAGTATTTACTGTGACTGAAGTAAAGAGTGCCTGCACAGCTTTGCTCTCTGCAATATGTCTTCACTCATGCTCAGCACTGATGTGAAGACTAGTACTTCCTGGAAAACCCAGAGAAAGCTTTATATATGTCCTTCCCTCATACAGGGCTTATTACCTGACAATTTCTGTCACCAGTGCCTCCAGCCCATTCTGCCCACACTGCCCCCTCGAGCCCTCCCTGACATGATGGGATGGACGCAGGCAGGGTCTGTGGAAGCCGGTCACCAGTCCTTCCATCAGGCAGAAAACTAAAGCCAAATAATTAACATGTTTTCAAGGGCAAAGCCAACACAAGAGGGAAGAGGAGCAGGTCTAGATTTGTGCTTGTCCACTTGTCTACACATATACATTAGGAAATGGTTTTATGGCACTTAGAGAATAGCAAATGCGAACTTCTACAGAAGCGCAAAATATTATAATACCATTATTACGCTATTCTTTGACACACAATATGAAAAATGTCATTTCTAATATCCTCCCACAGGCCTTAGTTCTTATAAAAAAATCTTATTTAAGATAACTTAAAAATAAGAATAGCAGCAATAAAAACATGCACAGAGCATCCTCCCCATGACAGATCGGCTAACGGACATACAAAGAAGTGATATTGCCTTTGCAGGGGGATAGCCATGATAGATTAGCTTCAGAAGATGTCTCTGCAGTTGCTCATGCAAGAGACCTACCTGCAAACCTTCTAACAAGGATATATACAGGAAGTGCAAAACCAAATTATTCAGTGCGTGCATTTGTTTTACCAGAACCCAATTAGAACAGAGGTAAAAGTATCCCAACACCACATGGCTATTTAGTGTGTAGAGATTTCTTCAACATGCAATTTGTCATTCAAGAGGGAGAAACCACCACCTGCTTTTTAAAACTGTTTAAAAAATTATTCAGGCTGACATACCCTTGTGTTTCCTCTCTGATCTGAGGTAGTAGAGTCGACAGTAATGTTTCTTGGTGTCACAATCAGGCTGCAATCATCAAGCTGCCCACTTTCAGAGAGGTGAAAATTTACCATGTTGACATATTCTTGCTGGCAGTGTAGCTGTTTCACCTCACACAGAAGGAACATAACTACTGTGTTAGGTTTTGACAGGTCTCCAGAAAAAAATGCACTTAGCTGGCAACTTCTACACAGAGACACTGTAATATCTAATGCATTTCCATGAAGACCAACAGAAACACTGTCGATATTATTGTCAATATAACCCGCATACTATACATTTTCATTATAGCATTTTCCTGTTAGTAGGTTTTTAGAAAAGCTTTGAGATTAAAAATATTGTTTTACGAGTATCTAACATCTACTGTGAAATAAAGGACACCAGTTCCAAGCTCTAAAGACTAATATTTTCTCACAACCATTAACAGCTTCCTCTATGCCATTTGCTGACTGAAAGAAGTTCTGATGTTGTGGCTAACTCTGTGGAAGATTCTGCCATTGGAAATGTGAATGTTATTGTATATTACTCCTTATTTACCCAAGAGCAGTTAAATAAATTCAACTTCCTTTGTCTTCATTCCAGCATCTGATCAGACCTGCTGCACTACTAAGTAGCAATGTTCATTTATTGTTAACACAAACATATTGCCTCTTGGAAAAGAAATGTGGCCTAGGTCAGCATGGGTTTTATAGTCACCAAACTAAACAGCATGTTGCTATAATTGAGGGATAAATATTCTGCTATATTGCATGCCCTTTTCTCACTTTGTTGTCTTTCACAATGTTCTTTTCTGGCTCCTGAGCCAATTGTTTATCCTGAGTTACCCTTGGTGTGATCTCTGATAGTAGTCTTTCCATGCTTTACTGTACAGCCTGTGCTCTGCTTTTGGTTACTGAACAAGTCTCACTCTTGGGGGTTGAGCTGAAAGAACATATTAGTTATAAAGAATAATAATAATACATGGACCACATTAAAAATGGTGAAAAAAAACTTTATTAATTAACTATATCTAAAGCAAATATTTTGGATAGTAGTTAGGCATGATTATCACCACTTTTCTGTAGAGAAGCAAGAAGAGCACTGGGGATATAAGGATTTGCCCCAGCATATCTAAAAACTTGGTGGTGCTGCTAGGACCATAATTGCCCCAGCAGCAGCCTGCAAGGCAAGAATGAGGTGTTTATTTGCAGTGACTGAGGAGTATTGGACCACTCAAATATCTCAACATAGTGGGGTGAGTTTGAAACTCAACTCATTGAAATAACCCTGCTAGTTGGTAGCACCTAGACAGCTTTGTTTCTTATATTAAAAAATCCCATTGTTCAAGTAATGGTGGATGAATTTTTGACATCAATGTTTTCTACCTGATGCTGTTTCCACCATGTAGGTTTCATGATTCCAGTAGGACAGAACTGAATCTGTGGTACTTTTTCAAGATCATGTACAAAGATACTCTACATTTTCTAGAACCACCAATACTGAGGATAAGCATTAGATCTACATTACACTGGCAGCTAGAGCAGCTAGGGCTTGTTATACTTCATGTCAGTTAAAGAACCTGGGATTGGTTTGCCATGCCCCAGAATGAGAGCAGCAGAGCCCGTGGTAGGACAGAGATGAGAGTATGTTGGTTTGCTAACCAGAAAAGAAAACTCCCATTAATGTATTTTTGGGCCTTGCACTATCCTAAATCTTCAAGTCATCTTGACAAAGCAGCAAAGAGAAGAGGAATTAATTATTTGTGATTCTAAATTGCAGTTTCATAGCTTGTAAATGATGATTGGCATGTTCATGGGAATCAACAGAAGTTTGAAGTCAAATGGAAAAAAAATCCAAAATCTTTAAGCCCTGCAGCCTGGAGCACTGCAGCTCCCAGTTTTTTAACCACCTGTAATCCAAACCCATGAATCAATCTCCTAGGCTTCCTCTGCAGTGAGAAGGGAGACCTACAGCCCAGAGAGGGGTCTTCAGAGGAAGCTGGCTGAAGAAGACTAGTACAGTGCCAGCCATCCAGAAAAATCTGCAGACAGGCACATTTCAACTTCTATTCCTATCCATGAATTTGGCACTTCTGTGCCAAAGAAAAGTACTTACCCACACCATACAGAGATCTGCAGTCCTGTACCCTCTTACATGGCCTGTGTTTAATTTGCTTAACCTGGATGTAATACATAAACATGTTCTGGTGTGGGTGCTGGCTCTAGAGCCACTTCAGAGCAAGCACTGCCTGCAAATGCTGGTCCTGAGCAGTGAAGGAAGCCTAGCCACCCTAGCACTGCACCAGGACTATACAGGCAGAAACTGGAACGGGCTGTAGGGTGGTGGTTGTGTACACACTTTTCAGCCATCCCGTAAAGAAACAGGAGTGGGGGAAAGTCAGATATGAGCAAAAGATAGTTTGATATATGCCACCTTAAAACAATTCAAATATAACCCCCCACTGAACTATACTTCACATCCCAGGACTCTCCTATACACTTTTGGGAACTTAACACAGCTGAGAGGAGGCAGTCCAGGAGGTTCTTAGAGTGTATTGAGGACTGCTTTCTGTCACAGCTGGTGAGTGAGCCCACCAGGGGTGAGGTTCTTCTTGACCCGCTGTTTACAAACAAAGAAGGGCTGGTGGGTGATGTTGTTGTCGGAGGCTGTCTGGGGTGTAGTGATCATGAGATAATTGAGTTCTCTCTAAACAATGTAACAAGAAAAGCCAGGAACAGAACATCGATGCTGGACTTTTGGCAGACAGATTTTGGATTATTTAAGGAACTGGTCAGGAAAGTACCCTGGGAAATAGTTCTTAGTGGCAAGGGGGTCCAGGAAGGCTGGATGCACTTCAAGAATGAAATCTTGAAGACGCAGGAGCAGGCTGTCCCCATGTATTGTAAGAAGAGCCGTAGGGGCAGACGGCCGGCCTGGATGAGTAAGGAGCTTCTGAAGTAACTAAGTAAGAAAAAGAGGATGTATCGCCGTTGGAAAGAAGGGGACGTAAGCCACGTCATGTTCAAAGATGTTGTTAAGTCGTGTAGGAGGAAAATCAGGGAAGCAAAAGCCCAGCTGGAGCTCAAATTGGCCACTTCTGTTAAGGATAATAAGAAGAGTTTTATAAATATATCAATGGTAGAAAGATGGGCGGCAGCGACCTCCACTCCTTGTTGGATGTGAGGGGAAATATAGTAACCTAAGATGCAGAGAAGGCTGAGGTACTTAATGCCTTCTTTGCCTCAGTTTTCAACAGTAAGGATGTCAGCTCGCTTGACAGTTGGCCCTCTGAAGTGGTTGGTGGGGGCAGGGTGAAATATGGCCCTCCTGCAATCCATGAGGAGGAAGTTAGAGACCTACTGAGCCACTTGGACCCTCATAAATCTATGGGGCCGGATGGGATCCATCCTAGGGTGATGAGAGAGCTGGCGGATGAGCTTGCTAAGCCGCTCTCCATCATCTTTCAGCAGTTCTAGCTCACAGGAGAGGTCCCAGAAGACTGGAAGTTGGCCAATGTGACACCCATCCACAAGAAGGGCCGTAAGGATGATCCAGGTAATTACAGACCTGTCAGCCTGACCTCGGTCCCAGGTAAAATCATGGAGCAGATAATCCTGGGTGCAATCATGCGGCACCTGCAGAATGGCCAAGAGATCAAGCCCAGCCAGCATGGGTTTAGAGGGGTAGGTCCTGCCTGACCAACCTAATCTCCTTTTATGACCATGTGACTCTCCTGGTGGATGAGAGGAAGGCTGTGGATGTGGTATACCTGGACTTTAGCAAGGCCTTTGACACTGTCTCCCACAGTAGACTCCTAGGGAAGCTGTCAGCCCATGGCTTAGACGGGAGCACTCTGTGCTGGGTTAGGAATTGGCTGGATGGCTGAGCCCAAAGAGTGGTGGTGAATGGTGTCTCATCCAGTTGGCGGCCGGTCACCAGTGGTGTCCCCCAGGGATCGGTATTGGGTCCCGATCTGTTTAATATCTTTATTGATGATCTGGATGAGGGGATTGAGTCCATCATCAGCAAATTTGCAGATGATACCAAGCTGGGAGGAAGGGTTGATCTGCTAGAGGGTAGGATGGCCCTACAGAGGGACCTGGACAGATTGGAGAGATGGGCCGATTCTAATGGGATGATGTTTAATAAGTCCAAATGTCGGGTACTTCATTTTGGACACAACAATCCCATGCAGAGCTACAGACTGGGGACAGAGTGGCTGCAGAGTAGTCAGGCAGAAAAGGACCTGGGAGTGCTGGTTGACAGGAAGCTCAACATGAGCCAGCAGTGTGCCCAGGTGGCCAAGAAGGCCAATGGCATTCTGGCCTGCATCAGGAATAGTGCAGCGAGCAGGACCAGAGAAGTTATCGTCCCCCTGTACACGGCACTGGTCAGGCCTCATCTTGAATATTGTGTACAGTTCTGGGCCCCCCAGTTTGGGAAAGATGTTAGGATACTGGAATGTGTTCAGAGGAGGGCAACGAAGATGGTGAAGGGGCTGGAGCACAAGCCCTATGAGGAGCGACTGACGGAGTTGGGGCTGTTTAGTCTAAAGAAGAGGAGGCTCAGGGGAGACCTCATTGCTCTCTACAACTACCTAAAAGGAGGTTGTAGTCAGGCAGGGGTTGGTCTCTTCACTCGGGTGACCAGCGACAGAACTAGAGGGCATGGACTCAAGCTTCGTCAGGGAAAGTTTAGGCTTGATATTAGGAAAAAGTTCTTCACTGAAAGGGTGATTGGCCATTGGAATGTGCTGCCCAGGGAGGTGGTGGAGTTGCCGACCCTGGAGGTGTTTAAGGGGAGACTGGATGAGGCACTGAGTGCCATGGTTTAGATGATGGTTGGTGTTAGTGTTGGGTTATAGGTTGAACTTGATGATCTCTGAGGTCCTTTCCAACCTTATGATACTGTGATATTGTGTGATACTGTGATACTTTCAAAAAATAGTCTGTAGCAAATTTACATTGTAAATGAAGCTACTCTAATCTTAGCTACTTCAAATACCTTACCACATGGGTGCTTCAGGGCGACAAATGACTAGATTTAGATTCCTTTCAAGCTAGTCTTATGACAACGATTTGCACGATAATACAATCTCTATTTCTCTGCAACTCTGAGGTAGGCTTTGGCTGTTTGATATACACTAAAGAGATCTTTGTTCCAGCTCCATGATACCCTGCCCAAAGGAAACCTCAGCTACCCCTTTGTTCTTAGTCCAAGACTAGTGTAGCCCTCTGTCAACAAAATAACACTTCTAATCACCAACACCATGCACACTATTGTTGAGCATATAGCAACAACACAGTCCACCTGGACAGTTACAGCATTTTTAGTGTCTAAACTTTTCCAGCAGAGTGCTTTGAGATTTCTAACACAGGGAAAATCCTATGTAAAGCTAAAATCTACTGTATGCTATTTATTGATTAATCACCAAACAGCAAAGTTCTTGGGGCAATTTATCAGTAAAGCCATATTAAAGCCAATTGAAAAGATTTAGGGAAACAGATAATTCTCTGTACTCTAATAGTTTTTTATTTGAGTGTTTACTATTGTTAAATTTTGTGTGGACATGTAATTTCAACTGACATATTTCAAGCCTATAAATCTCGTGTCAACTTTCCTGGGGGAAAAAATCCTCTACTATGCCACATCTCAGTAGCTGCAGTAGGATTAAATAGAGGAGCAGGGTTCTAAACTGAACTATTACTATTCTCATTGATGTATATAATACAGAACCTTAGAACTAAAGCCACACAGGGAAAAGTCAAAACTTGATTGCTTTTAGTTTTTCTAGTTCACATAATAAAAAACTCCTATATCAATGTCAACATCTAGATATTCACAGTGAAGTCAGCTTTTCCTTTCAAACAGTATGACAGAAAAAACAATGTTCATATTCTCAAAGTAGAATTAATGACCTGTGCACAAAACCCACTATTGTTTCCATATATTAAAAATAAATTCGAACTGATGAATCCAATTAAATGAAATATTCACAGCTATATTAGCACAAGGGAAATTTCTAAGAGGACATGAGACGGCTGCCTTAGGACGATTGTCATAAGAGTAAATTACTTTTATATCATTTCCTACTTCTACAGGTTTTGTCAGGAGAATGAATATATCTTACACCGCATTTTGTACTTGCTGTAGTCTGTCACAGGAATGAATTATCACCAAATTTTAATGCTTCAATACTGTGCATTTTTATTCTCATTATATTCTGCTTTTTTCCTCAACCTTGTGAGAAAAATTATAATAATAAAGAGAAAATAGCAGAACATTTATCCATTTATCCATTCCCTTGACACCCTTAAGATTGTAACCAGAAGAAAAAATTATATGAAAATGATTTGTTCTTACACTAAATATAGACACAAGGAAAGAAATAAGTTTAAAATTAATCAGTTCCCTGAAGAGTATGAATTCTTTGTCCATCTTCAGTGCCTTAAAATGTGCTTCTACATTGAGCATTGTCATCAATAAAAGCTGTAGACAGTATTAGACATTGACATCTGCTGCTGTGATGTGGACCGCCGTGAAGTCAGACTGCAGTCGGACATGATACCTCGTTTTGGTACAATGAGGCACAGAGAAAAGAAAGGCAGAGCACTAGACCTCTGAAAAGTATTATAAAAGCTTAGATATTACAAAATCTGAACTCTGCAAGTCCTTGTCTCTAAACCAAAGAGGGACACTTTTCTGCTAAATATACAGAACATGTTACATTTCATGCTTTTTAGTCAAGGCTTCTCTTAAAACAGAATGAAATACAGGTACAGAAATTGACATTTTCTCTAGTACATAACATTTTTGTACCAAGGAAAAAACCAAACAGCTGTTTATGACAAACATTTTATAAATATTATCATACTATTTCTCTCTTTAAATATGTATATATATATTTACATACATACATACTCATTACCATATCTATATACATACATACATATGCAAAGCAATGATATTATGAGTAAAAATAACTGAAGAGCCTTTTGCAAGTGAGCTTAGGATGAGCTTGCAGTTAAGTATGCTGTGGTAGCTGTGGTCTGTCCATATATCTTTACCCAGGGATAAATGCAAATAGAATTATCCTGCATAGTATGAGTATACTCAATAGCAATTGAGCCGCGTATTCTAGTCCACCTAATCTATACTCCTAGTCAAGTCTGTCCTGTAAGGCACTTGCTATCATGTAGTGAATGTCAATTACCATCCCAAAGAGATTATAAACTGTATCAGTAAGAAATCGGAGAGGAAACTGAAGCACAAAGAGGCAGAACGAACCAGCAAAGGCGTGGAAAAAAGCTAAATATATCAGTGACAAAAAATATTATCCAGATTTCCTGACTGCTATGCCAATATCTTTTCTCTTTGTAGGAGGCATAACATAGAATCATCATAGAATCATAGAACGATTTGGGTTGGAAGAGACTTTTAGAAGTCACCTAGTCAAACCCCCTGCAATAAGCAGGACCATCAACAAGATCAGGTTGCTCAGAGCCCCATCCAACCTGACCTTGAACATTTCCAGGGATGGAACATCTATCACCTCTCTGGGCAAACTGTGCCAGTGTTTCTCCACCCTCGTAAAAAATGTCTTCCTTATATCTTGTCTAAATCTACCTTCTTTTAGTTTAAAACCATTATCTTTTGTTCTGTCACTACTTGCTCTATTAAAAAGCATGCCTGCATCTTTCTTAAAAGCCCCCTTTAAATACTGAAAGGCTGCAAAAAAAGTCTACCAGGTCCCTTCTCTTCTCCATGCTAGACCCCAACTCCTTCAGCCCTTCCTCATAAGAGAGGTGTTCATGTTCCATCCCCCTGATCATTTTTGTGGTCCTCCTCTGAACATCTATTCACCAACCTGTAAATCAAGATAATTTAATGACTGGAGCTGATATGGAGATAATTTCTGTGATATTGGTGGAATGGATCCAAATGCACCTCATATTTTAATCACCTTTAGAAAATACTTTATACTTCACAAAGTTTATCTAAAGAAGCCTTAACATTTTACTAACTCCAAGTAACTACACTGACCTATGAATGAATTTGTATTCAGATTAGAAGCAGTGTGAACTGAGGGGCTGTGATTCACTTCTTGGGACAGGGAAACTTGGATCCTTTGGGTGATACTGGGAGGGATGCTAAAGCCCATTTCCCAGGCCTGGTAAATCCATACATCTGTTCTGCTGCTGTACTCTGCTGGTAATAGTGCATCTTGTTTTCAAGGACTTTTAGTTACTGATAAAGTATATTCGTCCTCTTGCCCAGAGTATTTTCCACTGGATTCTAAGAACATGAAAACCTGTTCTCATAAATGAGATACTAACTAGTAAACTTGTCCTAGTTATTGTGTAAATAAACTCATAATGATAAGTTCACATTAAAACAAATGCATTTCCTGAATTTAAGGTAACACAAAGCAGCAAAAATGTGCTAGTTTATCATTTCACTTTGGTCAGATAAACCACGATTCTCGTGGAAGAAGTAAAATGAACCTTTGATTTGAATCTTAGTAAGCATAAGGGTTTATGACATACCATATCTGGCATCCTTCCCACCTTCAGTGCATTGTTTTTTCTTAAAAAGGATTTTCCCTTATTTAATTTAGTTTAAAAAGAAAAGTCCCTTTCTGACACTAAACTATATCATAGAATCATAGACTCATAAAATTATCTGGTTTGGAAGAGACCTCCAAGATGATCAAGCCCAACCCTTAATCCAACACTATCATGATTACTGGATCATGGCACTAAGTGCCACATCCAGTCTTATTTTAAAAACCTCCAGGGATGGTGAATCCACCACATCTCTGGGGAGGCCATTCCAATGCCTGATTACTCACTCTGTGAAGAACTTTTTTCTGATATCCAGCCTAAACCTTCCCTGGCAGAGTCTAAGCTCGTGCCCTCTTGTTCTGTTGCTGGTTGCCTGGGAGAAGAGACCGACACCCACCTGTCTACAACCTCCTTTCAGATAGTTGTAGAGAGTGATGAGGTCACCCCTGAGCGTCCTCTTCTCCAGGCTAAACAAGCCCAGCTCCCTCAGCCTCTCTTCATAGGACTTGTGCTCAAGTCCCTTCACCAGTTTTGTTGCTCTTCTCTGGACCCTCTCCAGCACCTCAATATCTTTCTTGAACTGAGGGGCCCAGAACTGAACACAATACTCAAGGTGTGGCCTCACCAACACCAAGTACAGGTGAAGGATCACTTCCCTCGTCCTGCTGGTCACACTATTCCTGATACAGGTCAGGATGCCATTGGCCTTCTTGGCCACCTGGGCACACTGCTGGCTCATGTTTAGCCTCCTGTTATGATATAATCCAGAATGTGAGTTTAGGAAGGTCATAATAAACTCACTCATTATTGATATGAAATGTACTTTTTTGGATATATACCAAAAAAATCTCCTTGTTGACAAGAAACAATTAACTACAAGCCTTAGCAGAGTCTTTTAATAGTTAAAAGTTCAACTTATCTGGAAAACTAATAACAAAGTTTCCTACAATAGTCTCTCCAGATGTAAGATATTAACCTTTACAAGAAGAACTAAATAAGCATTTGAATGAATTTGGGGATCAGTGAGAAAGGTCGATTAAGAAAAAGATTTAATAAGAAAGTGTGGAAAGCCTCAGGGAAAACATCTGTAGCAAAATAACATGGAATTCTGTCAGCCTTGATTGGAGAGTAGTACACTGAGTTAGGATATAATGCATATTCTCTGTGAATATGAATTTCCCTCTATTAGGACTTTGCAAACTGCATTTAGAGACCCTCTGCCACTGTGCAGCCTGAGACAGAACAGAGCAGGGTCTCTTGGAAGGACCTTCCTTTGTTTTTTCTGTTGTGCAAGCAAGTAAAAAAGATCTTACTATGGATTACTGCTCTTAGTGGAAAGACCCACTAGGTCTTCCTGCTTTCCATAAACTGATGCCTAGAAAATTTAAAGCAGTAAATTCAACATTTTCCCCCAGTCACTTACGTAACCTCCATTTTTTTGTGCTCTTGGCTGTTATGCTCTGGTTTGGGGGTCAATTTACTTGGGCATCTTCAGTTGGACACAGTCTTTACAAGCAGGTTATACATGCTTAAAAGTAAAAAGCAGTTATAATACCTTGTTATTAGACATAGTATGCTCACCGGCCCAAGAAGGTCTTTGCAGGCTGGAAGGGTTCATCCTCTACAGTAGCATGGAAGAGACCCTAAGTGTTGCTGAGCTGCTGGTGCCCTCCAGCCTCATTGATAGCAATAACTATGATGACTCATTTCAATGACCATGTTATTCCTGACTAACTCTTGACCAATCTCCTTGGCTTTTTCTTTTAAGGTTTTACACCTTTCTATGCTGGGTTTTCTTCTTGAATGTTTCAACCGCTAACAATCGTGTCTCAACAATCCTCCTTCTTATCTGTAAATTTACATTTCTGACCGTTCTGCAGAATTTCTCACAACTCTATCTCAACAGTATGAGTCAAGGTTATGCAGCAGGGCTATATGAGAACGGAAACTTGGAGTTCAGGACACACGTACAGGACCTCTAGGTTGAGTTAAGTGCACAAGTTGTATAGTCCCTGCAATTCTTTGTCAACTTCTGCATCCCCATTCCCACATTTCTAGGAAAAAAACTCTCCCCCTCTCTCCCAAAGCTGACAATAACCTCATACAGACTAAAAGAGAGTGCAGCTTCCTTCCCATTACCAGGCCCAGCTAGTCCTAACAGACAGGAATTTTTTAAGAAAAGAAAAAAACTATTTCTTTCCAAAAAGAAAGTGAGATCTACTGCTGATTCTGGGGCTGGGGTAGTATCTTTTAAGACCTGGATTCGTAGTGAGGGAGCTTTGATATAATATTCAAAAAATCTGGCCACAGAATTTGACATAGCCATCAACTGCAGATACTATTTATAGATCATATATTCCCCTAGGAACAAGGAACATATTTTATCAAATTTATCATATATATTTATCAAATATTTTCTCTAAGACATTTGCATCTCCAAGAATCTGAAAAATACCCTTAAAAACATCAAATCCTTTTGCACGTGTTAAACATTTTGGGAAGATGTTAGGCTAGAGTTTGACACCCAAGGTTTTTCACCAGAAAATACATTTTTATGATGAGGCCTGCATAAAGGATATTTTCATCTGAGGAAATGTACAAAACCAGTTTAAACTGCTAAACAAAAGCAACATATAATTTTCATTCTCTGTTTTGGAATGAGAGAAATGAATAATACATAATGCAAGAGTATTTCATAGTAATCTGAGGCTTCACCATTATGCCTGCTTCAACAGACAAGGAGAATCACAGAGATTTATTGTAAGAGTCATCAATGTTCCTTTTTTCCTATAAGATGAAAGCACAGCTACAGGAAGATCCACAATACAGTGATATTAATTAAAAGTTTAAGAAATTACACAAGAAGTTACCTAAAATAGTCATTGGTCTTGAAGCACAATAACAATAAATATAAAATTAAATATTCCATTAAAATACCCAGAGGGAGTACTGAAGAAGACCTGTTACCACAAAGTGATCAAAATGAAAGGTCAATGTTAATATCATGATATTTACCTTTTTTAGATTTTTGGAATTTTTACCCTGACTGGCAAAAATGAGGTATTCCTAAATATATTTCCCTAAGATAGCTACTGCTACAGTTAAGTGAGAAATTTTTCCTGCCAAATCTGCTTTTGCCAGACATGCTGTATCTGACAGCAGTGTCTGACAGTGGGCTTATGATTTGGAGGATATGATTTTAAAATTATATATGTGACTACGTATATGATAGTTGTGCAATTCAGAATAAAAAATGTTAAAACAATGAACCAGTACCTAGGTGGTTGGTCTGTCTATCTTGGGTGATACAGAACATGAGGGATGCCAGCTACTGAGTCCTCATCGTGCCTCCTGGGCTCTTCTTAGGTTAGTGATGACATGCTGGTTTTGAATGAGCTTTTCTGTATTCTTTATGAAGGGAGTGTAATTCCTGTTACTTCTCTGTTAGCTATTGGGACATACTCACTGTCCCTTGACTTCTGATCTGGGTATCCTGAGAAACTGTGCATAGATGCACTGAGATCCTGAAGACCTGCTGTTACAAGTGTTATCAAGACATGACATTTTTATGTTGTTTCTTCTGGTGCTTCTGCAATTCCATTCACTCTCCACTTATACCAGTCTTCATGTTTCTTCATAATTCCCTGCACAGATAATATAATCACAAAATTGTATCAATGAGTCCTTCACTGATGGTTCCTGACACTTCGCTAAACACAAACAAAACACCTGCACAGTTAGAAAACAATATCAGAGTCACTGAAGAACTGTAGGATAATAAAGAGACAAATTTTGTTTTTTAAAAAGAGGCCCATCAGTATTCTAGGAGTTGCCACCACTTCCTGAAAATGACACCATTCAACTCTGTAATAGAAACTACAGTCAATGACTATTTCTTGGGAGGTTGCCCCATGATTTATGCAAGAGAGACAAATACGATAGATGGGCAAAAATATTTAGGAGACTAGGGAAGAGGAAGGGTTGGGAAATGCACCTGAGAAGGCCACAGACAGGGACCAAGCACAGCACATTGACTTTGACATAAACAAGTACCTCAACCTGCTGCTCCCAAAAGCAGTCATTCTGAGAGACCAGGATTCACATTCATCCAAGAGCAACACAAAGATTAAATGAACACAGTTAGCACAGGTAAGATATTTGGCTGTTTCTTAATGTACTACAATGCACACCTATATATTTAATATTATGATTATTGTCAGCAGAAAAAGGAAAAGATGACACTGGCAAATAGTGTTTTCAAAAATCGAGCTTCCCAGGCAGAAAATCCAAGTCCAGCAGAGTCCTTAGGCAGCTCCATCCTGCCGGAGGCAAAGACAAAGCCTGACCCCCGGCAGGATCACCAGCACTACACAGCCACAAGTGGAGGACACCTTATGTTTCTTAGTCAGTGCCTAGCTCTGAATCATCCTTGGTCATGCCTGGAAGCTGATTATCAGATATCCAACCCCTCTGACACTAGTGTCGAGTAACATTGGAGCATAATTCCACCCTGACATAGCACAGTTTCCAGCCTCCCCTTGTCCCTGCACGGAACAGGGTGGGAGGAGGAGTGGAGCAGCGGAGGTTGTCTCTGCTCTACCAGATCCTCAGAAGCCATGGAAGACACTGTTGCACAGGAAAAGGGTCTAGACTCAAGCTAAGCAGCTGACTTTTCTGGGGACACCCTTCCTTTTCTGCCTGGAACACCAACCTGTACATCTTTATGTATCTAAGGACACTTTGCCTTCCTAAGAGAAAGAGCAGCTTTGCAGCCAGGATGCTCCTGTCTCATGAGGAAAATGCAAGTTCAAGTTTCTATTCTAAATCAGACCCAAGTCAAGACTTGAAGCTGAATTCTTGGGGTGCAAGGTGTTGTTCCACGCAGTACACTTATTGTATACGCACATTGGCATTTGTACGCCTGGTCCCTGGGCTGTGGTAACAGTTACATCCAGCTGAAGCACACCTCGAGGACAAAGTCTGGAGCTACACTGACATGGTGGAGACTCTCCAGATACATTGAGGATACCATTTCTGAAGCTATCAGTTAAACTCTATCTTGAACAATTAAGGGGCAGCTAGTTAGCTACAGAGCACTGTCAACTCACTGATGGTTCTGTACATGGTTGTTGGCAAGATTATGGACACCTACATATTAAGAGGCAGCCACGGAGTACATGGAGATACATATAGGCCTGAAGTCTGCTTGATGAATTTGACATATGTTTACCAATATTATGGCTGCAGTGCTTTCAAGACTTTATATTTTGAATAGTCTACTGCTTTTCTGTGAATAAATTATCGTTGTTGATAAAGTCACCAATACTTTAGTTCAGATTCAGTTATTCATATTCACATCATCACTGAAACACTGAAAACAACATTCAGAACTCAGTTCAATATTTCATAGAATGAGTAAACACAAAGAAAAAAACATACTATGCCAAATTTCCTTTGATGATCACAGGGAGGAGTAAAAAACATTAATTCTCTCATTATTCATTTCATCGTAAGGTCAGCTGCATCTAAAGGCGAAGTAATATGCTTTTCTGTAGTGTTAAGATCTTCAGGGAAGTATGATTGCTGTGCCTTACAAGCTTGGAAATGTCAAGTGAAGGAAGCGAACCAAACAAGTCAATATGTTTTATTCCAAATTCAGAATTATCTTAGACTTAGATCAGATACCTTGAAAACTGTTAGAAATAAAAGTAATTATAAATACATTCCACTTACAGGAATAAGTTATGGGTTTTGTATCAGTTAAGTAGTTAAAAAGACTTAGTATTGAACTGCTGAAACACACGAACTCCAGATACAAGCCAAAGCATTGATCTCTGTATCAGTCATTCACTAGGGTTTGTAATGTTAATAAGTGGTTACACTTTTCCTACCTCAAACTGACATCAAGGGCTTATCTTCCATCCTTCATATAGATAGCAGGACAACTGACACTCCACAGAGACATTATGAATAAAGCCAAACACCATAGGATTATTAAATAATCCAGGAAAATTTCCTCATCTTCCTAAGAGCAGTTTTTGCACACTATAACTTTATACAAATATATTACTGTTACAATGACTTGCTGTTGAGATTTTTAGTCCAAGCACAAAGAAAAAAGTGATCCTGTGCAAAACAAAGGACCACAGCATGAAGAACTTTGAGTAACAGTTTCTGACCTTTCACTACAGAAAACTGCTAGAGCATTGAAACTAGACATGTGGATTTCTCTGGGATTGTTAAGGGGTTATGCAGTCTTTCATCTGTGTAATAATTCAAATCCCATATGGACCAGCATTCTTCTTTCAGCCATATTCAGCTGGTAATTACCCTGCTAAAGTTAAATGATTGCCATCAGCTTGAATTTGGAAAAAAAAAATGCTAACTTTTACCCTTCTTTTGCATTATCCAATAAAAATCCCAGTTCTGTGGGACTTCCTAAGACAGCCACAGCATCATAGCACAAGGCACTTTGTCCAGTGGCAATGAAAGTTACAGAACTGATCAGAAACTATTGCTTTAGAGCAATAAATTGATATGACCTATCTGGCTTCACATCTTAAAACTCATCAAAACCAATCCTCTATTTTCTTCCCCACAGTATGAAGAAGACAACCACTATCTGCAGCCTGCAGTGTAATCTTCTACCTCTGCCTTCTACCAGGCACGTCAAAAGACCTTGACACAGCTTTCTCTTTAAATCAAAATCCAACATTTTCACTCTATACTTACTGTTAAAATATCATTCCATACTCCTGTCATCTCCCTCTTTGACTCATATAACTTTCTCCTTTATGGCCTCCCCGTGACCTGCATAAATCTTTTCTGATGCATCAAAAATAATAAAAAGGCATGAAGCAGAAGGACAATGTTTGTAAGGAAAGCAATGTCTAAACCAATCTGGATATAACTATTGTGTTCCAAAATATGCAGCCTAGTGGATATATGTTTTCTAATTGCCTGCAATCATGGATAAATAAGAGGATACATTACTACAGGCTGGTGAAGACAAAGTGTGACTTACTATGTCTATTTGGACTGCAAGTCATAAAAAGAGTCAGAACAAATTTTGAATCCCTCAGTGCTTGACACTTCCAGAGGATGACAGACAGCGGCAAAAGGAGTCTCCAGAGCCTATGAATGTGAGCAATTAGCACCACCTATTAAATATTTTCAAGATATTCTGTAACAGGAACAGATAGACAATGTGTTTATAATTTAGTCAAAAGCACCAGAATGCAGAAGCTCTGACAAAATTGGTTTCAAATTTAGTAATCTCCAGTTACCCCTTCTTTAGGAGTTTATTCTTCACATCCCCGGAAGCATTACACATTAGCATCCATTTCCAAATGGTCTTTAATGTAGATGCCTCTTTTACATGTCTGCATGTAATTACAAAGTTTGTCTGAACGGTCACAGCCATTTAGACTCAGATGTGTGTGACAGCACATGACACTGAGACATAAAACCTGGCTTCTACACACTGAAAATCCAACCTTAGTACTTAGAAAATTCTTATGAAAAAAAGTGGGATGCCAGTTGGAAGAATTTCAAGAACTTCTTGCTTTCTTTGTTTGCTGGGCTACATGTTCAGGGCTTTATCTGGCCACCTGACCCTGTGAAGCAATCAAGCTCGTGGGTTCGTTTAAAGAAGAGCTGACTCATCTCACTGACTGTCCAGGTTCCACGAACGCGTGCACAGGGTAGCAGATGATTAACGCTTCACAGGATGTCAGCCAAAACGCAGAGACTCTCACGCTGCTCAGACTAAGGGGGAAGTGAAACATCCTAAATATTTCAAGAGTGTATGTGTGCTTATGCATATGTATGTACATAATTTACATATGCATAAACACACATTTGAGAGAGTGCGTGTTTTATACGTTTATATTTTCATGGGCATTGGGTATTTTATCTAGGAAGTGACAAAGTTTGAGCCTTGCTGTGTTGATCCTGATGAGTTCACAGTCACAGATTAAATGCTTGCAGGCCACATTTATAGACACTTATGAAGAAAAGTAACACTTCCCTAATGCATAAAATGTGTCATTTTCCTTACTACTGCTCTGAAGAAAGGACTGCTGCTCAGAACCGATTACACAAAACAGCCAAGTTCTAAGTGAAGCAGCCTCTATCCCATTTGAATCTGAGCACTGCTACAATAAAATGTTTTGTAATTTAAGATGCTATCAATAAATTTTGAAAATATTATCATAAAGTATATATCTATGTTGTACGTATCTTTATAGCTTCCATCAGAGTATTTTTTTACCTCAGATGGAACGTAAGGCCAGCCAGCAAGGAAAACACAGAATTTGTCATTGCAAAAGACTTCTCTTAAGACATCTATAGGCTTTAGGTTTTTTGGCAGGAAATTCCATACATTTCAACAGAGGCAGTGCATTTTCACAAAAGGATTTTGCTTTTTTGTTTACACAGAAGTCTGTGTAAGTCACCACCAGCTACAATGGGAAAAGAGGTGGCAAGATTAAGAAGGCACAGGACCCTTCCCTGACTGCACTGTTGATCTTTTGCAAGAATTTCAGGAATTTGTTTCGTTTTTCCATGTCTTGATTATTCCAGCTGTAAAATGGGGATGATCAACCCTGCTGTCCTTCATAACATGCCATTAAATCCATGCATGAAAGCTAGTATTTAAACATCACCCAAACTGCACTAAGACTATGAAAAAAAATCCAATAAATTTGGTGGGTGAGTTTGGATTGTTATTATTGTAACTGTTATTATTATTATTTTATTATTTAGATGTGTATGATGACTAAACATACACATAAAAGATATACAGCTTCCATATTTCACGTGTCTTAGATTTTTATCACCATGGTCACCGGAACCATTAAGGTGAGATATGTCAGTTTTAATTACATGTATTTACAACTACATATCTCAGTTTACACATCCCAAGCGATATTTCTCACTGCATGAATTTCCAGACTGGTAACAGAAGCAAACCGCATTTTCCTTTAAAAGTTTGTGTAATCTGTGAAACACAAAGGCATTAAGCAGTTACATTTTTCCGAATCACGGTGTCTTTTGTAATGACAGCTGTGTATTTAGTTCAACAGTGAAACTCAAACTGTTTTGCTAATGAAAAAAGAGCCAAATAACCAAGTTCTGGAATGAATTACAGGCTATTGAGAGCAGACGGTTGGCTCATTAAATCTACCCCTCATGAATAATGTCTCTTCCCTTTACACTGGCACTAAAATAATCCAGATTCACTTTTTATTCTACAAAGTATTTTTAGGGCCTTCTGTGATAAGATACAGGAAATACATTCCACTAATAAAATACAATTTGTTAGCTTGCAACAGCAAAACTTAAGCATTTACTGAACAAATGCATGCAGCTTTTAGAATAACTGATTTCAGAGTAAGTATTTATAGGATTTCCTGTGGGTTTACCACTACCATTGGACTGCACATGCATCAGACTATTAATGACATTTTGGTGTTATTGGGAAGAATGATGGTCCCTGTTTTTCAGGTACAGGTGGAATCACAGCCTCACTGAAGGCAATAAGAAAATTCAAATGCATGTCAATGAGACAATACTTTACACAGAGAATTAAAATTCAGAAATACTAAACAATATATCCAAGACAAAATGAAACATTTTAATTAGTTCTCAATAGAGTCAGCTGCAACTATAACATTGCTTTTTCCTTTAAAGAGTTCAGTTTTATTCTTGTCTCTGATTGTCTTTAGCAACTCTCACCTGCACTTTCACTCTGTGTGGCTTAGATCTTCTCACTTTTTCATGTTTTGCTTCTCCAGGCTTTGTTCATTTTTAATTCAATGTAATTGCTTCTCTCCTTGGATATACTTCCATGAAGATCTGTAGTCATCTCAACCTCTTGTTCATTTTGTGAGAGGACAGTTAACTCTTCATACACAACAGCTGAGCAGCCTCATAGCTGCCCAGAGGACTGACACTGGACCCTGATAAAAGAGTTCTGAATCATCTGAGTCAGTCCAAAAAGTTCCTCTCGAGCACGTGCTGAGGTTATGAACAGATATACTGAGCTGCCTTTTAAGGTCTCATTACAAGGGCCACACGAAAGCATGTTCTAATTAGTGCCTCAGAACCACAGAGCATTTAATGAGTGTGATAACTTGAACAGCTGTCAAGGGGTGTGTAAATTACCCCAAAATTCCTGTAGTACTCTGATCAGTGTAAAATTTGGAGAGCATAGCAGCATTGTAAAGCCATACCATTTGCCAAGAGCGTCCTGGGCTGCATTAGGAAAAGCATTCCCAGGAGGTCAAAGGAGGTGATCTTTCCCCTTTACCCGGCACTGGTGAAGATGCATCTGGAGTGCTCAATCGAGCCCTTTCCTCCACAGTACAAGAGTGACATGGATATACCGGAATGAGTCCAGCAAAGTGCCACAAAAATTTGAAGCATCTGGCATGTGAGAAGAGATTGAGAGAACTTGGATGGGTTAGCTTGGAGAATAGAAAGCTCAGGCAGGTTCTTAACAATGCATATAAACATTTAACCGGAAGTGCTAAAGGAGAAAAAGCTAGGCTCTTTTCAGTGGTGTCCAGTGACAGGACAAGACCCAATGGATACAAATGAAAGAAAGAAAACTCCATTCAAACATATGAAAATAGTTTTTACTATGAGGGTGACTGAACATTGACACGGGTTGCCAAGAGATGCTGTGGAATTTCTATCCTTAGAGCTATTCAAATCCTGACTGGACACAGTCCAGAGAAAAATATGCTGTAGCTGAACCTCCTTTGAGCTGTTGCCTGGACTAGGTGATCTCCAGACATGCATTCCAGCCTCAGCAGTTATGCAATTCTCCTTCACCAGGCAGAGAGTTTTGGTGTGTAGCACAGCTTCTCCTTCTGAATTCTGTCCATTCTTCTGCCAAAGAACTGTGACCTTCAGCCTGACACTACCCTCTTGGATTCCCAAAATATCTTCTAATTTCACCAACCAGCCTTTTTGGGCACCCATCTTGGAAAAAAAGTGTAATTTAGGCATGCAATTGTAAGGGAAAATTTTATAACACCAGTTCTCTCATCTATGACTAACATGCTGACAGTTAGATGGCTAGAACTCCAGAAATTGGCAAACTTTATTTCTAACAACGTCTAAAACTGGAAAAAATAAACAGGTATCCAAATATGGATTGGATCTAGATTCAAAACATATGATTTTATGAGTTTATTACCTTTAAATCAATTTTTATTTTCATTAAACCTCTCCTACTTATTACAAACATATGCACATAAGTCAAGAAAACATCTGACGGCATAGATGGGAAAAAAACATCTACTATGCAAAACAATGTGTGGACGACAGCTGCTACTCCCCCTTTAAATCTTATTCTGTCATTCTTTTGTTGAATAGTATCTTCATTTGCTTAACATTCAATACTGAGGAAGGTGGCATCACCAGGCCCTCTGAATCTGAACTCAAAGGATCTCAAAAAGACCGGACAAACAACAAACAATATTTAACCTACCTGTGAAAACACTAATGAATAATGTGAGAACATCTCAATAGCTTACATTAAAACAAAGACTGAAATCTAGAAGATCGGATCTAGACTTTATATTCACAAAACTGGAGAGAGTTTGGATGTATCATTCCATTTGATATCTACCTCTACTTTTTATGCTTCTACAAAAACCCCATGATCCTCATAATCCAGAAAAATGATGACAGCACTCGCAATAATCACAGGGAATCCCTGGATTTGATGGGTAGCTCTCACATTCCCCTGCAGAGTTCAGTAGGGAAGTCAATCAATGGGTGCTTAACTCTGGCTGGCATCCTTTGCACTCACTCCTGCGGTTTCACTGTTCCTGCCTCCTGCCAGCACCAACTCCAGAGCTTTTTTCTGCAGGGCTGGCAGCTGCCTCCATGCCTCTCTGCTACAGCCAACGCTGCACAGAGGCATCTCTGAAGTGTTGGCATAAGAACTCAGAGATTCCGGTGGGCAGAGGAGATCCCCTGCTAGGCTAAAGGAGCAAAGGATTGAAGGAAAAGGAATCACACGGCTATTTAAGCCTCTATTTTCATGTCTGTATAAAGGACAGCAGGAAGCATGTGCTACCAAAGGAAAGAATTTTTCATCAGAACTGATGCAATTCTTTCTGTAAGCCTTTCCGTGCTGTCAGAAAGAAGTAACTTTTGCTGCTCAGGGGGATCAAAAGGAGACTGCTAGGGGTAACAAAAGAAAGACAGAAGTTAACCTCCTGACATGGCAATATGATAAGCCACTATGAAGGAAGATTATACTGCAAAGACATTTTAGGACTGAGAAGAAAATTGTCTTTGGTTCAGCAAAAGAGGGAATGTAACACCAGGGGATTAAGAAGTGAGGGAACACAGTAAAAATGATAAACTCGAGAGAGACCCCATCACAGCAGCATTTTGAATAAACAAAGCTGCAGGGGTCACACAGGGAAACAAGAACAATTGTCAGGACATGACTTTAGGTCATGCACTCAGAAGAGAATTGTTAGGCCTAGAAGCTGCTGCGCTACAGGCTGTAAGACTTCAGCATTATCAAGCAAGAATACAAGAAAGGGAAAGACAAAGAAAAGCACGAGTTAAGGATGGCATTCAAAACTGTATTTGTTGATAAGGGCAGCCAAGGACAACATATATACAGTCAAGAGGAAAAAAACAGATGGAAGCCTAGCACACTCTCAGCAGTAGAAAAGGAGAACTCAGTGTTAAAGATTCAAGAAGCAGAAGTGAGGGATTGGGAAAGGAAGTTTGTTTTTTTTAAAAAAAAGCAAGTATTTACTGCATTTGGGAAAAGGAATGAGTTTCAAAAGGAGTCCACCAGTCAAAGAGACAATGATGAAACACAGGCCTTCATGCTTGAGATGCTAACTAGAGAAAGCAAGGTGAGCAGCTCCAGCTGATGAAGGAAGGAATGAGCCATACTGTAGGACTTGTAGGACATAACTAGAGCAGTTTCAGGCAACATGTTTGGAGAGGTTAGAGATGACAGGAATAAAACAGGTGAAGTGATAATACAAGATGGGAATCCAAAGGGTATTTTCATGACAGTGAAAGTCTATGACTACCTACATTTATCTGAGAAGAAGCTTAAGGACTCTTAGAAATAGATGGGGAAAAATGAAGGCAGGATGAAGTAGACCCATATGATAGGAAGGGAGAGGATAATGAGAGAGGAAGGATGAAGTGAACATTTCTGTGACAGCAGGTTGAGAAGTGAACATGGAAAAGGCAATAGAAGTAATTCATGCTGCATTTTAACTTTGTTTTTTTCTGCAGAGGCAAACAAGGTGGTTGTGGTAAAGTCTACTTTCTGATCAAAAGCTCCCAGATAAGTCCAAATAAAGCAAGTCACAGGTTTTTTTAGGAGAAAAAAAGGGTGTAGATCTGTGAGAGAAGAGATGAGGACACAGTGAGAGATAGCTAAAATGTCAGATAAAGTATCGGCAGGGAAAAATAGCTCAAGGGTGGACATGTTAGTGAAGAAGTGATAATCATTGTCCAGTAGTCAATGTCTTATCAGTAATCAGAGTTAGCATTTCTCATTACTGAAGTCCAAAAATTGATCAGAAAGCTTCTCAGTGTAGTCATGCAATAAACAAATGGATCTCAAAAGATGAACCAAGTAGAAGCAAAGAAAAAAAAATGTGAATACTCCCTTCAAGGTGTAACCTTGTGCTGCTGATTACCTCACAACATTTTCCTCTCTGGAAAGTGCACTTTATTTTCAATTTCCAGTCTCCTGCATACCTCTTCAGCCTTGTGCTCAAAATTTACAAAGCTTTAGCTTGTCAGCTTTGGGAATTCTCTGCCTTTCCTCTGAATATTAGTTACATAATAGCTTGAGCAAAGCAATCAAAGCGGTGATAGGTCAAAAGGAAGATTTGCCTGAAGTGATGCAGGAAGTTGATGGCAGAGCTTGAAGCTGAATACACATTTCTCTGCTATTCAGACAGCACAAAACCCGCTAGAGCCTCCTTCACTGTTTGGAGATTTTGTTGGCTTTTTTTCAAAGCAGCACTCTTTCTGAAGCCAAAGCTACAAAATGCAGTGGCATTGAAAGAGCTAATATGCCAAAGAACTACCCCCAAATGGCACTGCTTTCTAGCTCTCAAAGCACTTCCATGATATTACTAATAAATTACATATCATACAGTCAGTATTTTCCACATCTTTGCTACACTTCTCTGTGTCATTTCAGCTGCCTGCAAATTTGTACAGTTGTTGAGAAGATTGGGGAGATCATAAGTACATTAAGCCCAGTCTTCCTCTTGGATTTTACTCTCCTCACTTTCAAAACACTTAAGTCCAAAGATGCCATAGCTCTTTGACACTGACATTTCTAGCTACAAAAGAGAGACTTCAAAGTAATTGTTCAACCCCCTTGCATCTGTTTTGTGGAACTAAATGACAACTATTGAAAATCTCAGTTGGTAAGTGGTGGCGACAGCCAATACAGCACTGAATTTTATGCAGATGATTTAAATATTTTTTGACACCACAGAACAGTGTAACATTCACCTGTCAATGGTGCAGGATGCAGTAAATAGGCCAAGCAAAGAACTAAGATGACCAGGACTCCAAGGTCCGCTCTCTAAGATGACAGCCATGATTAAGATGACAAATGCATCCTGCACTTCAAATTGCCACTCTTCAGTTTCTGTAGGGGTTATAATTTATCTATGATTCATTAACGAACAGGTGAGGCATTGTAGCATTACTCTCTTCCATGCCGTGACAACTTTTTCAGAAATTTCAGGATTTTTCTCTGCTGAGTTTACCTGGCATCAGCTTCTTGAGAAAATGCCTTCAGAACTGAACACGAAGCTTTCAGATCTGAAAAACTATCAAATAGGTGTTCCATGAATAAAAAGGATGCTTATGAGTTGTACCGATATTATTATTTGTATTATCAGAGAGTCTAGGCTAGTCTGGTTTTATGCTACTTGATATAAAAAGGAAGCAAAAAGACTGTTCCTGCCCCTGGAAGTTTATTGTCTAAGACAATTGACATTTGATGGGTCCAGACGGATGGAGAAAAAGAAGGGCATTAATGAAAGAATGATGATCAGCACAATGGCAACATTCCACTTCAGACTTACAGAGTTCCTATAAGCACGAAGAATGGTTGCTCAAGGGCAACTACAGTGAAATTACATAAGGCAGAGGCAAATCTGTATGTAAGTTGAACAATCTATCTGGGTTTGCACTGCATTTTAAGGTCGTCAGAAACTGTTTCTGTAAAGAGAAGCACTTACAAAAGTTGGTTTTTTACTTAAGTCTAGGGAAACATTGTGAGAATATGGGCTCTCACTCATGCATTAATGTTTGAAGTAATGGATTACAAATTCTAGGTTGATTTTGACATGAGTTTAGCAGTTTCTTCTGGTTGTTTCTGCAAGCATTCCAAAGACATATATACTTTGAATTTATAATTGCTTACAAGACTTTTATCCAAACTTAAGCACATACATTTTCCACTCATAAATATTCAGCTCTGACTAGGAAAATTTTAATCCTGCTCTGTGTAACAGAACGGTGTGACCCACTATTTCTACAGGCAGAAAGAAGAAATGAGATAAAATCAGAACAAGCTTGAATTGGGTTTTGAAGGTGATCTCAGGTAATTACCTAATAACATTTCTCTATGTCTCGGTTTTCTGTTTTACTTGTCACCGTGCTGAGAACCCTACAGAATTGCTTTAACTGCTTCCCTCACAGCAGGAATCAGTTATGATGGCACTGATGAGTACTTGGTATCATTGTTGCACCTAGGCCTGTATCTGAATCATAGAATGCTTTGAGTCGGAAGGGACCTTTACAGGTCATCTACTCCAATGGACATCTTGAACCAGATCAGGTTGCTCAGAGCCCCATGAAACATGACTTTGAATGTTTCCATGAAATGAAGCAGGTGCTGCTTGTAGTCGAACTAAAACTTCCACGTTTTCTTTTTAAGGAAAAGAGCAGACAATTAGCCAAGTGGGCACATTCTTATAATTTTGCTTTCATCAAGCCGCAAAGTGGCAAACGCAGCCTCTGCTCGCCACTCACCTGGCCGAGACTCGCCACCTGGGAGTCTGGTGGCCAGGGTTGCAGGTACTCCCCTGTGCCGCCCGGCCCCACCACCCAAAGGTTGGTGGCTCCGTTCCCCTTGATACAAGAAGAAGCGACTATTACAAAAAGACGAATATTTTGTTTTAAGCTAAAGTAAAATTTCATTTAAGTAACTGTATTTTTTGAAAGTTAGACAGAATGTCCCTCTGATAGCACATTCTCCTGATAGCATGGTTTTTTCAAACAGCTTTTTTTCTAGACAATATTCTTTGAGAAATGACAATGTCTTATGTTAGGTATGATCTGTGCTGAACAGATGTGTCTTCTTCTATAATCACATCTGTCTGCAGTCTTTCCTTAAATAAAATGCAAGGTCAGACAGAGAGCTGGCTCCAAAGCTCCAATTAGCAAACATTTGGCTGTTGTGAAGTACATAATAACATTAAAATTTGTCATTGGAAAGTAATAGAATATGCATAAGATTTCTGGGAAAATTTACACATCTCCATGTAAGTGGCAAATATATTCTGTCCCCAGCTCTTGTCTCGTTACCCGTGATTGATGGAAACCATTCCTTGATGCGTTCAGTGCTCAAATAAAGGACACTGCTTTCTAAAACTCCAAAATGAGTCTTAGAGTGTTTATTTTTAGGCATTTTCAGTATCGATTTCATGCTACTTGAAATAAAGAGGGAGCAAAAAGACTATTCTGTCCCTGGAAGTTTATTGTCTAAGACAATTGACAGCTGATGGATCCAGACAGATGGAGAAAAGAAGGACTTTAATAAATAATTAATAAAATTATAAAATCATAGAATGGTTTGGGTTGGAAGGGACATTAAATAACGGATAATCTCCAGTTCCAACCCCACTGCCATGGGCAAGGACACCTCCCACTAGACCAGGTTGCTCAAGGTCCATCCAACCTGGCCTTGAACACTTCCAGGGATGGGATATCCACTCTCATCCTGAAGAATTTCTTCCTGAAACCTAATCTAAATCTCCCCTCTTCCAATTTAAAGCCATTACCCCTTGTCCTATCACTACTTGCCCTTGTAAAAAGTACTTCCCCAGCTTTCCTGTAGCCCCTGCAGGTTCTGGAAGGCTACTGTAAGGTCTCCCCAGAGCCTTCTCTTCTCCAGGCTGAACAATCCCAAGTCTCTCAGCCTATCCTCACAGCAGAGGTGCTCCAGCCCTTGGATCATTTCCACAGCCCTCCTCTGGACCTGTTCAAACAGTTCTGTATCCTTCTTATGTTGGGAATAAATATAATTGTATATATGATATCTAAAAATAGCATTATATTAAATGTTAAAACAAATATTTATATTAATTATATTAATATATTATATAGTAGATTGATTACTATTAATTATTAATAATTATTATGTGTTATTAATCGGCAATTATTATTTTATTTATTGCAATTATTGGTCGTTATTATAATTATTCTTAATGCTTCATAATAATAAACAATATTAATATATTATTCGCAATATTAATTAAAAACAATAACCAGCGCTGGCGACTCCGCCTCCCGCCGGCCGGGCGCCCTGCTCCCGAGGCCGCCCGTGTCCCGCACCGCCCCTGGGAGCGGCCACGCGCGGACGGCGGGGCGGGAGCGGGAGGCGGCCCGGCCGGGTCACGCCCGCCCCCGCCCGCACCACCGCCCCTTCCTGTCATGGCGGCTGCGGGGTTGGGGGCGCGCGGTAGGGTGGCGCGGGCCCCCCGGAGCTGAAGGTCCCGCCAGGCGGCGGCGCGGAGCCGGGGCGAGCCCGGAGGCGGCGGCAGGAGGTGACGAAGGGTGCCGTGCCGGGGGGCGGCCCTCTCGCTGCCGGCCCCGCCGGCGCTGGGGCAGGGCGCGGGCGGGGGGGCGGGGCCGGCCGGTCTGTGGGACGGAGCCTCCGCCTCGCCGGGGGTGCGGAAACGCTGCTCGTTCCCGGCGGCCTCGGAAACTGCGGGGAATTTCAGCGCGATGTTTGGGGTGTGAACCCCAGGAGTGAGCTGTTCCTGCACGGAAAACTGCTGCGGCGCCGCGCGGCCGGGTTGCGCCTTGAAGGGACGGGTCATGGAACCACGGGTCACAGAATGGTTTGGGTTGGAAGGGACCTTAGAGTCCATCCAGTTCCAACCCCCCCCCCCGCCATGGGCAGGGACACCTCCCACCAGACCAGGCTGCTCAAGGTTCCATCCAGCCTGGCCTTGAACACTTCCAGGGAGGGGACATCCACAGCTTCCCTGGGCAGCCTGTGCCAGTGTCTCACCACCGTCATTGTGAAGAATTCCTTCCTAATGTCTAACCTAAATCTTGTCCCTTCAGGTTTAAGTGAGAGGATCCCAAGTGGGAGAAAACAGGCAGGATGGTTGTCCCGCAGTATGGGTGTGCATGGTGGGGCTTGCCTGTGGAGGGGCTGGCAGTGAAATTCCCATCTCGCCAGCCTGCAACAGCCTCCCCTGGTTCATGGATCCTGGGAATGCCCTGGAGCAGAAGGTGGGGGTGAGCGGTGTATGTCAGCCAACTGGTTCAAAACACAAAGCAAAACAGGCCTGTGTAGCACAGGCACTGACAGGCAGGCAGGAATGCATGCTCTGAGTTTGCCTAACGGTAATGCTCCAAAATATCCGTTTCCACAGAGTTGAGCAACAGGGTAGCAAACCCAGCGTGTTTATAATACGTTGATCACGTTGGTTGGCTTTTGGAAAGACAATTCCAGGGGGAGAAGGAAGAGAAATTCTGTCATGTTGCTTTTGTTTTCCTCGTAGATTCTGCTGAAGTACCTGTTCTCCAGCAATTTCCTCATTTAACCGCCCATTGGGGTCAGCTGGTCAGCAGCATGCCTTCTACCGGGACCACCTCAAAGCTTTTCGTGGTCCTCATTTCATTGCTGCTGGTGCTGCCAGGAGCTGAAGCCCTGGATGTGGGAGATACCATCGCCCTCCTACTAGGCCTCACTGTCAGTGTCGTTGGATTCTGTGCCTGCCTTGGCTTGTATGCGAGGAAAAGGAATGGGCAGCAATGATTTCAAGAAGATACTCAGATGAAGTGAATTTCTGAACAGCTTCGGGTTGAGGTCTGGGGTGTGAAACTGAGCTTCAGTTCTGGGTAACTTTCAAAAATCATGTAGTATATAATTCTGCAAACCCCTCTCACTGTGCAATACAACAGAATCAAGACTGTACCCAGTAAAAGGGATTTGTAGGGTTCTGTGCTCATGACACTAAGATGATTCCTTGTGATTAAATATTTCCTAGAGAAGAGTAAAAACTTTTTGAATGGGGAAGGAAAACTATATATAGAGTACTTCACAGTAGATGTTTATAAATGGAAAATCTGAGGGAAACCAGCAAGTTCCACAATTTTGGTTTCAGGGGTTACTCAGGAGGAAGCAGCTATTAATATTCCAGTTAAGATGACAGGGCTTTGGAAGTAATCCTAACTAGATAGCTAGCAAGCAGATTGCTTTGACTTGTGTGCATGTGCTCATGTTCTTCGTAATGAAACCTAACAGCTCACTTCTGCTGTCACAGGGATGAGACTTTGTAGAATTAAGAAAACATCAAAAACTTTTTTCCTTACATATTTTCATTTTAGAATGTGCCTCTCCTGTAACCTGTGTTCTTATTACCATGTAGATACACTTCAGAGTGAGACTGCTATTTTTCTTTAATGTATATTTCACAGAAGAGTACATGTAAAGCTATGTTAATCAAATAAGGAGTATGGGGGTTTTGTCTCTTGTTTGTGTTTGCACTTAGCTTTCCTTTAGGCACACCGTGCTAAAGGCTTACTTAATTCGGTAGTTTTTTTCCCCTGAAACAAGTCAACAGGTCCATTGTTCTTGAGTGTCTTCCTCATGAGAAACTTATGTTGTCAGCTAAATGTTTAGTTAAACTTCTTGCCCAATTGTTGTATAAGAGTTCCACAGAAGATTAGGACCAAAACCAAAGTAAAAAATCCTGGTGCAAAATGAAAGATGTAAATAGTCTTAATCTATTCATGCTCAGTCAGATTTTATGATACACGGTTGAAAGACTCTACTCAGTAGCGTATCCAGGACCTGTTCTTTCTTTAAGTACCAAAGGTGAAATGGCACAACCAAGAATGTCTCCCACAAGTCCCTCTGGCTTGTTAGAGTGTCCCAAGCTGTCCGCTTGAGACAGCAAAATATGGACTGTAGGAAGGTGAGCTCTCCACAGTTCACAGAATTTCTTTCTGATCTTGCGCTGTGGACACTGCCACTCTTGCTAGAAACCTTGGCTTTGGTCTTTCAGAGCTAGAGAAAAAGGTTAAGTGTGATACAGAGCTATGTATTTTGATACTATTCTTCCTCTGTAAGTGTCTCTGTTCAGTGGAGCGCAAAGCAATGCCTAGAAGGGTTGTCAGGCAGGTCTTATGTAAGTAATGGGGTGGGCAGATGTGTGTGCCATTTGTGGTCGGTTTGACTTCTCTTTCTAACCTCTGAGGAGACGGTAGCCCTGGTTATTTCAGTCTTGCAATTTATGTCCCTCTCTCCTGGTTGATGGAGGGAGGAAGGCAAAACAAAAGCTTCCGAAATTGCTTGGGGTTGAAACTGTAGTACTCAACTCAGCAAGCCACAAGAATGCAGGTTTCAGGTCTCAAGTTACAGGAATAATAATGATCACAAAGTTACTCTGATGAGAGGCAAGTCTTGCCAGGTAGCTGCTCATGAACTCTTTTTGTGGCTTCCAAAAGTCAGAAAGGGACATGGTGCACAACTACTATATACAAATGAATTTCACAACCCTAAGAGGAGCTTCAGACAGTAGTGACACCCTTGAAAGCTGCGTAGCAGCCGTAGATGGTCATGAACGTGATTATTCAACTAGGTGGCAAGCACTCATCAAGTGTGGTCTTTCATGTTCCAGCATGGCTAAACCATCACCCTTAAAAAAAGAAAAAAAAACAAACAAAAAAACCCCAAATCACCACTCAATTCACTCTATATTTCCCAGAATTATACTTTTGCCATTTTTCAGTAGGATATTAAATATTCCATAGAATAAATTTTATCATAAACAGCTTTTCGCAGACTCCTTTATATTCACTTTGGAAAAGAACCCTGGCAATAGTGTCACACAATTGTGCAACAGTTTCACTGCAGGAGAACAAAATAGCAGAGTAATTAGCATCAGGCTAGGGATGTGAGGAACTGTGTTCTCAGAAACTGTATGTACTTCATAGAAAGGTGTTTGTGCAGCTTAATGGCATTATTTCCTGGGTTCTGACAGAAGCTTTATTGTTAAAAACTTGCATTTGTCAATGACTTGAGTGTAATATCATACACCTGTTTTTTCTTCTGTCTTAATAAACTTTCACTTATAATTTGTCATCAGTTTGATGAAGTAGTTCTTTGAAAAATAGAGATGACAGAAATGACTGAAACTGCTGAAATTCCTTATATTAAATAGTATATACTTTTGCTTATGTTTTAGGTGATTTTCTAAACTAATGTGCCTTAAGGTATGTTTTCACTTCAACTTTTGTACTGGAAGTGTACTTCTCTTGGTCCTATTTTTTTTGTAAAAATTACAGGGAGGCTGGCCTTCTGAAACTGGCAACTTGCAGTTGTGAAAAAGCCCGTTTCTCTGGAACAAGGGAAACTCCAAGTATTTATCTTTCCTCTCGATTGTAAATTTTCAAGATTACTATTATGTAGTTGCCTTTATACCAGAAAAGCTATTTATGCTTTTTCTAGCTGGAGACCCAAGGATAGAAAGGACCTTTTTTGTTTTCTTCTAAAGAAAAAATATGTTCTAGTGCTTTATAGTTTTTGAATGAATAATTTTTTTTTAGTCTTCAAAAGAGCTTCTTTTATTGCGGCATTTTATGAAAACAGGGTTCTAGCTCTTTTGGGATTTCAGATGGTGCATAAAACAGTTCACTTTGTGCACTAAACTAATACCATTAGTCTTCAGAGCAGAAAGCAAAACCATCCTGACAATGCCTACCTCTTAACAAACATAACTTACCCTCTAATTAGTGCAAGAAAGCTACAAGTCAGGAACAAGCAGCTTCTGACTGCTGTATTTTCCATCTGCTTTAACAACAACAATGTAGCTTAAAAACAGCCATCCTCCGAACATTTAACAGTCATGTACGGTCCCTTTGTGAATGGACTGGAGTCGTTTGCTCCTCATGGCTTATCTTCAAGTGCGGCACACCAGCTTGGCATTATCATTGTGCTGGTTGCAGCAGTACATGGGACTGGAATACAAACACTTCACCTGTTTACTAATGCACTTGCTTCTCTGGGTGCATTAAAACTGATACACAACTGCCGTGAACCCTTTCTCCCACTTTGATAAATCCTACTGCTGCTGCTGCTTTAATGCTTGTTGAGGCTTGGAAATTGTATGGCATCTTCCATCGAAGAACCCTTACATGCTTAACATTAATGTTTGCATCCCTATCTATCCTTTGATGAGTGGGACAAATGGCAGAAGAGTCAGTAACTTGCAGTGGTGCCATAGGAAGTAGGTGATTACCTCCAGGATGCTCACTGAGATTTCTGGATTGTGTTGTGTTTGTGGTTCTTAGCCATGGTGCCCCTGTCACAGAAGCCATTTCTGGACTAGCCCAGAGACTCCATGTACAGAGTAGACACAGTCTTAAAGCTCTGGATCCTCTTTGCACAAAGTTGTTTACATGAGCTTTTGGGGGACAGGAGTTGAATTCACCATTTATAAAAATCTTAAAACATGACTAAATTGATGAATCATAACAGGTCTGTTACCATGATAAACGTTCCAATTATTATGCTACAAAGTAACCTTTCCGTTCACTTTTACATTTGATGAAAGGTTTGTTAGTAAGTGATCCAAAGTCAACAGAAAATGTAGGTTGTTCACCAGATTAGAAAAATAAGACCACTAACTCAGACGTAAATGCAGCAAAGCATATCAGGCGAGACTTGATGTGACTAAAGATGCACAGAACCCAAACCACTTAAATCCTACTGAAATCCTACTGAAATCAGTCTTCAACACTTTTAAGGGACAAGTTTTTTTACTAACCAGCAAAATACATTTCTAAGTATTGAATTGTTAAATAATGTAACTGATCTTGAAATTACAAAGATTTTCAGTTTATGTGAATGCACAGTAGCACCTAAATATTATATTTCCAATATTCAGAAAGTAAGCTTTCCAGCAAGCAAGCTGGCATTTGCATACCAAGTTGTGGTAAGGTAAATATCATAAAAGCACACCTATTTTGAACTAAAAGTGAAATTATACAGATATTCAAAACATTTCCAGGTTCTGTACTGGTCTCCTCAGCTCAGTTTCTCCATAATGAAATAGTAAAATATGTGGGAGCCTCTATCACTTTAAGGTGCAGCCACACCTTAGGAAGTCAGGGTATCCATTTGTTTCTGGATCATTCATCTGATCAGATCACAACAGAGGTTTATATGAGATAAACTTTACAAAACAGCCCTCTAAAGAGCTGAGCAAAGAGGCCTGTACAAGCTCTCAGTGTAAGTGAGGCCTGAAGTGGAATGGCCTGTAGCAGACCTGAGAGTTGCAACCGTTAGGCAGAGAAGAATCATGTCCCCAGACATGCTATTGTAGAAAACAAGTGCTGGCTGCTGTGTTGGGTTAAAGTTTGTGTTCTACCTGAGCCTTACTATATTGGCTGCATTCTCTCTAGTCTTTTTCTTGGAAATTTTAACTGGAACCAACATAAGGAGCAGCTTTCGCAGCTGCCGCTTATTCAAAGCACTAACATGTTTGTACACATCTTCACACTGTTACTTTCCACTTTGCAAGTATAAAAGCATGAAAATTACCTTATCTTTCTGAGTGGAGTCAAAATGCTGCAAAGCACCATAGTTCCATAAAATACCAGAGAAGGGTCTATCTTCTGTTATCCTGTTTGTGCAGCATTTTGCACACATTGCAATGGTACAAATAATAAATAGAACAACAACATATCCCTTCCCTACCTTCTCACAGAAAAGCAGCAGTCCTAAAACATGACCAGTTTTAATCCTGGCACAACTAAAGTGAAGAAAATTGTCAATTCTATCAAAATATGTTTAAATATGTTTAATGAATTGCCTGTGAAACCAGAATGCCTTTAAGCAATTCAAGAACTGTTCAAGGACATTTTCTGACAACCTCTTTCTGAACTCAGATGTATATGGAAATTACATGTCCCATACCTGCTCTTATTTCTCAGATTTTAACCCAACATATTTTGTAACTCACATGGTAGCAGTTTTTATCTTTATTTGAACCTATTCAAATGATCTGCAGGATCAGCAGAAGCCAGGTTGAATCACTTTTCCAGCATCTCCTTGAATAGCAAGGAAAAATTATGCCTTTTTAAAGTTTGATCTTTACAGAAAGGTCATTTTCTGTCAACTTTCAAAAGTCAATCTGAGATTTGGAGAGAGCACATTGTCCACAGAGTCTACAGTCTATAGTCTATACTTAAAAAAACCCCCAAAATTTCCTCTCCTAAAAAGTAACATGGCAATGGGTCTTACCTAAGCCACTTTTCATCTCTTCGTAAAAATTAAAGATGTTGATCATATATCTGGAGCAGTTGCCAATAAGAAAGCAGTATTCAGCAATAAATGTCACACAGCCATGTTTTTCATTCTGTTGTATTTGCAGAAAGAAAACATAAATCCCAGAAGCTATTGCACATTAAAAATAGGCAAAAAGTACTTTTCCAAGAACGACAGTGTTATCTAGTAATAATTATGGCCCTGGTGAAATTCTCAGTGAAGTCAGCTCAAAAAAATATGTTGTCCTAAAATTAAATCAAGCTCTCCTAAAGGGTGACCAAACTGTGTCTTTTGAACCCTACACAACTTTGCCACGGTCATCTCCCATGCGAGATTTATGGCAGCAGGCTGTCCTGACGCAAGGGATGTTGGATAGCCTCAGATCCTGCCTGGGAAGTGACCGACAGTTGGGTCTCTCCAGGTGCCAAATGCATACCCAGGCCACTGTTACTCTCTTGCTCCATAGAGCCATCTCCTGCTGTGACAAAAGCTAAATTTCAAAATGTAGTATTTTATGTTACATTTAATTTTTAAAAAACTTGTATATAATATTTTAAAAGACAGCATGTGCGTGGGTGGGGGTGAGTGTTTGCATTTGAAAAGCAAAGGTTACTCTGTCAGCTGAAAGGATATTTCTAAACTGTCCATCCACAAAAGGGGAAAAAATAAGAGAGGGGAAGAGACTGAGCCAGGAAATGGATGAGGTGACCTCCAAAGATCCTTTCCAACCTAATTTGCTGTATGATTCTATGAAATCCTAGTTGTAAATGGGACGCATAAACAGCAGCTCAATTCAATCCTATCTTTATGGCAAACAAGGATACATTTGTGGCGAACAAATCCAATCACAGTGTGAGCCCATAGGGAACCTGACCGCAAAAGCTGTGAGGCTGTTCAGTCATCATGTAAGACCACAGGGAAACCAGATGTACCAGGATTCTCCCACTGCGTCTGGTGAAACTCAATCCCTGAGGCATTAAAAGGTTATGGAAAAAAGGGAGCAAATACAGCATATGTACAGTAATCCTCTTTTCAGAGTGGGATTTTTAGAGATGGGTTTATGGGGCCAGTACTGTACTCCAAATGGAATTCAAGGGCTTCATTGCAAAACTCCAAATGCAAATTATCTCAACTCCTGCCCAAGTCAATATTTGCAAATATTAAGATTTAGCTTGAATAAAAGACTGTGTTGCACATGGAGTTCCCATTGGTATCAGTAGGACTTTAGGACAAGGTCAAAGACAAAATACAGGTTTGGATGCAGTAGCTACGTTGATAGGAGGGAGGGATCCCTGTCATTTGACCAGTAGTGCACCTTGCACCAGATGGTGCTCATGGGGAACTGCAGGCACATTAGGTTCCATCTCCATCTCTTTCTTTAGGAAAATATTAGCTGAATTATTTATTGTGATAACTGAATGCTAAATTTTCATCTGGTTAAAAAACGGCCTGAAGTTGCTGAAATCAGTACAGTCATCCTGATTTAAATTCATTTTGAACAGAGATCACAAGAGGCTTCATTCTGACCTTGCACAAGCCCATACACTTCTGTGTAATGCAGTAGAATTATTCTTGATTCCCATTTTTGTGAAAATCTAAATTGGTTCTTAAAATAGATGCTGTCTTTTTTTTCTCTCGGCCCACTACAGCAAATTGTTTGACCTACATCTAAATAAATATTAGAAAAAATATTCTTCCCACTCTTATTCTACAAATACACTTCACTTCATAACTTGTGTATTCAACTTAGACTCCATTGATTCCTCCCTACTCTATTGTTTCTCACCCCTCAAGATTTATGAACCAAGGGAAATCCACAAGACAGCCCACTTTCAAGGACGCCATACTAATATAAAGTGCCTCTTCACACACTTTTAATGTATGTGCGCTGTGCATGTCTGGTCTATATCAGCTTACCTTTCTGCCTTGTACTTATCATTTCAGTAATAAGAGCAATCTGTTTTGTGTGTATGTCAAACCGTTCCTCAAGAACTCCATTGACCTAGTCTACATAAGGTTCTCAGTACTAAATGAGAAGCACTTTTTAAATTTTCTTTTCCTATCCAGAAGTAACAAGGAAATCCTAGTAAAAAGAATTATATGCTCTCAATTTCAGAAGGCCAGATAGAAACTTCCATGAGTTTTGCAAGATGTTCCTCTCTTAACTCCCAACAGACTTGCTAGAAATTAAGAATTAAAATCCCTCTTAGTTCCAAAGAAATACTGATCTTCCAATGGCTAATATAGAGCATGTGATCAGTACCAAAATAATCTGAAATTGGTTGTCATAGTTGTCAAACTTCTGCCTTAATATATCATAATGCCAACTGTCTTTACTATGGACAGTGAAAAAAGCCCGATTTAGTGCAAAATACAGGCCTTGGGAAGTAAATGTCATAGAAACATGGTGAAGAGACACTGATAGCCATACCTTAAATACACTCTTTCATGCAGTATTAGCCAAGCTATTTGCTCAGTAAGAATTCCACGTCCTCTTACAGAACTGATCTTTCGTTTTTTCATTATCTGGGGATGAAAATCCACTTTCCATTTGTCCTGCAGCTACAGCTGCATGCTGGTTTCTCAAGAAATAAATGCTAAGGAAGTAAACTTCATGAGTGAAAGAGTTTGGGGTTTTTTTATTATTTTTGAGCCAGCTGATCCCTGCCACCTGCTTACACTGATGGTTTCTGGTCTTACTACCAAGACTAAGAAACACACAGCTTATATGGAACTGGGACATTTTTATAGAGTTTTAAAAGTATGTGTGTTTCTCTACACTTACCACAGAAATAATAAAAGCCCATAAACTACACTGGTTCAAAAAAATTCCTTCTAGGACGCTCACACTGAACAGACCAGAACAAATCTTTCTGTTGAAAACCTACCTCACCTTAAAACAGTTTTGGTTTAAGTAGGTTCATTATTGTATTCCAAGACTGCCAAGTGACGCAAAAGTCTGAGAGTTTTGTAATTAAGACTATAACTACAGCTCTCTCCAACTTCTCACTGTATCTTTACATATACTGTATGTATAACCAAAGGCTATCCCAGCTCCATTCATTATTGAACTAGGTTTGCCTAAATTGGTCAGAAATGCAGTTAAATCTAGCCTTGCAATTCCACTAATTCTATGTTCTCAATTGTCTCTGGCTGCCTGCAACAGCAGAAAATAATTTCTTCCATTCTTGCAACCAGTCGTTTCTTCCAATTTCTTCTGTCTTACTCCAGAATGTCCATTAAGTCACCTCTCCTTTTTTAATTTCTATTTCTCTTCCAGCCTCACCAAGTTTTCCTGAGATGTGATCTGTCTTTTGGTAACTAACCTTCTTGGGCACAAAAATCATCCTAAGCAATTGCCAGCTCTTTTTGTCTGAAGGTCTTCCATTTGATTTCAGGTCATCTGCATTTTGTTGTTCCATGATTGGCCTTGTGGCAATGTCCTTTGAAAATTCAATACACTAAAAAGGTTAAGAAAAAAAGAAAGAAAAACCTGTTCTCTTTTCAATATTGAGCATGCAGGTTGAAGTAGATATATCTTGAGGACCCAGGATATCAAAGAGAATTCATAAGTTTTACATAAATTCCTCAAATTGCCAGTTTTGTTATACATGCATATTTATGAGGAGATATTATTCATAATAGAGAGATACAGTATATCAACTAAATGTTCTGTTAGCTTTTGAAGCATTACATTAATATCAAATTTACAATGCAGCACAGAATTACACAATAGGTACATTTTACTTGGCTACTGCTGGTCCTGTACCGTGAGGAACCGGTCCATTCACTCATCAAAGGAGTGCTTTTATGTCCAGATACATATCCCAGATTAGGAAGAACAGATTACTAGTATTTAGATCTCCTATTTCCACATTTTATTTTAATAATGGAGAGCGTATAAGCTCACTGAGATTTAATAAAATTATGTAGTGAGAGACTACAAGAGCTTAAGAGGTGATTTAAATATCTAAACCATGAATTGAACAGAATTTAGGACATAAAACCTCCAAAAAGGAACCAGAAATCCTCACTACGACAACAGTGAGACTTAACAGCGCTCACTTTTCAGCTGGCATTTACACTTTGGACATGAGGTTGCAAGCTTTGCATTCACATGTAGCACTGCCCAACAGTGTGATCCAGATGTGAGAGAGAGCATAACCTAAATGTCTCACCCCCAGCAATGTCCCTAGAAGAGTCTAAACTGACTGGTGTGTTCGGGTAAGGTAGACCAGCAGCAGCACTGAGCCCAATGAATGCATAAATGCTGCAGGAAGCCCACCTTTCCCATAACCACCTAGAAGTTAACATCACGTGAAACAGAAGATATGGAATTCAAGCCCAGTTTCCCACCTCCAAGAAAAGTTTCCTGGCATACCAGCAGGCACAATCCTGGAAAGCATGCTCTCCTGTATGTGTCAAAATGCAAGAGCAAGGATGGGGGAGGGGAAGAGAGGGAGGAAGGCACAAGAGAGACTGACTCCCATGCGCACTACCTGCGATACCTGCCTTTTATGGCAAGACTTACTTCCCGGTCCCAGCTCCAAGGCCGGACATTAAGTAGTCAATCAGAAAACAAAGCAAAACCAGCACTAAACAATCTAGGTAGTGGGTACCAGATCCCATGTGTTTCTCCTGCCAGTTGAGTGTCTTATCTAGTACAACATCCTGTTCACGCTAAGTCTTTTACCCTTTTCTTTAAATACCATACTCAAACACTGCCTAATTATATGCAAATACTAGTTCAATTAAGCAAAAGATATTGCCATTTGCTAATGTTAGGCTTGAGTAGTTTTGTAGGTGATATTTCAATAAAACATTCATTATTTCATATCTCCATGAAATAGGCAATGCAGTAATAAATTTATATTTACAGTTGCGTCATAGAGCTGTATTCATGTAGTTCCTCCTACTGTGCCATCACAGAAGTGCTTGATAGTATCTGCAGAATGCAATGCAAATTGTCATGTTTCTTAGCAGATGACCTACCTTTATCCAGAGATAGGCTGTTCTCTGCATCCTCACAAGTATGAAACTTAAAATTGCCTCTCCTTGTTCTACATATAAATGAGAACATTTCAGACCCAATAACCAACACACTGACAAAATGGGACCATGGCATTAGCTTCTAGGTATCAAATTAGTTGCAGTGAACATGCAACAGCTGAGTGGACACAGGAATATCCAAGAGTATTTCCACTTTCTAGATCTTAAGACCTGAAGCTCACTAGAACACATATTCATGCTAGCTGCTTGCAAAGCCTGTGTTCACTCTCCATCCCAGACATTACAGACTCAATTCTCCATTGTCTCAGTCTCACGCACTCAAAGCAATTCTCATTGAGTATACTTTTTTAACCAATTTAGATTTTCTTTGCACAGTTTTAAGTCAATCCACAGTCATTGTACTGTACATGTCTGTATTATCTTAAATAAAATTTTAAACAATAAATTGGTAAAGATGTCTAATGCCTAGATGTAAGTCATATCAGCAAAAATAAATATTTCTAACATTCACACTGTTAATTTTTGTCCCTGAGGACAGCCTAAAAGTTCTCTGAAAGCTGTCAGTGACAGTTATCCTATTTTATCCTATTATTTTTAAATCCCTCTCTCAGTATATCGCTAGAAATAGAAAAAGCTATTTCCAAATAGTCTCTCTAATCCTACAACATACTGTCCATTCATGGTTCACCTCTAACCTAACCTTAAAGATGGCAGAAAATGGAATTATTTCTACATTTCAGCTCTGCAAAAGTGACTGATTTGACAAATATCCCGGTATATCAACAATAGTCATGCAAATAGTTCTATGAGCACTGGATGAAATGGAGCAGTAACTGCAAGAGAAGCAAGGAGAAGCTCAGCACTGTGACTGTTGATTTGTTTGATACTGAACTGATGAACAGGATGTGTGCAGTCTATCACAGAACCAGCATGGTCTTCAGGTCTAACAGAGGGCTACGCTCACTACTTGCCAAAGAAATCATGCTGAGATATCCACTGTCCCATTCAGCTGCACAGCTGAGCACACCCAAGCCTGGTCATGAAGAGTTTGAATTGGGAAGGGTTTAAAAACTTCAAGTTATGGCTAATTTCAATCAGCAGATGAATCGCTGTATGCTGACGCCTCTCAGGCATGGACCAGCGTCCCTAAGGAGTGGTGTCCTGCCTGAAAGTGGTGTCCAGCCTGAATGAACAGCAAGGGAAAAAGGTAAACTCTAAGACAAGCAGCCAACATCTACATTCACAAAATTTACAGGAAACTCACCTGCCTCTGAGACCTGTCTGCTCATGTAACTGAGTTTACTTGAATCAGCCTCCATGATTAAAAGAGAGTGAAAAGGAGGAAATGTATAAATTCACTTAGTCATTATATAGCTTCATGACAAGAAAGTGTATGAAAAATAATGAACCATAATCACACCTTTCATTAGGCCCTGACCAGGTCCTAATAATCTCCAGTGAGCTAACAGCACAAAGAGAGATGGAAGTAATACTTCCCAGTCTGATGGCCTGGCATTCCTCCCCAGTCAGACAAAGAAGCATTCCGCGCATATCCACACATGCTGGAAAACTGTGGAAGAGCTTGGGATAAAGTAGGTTTACCTAACTCATACAGTTGTGCGCATCTCAGATATGAGGCTGTCTACACTTAATATCAGGTGCATAAAAATGTTGGATGCAGCTCAGCTGGAAGAAGTCATCCTTCCTCTGTCTCTCAGGCATTTTCAGGTTCCTCTCTTCAGGCAGGCATTCTGTTCTGGAATGTCACTAACATCATTCATTTTACACCATGGTGTTCCACTGGTGATACCAAAAAAAGCATTCTGGAATGCTGTGATTGACACTGTTAATGACCATGACACTGCAGAGCTGCTGTGTGCTTCAGCAGTGGTTAGCTGATTTCAAGTCCTGAATTTCCATTTAGTAAGGTAAACCAGAAGCATTACATAGCCTCTGAGAAAGCATTTTATTGAAAATTCTAGTATTAAAAAAGCATAGACTAAGGACTATCAAACATAATATCTGAGAAGGGGGGAGGCATGTAAACAACACAAACCAAACACTTCCTTTGTTTAATGAATAAAATCTACAATCATCAGTTTCTAAAGCTCATAGATGACACTTCTAAAATCACAGTAACAGATTCCGCTGTTGGAGCAAATGAAGTTTTCTACGTTAGTGGTCCTGAGGTGCTGACTTGCATTGGCTGGAAACTTTCTCTTGTGTGTGGGATACTCCACTTCTATCCGAACATGGTTGGTAGAGTGCCAGAAAGTAAGATACGGGAAAAACAGTCAGCGAAGAGGCCACAATTGCTTAGCTATGCAGAGTCAGAAAGTCATTAGCGTGGCCCTGGGTCAGTGCTTCCAGTTCAGCTGCTAAATACTGAAAAATTCTCTTCCTGTTTCTCACCAGAATGTTTTCATATTGTTGGTTAGACAAGCCTCATGCAAAAATCATGCCTTTCACCTCCGGTGATTTAGTCAAAAACTCCTAGCAGTGCTCAGCATTGTTCCTTTCAACTATTTGGGTTGCTGAATTTTACCACTACGATGTACCTACATAGCTGTATGTCTGCAGAGAAAACAAACCAGCAAATGGAATGTATTTATAGTAGTTGAAAGACATATTGTAATGTAGCCTATACTAAAATACATACGATTAATTGGATTACTAAAATGCAGATGAAAATATGTTAAAAAAATGAATCACTCTTTCTGTAAGACTATTCCCAGTGTCTGTGCACAGGTTTCAACAAATCCCATCTATGAGACTTATAAGGAATGGTATTTTACTTTTTGTAATGGAGAAAGAAGAAAGTCTTTTTCCTCCCATTCCACATCCAATTAGCAAAACACTAACAGTCTTTCTGGCATAGAAAGAGAGCAGAAAGACTGGATATAGCAGGAACTTCAGTAAGTTTGGTCCACATTCTCTCAATGTTCTGACAAGAGGTTCTTTTTGCCCAGGAGTGAAGGAAATAACAGCAAGTGTCCTGAGGCCAGCAGTCAGAACCTCACTGTAGATTCCGTTACGGAGGATTTTCTACAGTAGTGCCAATATTAACTAAAAACTCTTGATGAAGTAAGAATTTCAATACTTCCCACTAACAAGACTGCAAGTTCAGAATTATTCATATTAAAAGACTTGTTACAAAGACATACAAGACGGTGCTTACCTTCTGCTATTAAAAAAAAAAAAGAAAAACAACCCCAAAAAACCCCAAACCTTGAGCAAACCAAATTACTCAAAGATTAAATTTTTAATATTCTGTTATTTATACACACAGTTTACGGGGTACCCAAGAGGGTAATATTGGAGAAATACTCTCAACCATTCTAAATATTGTCTCAACAAATGTATCTACTTAGAACTACTTCTCCAGATACTAGGAAGTTCCTTTTTTTGTCTCCCTTTTGTGTGGCTCAATCACTGATCTGTATCACTGTGGATGTGACTGGCTCTGTAATTTTAAGTTACTTATTATCACTCCTCCTTGACTGCGAAAACAAGCAATTTGGTAACTCTTCAGTACAGGACAACATACATATGGCACACAAACAACAAAGACTACATATGAACCTTTCTTTGCCTCTCTAACTCTCTCTCTTCTCTCTCTCTAAATTACATATATAAAAAGGTCATTTGTGAAGTCCACCACTTAAAAAATGCAGCTTATCTTTTTGTAGGCACAAATAATTAGCAATGCAATTTAACATTGGTAATTCTTCATGGCCACAGATAAGTTCACTTACATTTCTAACTACCTGATATGCAAGTGAAGTCAAGAAATTACATATCCATACTTATTTAAATTGCACAAAAAATAACTAAACTCAACACTGCACCGATTTAACAATGTTATCTACATTGTTAAATTGTAAATGCATAAAACCTAGATGCAAAAGACCTGGCCAGTCTTTCAAATGAAGTCCTAATGAATCAACTGGTAAAAGCTGTTTAGAAGCTAGAGGATACAGGTAAGTACCTAACAGGACTTTCAGAAGCATATTGGTACCTCACTGTCATCAGAGTCACTCAGACTAGAGGTTTTCCTCTGCAGGGAAAGCCTTTTTCATAGGCTAAGCAGATAAGCTTATGTGTATTTGCCCTTAAATCTTCAATTATGCCTGTGTAAACATGCAACATAGATCAACTTTTAAGAATAAAAATTAAGTTTCAAAGGGCAGTTATGAAACATTTTTTTTAAATATCTAATTAAACATTTTTGAGAAATATTTAGAAAACATCTGAGGACCTGGCTAAAGATTAATACAGAAAAAAAATTACTATTACTATCCATAGGAATTGTTATATTGACATGAATGCAATTTTGTTACAGGTGAAAACCTACATCACTGAGGCAGAGACTGATAAGAGAGATTTTCAGCGTGTGGTTAAACTTACGCCTGTGCTGAGAGCCAACCCGGGAGCCAGACACTACCAACAAATGTTTTCGCAAATACTTTACAAAGCACAGGAACCAAATATATTGCAGGTGAAACCCTCCATCATGTAGGGGTCTTACACAGGTCTCTGTATTACATAAGTCCTACTTAACTACTTTTTAAAGTTGCACAAATCTCCTGCACAGGCAAGAAATTTCCCTTGGAAGAATTCCTTGAATCTTTTGAAAAGGAGGTACTTTGATAGCATCTATCACAATCTCTTAAGCAATACATAAATCTTGTGCTGGCCTCTGCACAGAGGAGAGCACACCTTGCAGAGTATATCTCTCTTGTTTTGTAGAAATGTCGCAAAATCCTACAGTGCTTCAGAGTTTGTACTATGCAGACTAAGCATATGTTGCATATATAAAAATTTCAGCCAGTAAACACCTGTATTACTGAAATGATCAAGAGAACAAGGGACATTCACATTTTAGCTATTCACAGCCTCTGGCCCTCTACTGAAATCTTCATTCTACTAAAATTGTTGAGAGAGTTGTTACTGACCTTGGTGAGGTAAATATCTCACCCAATCTTTCCAACTGATAGTTACTTGTCATCACCAGCCTGTCTTCCAGCCCAATCTCTACCTCGGGTTCCATTAGTGAAATTTCTGTCAGACTTTTCTCAAAAACCTCTCCCATTCTAAGGAAAAAGCTCAAAACAATGAGAATCACCTACCCAGCATCCTCAGCTGGCTTACAGCTATGCTCCAGGATTCCAGGACATGTATCCTCAAAAGAAATTGAGTGCCAAGTACACAAAACACTACTTACACACCAACAAAGTTCCTCTGCAACAGCATTCAACTGTCCCCCACCCCAGTGCCTGAATTCCTGGTACCTTGGCCACTTGTGTCAAAGCATCACCTTCACCTCATAGGAATGAGCTGCCCAGATCTGCAGATGATACCAAAGACCAAGAATATCAAAGAAGGGTTCTCCAATAAGGCGATCATGATCTGGGACAGGCCCTAGTAGTTCAAATGGATTGGACCTTGGTCATTCTTAAAATATACTTAAATTGAAAAAATGACAATCAGAATATAGGATCCTGAGTTATCTGCAACAACTTCACCAGTTACTTTCTAGGCCATGATAATTTAAGTGACTCCAACAGGAGAAAGTGAAACAGCTATGTACCATAACTGGCAATAATTTTGCTGTGGAGTTGCCCAAACCTGGAGATGGTCTTTGGTCTAAATCAGAAAATCAGGGACATGGTCCTGGCTCTCTTATTTTCTGGGGAAAGCTTTAATCAGTCTGCTGCTGTTTCTAATGGGGTACATAAATGGTGTTGCACTTAAAATTACGTGTTCTCCTTTTATCCTTCCTTCCTGGGCAAAAGCAGACTTAAATAATTAAGTAACAAAAAAAAAAGTCAGGGAAATAAATTTAACTTCTTGAGAGTAATCATTTATTTCCTCTGAGATGCTTATATACCATGCAGGTCCTCAGGATTTTTTGAACCTCCTTCCTGTTGTCTTTAGTGTTGCCCTCCTTATATTGCAGAGTGGGCAATTTATTCAGGGTTCAGGATCACTCCTTGTGGCAAAGTCCCAAGAAATTCTGTGTCTACCCCCGGTCTGCTCACCTTGCAACAAAAGCTGCCTCACACAGTTTTTTTTCCTGAACCTTCCATATCTCTAGCCAAACTGTTCTGACAAACTAGTTAGCACAGATCTCTTCACCTGTCCTTTCACAGCTCTTCTCCTCATCCTCTTCCAATTGCACATTCATTTCCAGGTTCATGCTTCCTGGAGCTATCTTTAGCTGACATCTGCCTTCACCTCCCAGATTCCCAGTCCCTTGGCTCCTGGATTTGCTTTTCCTCCATGGGACAAGTGACCCGATCCCAGCACAAAATCTTAACACAGCATTATCTCACGCTACAACAGAAGTCTCTCCCGTTGTAACTTGGGTTTCTCTTGCCTAACTCTACCCTTACGATAAAGAGAACAGAGTGCAATCCATCCAATGCATTTTAGTTTTGTGATTCAAAGTGAGATGATTTGCTCCCTAAAGCGTCTCTCACCATTGACTATGGTGGGAAACTAGCTTAGTTACATTCACTTCAGTATGGATGTCTACATTTCATTGAACTAAATTGGAGCACTGTTTCTCAGATTACACATATGATGACTTTTAGCAAGTGCCAAAAAAAGATGAACCCAAACTTTGACACCAGCCTTAAAAAATGCCTGTAGCCTCCGAACGGTCCCAGAGATGTGACATGCACTATGAATCAACCCCATAAATCTGTCCCCCAGAAGAATTTATTCTGACTTGAGCGGAAACTCCCAGTGAAGAAGTTTCTCAGAATCCAAATCTCTCAGACCAAAATAATCCATTCCCCAACTGCCTTGCAACCAAAACAAATTCCTTTTGGGCCAAGCCTGCCTTTATGGAAATTTATTTGGGAGAAGCTAGAACATAAAATTATAGTCATAGAATCGCTTGGTTGGAAAAGACCTTTGATACTATCAAGTCCAACCATACCTCTCCACTACTAAACCATGTCGCTAAGCGCTTCATCTACCCATCTTTTAAATACCTTCGGGGATGGTGACTCAACCACCTCCCTGGGCAGCCTGTGCCAGTGCCTGACAACCCTTTCGATGAAGAAATTTTTCCTGATGTCTAATCTGAACCTGCCCTGGCACAACTTGAGGCCATTTCCTCTCGTCTTGTCACTCGGGAGAACAGACCAAACCCCACCTCTCTACGACCTCCTTTCAGGGGGCTGTGGACAGTGATGAGGTCTCCTTTCAGCCTCCTCTTCTCCAGGCTGAACAACCCCAGTTCCCTCAGGCCCTTGTTCTCCGCAGGCTGAGGAGGTGGGACGTGCTCTTTCGAGTTGCATCCCAACCCTTCCCCGTGTCCCTCGGGCTTTGCCGCGGTGGCAGCCGTCGAGGGCCGAGGGGCCAGAGGTGGCCGCGGGCCACTGGCCGCCTGCGGGCGCCGGTCCCGATGACATCATCGCTCCGGCTCGGCATCGATCCCCCGCCGGCGAGCGGCTCGGGTGCCGCCGCCGCGCTCGCCCTGCGCGCCGAGGGGCGACGCTGCCGGCCCTGCCACGGGCCGAACGCGCCGGCGTTTGGAAGGCGCCGCTGTGCAGCGCACGGGCGGGTGTGCGGCGGCCGCGGGCCGAAGGCTGGGGAGCCGCTGCGCGGGGAAGGTTCCCTCCCCGAGCCGCGGCACTTTCCAAAGAGCCCTTCCTGTCTCAGGGGGCAGAAGAAGGAATCCACCGCGTGGAAAGAAAACGAGCGAGGAGCGGGAGCATCCGAGAAGCCACCCCGACAGGCTGCGACGCGCACCGCGGCGGCCGCTCTCGAGTCCCCATTTTAAGCGAAAGAGGCGGGAGAGGGAGTTCAAAGGCATAAACAAGGAGCGCAGGACCTAATTCCTTCCCGCTCCCTCTCCTCAAGCTAGCTTTGCCCCGGCTCGCCAGTAAGATCCAGCTCAGCGATGGGAACGAGCTGCCTTCCCCGCACTGAAGAGGCTGCTGCTGCGGAGGCTGCCGTGTCCTCCCTGAGACAGCGACAGCGACAGCGACAGCAGCAGCAGCAGCAGCAGCAGTAGCAGCAGCAGTAGCCCCCATTGAGGCTGCGTTAGCGGGAGAGCGAGCTTGTGCCGCTGCGACAGGGGAGGACGGGGCTAGGCGCGCAGGGAGGGGACGCAGCGAGCATGCGCCGCCCCTGCCGCTGCCTGGGCTCTCACCGAGGTACCGAGCGAAAAATATAAAGAAAAAAGGAAAAGCGTCGAGGGAAGGAAAAGATGAAAGACGGCAGAGGAAGATATATTTTTTTTAAAAAAGGGTTCTAAAAGAGAGCACCAGGATAAAGCAGGGAGGAGCAGCGCTGGCATGCGGGGATCTCCGGCACCAACAGGTAGGAGCAGAGGGGCTGGGGGAGCCCGGGGGTGTCGAGCGCTGCCGCAGCCGCAGGTGCGTGCGGGGGGGCGGGGAGGCTCCCACCCGTCAGGGAGTGGGTCTGGGGAGGATGATTTCTAAAGAAGCGGCGTGATGGAAGTGTTCGCAGACAATGCCTCTCCCGAGCTCCCCGCCGCGGGAGGCTCTCGCATGGCTTCGGGAGATGCGGCTGCCAGGCAGCGGCACCCGGGCTCCTTTGCAGCGCAGCGCAGTTCAGCCCTGCATGGCTGTGTCGTCGTGAGTGTGTGTGTCACTCTGTGTGTGTGTGTCACTGTGTGTGTGTGCGTGTGAATGTGCAGGGCCGGCCGCGCGGCGGGGACCGCTCCGGAGAGGAGGGGGAAGCGGCGGGGCTGGCGCGGGGGGGGGGGGGGGGGGGGGGGAGTGAAGGGGGATGGGAGGGGGAGCCTGATTTCATGGTTTTAAAACGATGCCATGATCTGATCAGCCTCTGTTTACACAGCAGCAATCAGGCTCTTTTGTGGACGGTAAGAATGGAAGGATTTTGCTTGGATTCAGTGGGAATATGCTTTGTAGACCCGAGGTGGCATAGGAAATACTTGGTGTGAATAACGGAGAAGCCTGATCTTGTCTGCTGTCGCTCCTGTCCCTGGCTCTGAAGGGAGAGGGGGAAAAAACCCCAACAAACCCCCCCAGCAGCAGCAACCAGTTCTTTATTTTATTTTATTGCATGAAATGTTTTCCGGTGCGATTCACTGGGAGGATTAGTAGGAATCGCAGAGCCCTAATTAGCTAAAAATAATATCATTTATTGTATGTTTATTTAAGCATAACCAAAACCAGCCCTCCCAAAAAGATGGGCATTGTATCTTGGGTGTGTTGCCTATTTTTGCTTAGTATTTACACCGACCGTTGTTTATTATGAATTATGTTGAGGCTTAAAGGTTTGAATTAAAGTGGGGGGGGACACCCGAAAGCATAGTGCTATCGACTGTCTAGCATTCCTGTTTATTTGAAAGCCTAAATGATAAAATTATGGTTTATAGAGGGAAGGGAGGGGAATAATGAATACTGTTTTTCTTACAATGTGCATGAACTAACACAGTGTGATTAATGTGCTTTGGTGACTTGGGTTAAAAAACATAAATTCTGCAGGGTTTCTTTGGGTGTGATCTGTATCAACACAGCAGCTGCCTCTAAAACATTGACAAATATTGTAGCCATAAAATAAATGTAGGTATTGTCAAAACCTCAGCAGTCTTTGGGGATTTTTTAAAAAGATGTTAGTGATTAACTCTTGGGCTTGCAAACTGGGGATCTTTTGATTCATAAAATCTCTGAGGCTTTAACTGTAAAATTATATATGCTACCAAATATAAGGGGCACCGGTCAGTTCTGAAACTGTAACAAGCCAAATCTGTGAAATGCCAATAATCAATCATGCTAAACAGTAAGTATAAAAAAAAAGCATCATGGTTATCATGGTTTTTAAAAACAAACAATAGTACTCAAATTTACAACTTCATTTGGTTCTCCATAAATTAACATCTTTGTTAGCACTTTCTGACATCATTTCTTGTTAACTTAAGAACTGATAGCTCGATTTTTTTTCAGATATTTTGATGGCATGACAAATCAGAAAGAAGAGGATGTACTCTATGACTAGACACAAGATCAGTTCTGTTTGTGGATTACATTTTCAGTAAGATGTATGGATCTATTTTTTCCTTGTTCTTATATATAGATCATGAGACTTGACTGAGGCAATATACATATCATCCATCCATCTATGGCGAACTACAGCCATGCAGCTGACAACATTTTACAAAATCTCTCTCCTTTAACAGCTTTTTTGAAACTGACTTCACTGGGTTTCATAATAGGAGTCAGTGTGGTGGGTAACCTTCTGATCTCCATTTTGCTAGTCAAAGATAAGACCTTGCATAGAGCTCCTTACTACTTCCTGTTGGATCTTTGCTGCTCAGATATCCTCAGATCTGCAATTTGTTTCCCGTTTGTTTTCACCTCTGTAAAAAATGGCTCTACTTGGACGTATGGGACTCTTACTTGCAAAGTGATTGCCTTTTTGGGGGTTTTGTCCTGCTTTCACACTGCTTTCATGTTATTCTGCATAAGCGTCACCAGATACCTAGCTATTGCCCACCACCGTTTTTATACGAAAAGACTGACCTTCTGGACCTGTTTGGCTGTTATCTGTATGGTGTGGACCCTCTCTGTAGCCATGGCTTTCCCCCCGGTTTTAGATGTGGGCACCTACTCGTTCATTAGGGAGGAAGACCAATGCACTTTCCAGCATCGTTCCTTCAGGGCTAATGATTCCTTGGGATTTATGCTTCTTCTTGCCCTTATCCTCCTAGCCACACAGCTTGTCTACCTCAAGCTGATATTTTTTGTTCACGATCGCAGGAAAATGAAGCCAGTCCAGTTTGTTGCAGCAGTGAGCCAGAACTGGACTTTCCATGGTCCTGGAGCGAGCGGTCAAGCAGCTGCTAATTGGCTGGCTGGATTTGGAAGGGGTCCCACACCTCCAACCTTGTTGGGAATCAGGCAAAACGCGAACACCACAGGCAGGAGAAGGCTACTGGTTTTAGATGAGTTCAAAATGGAGAAGAGAATCAGCAGAATGTTCTACATCATGACATTCCTCTTTCTGACCTTGTGGGGTCCCTATTTGGTAGCCTGTTACTGGAGAGTTTTTGCAAGAGGGCCTGTAGTACCAGGGGGATTTCTAACGGCCGCTGTCTGGATGAGTTTTGCCCAAGCTGGAATCAATCCTTTTGTCTGCATTTTCTCCAACAGGGAGCTGAGGCGCTGTTTCAGCACAACCCTTCTTTACTGCAGAAAATCCAGGTTACCAAGGGAACCTTACTGTGTTATATGAGGGAGCATCTGTAAATCTTTAGCCTTGTGAAACACTACCATTCTCTGCTAAGCAATTGTGGCCTGTAGCCATGTCTCGAGAAGAAAATCAAGAATGGGATGTCAGCAGTTGTAAGGATTTGGGCAACATTCTGCAGTCTTTGCAATAGCTCACCTCTAATCCTATTTTAAACCTAAACATGTTCCTGCTGACCACTGCTGAAGGTTTGTAATTAAGAACAAAGGACTGAACTACTGCCCTGAATTCCTTTATGTGGTTGAAATCTAGATTATGGAAGTAGCAGGTGCTAAGTATCAGTGCTAAATGCTGTGTATATCACTACATAAAATAAGACCATCAAAAAGATTAGCATTGGACATCTTAATAAATTAAGTTGATATGAGGTTAATGTGTTGATAAAACTAATTTTAGACATCTGAAGACCTTTAAAACATTTCATACAATTATTGTTTTGCAAAGACTGAAAACTGGGGACTCAAGTACTGTAACTGATTAAAGATGTGCCATGCATTATTGGATTATCACACTTACAAATCTGTTTGCCTTGTGAGTAAGTTTTGGGGAGCATTCCAAAGCAGTATTTTTGTTCAGATTTAGACTTTTTTTTCCTCCAAATATATTACTCTTTCTAAATACCATTTTCCTTAACAGTGAAATTACTAGCATTTAACTGTATTCTGTGTTTTTTGCTGATTTGGTATAAAGTTTAATAGACTCTTATTTATATTTTTTAAAAAGCTAGATATCAGTCTGTTAGGCAACGTTAATGATAATATCCAGTCATAATTGAACAGTTACAATTATACAGAATAAACACATGTTGCCTTAAAGGGTTATCTAGTATCTTCCATTTTGTTCAGCATTGAAGCAAATAAGCAAGGAAAATTGAATCAATAACTCTGGTCAGTCATTTGGGAGTGCATGAAAGATCACTTAGTCCTCTTTTTTCCTTTTTACTCCAATGGTTCCCAAAATCAATATGCACATCACTGGGATGATATGATTTTTTTCTAGGTGTGCCGCCCTTTCTAGTTTGTTCTGAGAAACACAGGCAGTTGATGTATGTTTATATTTTAAGACAGCTGTCATGGGGAGACCGCAGCCTTAGTATGATATCTTGCACAATTTGTGAAGCATTTATTCTACTGAAGGCACAGTCTTGTTTATATTTTCTGCACATTTTGGTGTATTGGTTGTTTTAAATTATTTAAGTTTTAACTTGTGAAAGCATATAATATGATTTCTTAGTATTTTAGAAATACATTAGAGTCTGTGAGTCTTTCCTTCTTTAAGATACAGATGTGTGGATTTCAATATAAAGTTGCATTTGCCAAAATTTACCTGTGTAGCTTGTTAATTTTCTTGGAATAAAATTTTACATTTTTCCAGTTATACAATTAACCTTTTTTATTTTGTCTAGTGAGCTAGCATGAAGTACCGAGAATGTAGCCATTATGAATTATTATCCTTTGCAGTCACTGTATTCCCAAACTGTAAATGCATGAATGATGGGGACCACAGGATTGATAAATGATATTATCTACAGTAGCACTGTTGTGTAGTTTATCATAGTTACCCATCTATCTGTTCTAATATGTCAGTTATATTTAAAGTTACAACACAGTATTTGACATTAATTTCACAGTTTAATTTTGGAAAATGTGTATATTTGAAGCACGACATCATGAGTTGGTCTATCATAAAGAACATGGATTTTTCTTAATTTTTGGAGAGACAAGACTAGAGGTCTTAATTCAGTATTGGTATATCTTGTCTTTTGTTGTAGTTTTATGGACAGCAAGTTAATACATACATACACAAGCAGCAGTCAATAATGGAAATGCTTAAATTTGTATGATAACATTGTACAACATATGCAACAATTCAGAGAGTTGTGTCTATATGTGATCAGACAACTTGATCGAAGATTTAGTGAGCAATCTGTTTGACCTCACTTACACTTTTATACTGAGGTTGATTGGTTGAGAGGCATGGCTTTATATACTGTGTTGAAACAGAAAAATTGCTAAAATAATGAGTCCTCGTCAGTACAAGAATGTTTCAGAACGTAATTTGAAATGGGACCAATAAACTTCTACCAAGAGGACTTTTTTATTACACTGGAAAAGGCTTTGAAATTAAGATAGTTAAGCAATTGTCAAGGATAGCAAGAGTGAAGAAAAACTGAATCATATGTTGGGAAAAAATCTGAAAGTTATCCCACCTAAGTTTATTAAAAGGTTGATTGGCAATAACTTCAGTCTAATTTCTATAAAATAGTAACCTTTACAAGGAACATTGATATTACATATTGTAATAAAGAAGTACGTATAAATAACATTGTAAATAGTGTTATACTTGTAGAAGTAGTCGGTTCTGAAGATTAGCCAGAAAATTTTCAGCTATGAAATTTCAAAAGCTGCAAATCTGGGGCCTGACCTAACTCCTAATAAAGTCAGTTGGTGTTTTTTACCATTAACTTCATTTGGAGCAGAAGCAGGCCCTAAAATTTGTATAGTACTATGCTTCTGAAATACTAAGACTGTATTTACTATGCAGTGGGAAAAGAAAAAAAATAAGAACAATTTAAAATTATTTCCCTGGAAGTTTTGCAAGCAGTAACTGATGTAAATTAAAATAATAAACAGTAAACAAGTCTGAAAGCAAATATTTTCCTAAATGTTTTTCTTTTGATATGAACATAATTCCTTTGGCTAACGGCAAAATACGCCATTGTATTACTACCTGACAAAGGAGAGGTACGTTTTTTAAGTGAGTTTTTTTTAATTGTTCCAGAAAGAAGTCTTGTGATGGAAGTGTTTCCTTTTATTTTCTCCAGTGTTAAAATAACAAGGGGATGTTCAGTGAAATTAAAAGGCAACATATGGAGTAACATTCTATGCAAAGTTTTTACTCAGTGGAACTCACTGACAGAGGATGTCAAGTAGTTTAGAGAGATTCCTGCAAGAATTATATATATACACAAATTAAAGTAGTGCTTGCAGATTTTGTCATCAGTGTCATTTTGATCCTAGTCAGCATATCAAACCTAATGTATTAGCGTATAAACTGAAACAAGCAAGGTTTATCCCAATTCAGTACACTGTTGTGTCAGTATGAAGAGCTTTTTGCATTAATTTTAGGGCAGGAGTTAAGGTGTTGCCAAAGCTACAATACAGGGCTGGTAAGTTGCTCTTCTCTTTCAGAATAGCAAAGAATATCATACTATTTTAATCTGCATCGATCTTTAATGCTCATGGGCAATGTGAAGCTAGCATTTATAATTTTCCTGGTGTCAGAAAACAAGAGTAAGAACAGATTCCTTGGAGAAAAGACTGTCTGTCCCTGTTGCTTTCCTACCTTCTGCTTCCCCACTGGTCCTTTGGCAGCCTCTCCCATAAATCTTTCTTCAAGATTAAATGTTTCATATAGTGAATCTTGTATTTCTCCTGCTCTTAAATGTCTCAGCCACCCCTCCTCCCCAGTAGACAAGCTCCTGCAGCAGCTTCCCAAGGTTTGTCAGTGTCTGAATTCTCTTCCCAAAGACAGTGAGAGACCTCCGCTTCCTTCCAGCTACCTTTGGAGTTGTCATTCCGGGTCACTTGACTAGCACACTGGAAATATCCATATTTTGGCTTTGGTCATGAAGTAGATGCTATTTTGTTATGCAGAAAAAATGAGAATGGGGAGGGGGCAGCAGGAAACAACTTCCCCCCCTCCCAATTCCTTCATAAAGAAGCCACTGTTGTTGTTGCATTGCCCAGGAGCGTATAATTTTTCTAAAGCATATTCGGTACTAATGACCCTCTAACTGAATAAAATGTACAGTTAGCCAGTTATTGCAAGGTTTTGGTACATTTACAAAATATTATAACAAAATGGCTTTCCATCAGGCTGTAGCCCTTGGGGCAGAGGCGTCCACAGTATCTGTCTCCTTTTAAGCCGATTGAGTTTGTTTGCTTGTATTGGTTTTGCTTTGCCTTTCAAGTATGTGAACGTTTTCCTTACATTAACAGGAGTCCAATATTTCAGCAAGCTCGATTTAGAAAAATAATGTAAAAAAGAAACTCTGATGATTCTTGAGGTGAATTAGAGAGGTATTTTGACAAACAGTTGGTTTTTAGCAAATGTTGAATCTTTCATAGTTACACAGTCAGCTCTCAATTACTGAAAACAGAAATGGAGTAAACTAACCCACATAAAGCTAAAACATGGGTAATACAAAGCACGTGCACATTAGATAAGAACTGCCTGTGTTTATGACATTTATTTAGGAATGAAGTTAAGCTGAAGTAAAAAGCGAGATCAGAAATTCAAAGAAAATTGGTGAATGTTTTTGCTTTTTTTTCTGCTTTGTTTTAGCATAGCATTGCTAATCTGCAACCCAGGTTACACACCCACAGACAACTGAGAGCTGACTGTACAATTCTGCATACCACATAGACACCTTCCTTCTAGTTTATATTCATTGAGATCTGTAGAAGTGCACACTACTAATCTGATTGACTTTTCAGAGAAAAGAGAAGGCTTAGTCTGAGATACTGTTCTTCAAAACTAAAATTCAGTATATGTTCTCTGCTATTGTTTACTGAAATGATTTTGAGTGTGAAGAAATCAGTGATCTAAATCAGTAATGATCATAAACGTTCTATGGCCATGATTATTAACAGCAGGACAAAGTGACATTTTGTAATGAGTACGCTAGCAACAAATCAAAGAGTTTGATATTACCCACCATGACTTTCCTTGAGTGGCCTGAGAATAGCTCATGCTTTAGATTAAAAATAAAATATTATGAAGCTGTGTGTTGAAATTGATAGTCTTTGAATGGCCAGTGTGGAAAAAGTAGGGTGGATATTGGAGATCACTCATTATAAGTAGTGAAAAGTTTTTGTGGCGTTTTTTGTTCAACTGAACCGTGTAAGTACATAAGTGTATGATGGTCAAAGGAGTGCCACAGTAAATAAGTTAATTTTTTTAACAGTTTAAAAAGGAAATGAGTAACAACAATCTTCAGCTTTTTGAAATAAAATAATTGCAGTTGCCCGTATGTTTCATAAAATATCATTAACAAAATAGTTATTGACATTTTCAGTACTTAGGGATTTTATATACTTGATGCATTTGAAGAAAAATGTCTGTAGACAGTGAGTTGACTGTTGCAGCCCTGTGGGAGACTTATCCTTTGCATTGAAGTTTTTGTACTGTTTGTTATTTAATAAGCACAAGAGAACCAGGATTCATGTGATAAAATCTGCAACAAGCTCTGCATCAGCTACAGCAAAACTTCTCCAAATATTAACCAAATTATTGTCTCCAAAGATTATTTAAAATTATGCCTGTGCTAATTCATAAAAAGTCTACTTCATCTTTGTTGAAGAGCCATCTAGTTAAGGGCATAATTTTTTTTCATCCTTTCATTGGTTGGTTAGGACAAGTTCTGCTGTAATGTGAAGTTAAGAATTCCAAGTATTAAATGATTCATTTGAATTCCAGTTGTTATGCTACCTATATGTGACATTGTTGTAGTCACATTTTAAATAAACTCATAAAGTTTATGGTTGAAGAATGTAAATAATCACTTACGATGCAAAAGACCAAAAAACAATATATACATCCTGTTCATTTTTGCTTTTTTTTCCATGGAATGTTGAAGTTTCAATTTTAGGAATGCAAAGGCAAACTCTGAAAAAGAAGTGTGTTGGAGAGGAGAGAAAAAATAGCCAGTAACGTATCTGTTAAGGTTATCTTTGCTATTATCATATATGCATTGCATTTTCTACATGGTTATAATCTGTCAGCTAGCCTAGTTTTTACACGTGTGTGTGTGTGGTATAGATTCAAATTCTCATGCCATCATTAACTACAGCGTTTCCTGAGCCCTTTTATTTTAATTCTGTAACCATCAAGCTCAGGCATGCTAACATCCTTATGCAAATTGAAGAAACTGCTAAAGATAGAAAGTTTTGCACTTAAAATAATCTTGGCGGATCAGGTCCTTAAGATAGTTTAAGAGGGTGGCACAGATACTTGATGACTACTCTAGGCAGCATATTGGAGGATAAAAAAAAGTTTTCAGCCCTGTTTGTGAGCCAGTTAAAATCCTACTGTTGTCTCATAGTGAAACAACCTCCTGTGGAACTGGCCCACCACAGACCCTTTGTCCCACTTCATATTAAGTTTAGACAGCAGTTTGGTTGCGCCTACTCTGAGTACTATATGGGTGAAATTCAGCAGTGAGCAAAGATAAGAGATGCCTAGACAACATTTAGAGGCTACAGACACGTGATACAGGCTTGTCTTCTCAAAAGAGAGGAAGTAATAGAAGAAGCAGAGACGCAGAGGAAAGTGGGTCTTGTAAGCTGGTTGGTATTTTATGCAATGTTGGCCCCTCAGAAGTGAATGAGATCTGTTTTATTCTTGATTGTGGGTTGTTTTTTTTTGAAAATGCATGCCATCTCAGCTACTGTGTTACATCCCGCCCATTACCAGATGAGCATTTGATTTTATGCTTAATCAAGTTTGTATATTGTTTAAAATACATATTCAATAGTAAGACATATCTGTAGCTTAGCACTGATTATGAAGAAACATATCAGTGTATGTGCTTGCTCATTTCCATAAGCATTTCCTGTGCTACAGACACACAAATCCTATTTTTGAAATTAAGGCACTCTACAATTATGTGTTTCCTGTATTCTCTGTGAAGGCCCTTAAGCTTTGGAAATTTCTCCTATTTGATCCAAAACACTCAATGCAGATTATTAGAGCACACCACAGGGAACATTTGATTTCTCTGACTGCAGGATTGTTTGGACATCCTTAAGACTGGAAATATATATTTAGTTCCTGTATAATAATTTATGGTAATGACGAGGCAATAGAGTCGATAGTGGTGGGACTGCTAGAATAGGATATTTCAGTAACTGCAATTTAAATTACATCATAAGACATCTAGCACAAAGGAGAAATGCTCTTTTTATAAGATGATTATGTAAATGGGAAGTAAACACACACAAATCAGTACAGTTCTATAGGATTTTGATTAACATATTCAGTCATAGCCATAGCAAGATGGGCATAAAGCAAAAAAGAAAGAGAAACTAGCATACCATTTGATACGTAATCCTTGTAACTTTAGCTCAGTTCCTGCAATCCCGACTCAAGGAAGATTTTCCCTCTCTTTTGTGGAAACTTGTCTCAATAAAGACTGTAAGATCTTGATATTTTATATAAGTGTTCATGTTTTTTACTTGATTAGTTCTTAGTGAGACCATGGCATAGTGGGACTTTAAATGTAATCATCTCTGTCATAGTCCATGTGCAAAAGCATTCTTTTGATTGTTTTCAGGAGGGAGTGTATACGCATATATGGAGAGACTTTTTTCAGACTCTCCAAAATAATATGGTGTAGTTGATGCCAAGTAGGGACAGCTCAAGCCCTGGTGTATGGCACAGAGTATCCCACTGGAGCATGATAAGTTAGTGTAAAATCAGATGAAAGGAAGGCGTGGGACCTTTGGAAATAGCTCCCCCGTGCTAATGGTTGTCAATAATGCTTTTGGACTCATTTGTAAACATCTTTGAAAGTCCTTAAGTGATGGTAAGGATATTTGCAGTAAGATGGGGTGCAATGCTGCAGCTGAGTCCTTATCCCCACTTCTTTACATAGGGGCAGACTGGAAGCGGTGCCCATTATAGGCTGATTCCTGCCCCAAGCACCTTGCGTGGTAATATTATAATGTTCAGTAAACTCAGCAGCTTAAGGATTTAACTCCAGATGGATTATTTGGTCACAGTCAAATTTTTGCAACTTGTTTTTCTTTCAGTGTTTTCTGTGAGCAGTTTCTGTTCTTAATAGGTGGAAAGAAGTGCATGTAAATGGAATGAATAGATTGAGCAAATCCTTTTGAGCCCGAACTTGGTGTGAATTTTGTAATGATGGCGATAGGTGGGGAAGCCCCTCGCAGTTCTGCCTTATCTCTCAGACACTCTTGTATTTCATTGTAGTTAGCATATACGCACACAAGGGGCTCAAATGGTCTGTCCCAGTCAGCATTCAGTCTGTCTTTCCAATGTGGATCTCCAGAAAGACAAACGCCATTGTTTGTTGAGACTCTTTTATATAGATGACCTTCCTCTAAGAGGCACATTGTCACAAGAACTGAGATTTGTCGTATCCTTTTTTATTGTAGAAAACAATTCCATTTTCTATCTCTTGTGTTAAAATTTCATGTTAAATGTACTTCTTAGGATACTAACTAAAAGCCAGTATCACAGAGAAACCCATTTTCCCCTCCCAACCAGGAAGACCACCAGTCTAACTGGTAAACATCGTATCAGTGGGAATATTATAATCTTCTGGGACCAATTAAATAAATGCTGGTACAATAACAATTATTGCAATATTTCATTGCATAAAACCTCTGAAAGGGTTAATTTCCTGCTTTGACATTTTCCTTATGCAAATATCCTCATTCCATTTCATGCAAGACAGGTTTGGCAAATGTGGATGCTTTGGGTGGTATTGACATCTAAGTTATGCCATCTAAGGACAAGTGCTGCCTGCTAAATAATTTATTCTTTTAAAGTTCAGAAGAGACTCTGTAAAACTAGCTACCACAAAAAAAATAAAACAAGCAATGTTTTCTTAAGTAATGTATATGATCCATTAAACACTGGCTTTGGTACGTGGATATTGTCAGACTTAGCATTCACATCTAATACAGAATCAGAAACCAAGCTGTCAAGATAATTTCTAGTCACGGAGTATAGCTATGAATGTTATTGTTATATATATTCTACTTGACTGCTTCTTTGCAAATATTGGAAAAGTACATATGATAAGACTCAGTTGGGAGAGCCTTGACCATACTGAAATTAGTAATTAAATGCTTATTGCTTTCAATGTAGACATCATTCTATGTATCAACCTGAATTTCTAATGACAATGGTTGTATGGCATACAATGGATGTATACATTGCACTCATATATGCCAAGCATGTCTGAGGAATGAGTTTTTAAGGCCCAGTTCACATTCTTAAGCTTTTTAGTTCTGTTTCTTTATGCCAAGGTCTTCATTTTATGCTCTTACAGCACTGAAATCTGAACTCCTATTATATTTGTATTTACATAACCATGTTGCTTAACAGCCTCTTTACAGACAAGTACCCCTTTGTATCCAGTTCTGAGAAAAAACAGCTGCTGTCTAAAAGCAAACAATTAAAAGATAACACAAGATAGGTACAGGCAAGTAGAATTCCAAGGAAATTATGACACAGTGTTGGTAAGCACCATGGGGCAAGGAGATCCCGGCATATACAGGCTTTTTTTTTTGAGAGAGGAGGAGGGTGATTGAAAACGAAAGGTTTAAAAGAATTAAAAAAATAACAAGGGGATGGATTCTCAGAAGAGAAGAGCAGCTTGGAAGAAAGCACAAAGGCTGTTCCCTGAAAATCTAATTGCCAGTGATAATTATCAGTGATAGCCTATCAACATGAGCAGATTGGAACCTCTTGATAAAGAAGAAAAGTTGGTAGGCCAAGAAGAGCAGAATAAAGTCACGTCAAGCTGAAGGAGGAACAGAAAATAACTACTGATTCACAGCATTAAGTAGAAAGAGGACTTCAGAGGACATGTTGAAAGTAAGGTTCAATGAAAACAATTTTTGAAAGCTGAGGAGATCAACTCCAGGTAGTGACTGTAGTCAGTGAGCTTAAAAAGTAGAAGTAGAATAAGATGGCAGAGTAATTGCCAAAATAAGTTGAATAACACACCAGTTATTACCTAACACCTGAATTGTTATGGGAGGCGACAAAGGGCAGAAGGTGATGAAACTAGCAAAGGAGTGGTTGAGGGACAGGACTGGATACTGGAAAGGGTGGTGGGAAGGGAAGGCTGGCAGAAAGACCAAATTTGGATGAATGTTATGAAGTGAAGTAGGGAGATGTAGCTTTGAGTTTCCAGGAGATGGAGGACTCTGGGAAAGATGGAAAGGATGATGATAACAAGAAAGGGGAATTGCACTGGTCAGGGAAGGGGAAGGACAAAGAAGTGAAGAGTAGCTGTGTTGCAGGAAGACGGCAAGAGCCAACAGTGAGGGTCACTCAGACAGGAACAGGTTGCTGTTGTGTAGTAGAGGTATTGATTATCAATTACATTGTGCAAACCCCTGGCAAAAGGAAGCAATACCAAAGGATTCCATAATTGGTGAGGTGTGGGCAACTGTGGTCTCAGTTCTCTTAGTGTCTTGTAGCCAGTATCAAATAGGAATTCAGTAGGAGCCTGAAGAAAGACTGAATAGTATCCATTATATGCCATTCTTTCCTTTTTAATATTTTAACAGGAGCTTTTGTTCTATTTCTATGTTCTTTTTCTTACTCCCTTTGTAATGTTCTCTACTAAGAAGAGCTACATGTTCTTTGTAAGTGACACTATGTGTATGTTGGTCCAGCGATTTTGATAACTTTCAGACTGAATGATAGATCTTCAGAACAGTGAAAGTGCAGTTTCTGTGCAATTTGAGAGCACTGCAGTGTTTTATTATCATTATCTGCCATAATGGTGGTACCTTGGTCTGGTGAAGTGATCATTAGGATGAAAGCTAGTAACTTCCAGGTTCTCATTGCAACTTTGCTACTAACATCATTGCATGGGTGACCTTGAGTGATTTGTATAGGCCAGCTTTTCACTAATTGAGCAATGCAATGACATTTTGTGTTCTCAGTTTAAGACGCTGATGAATCAATTTCTAGGGGAATACAGCACCCATAAGGATAGACTATGTTAATGTGCTAGGTCTATAAGTGGTAAAACTGATCAAAAATATTCTCTTTAACTTGTTATGCTAAATCTTGGCCTTCTTCAGGAAATGTCAAGTTCCAACTTCTCAGGCTTTTCCTTTTCTGTGAAACTGAAAGTATTCTGTGAAGAAAAGGTCTGTTTCCTGACCACTCTTTAAGATTTGGGCTAACAATATTTCTGGAGAGTCTTCAAAAAATAAGGTAACCAGATTAGTGGTCAACCTGAAAATATGTGTTGAAAACTTTTTTTTCTGCGTAGTTTGCTAGTTGAATAAAATGACTAATAATAGAGCTTACTTGAAGGATGAGAGACTTAATTATGTGATGTTTCTGGATTTCTGAAACTCATTTCAAATTAGAATTTACCCCCTGTAATTGACCAAGGACACGGTAAGATGCCCACAGCCGCCCTAGGCAAGCAAATAATTGTTAGAATTTTTTCATTTAAAGGCTGATGAGACAGTGTGGTGGTCAGCTTTCATTGCTGACAGTAGACTGCAGCCCAAAAGTTTGGAGACAACTGTGATAGATGATTTGGGATGTTCAGATAACCTCATCTTGCCAAGAGATATGTTCATTAAGTTGTCAAAGAACTGAAATGTATGCATTGCCCATCCATCTGGCGTATAATTTAAATACAGCTGAATTACTGACCTCAGATATGATATAAGCATTTCTGAGTAGACACTACTGATACATTTGCATAAACAGAGGCTCTTAGAATAAAAATGCATTTAAAAAGAGAGTAGAAAAATCTCTTCTGAGATCTAGAGACTCATGACAACATTAATAGATGGTAACATGCTCAAATAAAAAAAATATTCTACTGAGTGCTAAATATTATTTTTTTAAATGTTTGCACAGGATTTTTAGTACAATTAATAAAATCTCTCTGTAGCCTGAAGAAAGGTGTCAGCAGTTGAAGTGCCTGAAATTGAGATATTGAATTCATCACAATGAGTTTTCTGAGGGCTGAATAGATAATCTGCATGATTTTAAATATTAAAAGCCTTTGTCAGGGTAGATGCGCCTGCAAAAATGCAAGCTGGCAGTTACACATGATTAGGTCACAGTTGTCTGGACCATTCTGTATCTGGGTTACCAGAAAATATTATTAAAAAAACAAGTATTGATACCTGATTTTTTTTTTTTTAGATTACTTCTGTCAGGTAGGAGTGCTGTCATCACTTAGGTGAATTTTACCATTGTTATTATATTTTAACGCCTTAATATTTGAGCGTACCAATACAATGTTAGAACCCAAACTTCCAAGCTCCAGGTGATACAGAATGACCCTCTGGGAATAATAGAACTGTGGAGGTTGCTGCATGAGAAACCCAGGTTCCCTTGACTGTCAGGAGAGGTTCTACAGAAAGTTGGATGGTTTGATTGACAGGTTTGGAGAGAGGTTCTCTTAATTCTTGAGACTTTCAATGTAGACACTTGAATCAGAGCCTGAGGGTTGATGGTGAATACCCTTTCAGTCTTTCTTCAGGTCTCTCTGTGAAAACACTGCCTCACTCTCAAGACTGCATGTAATGAAAAGGGAAGGCTCATTCTTCTTTTCACTGTGCAGAAGAGCCGGTGCATGAATTTAAACTTCTGTACAAGCAGATGGCAATGTTTCCTTTTCCACATCCTTTTCTCAGCATGGAGCACATCACTCTCTTCAAGTCACGAATCTGGGGATATGTTTATCAAGAGAGGTAATAGCAAAGATTTCCTCTGCTGTATGAACAGTTTAAAGAGTGATGTATTTCTCACAGTCTTATGAGCATGTTGAAAACCTGCTTCACTTGTGGGCACTTCTGAACAGCCTGTTCCTGCCAGTGAGGCTCTTGTGGATACCCATGTGACACCCACATCAACAGTGTGGGTGCAAGTGACCCAACCTTCTAGCACATCCTCAAACTGCGCATGTAATTGGTCCACAAGTAGTTCCATGAGGCAGAGGCTTTTGCCAGAGCTCACATGAAGAATCTAAATGCAGACTTGTATAGGCATGAAGTATTTCTATGGCAATTGTCCTACCACTACTTCCTCTGCATAAATACTGCCCCACTCTTTGACAATTTTTTCCTTTCTCCTTTTTCAGTTGCTGCAGCCTTGAGACATCTTGCTCTTGGAGGGGAGCATTGATAGACCTCTACCATATTTGTCCCTATTCAACACAAATTCGGCAAATACTAATTCATGTCCTGAGCTACGTCAGTTTGATGCCCTTGTGCTTGCTTCCAGATATCTCATTGTAGGATGGCAGACTTTATTCCCAGGTGAAAACTTAGGTTTACCCCGTGAGGCTTGCTTAAAGCTATAAATATTTGCAGCATCTTGTCTTTAGTCTGTCTTCTTTGTTCAGTGTTAAGGAGGCTTGAAGAGCAACCTAACGTGCAAATACTTCATGACCTGAGTTCTTTCCATCAGCTTACAATGACCTTCCTGCAAATATCATCTAGCAAAGAATCCAAACAGACTGGTATTCTGGGATAGCTCTGGTTGGTTCAAGCAACACTGTGGTTATGCCTGTCCCATTACTACTGCTTGAAGGGCATGTTTAAAAAAGGTGGCATGCCAGCTCTTGAAAACCTCCTCCTGAATGCAGGCTTCTGTCCAAACAGTTCAAGTCACACACAGCTCACAAGGTGATTTCTACATTCTGAGGAGGTGAGCAAGTGCTTCTGTACTCAGGAGCTGTGGTGGCATCGGCATCCTTGGCCACCTGTTTGACTAGTCAAGATGCTCATATCTTTGTTGTCGTTGCTCATACCACTAACCTAAGCAGCACACTGAGCATCAAGAGCTATCTCTGAGGACCAAGGAAAGCATAAACTGCAGGCAGTGCAGGGTGGGCAGAAGAAAGAACTGCAGTGGGAGGAAGGAGGTGGACATTGGATTTCACTATGAAAGAGGAGGATACAGATGACAGAAATTATAGTCTAAGGAGGCAGGGTGCCTGGGAGCAGTGTGGATGCTCGAGCAACAGATGGTATGTGGATAGACTGCAAGAGACACAGGGATCTGGGGACAAGGAGCAGAGGAAATGCATTGGCAGGCAGGTTCGTGGGTCTGAGTGGGAGGGAATGGTGGTTTGAAAGGCTGCTGTGATGTAACCATTCATTAGTAGCCATTCAGGGCATTCGGAGGTCAGTTTAGACACAGCCAAGGTGTCTTTGGTTTAGGCATAAATGTGAAACATGCTTTAAAGAGGAGATAAATGCATCAAGAAAGTTCTCAAGGAGTATGGGTGTGAGTGGCTATTTGACTTGGTGATCCTGTTTTTTCCAGGCCAGCTAAAAATTCTGGTGCACACATCATCAAGGACAGCACAAAGCAGAGGGAAGGTATGGGAGGCCATACTTGAAGGAGATGTGTGATTTGTTGCATTCCCTGCAGCCTGTCTGTGTGGTCCTGTGAGGCCTTAATTGGCACTGAAAACTGCTGCTGCTTTGCAGATCCCCTGAAGGAGAAGGGGAACAGCAGTGCCTTGCACCCTCATTGGGATGATTTCTTTCCTCTTTTCCCCTATGTGACACAAGCAGGGAAATTAATATTCCAAACCATTGAGCCTGCTTGGTGAATCTGGCACAGTATTATTTAAGATGACTGAGATTTATATTTTTTTTTTAATTGATTCCATCCAACTGAGCAATTGAAAACTCTTGAAGATCATGTTATGTGCACAAGCACAGTTAGTAAGTCTATTGCAAGGACCCCAGTCTGAAAATGTGTATCCAAGGCCATTATGGAATTAAGACTTAAGCCATTTAAGCAATTCTGCTTGTGCGTAAATAACATTCAGCCTCCAGGTGCCCAAAAAGTATCCAGGCAGAGCCCAGAGAACCTAAGCTTTCAGCACAACACTGCCCTCTGGAGCTTTCTGAATCACTCTCATCGCAAACCAAACAACGGGCATCCAAGAGAAAAATAGAAAAAGGCCTTGGTCTCCCATGTAAAAACGAACAGCATAGTGCATGCAGTGCAGTGAGTAATGAAAGCAGCTATACTGCAGAAGCAATGGAAGTATAAAGATATTCATCCCCATTACAAATACCAACACATATTTTTCAGCATTGAATGGAAGGTGGAAATAAATTGAGAACTTTAAAAAGACCTGGAAAAAATGACACACAATAATGAAAATGCTTTTTAATTTTGTTTAAAGGTGTTGGCAACATTCTAACAAAGAAAAATCAACAAGCTATTGCTCTCTCAAAAATCTATTTTCGATGCAGATCTTTTTCTGCTATGCATCCTTTCACATTTTGATAGTGTTTATGTCAACGCAAAGATGATATGTTACCTTGTGCTGTCAAGAGCTTACCAAAATAAACCTCATCAACAAGGCATTAAATAATAATATCACCTTTCCCCTGAAGTTTTTATACTCTCTGTGATGTACTTATGCATATTTTTAAAAGAACTTAAATTATTGATTCCCTCCTTCCATCAAACCTGTCTAACCAGTGAAGTGTAGATAGAATGCAGTCCTGTACTAAGCTCTGTTCAAGAAAAAAACCATAATCTTTAATTGAAAGCACAGACTTGTTAGAAGTGAATTTCTTGAATTTACGAAGGGCCTGATCTTGCAAATACAACCTGTAGCCAGTAACAACTCATCATCGCTGATATTTCTGATAGCAGATGTTATTATTTTCAGTAATATGTGTGCACAGAATTGGATTCAAGGACATAAGAACCATGTTCAAATACCTGCTTCTCTACTGAGTATTTTTCTATTAAAGTGAATAATGGAAAAGCTGAGGTTATAAGTGATTTCTGGAGCTATCTATTCCAAACACCAGCTCAAAGAAGGATCAGCTAGAGGATCCACATCCAGTCAGGTTTTGAGTGCTTCCAAGGTTGGTGGGTCCATGACCTGTTTGGGCAACCTGTTCCAGTGTTCCACCAACCTTAAGTAAATAAGCTTTTTCTTATTTTTAAGTGGTATCTTCTTTTTCAGTTTGTGCCCAGTGCCTCATCCTGTCACTGAGAAGAATCTGACTCTGCCGTCTGAATTGCCCCAATTAGGCTATTATACACACTGATAAGATCCCTCCTTAAGCAGTCCCAATTAAGCAGTCTCAATTCTCTGAGTGTCTTCCCATATGTGAGGTGATCTAAGGCCTTAATTTGCTTTGTGGCCTTTCATTGGACTCTCTCCACTATGTCCATGTCTCTTTTGTACTGGAAAATCCAGCGCTGGACCCAGCACTCCAGATGTATCTCATCTGTGCTAAGTAGAAGGGAAGGATCACTTCCCTTGACCTGCTGGCCATGCTCCTTCTGAAGTAGCCCCGGATGCTGTTGACCTTCTTTGCCACAGGGTCTTATCACTGGCCTATGTTCAATTTGGGGCCCACCGGGATCCCAAGGGCATTTTCTGCAAAGTAGCTTTCCAGCCAGTCAGTCCCCAACCTGTACTGGTGCCTGGGGCTCTTCCTCCTGAGAGGAATTCATAATACAATTCAATATTATCAGGATAGCAGCTGCCAGTGTTGAAAGAAACAGAAGTAAAGACTTGGGAATATATGACTTGTGTTATTGTACTTTAAAGAAAGGTTATTCGAATACCAGTAGACTCAAGGGAATGGATTGCAGCAAACAGAAATGGCAAGAAAAGGGAAGCAGTAGTCCTCTGGTGAGTGAATGTCTGATCATATAAACAGAACTCCTGAATGATTCACTCAAGGTTTGATGTAGTACCTACTTAAGCCAGTGAGAGCTTGCCCATGCTTTGGGGGGACACTGAATGAACCCAAAATATATCATGAGGAAAGGAAGAAAAGTTGCATAACAAACTTTTTCCTACCTTACTAATAATAAGCATGCAGCAAAGTAAGCTTCTCAAGATAAAGAGAAATTCTGAAGTGATTTCATAAACTGAATTTAAAGTACTAAAAATGTAAAAATGTCAAGTAAGAGCATCAGTAGTTTGCCTCAGTGAGGTAAACAATTGTTTAGCTGCAAACAATTAATTATCTATATAAATGTTTGCAGGACTGATGCTTTTATGGGAAAAGATATCCAAAGTAAATAATAACACAGAAATTCTACTGTCCTCTCTCCGTCGCTCAGGAAATAAAAAATAGCTTGGTTCTACAAGATTGAAATTCATGTAAGTATCCTAGGCAGCTGACTGCTGTGCAAGTAGTGAAAAAAGATAAATGATTATACATTTTACCCTTTGAGGCTAGTTATGAAAAAGTGATGCCAACCCTGCAGTATATAATAGAGCTAATAGTAATTAGCAGATTTCATCCTTAGTGAGGATGAACAAGTTTAATAACATGTTTTAATTTCACTTCAGGTCCAAATGGATACCATAGGTCAGCTTGGCTGATCTACATATACATAGATCAAAAAGACTCTTGAAAGCTGCTGTTCCCTTAACAAACTGTCAATTTTCCCAATACTTTATTTTGTAAAGTTTATGATGCAGAAACTGAAATTCAAATACCTTTTCCTCTTCCCAGAATACATTTTAGAATAAGGTTGGAATACAAAGTTTGTGGAGCACATGTCCTGGTTAGGTAAGACATAGGATCTGAATTTAGGACCATGGATTAGGGTTGCTTTTGAAGATAACTTATGAAGCAGATTGATCCCTTCATTCCTGTCCTAAAACAGAAATAGATCAGAGAGATCTGAGGTGTTTGGTTTTTCTTCAATGTTTTATTAGAAAAATCTAGATTTCCTACAGAGCATTCAAAAGTTTACCTATTTCGCTCTTCCGTTAATAATCAATCCTAAAACTCTAGATGGGAGCCCTCTGTTTCCACGATGAAGAGCTCCTCACCCCTCATGCTCACTGTGCTCAGTATTTTATATTTGGGGTACTGACATGCTGAAAAAAAATAAACTTCTGATTTCTGAGTGTCCTTCCAGATAAGACTGCCAATGTAGAAATCAGTGACCAGAAATCACTGCAGGACTGATGTTATTTTTTTCTCATTGTTTATTATTTCTATCATCCAACCACATATTGGTGGATGCCGGCTTTTTTTTTGCTTGAAGTTTTCATGATTTTGTCTAGTTTAAATACCTTCAGATGTACAAAAATCTTTAAAATGATCTTTTCTGGGTTTGAATAGTCAAATTCATCTTGAGTCAAGCTTTGTCACTGATAGCATTGTTATTACTGCCTAATCATTAGAGGAGTCCTCAAGGATATCAGTTTAAGTAAGTCCAGCTCGGTGCATGTATTTAGCTAACTCAGAGGATAGGATGCTAAGAGAGTTTATTGAATTAGTAGGAAGAAGGTTCCTTCCCAGAGAAAAAACAAGAAAGCCAGAAACTTAGCAAAATAAGTAAGAGCTCGCTGGTAAGTGACAGTGGGCACAGAAACACTGTTCTGACCTCATTCCCAGGAGGCTCTCCAGTCCTGTCAAGATCCAGAGCACAAAATCCTCTCCTGAGGAAGGCTGATTCTTTTAAAACAGGGGTCTAGGGATGATTAAAGAGCTAATAATTCAATCCCTCCTAAATCTGAGTGAATCCAGCCCTTCAATTCCTTCATCCCATGCCCCAAGATAAGACTATGGAATAATCTGTTTAAGTGGAGTCATTGTTTACACAGCACTATGAGACTGATGGAACAGAAAGTAAAGCAAGCACAGAGGAATTTGGCATTGTAGCCTGGTTACTATAGCTCTTTGCTGAGAGGTTTGTGCCATAGGTTGCAGCCTGCCTGGTAATCTCCAAAATCATTGCTGATAATCATGAACCACTGTCTGCAAAAGGAGTTTATGCCGAGTGAATTCTTCTAAGGGTTTGCTCAAGTTACAAATTGATTTGCCTGCTATCAGTATCAGGATAGATAAAGGAACAGCTAGAAAAATCTAGACAATAATTAGTCACAATGATGGGGTTTGTGATAGGATTAATGAATGATTAATCCCAATGAAGAAAAGTTTTAATTGACCTATACTTCAATATTTCTGACTAAATTGCAAAGGTAATTGTTAAAGCAATATTGGAGCAGTAACATAATTACACTTAGGTGCATCCTT